>JAHHFK020003345.1:0-600000 GCA_024533555.2 Aedes koreicus
AAAGCCGACATGTTTGAACAATATGGCTTTATGGGAGTTTTACTCCTGGCAGCAATGGAGGTACTTTCTTCCAAATACTACATATAGGTCGGGAACAAGGAAGAAAGTATCGATATAGGGACGTACAGTTTACGACATTGTCACCATCAATAGATGTCGTTAGTCATGTTTGCCTGTTGTTTAATAGTTGTTCCGTTGCCCCACCCCTGAATGAAAACGACGACGACGACGACTTGGTGGAGCTGATGTTGGCTGGTAGTAGTTCTGGATGAACGTTCATTTTGTGGTGCTGCTGTGGTTGGTGTTGTGGTGATGAACGCATTGATTGTGGCTTACGAGTTGTTCGACAAGGATTGGTATTTCCTCTGACGGGGGCTGCTGGTACTGGCATATGGCGTATGAAGGACATAATCGAATCCAATGTGGTTTCCGCGGAGTTTGCTTAGAGTTTGGGTCAAATCGATGAAAGAAACTCGCAAAGAGAACTGGAAAATTAGCAGAGTTCATTTCGATTGTTCTATGTTTGGGTTCTGGGTGACGAAATCAAAACTGATTCTTGACGGATGACAGGATGTCAAAATAGACCAGAATACCAAAGGTGCATCATGGCTACGCAGGAATGGTAACAATCGATTCTGAAGGCATCTTCACGGTAGCTTTACTTATTTAGCGTACCGGATGTTGTAAAACTTTTTCATGCTCGACCACAGCTACATATGGTCAGCCAAACTATATTTTTTTTCTGAAAACATGGCCTTTTTCTTCGCTCTGGAATGCTCTGCAAAGTCATTCCTCTGCATGGTAGATTAAAAAGACATGCCAGGAGGCTGTTTAAAGACTTCTAGGTCAAATGTTTCATCGCCCATTACTGATATTCGCGATACAACTTACATTCTGTTTATCGCAGTGATGGTTCGGCACAATCTTCACCATGAATGACTTCATTCCTTGTTAATGCTTCGAAGTTTGCACGAAAGTTTGCGACATTTCAATTTTAAGAGCAACGATACTGGACTCTTATGTACTCTTATGTAATATGTGTTTCACCTTCGCATCCTTCTGGTGATTCCTCAAATCCGTTTTCGTTCCTCTTCTCGTCTTCCTAGCTGTTGTCAAACGAGCAGCGAAGGAATTTAAAACGCTGTGTACAGTGCTTGCAAGGCTGGTAGCGAATGAGCGTCTAAAAAATAGGACCTTTAGAGACCATTAAGAGGACCAAATATGAACCTAATGTTGAGTAGAAAGTAACTAAAATATATATCTATTTTAATAACTTTTTTTTTTTGGCAAAAAATGACATGAAATATGAAATCAGAAGATATAATTAGAGCTTTATGAAACTGATGAAGTTGAAAAGAAATTTTAGCATTCTTTGAACATTCTATACTCTGCCACATTCTACATTCTGCCACATCCACGTTCAAAAGTGCCTGAACGAAATGGACAGCTTGTAATGATCACTTGAAGATGCGATGGGGGGTCATTGCCCTGATATTCCAAAATGTAGCACGTAGTAAAATGTGGCTTGTCTTCTATTACTCAACGAGATGGAATTGGGTAAACGAATGAGAATATCACCATGAAAAATCCCCATGGCTCTTGTATTTTTCCATTTTTTTATTCTTTCTTCCTTTTTTCTTCTCTTGGCATGGTGGTTGGTAGTGGTTAAACAGAAACTCTACTCCCCCCACCTCAAATTTCTTTTTATCTCTCGTTTATATATATGTTTTGGGTTTTTGTCTCATTAAGCTAAAACCAATTTTAAAATTTTAGGCTGGTCCCCAATCATGTATAAAACGGCAACAGGGTAAATGCACCCTTCTTTTTGGGGCACTGCTCCTTAAACTTTGGAAAAATGCTCCTTAGATGCGTTAGCCCGGTATAATGCAATCGGAGGTATTTACCTTCTGGTTAGCGCTTGCCGGTTGTTTTGACGGGTCTTAAGTTTCTTCAAGATTGTATAGCGGAGCTTCGCTCTGCAATCTTCGAGGTAGTTTTGACGGGTTTAATTTCATTTTGACGAGTCTTAATTTGATTTTGAAGAGTCTTAATTTTGTTTTGACGACTCTTAAATTCAGAAACTTAAAACCCGTCAAAACTATACAATCTTGAAGAAACTGAAAACCCGTCAAAACACCCGGCAAGCGCTAACCAGAAGGTTAATACCTCCGATTGCATTATACCGGGCAAACGCATCTAAGGAGCATTTTTCCAAAGTTTAAGGAGCATTTCCCCAAAAAGAAGGGTGCATTTACCCTTTGCCGATAAATAATCAGTAAGCTCTAAAAAAAAATGTCAATTATGTTTTAAGATATGACCACATTTTTCCCGTTCCGGACCGGGGTTGGTTTGCAACTTCCTGAACGATGCTGACCAGTTTTTCTTGAAATTTGCATTTTTTTGGGGTTTTTTTGGGGTTCCGGTTGGGGGTTGGCCGGTGGGTTTCGGTCGGGTAAAATTGGGGGAGTGTTGGGGGGTTGTATTTTTTTTCAAAAGAATCAATGTTGTTATCAGAAAATCACTGTAGAGTTGATCTGGCAAAATGGGCAGACACCAGATCTGGCAAAATGGCAGAGATCAAATTCGGCCAAAACAGAGGAGGAATTTCATACTTCCGATAGCGTGGAAGCAACCTCTTCTGCAAACACTTGTTTCGGCAAATTTCAGCATTTATTGTTCTTTATGTATAGAAAAAGGAAGATCGCAAGCCACATGTGCAAATTACTTTCTAAACGAGCACCTTCTCACTGGTTTTTCCCATCGCAACAGTCGTATCTGCAATTAGTGTCCCAATTGCATATACGACTTTGGCGATGGAGAAACCAATTCGGGGTAGAATTGAGGGCCCAGCAGTGTTCTGGAATCGGACGTTTCGTCGTCTGGACGTTTCGTCGTCATTCAAAACATATTGGGAGGGATTGTTCAAATTACGGTTGTACACCTTTCGCACCCTCATGCTGGCACGACACTTCTGCTACGGATTGCTTTGGTACTTTCTGCTTCCTGTATGTCTTCAAATCATTTCTTTTCTTAATACACTGGATCGTCTCAATGCTGGGCCTGTTTTCTTGTTCAAATCAGGAGTAGAGGCTGATTTGTTCGTCTGAATATAATCGACGACTATTTGGTCCAATTTGGGATTGCTAGAACCGGTTATTCGTCCAATTCTCGGCAGATACGGCAGGGTGTACTGCTCATCGTACTTTTCAATCACTCGTTTTACACTTGCTAAATGCAAATGACTTTTTTGAAACCCTGATTGCATGTTACATCCTTTTCAGAATACCAAGTGTGGAGCTATTCATAAACCACGTAGACTTTTCTGGGAAAATTTCAAAAAAAAATTATGGAGAAATGTCTACAAAGGGGGGGGGGGGGGGGGAAGGGGGGTTCTGGTATTTTCAACAATGAGTCTACGTGGTTTAAGGAAAGGGCCTGTGTAGAATTTTCTTTCGTTCTTCAAGTTCAATCCGCGACATTTTGCAAGAAACTGAGAACATGAATAGAAACGAATCGAAATAGCTTTTTTGACATGTAAACAAAACGTTATAAGAGTACACGCTAAAATAATGCGCACTAGTTACTTACTTGGGACCAACGGGGTTCTAAAGCAGTGAGCCAATTTAAAAATGGGTAGTTTCGTATTATTTGTTGGTTCTAATTCATGATCAATTTGGATTACGGTTACATCCCTTCAAATATGGGATCAAATTAGAAAATTTTAGGGAGTAAAAGAAAGTCCCAGTCATGAATTTTCGAGATGCCAAGCGATACAGAAACAACAGTTTTTGAAGAAATCCAGAGACCTTGTAAGGTTTTCAAGGAACCCTGGATGGGCACATAAAGACTGTAGTAAACAGAGTCTGGGTTCAATCCCAGTCGACGTCGGTGGTTTTTCTGAGGCAAAAAAATCTGGTCACGTCTTCCTTCGGAAGGGAAGTAAAGCCGTTGGTCCCGGCTCATATTCATGAGTCGATAGGTAGGATCCAGGTGGTGGAGTCGTCTCCCTGGCGTCGGTGATTGTCACCATGTGAGGAAATAGGCCGACGGAAAATAATAATAATAATAATAACAAAAACTTTAGTAAACAAAAATGATAAGCTTCAATGTTTTTAGCGTGTGGGTAAAAATTGACGAAATTTTGACACAAACTAGCTAAGAGTGTAATGTTTACGTTGGCAAAATTAATCATCACAATCTGTCAAGTGGTTATCGATATAGCATCGAAGCAAATCCGCCAAAATATGTGCGCCGTCGTGGAAAATCCGGCTGGGACCCGATGAAGTCATTCAACGAGACCCAGACGATCCAGCAGCGGTCAGGCAGCGGCAAAAAACCAAAGACAGCTGATCCCATGAAGGCAGGTAAGGTGTTGAATCTGTTCAACCGTCGACTGAACCTTTCGATACGCGATGTGGCGAAGAAGGCGATGGTTTCCATCTTGTTTGTCGAAAAAACAATGAAACGTGCCAGACTTCATGTCTACAATGTCAGACATAAAACCGAAATGACAAAAACAAAAAACACAGTACCCAAAACCCGCGCGATGAAGCTGTACCGAGAGTGGTTGACGAAACCGAGGTGCGTCGTGATGGACGACGAGACTAACATTAGAGCGGAAACAAAGCAATTGCCGGAGCAGGAGTTTTACATGGCAACATCACGGCTGGTCGTTCCTGAGGGGGTAAGGAAGAAAAAGGTGGACAAATTCACCAAAAAGTTCCTTGGTTTGGAAGGCCATCTGTGGGCCAGCAATCCATCATAACGGGAGCCATGAATGGGCAAATCTACCTCGACGAGTGCCTCCAGAAGCGCCTGCTACCCTTCCTACGGTCTCACGGAGGCGAAACGCATCTTGCCATCTTGTTCAGTCTAACATAAATAGGATAAATATGTTCAGTCTAACATAAAAGGATAAATATGTCCTTTTTGTATCAAAATACTTCAACCCAACGAACTCGCCGGAGCTTCGTCCGATTGAGATTTTATGGGCCATCATGAAGGCCAAACTTCGTAATACAACTTAAGTATTCGAGAACGAGCTGGTTTTGAAGAAATAGTGGGTAAAAAGATGAAAAAAAAGTCGGCCTCATCAAAACCTTATGAGTGGTGCCAAAGGTATAGTGAAGTAAAAGCCTAACTATAATGTTATAGTTTATCCCCAGAAAGTATGAAGAAAATCCTAAAAATGGATTATTGGCGACCATTATTGTGTCTATTTTTTTTCCGAGTACATTCTTTAAATCTAAAATCGGATTTAGACAAAGTTCTCTAGTATAAATCATTTTTCCAATGGTCTTCTTTAGTAAATAATCTAAAAGCAAAGCTAGAAAAAAAAACATGCAGGACTCGGCTGCTTCCAAAAGGCTTCAAACTTCGTTCCCTTTTCTCTCACGAAGCGTAAGCAGTTGTCTCCTTCACCCGTAAGATACTCCATCCTCAACAGTCTTTCTATTCATTTTTTTTAGTTCCTAGATTATCGAGATTTTTAGCCCTGAGCTGGTTTATCACCCGTCGTAGTCACTCAAATTCTTTTTGGATATTTTCGTAACTTGTCCGGGGTGAGATTCGAACTCGTGACATTGGCGTGAGAGGTTTGGATGCTACGCCGGGTGCGTCCTCAGTCTTTCTATATGCACTGCGCGTATACTGTTTTTGTAGATACATATTTTATTTATACTTTTGTGTTAATACATTTTTGACGTAACTATGTCTTTGTTTTCTATATTGGGGTACACTTTAAGAGCACGACAGCGAGTACACCATAAGAGCGTCACGAAAACTGATCAGCTTTTGACGCACCAACATGAGTATTTCCCTTTTTCAGGCGGTATTGACAATGCTGAAATATCGGTGCAAAAAAAAAGCTGAGGCAAATTCTACTAATAATATTGTATAATACTGTATACGTAGTTTTCACAAACAAATTAATATTGAATGCCATAAAGTTCATATACCTGCTAAGCTCTGGAATGAGGTATTAAAGCTTAGTACTGGTCCGGAGATCACTTTTGTGGAGGAGCAAGATATGTGTCCTGTGACGCCGCCCCCGACAGCCGAAGAGATGGGAAGAATAGTACAGTTTTCTTGCAACGGAAAATCCCCAGGAGCCGATGGGGTTCGGATGGAATTCCTAAAGTATGCGGATGGAAATACAGCACAGCATTTACTGCAAATCTGGCGGAGAATTTGGATAGAGAATATTATGCCAAGTGATATGTCAGCATCTATCCAGGTACCAATTCCAAAAGTTCGAAACCCGAAGACAGTAGATGACTTCAGAAGAATAAGTTTGTGCAACGTCGTCTACAAACCTTGTGCAAAATGGTTACGTAACAGATTAAGAGGTTTTACAGGTGATCCGGGGTGGCATCAGGCAGCCTTCACGGAAGGTCGCTCAACAGACGATCACATATTTGTAACACGTAGGTTAATGGAAGAACATTGGAACGCAGGAGAAACCCTTTTTGTAGCATCTTTAGATATTAAGAAGGCTTTTGATAATATTAGGTTGGAGAAATTGAAGGAAATTTTATTGGAACTGGAGGTGCCAACTCATATAATCGATAGGGTTTTATTGTGTGTAAAAGAAGATAGAGCAAAGGTTAAATGGCAAAATCAATTTTCAGATGAGATAAAAAGGGGAAAAGGAATCAAGCAGGGCTGCCCTTTGTCGCCTTTTATTTTTAATTTAGTAATACAAAATGTTCTTCAAAAGGTGGGCAGTAAAATAGCACGATTACGATTAATTGGAATGGGTTCGCTTGCACTGCCAATTATCCTGGCATTTGCGGACGATCTTCTTATTATAGTAGAAGATCAAGATGACTTAGAGAAGATCATTGCAGCCTTAGAGGAGTGTTTGGCAGAGGTAGGACTAGAAATTAATACAAATAAAAGTCAAATATTAATAAGAGTACCTAATGCAACGAAAATTATTCCAGATAAGATAAAATTAAACGGAAAGGAGATTGTTACCTGCAAGTCATTGAAATACTTTGGAGTAAATCTGACTAATACACTCAATCGATCAGCTACTACTAGGAAGAGATGTGTTGATGCTATGAAATCAGCCAAAACCGTAGTTCAGTTTTGCAAAAATTTCAGACCATCGTGGGAAATAGGTAGGCTTATATATAACACTGTTATTTCTCCTGCCATTCAGTATGGAACTAAAGTAGCAACTCTTACGAAACGGAGTAGATTACAATTAGCAAAATATGAGAAACTTATAGTGAAAGATATTTGGAATAGCTGTAGAAAAGAAAACAGGAAGTTGAATGTAAGGAAGGAATTGAGGGGAAAAACAATAAATCGAAGAGTTAGAGTAGGAAGAATTTCGTATTATGGTCATATCATCAGGAGAGAATCATCGCATCCACTTAAGTTAGCGTATAAGTTTAAATTTGATTGGAAAAAGGAAGGTAGACCTAGTTTCACCTGGAAAGATTCCTTAAAACAGGACCTTGTAAGATACGAAGGTATGAGTAAAAACGATTGGCAGAAATTAGGTAAAGATAAAGATAGATTGAAGAAAAAAGCTGTTGAGATTTTTAACGATAGTTGCAGTGAAATTTCAGATGGTGAAGAAGTTGAGTAAGTTAAGATGGTTTTTTAGCCAGCTTATCGTATAATACAAAAAAAAAGGAAAAAGAAAGTGCAAGCATGAAGTACGGCGGTAGGTTCTCTTCGAAACAAGGCATAAATATGTTGTTTTGCTTTTAAACTTTTAAACCACTTTGGTAAATTTCATTGTCATTAAGAAATTTTGATAGTAGCAAAATCATATTTATGTCTTGAAACAAATAAACAAACGTATGTATGTCTTGAATATAAAGTGATAGTAACAAAAGCGTCAAAATTAACTATTTGAATTTTTTCAAAATCTGTTCTATTTAACAGTATAAATTAAAAGCTCTTTACTCAATACCTTAGCTTAACTCAATGGTTGTAGTATTATTTAATATTTGCCTGCTTTTCATTTAATGTGTAAGGACGTGAGGGAGGTTGGGAGGATTGTTACTATCACTTTAAATTTCAATTTACGAGGATTTAGTAATGCAACAAGAGGTAGGTCGGGTTTTCGGTAAGTGAACGGTTGGAAGCGCATTGACTTATTGTAGCTGCTTTTTACATAGCCAAGTAATTTAATTTTTATAGTGTAAAATTCCATGTAAATTATTCAAGTTGAAATTTGTATACATAGAAATTGGGTCTTTCATGATGTCTTTCTATATGAGAAGAGTGAGAGCTTGTAAAAACCAGCACAGTATATGCAGTTAACTTCTTGATCCATTCATATTGGATCAGTCTATAAAAGCAAATTAGTCCTATACGAATAACATACAGCGGAAGATGCGTTGGAAAGTAGTATCCCTTGATTTTATCATGCAACATAGAGACTGATATGCTTTTATGGTAAGTTATTTGAAATGTAATTTTTTGGTGAGATCCTTCTTCATTTTAATGCCCACAACTATATCATTAGGAACAGTAGAAATTTGCAATATCCCAGTACATTTACTAGTGCAAATAAAAACAAATAAAATGTGTTAATTGAATCTATAGTTCAGTGGAATTTTCTTTTTGTCTTGACATTTTTTATTTTTTATTTTATAAGTCATTTATGCTAAAAATTTCCACTGTTCCTTTAACAACTATACCTTGTGATCAAAAAGTTCCGGTAATTTGAAAAAAAAACGCATTTATTTCAATTTTTAATTGATATCTTTATTATCGCCTTCAAAGTACTCGCCATTAGAGGCAACACACATATGCCAGCGCTTTATCCAATCATCCATACATTTTTTATAGGCCGATGAATGTATGGCTTTCAGTTCTTCCAGCGAATTCTTTTTTATCGCATCAATCGATTCAAAACGCCTACCTCTGAGCGGAATTTTCAGTTTTGGGAAGAGAAAGAAGTCGCACGGGGCAAGGTCTGGTGAATATGGTGCTTGTTTGATGGTATTGGTGGAGTTCTTGGCCAAAAATTCACAAATAGTGAGCGCGGTGTGTGATGGAGCGTTATCGTGGTGTAAAATCCACGAATTATTGCGCCACAATTCTGGCCTCTTCTTTCGAATTGCCTCACGCAAACGTCTCATAACTTGTAAATAATACTCTTTGTTAACCGTTCGACCTTCTGGAAGGAATTCAGAATGGATGACACCGCGAAAATCAAAGAAAACGGTCAGTAAAACTTTAATTTTGGAGCGACTTTGTCGTGATTTTTTTGGTTTCGGCTCATCTTCGGCGCGCCATTCGGACGATTGTTGACTTGTGAGCATATCAAATTCATATACCCACGTTTCATCACCAGTTATGATGCGTTCCATGAATGTGGGATCGCTATCTGCGTTCGCAATCATCTGTTTAGCGACCTCAACTCGATGCTGTTTTTGCAAAAAATTCAGCTCTTTTGGAACAAGTCGTGCTTCAATGCGTTTCATGCCCAGAATTTCCGTCAAAATGTGTTCGGTCGATCCAAATGAGATATCAAGGAGTGCAGCTATCTCCCGAATGCTAATTGAGCGGTTTTCCATAACTAAATTCTTCACGGAAGCGATGTTTTCATCGGTAGTTGAGGTCGATGGTCGTCCAGAACGCGGCATGTCACTCACGCTTTCACGGCCTTCTTTAAAGTCTTTGTGCCAAACAAATGTACGATTTTGTGACATAGAGTCCTCACCAAAGGCTTTTTGCAACATTCTGAGCGTTTCCGCTGCAGAAAATCCGTTTGCAACACAAAATTTCACACAAACGCGTTGTTCCAATTTTTTATCCATGGTAAAAATCGCCGAGCGTCTATTTTTCGACTAACAAAAGCAGTTGTCAAAACAAAACTAATGGATAATTTGCTCTCACACTTTGACAGAATATCAGAACTAGTGTTGCCATCTTACACTAAAAAGATTTTACCGAAAAAATAAAGGCGGCCTTTTTAAATTGAAAATTACCGGAACTTTTTGATCACAAGGTATAACGGGGATTGCCTTAGGGGGATAGCCTAAGGCAGTCGAAGGATTTGTTGACTGGACAAGGGTTCGTGGAGTCGCCAGTCCCTTGTCATGCGAAGACACGCGGCCTTCTGGCCGTAGTCTTCCGAAGGTCCTCACTGAGATCGGCTGACCCTGCTACAAGAAGCCATCACGTAGGCTATTCTCTCAGAACAACCTGCGGAGAATAGTCCTGCAGCCATAGGTAATCCTTGCACTGATGGTGGGTTCTTATCACACATCACATCACATCACATCACAAATTAATATTGAATGCCATATTTATTTAGTTCTTCGTGGGTTACACTAGTTATTTAGGATATTTCCGCGTAATAAATCATTTCTATTAATAAGATGAATTCACCTCGGCTTTTTTTTTTGCACCGATATTTCAGCATGATCAATATTGGGTGAAAAAGAGAAATACCCATGATGGTGCGTCAACTTTGACGCCAGCTGTGGTCCAAACCACTTGATGGAAACAGTTCAAATCTTGTCCACATTATTTTCTATAGTTTTATTGGCTATGGTTAAATTTTTAATAAGCTACCTAAATTTTTCACAGGAATACGGATTTATAAATTGGTATGATCCAAAACGACTTTTTTTACATATGTTATGAAAACTTCAAATTTATAAATATTATCAACATGAAATTTTGGTCACATGAGATCAATACATTGGTTATAGTGTTGTCAAATTTTCAGTGAAAAATATTGATAATTGACAAAGTTACAGAAGGTTGAACATGACGTTTTTTGGAAGCAAAATTTTGCTCGGCTTTTTTTTTGCTACTGAGTGTATTTCTAGCATTTTTTAGTATTAGTGAAAACTATTGGTATTGAGCAATAAAGTGTATAAAATGTGCAAAAGAAGGACTTATTTATTATAACCGTAAAATTTTATGATTCCAAGCAATTTTCCGTAAGTATTACAAGGACGGACATAACAATTGAGCATCAATCAGCAGAAATGGGTCCTCCCTTAGCTCAGTCAAAAAAAGCGTAGCTACAAAGCCATACCATGCTGGAAGTGACTGGGTTTGATTTCCGGCCTGGTCTAGAAATTTTTCGTTAAGGAAAATTTCTCGACTCCCTAGGCATAGGGTTTGATTGTACTTGCCACACAATCAAACTAATGCAAATATGGTACTTGGCATCGAAAGCTCTCAATTAATAACTGTGGAAGTGCTTTTAGAACACTAAGTTGAGAGCAAGCAATAAGCTAATTGTGAAAGCAATAAGCTTTAAATGCTAAACAAAGAAAAAAGAAGCAATCAGTTTTGTAATATAATCTATGCATAATAGTGCCATCAAACTGAATGTTATTCTCGGCCCAAACAACAAGGTGAACGGATTTACTGTAAATCAGTCTATGAAATAGTCTGTTGCTTCGGGGTTGTCTTTAGTAAATTCTTCTTATACATGATATAAATCTGAAATTTTCTTAAAACATTAACAATTAACAAATTTTTCACCTTACCGATGCTAAGAGAGCTTATTCCATGCTATAGACCTACATATGAAACCAAGAATTTGACCAGTAGTGAAAGTATCACGTATTCTGCTCATTTATTTCGCTGCCACGTCGTAGGACGTTTCTATCTAGGCACAAACATCAGGTGTGATACTAGCGGGATATGCCACAATTCACTTTTAGACTTCTTACATTCAATTAGCAACATATGTTGTTATCTATTCGATCATTCCCAACAAACATCGGAGTTGAATTAGAGCTTGTTCAAACAAATTTGGAGAAGCTATTCAGCTGATTCTTCTAGAATAGCTGAATAGCTTCTCCAAATTTGTTTGAACAAGCTCTAATTCAACACCGATGTTTGTTGGGTTGGGGCATCCCCGTGTTAGATAGCTCGCTCTTATGACCAACTGTTCAATCTTGTTGTTGCAAGGAGATTCTTTATATTCCTGTGGAAGCGTATAAGTGATGTTGCCTATCTATACACCCAACCCGTGTTTGGCCTTTCATACAATAGCATGGTTAGGATAATCAGTGGTTATTGAAGCTTATTAAATTAGTTCAGAATTGAAACATTGTTCAATGTTGGATGGTTACAATGAGGATGGTTACTGGATCCCAAGCAAATTGTGTTTTTCGTTATAGGTACGAAACTTTCGTATTGCCATTCAGTAGACTTATTGCAGGTAATATGTTTCAACGGCATAAAATGTGAACCGAATTTTAGCTAGCTGCTGCTCTTCTTGCCTTCTCAGAGTTTATAATTTACGAAACTCATAAATTACAATGATTGCATGAGCAATAATTTCGCGAAGATTGTGATTTCTCAAGCTTGAGCCAATTCTGGATTCTATTCATTGGAGGCTAATTTCATTTCCAGTAAATTGATCCACCGAAACCCCCCTTGTTACAAGAAGCACCAACCAACCCACACAAACCATCATCCTGAGAAGAGTTGTTTATTTGGTTCGGGGTTTTCCCTTTAAAAAAACGTTATACCCGCAAAGCATACATTCTTATCGATGCAACACTCATCATCATCGTCATCATGGCCGTCGACATGCAGCGGGAAAATGCACGTTCGCACAAAGATGGAAGAAGAAGGAACGAACCTCTTCTCGACTCTCCTTTCTAAGAAAACCGAACATTTCAGAGCACTGGAACTGACGTTGTTGGCGCAATTGTGGCAAACAAACTTTTCCATCTTCCTACTGGGTTCAGCTCGGTCGCTCTCCAAGGCCTAGCTTTGTGGTAGTAGCAAAGGCGTGTGTGTTTGACAAACATCCCCGCAAGTACTCGGAGGTGTACAACAACGACCGGAGAAGGAGGTTTGGGTCGGGATTGCATGGAGTTCTGTGAGCTTCGGTTGTCTTGAGAGGCCTTTTTCTCAAGAAAACACGACGATAACGACGACGACGACGACGACGACGACGACGACGACGACGACGACGACGACGACGACGAAGACGACGACCAAGGAAGCAAATCAGGAGGACTGTATTGAATATTTAATGAAATTTGTCGGCTTGTTTGCCTGCTTTTCTTGAAGGATAACACGACCGACTGGTAGTTTGAGAAAGTGAATAAGACGACGAGGTTTTCATTCAAGAGATTTGGGAAAATCTGAAAACGACTCTAGCCTAGTGGGGAGAAAAAAAGAAAGAAATTTGAATTCAATAGAGAAACTAAATGCAAACTAAACTGCACGGTATGCAATTCTATAGAAAGCTGAATGATTATGCCAGAAGAGTTCGAATGAATTATTAGTCATATTTGAATGGGAGTGTTGATTAATCATTCGATGGTTTTGTTTGTTGATTGTTTTGGTACGATAAAATTAAGGTGGTTAGAATGTTAAGTTCATTTATGTTGATGCTAGGAAATGCAACCCATCTGAGGTCTGAAAGAGTCATCTTTCAGCAACTGTAAATCCCTGCCAATGATATGTGACACAGTATGTCGACAAGCTATTGGCAAAGACGGATACTCTCAAAAAGGGTTCATGAAAAAAAAAACAGTATAAGCCCCAAAGCGCAACACTTTTCCAATAATCTATGAATCAAAAATATGCGTTGCCGTTGGCGACAGACAACTGTGGTAAACTTTTTCGATCATCATTGAGGCTGAGGCAGACCTTCCAGTCGTCGTCGTTGTCGGCATCGTCGATGGCAGGCATGTCCTAGCAACAAATTCATTATTAATCTAAACGACTCTCCTGACAGTTGGTTGGCAGTGGCCTCTTCTGAATCAACTGAATTTCTTTGACCCTGGTGGCCAGTACTGCAAACAACTGCGGGCAGTTTAAAATTGAGTTGAGAGAGTTATGGAAATTGGACGCATGAATATTTTCTCACTATGCACTGTCAAGTAGACCGAGAGCGTAGCATGTGTGGACCGCATCAGTTTGAACGACACTTTTGGCCAATGTTTTATGATCTGGATCTTATCTTTTATGCATGCTTATAGAGCTTTATGTGAATAAATATATGATTTTTTTTTGCAGTTGTAGTTCGGGAGACAACCGCAGCAGTGAAAACATTCGAATGCATCGAGTTATTGGCAAGAGTTTGAAAATGAAAAAGAGAACGTGGTTGGAGGGTTTTCGGGAAACAGATAAACTTCCCTTCAGTAGATATAGGAGAAATTCAAAAAAAAAAAAATGGTTCACCAATAAAGCCACTGAACCGTGTGACCGGATGATTCGGTATGGCTGTACGTGTTTTCGGGCGATTGCGTGAACGTATGACGATGTATAAATGTTGGCTAACGGTATGAAAGTTCGATGCATCACGCAATGTGGTATTGATCCAAGTTCGAGGCCTTCCGTTTTTTGTTTTGCAAACTTTCAAATAGAAGTATGTGAAATAATTAGGTCTTCATGATCGGCATACATTTTCAAAAGGGAATTTTAAACTCCTGCTTATTATATAAGGACTGTATCGAAAATAAGTTATCCACACTTTTTTTTCAAATCGTATAAAAAATAATGTTTTATTCAAACAAATGGATGATTCATTATTGTACGGGATTGAACTTGAATATTGTGAAGACCGGATGAAATTAATATTATTCTTTCACGAATTTGCGAATTTTTGATCGAACACTTTTCATCAAGTTCCGGACAAGTATGTCATCACATTGTTTGAACACCTTAGCCCACATTTTTGTGAACTCCTGCATATTCTCAGCTGCTTCACAAGTCGTTTTTATAATCCTCTTCACAATCGCCCAATAGCGTTCGATGGGCCGAAGCTGCGGGCAATTTGGCGGATTGATGTCTTTCTCAACGAAATCTATACCCTTTTCCGAGAGCCAATTGAGAGTTGTTTTGGTGTAGAATTCTTTTACAGCGGTTTGTTTACCTTGGCGCCTACTTTCTGAGGTATAAATTTCACGGTGTTAAGTGCAGTGAGTCAAAAGTTATTCAAGATGGAAGCCGAGAGGAGAGAAACAATTCTGCACACCCACGCAAAAACGTTGAATCGCGCATATTGTGTGCAAACGTTTCAGGGAGCTAAAGAGCGTGGATCGAGTGCCTCAAGGTAAGCGTCGTAGTGGAAAATATGACCGCAAGCTGAACCTGAAGGTGTTGAGAACCGTCAGAGCAAACCCTGAACTATCAAAAAATGAAATCACACAAAAATACGCTGCTGCTCGCAGTACCGTTCGAAGAATTCGTTTGCAAGCAGGATATCATTCTTATCGAGCCAGCAAGCAACCAAACAGAACGTTGAGACAAATTTGCCAAAAAACTGATGATTTGGCAAGGGATATGCAGCTGCGGAGCAAAGGCCAAAGTGTTCGTGACGAATAAGACGATGGACTCGAAGCTGTACAAAGAAGAATGCCTAAAAAACCGCTTACTACCTTTCATTAAAGCCCATAAAGGTCCCGTGAAGTTTTGGCCAGATATGGCGAGTTGCCACTACAGCCGGGAAGTCATCCAGTGGTACCGCGATAATAACGTAGATTTCATCGTTAAAAACATAAATCCACCCAAGTGCCCGCTGTTCCGGCCCATCGAGAGATTTTGGGCAATAATGAAGCGGAAGCTTCAGAAAAGCAGAAAAACGGCTCGGGACGCGACTCAGATGACCAAAATGTGGAACAAATGCGCCAAGGAAGTTGACTCCGGAGGTGTGCAGCGTTTGATGGGCTGAATAAAGAAGAAAGAGCTAATTTTCATTGGAAACGCAGAGAAATGATTTGTATTGATATTTTTTCCTTAAAGTACAGTGAAATACCTTTGTTTTGATGTATTAAATTATTTGTACGTCAATCCGTTACCGAGATACAGATGATTTTATAATTCCGGATTCTAAATGGACATAGCTTTAGTTGACGATATCCCTCTTGAGGACTGTTGGAGCCATGCAAAAACAGCCTTACGAAACGCAGCTGAAGGTGTTCTAAGATATGTAGAACGCAGAAGATGAAACGATTGGTTCGGCGGTGAGTGTCGAGAGATGTTGAACAAGAAGAACGCAGCCAGAAAACCAATGCTGCAACGCAGTATCCGGTGGCATGTGGAACGATACAAGAAGAAGCGTAAACAGCTGACTCATGAATTTCCAGCAAAGAATCGCCGCCTGCAAGAAGCAGAGAGAAAGAAAAAGGAGATGCTGTACCCCTCACAAGAAACAATCAACTTCTACAAAAAGCGAAAGGCTTCACAAAAAGGTTTTGTGCCGCGTGCCGAGATGTGTAGAAGTTGCTTCTGATGATGATCGAAAGATGGAGGCAGCACTTCGATGAACATCTGATTGGCACAATCAGCCGAAACAGAGGATATCCGAGTTGGAGCAAACGGGGAGGAAGTACCAGCTCCAACTATGAATGCCGTTAAGGATCAGACAGCTAAAGAACAACCAAGCAGCTGGTAAAGATAGCCCGCACCGGGACTCATCAAGTTTGGACCTGGAAAACTGAAAAAAAAATGATGCACCGAGTGATTGTCAAGGTTTGGGATAGCGAACAACTACCAGAGGAATGAAAGAATGGAGTGATTTGTCCTATCGACATGGGTCCGAAGGACGACAAGTTGGACTGTGAGAACTACAGAGCGATCACGATTACTAATGCCGCTTACAAAATCCATTCTGAAATACTGTTTCGTCGACTTACGCCGTTAGCAAACCGATTTGTCGGTAGTTACCAAGCCGGATTCACGGACGGCCGATGACCAATAGACCAAATCTTTACAAAGCGACTAATTCTACAGACATGTCGTGAGTATCAGGTTCCAACCCACAATCTATTCATTGACTTCAAAGCCACATATCAGGCACACTGTCAGAATCATTCGAATGCAGGAGAGGGTTAAGACAAGGCGAAGGCCTTTCCTTTTTGTGGTTCAGATTTCGGTGGAAGGTGTTATGAGCCGCAAACTATGGACTCCGCAAAAATTGGGGTGTGGAAAAACTTCGAGCCGTGCACAATGTACAAATCGTTGATTGGACCAGTTGTTCTCTACGGGCATGAGACGCGGACGATGCTTGAAGTGGACCAGTGTGCGCTAGGCGTGTTTGAGTGACGCGTGTTACGGACTATATATGGAGGTGTATATGAAGACGGTGTATGGCGGAGAAGAACGAACCACGAGCTAGCGCAACTATACGGTGAACTCAACAGACAGGAGAGTGGCAAAGCCTGGCCGGATTTGGTGGGCCGTGCATATCATCAGGATGCCGCAATACAACCAAAATGGTGTTCGCCTCAAATCCAGCTAGGACAAAAGGCATAGCCGTCCAACGCTCGAGGTGGCAGGACCAAATTGAGCAGGACCTTCGTACGGGAGTTCAATCCCATTCTAGTCAAGCTGAGCTTCAAGATAGGTATATCGATGGGAAAGAATAGTAAAAACCAAGAATGCATAATTCAGCAAATCAAGTTTCTAACAAATGTCAGCTATTGAGCAGAAAATAAACATTGAATGATATAATGCAGATACATACACATCTTTTCGATAGCAAGGATTTAAAGCAAAATCTAGGTAGATATAGATCTAGCTGGTAGATATTGAAATTTTGCATGTTATTGAAAATGTTTTAAAATAAAGTCTTACACTAGCCTTACGTTACCACTTTAATCTCCTCCCCTTGTTTATGATAATAACTCACATCCTTCAATTTTTTAAGCTTGTTGAAAGATACTCCCAATGACTTACTCCTGAAATGTGTACCATTTCCCTCTTAGTATTTATGCAAAGGCTTACCTGAAAAAAAGGAGAAAAGGCAGAATGTTAATTCAACTAAATTATAGCAAAATATAGCGTGGGTCAATTAGTAACAACATCATATAAAAATAAAGTCACACATTCACACAGTTACACAGCTTGATGACTAATCAATATAGTAACAGTAAGCTGAAGTACAGCTGAACAGTAAAAAAGTTGATAATTGTTTTGTTTACGGTGTAAAACGTTTATTAAAACCATGTTGAGCCAGATAAAAAAAAGGCTCCCTTTAAACATTCCGATAGTTGATGTTATGAAAAAGATTGCTTAAAATACACTATACTTTATAAGCTTCTATAGCGATATTATCAAACTTTAAGGCTGAAAAGGGGCTTAAGAAGACTTACTCAGTGCAGTTTTAACTCAATATGCTTAGCTTGCATTATAGCTGGTAACGTAAACTAATAAAAATTCATGTAACTAATTATGAATTATGTGTTGTTGCATAAAGCGTAATCAATTATAATGTTTTGAAAAATTGGAAATATTCTTCTTATCAACATGTAACCCTAGGAGTGGGCAACAATTTCTGCTAGAACCAAAGATGTGAAGAGAAAGTATTGATAGGTCCGTAGGAGCACGGCAGGTTGTGAAATTGAATAGAAGTAGTTGAGATTGAGCGTAGGGCATGTTTGAAAGGCGGCATCCGATCAAGCAGACAATCTTTTGCCTAACTACCACAATGCATGGTAGGCAAGGGAGAAGAGAACCCCCGTGACAGGTTTAATAAAGATGTTTACAAACTGAACAAGGGATTAACTGCTTTATGTTTTGGTTATTCAAGCTGGAACAAAAAATTCTTACGAATCTTTTTTTTAAATCAAATTCCAGGGATTACGAAAGAGGTTTGTATTTTAAAATTTGTAGGTCGCAGCCAGGGCTCTTAAAATTTCATTAACGCCTATGCGGGTCTTCTTTAAATTCGTTTATTGAAATTTGCATGGTAGAGGTTATCGATTAACAACTCTGATCGCAACCCATTTGGTGGGTCGCGTATTGGAAAACAATTTATCAAATAATATCAATGTCAGTATCATTAATCGATGAATCGAGATCGTCTGTTGAAATGTCCTGTTACTCTATGTTAGATCTCAACAATATATGTTTTAAAATATATATGTTTATATATTGTTTATATATGTTTATAAATATGTTTATATATATTTTTTATAAAAAAATTTTTTATGTATTTTTGGAAGTTGGTGGGCGGTTTTTTGTTTGTTAGTTAACCCGAACATATTTTGTTTTTTTTTATAAAAAAAAAGAAAAAAAAGCATAAAACAATAAATTTAATCTTCTTTTTTTTTTTATTTTTTAATATATAATTTTTTCTTTCAATAGTTGGTGGTGGGGGGTGTATATAGATAATATAAGTGGGGGGGTGCATAAAAAAAAAAAAATATATATTTAATTTTTTTTTTTCTTTGTTTTTTTTTTTTTTTTTTTTTTTTTTTTTTTTTTTAAGTGGTTTGTTTAATTAATTTGGTATAAAGCTATGTCCATTTAGAATCCGGAATTATAAAATCATCTGTATCTCGGTAACGGATGGATTGACGTACAAATAAGTTTAATACATTAAAACAAAGGTAATTCACTGTACTTTAAAGAAAAAATATTAATATAAATCATTTCTCTTCGTTTCTAATGAAAATTTGCACTTTCTTCTTTATTCCTCCCATTAAACGCTGCACACTTCCGGAGTCAACTTCCTTGGCACATTTGTACCATATTTTGGTCACCTGAGTCGCGTCCCGAGCCGTTTTTCCACTTTTCTTAAGCTTCCGCCTCATTATTGCCTAAAATCTCTCGATGGGCCGGAACTGCGGACAGTTGGGTGGATTTATGTTTTTATAGATGAAATCTGCGTTATTATCGCGGTGCCACTGGATGACTTCCCAGCTGTAGTGGCAACTCACCAAATCTGGCCAAAACTTCACGGGACCTTTATGGGCTTTAATGAAAGGTAGTACGCGGTTTTTGAGGCATTCTTGCTTGTACAGCTTCGAGTCCATCGTCTTATTCGTCACGAACACTTTGGCCTTTGCTCCGCAGCTGCATATCCCTTGCCAAACCATCAGTTTCTTGGCAAATTTGTCAATAAAAGCAAACTTGAACTTCGCAGGAACATCTCCTTGTGTTGTCGCCATGTAGATTTTTGGACAGGAAGCTGTCCGAAATCCATTTTGACGTAGGTTTCATCGTCGATGAGCAGGCATCCTTGGTACTTCGTCAAAACCTGCTGGTACAATTTCCGAGCTCAAGTTTGTGACGAAACTTTGCTTCAACGTTCTGTTTGGTTGCTTGCTGGTTCGATAAGAACGATATCCTGCTCGCAAACGAATTCTTCGAACGGTACTGAGAGCAGCAGCGTATTTTTGTGCGATTTCATTATCTGATAGTCCAGGGTTTGCTCTGACGTTTCTCAACACCTTCCGGTTCAGCTTGCGGTCATATGTTCCACTACGACGCTTACCTTGAGGCACTCGATCCACGCTCTTTCGCTCCCCGAAACGTTTGAGCACATCATACACGGTTTATATGGCGATTTTCATGGTTTTTGCGATTTTTATTGCGGACCACGTTGGATTATCAACGTGGGTGTGCAGAATTTTTTCTCTCCTCTCGGCTTCCATCTGGAGTAACTTTTGACTCACTGCACGAAACACAGTGAAATTTATACCACAGAAAGTGAGCGCCTAGGTTAACAAACCGCTGTAAAAGAATTTTTGCAGCGGTCACTTTCCGTGCCGCTGCAATACAATAAGTGATTCCGGATTCTAACTGGACAGAACTTTAAGATATTACGCCACGTAAACTATACAAATCTTCAGTCAATTTTACCTCTAAATCAAAGAAAGCAACCTAATATGATTTAATCAAAGTAGAAAGACTCAAATTTTGACGACATTAATCGGTTTGAGCTTTGCAAAATGGTAAACTTGAATCTTGCAAATCTTGAATCTTGAAACGTTATCACTGATTGAAACTTGAAATCTTAAAACTTAATCACTATAAAATAAAAGAAAAAAACTGAAACACTTTTCGAAACTAAAGCCTGTTTACGTTAAAAATCGAACACTAAGCTGATGTCAGCAAATAAATCTAGACATAATTCAACAAAACCGTTTGTTTATTTCAGAATGATAGAGTTAAATATACAGTAAAAACAGTTGATTGAGATGTTAAACATTCTTTCTTAAATTCTCGTACATTCTGTGGCACAGATACACTAGCGGTGGCGGTTCTCCATCTTCTCTTGAAATCGTCATTTGCTTTCTTCTTAGTTTCAAAGACCGATTTTAGCGGTGTTTACGTTGGGAGGTTCTCCCAGCAACTGATGCAATTCGTGATTCATTCACCTCCTCCACGTTCCGTCTTTCATTTGCACTCCACCGTAAATCATACGCAATACCTTCCGTTCAAAGACACTAAGGGCGCGTTGATCCTACACGAGCAATGTCTATGTTTCGTGGCCGAAGAGGACTACCAGTCTAAATAATGTCAAGAAATTGGTCAACTTTGTAGTTCAGCGAACTTTGTTCGATCTTAGCCTCCTTCGGAGTCCAATGTAGGCATGATTGCCAGCCATTATACGCCCTTTGTATTTCTCTGCTGGTGTCGTTATTGGCGGTCACCAATAAGCCCAGATGCACGAATTCGTGTCACCTTCGATCGGAACTCGTGGTGAAAGGCTAACAGTGGCTTCTCGTGAGCCGCTATCCTTCATGTATATTGTTTTCAACGTATTAATCACATGCGTAATCATACTAGTTTCAGCCATAAATTTAAATTTCCTCCTAGTAGTTTATACAACTTTTACCATTATTTATAACTCTACGGAGTGAGTTCTCTCGAACAGTAATAGTATCACAACTAGCCTTGTAGAATGTACGTCTTTGTTTTAAAATTTATTCTCTTTACAAAAATGTATGTTATCAGTCATCTCAAGAATGATTGATCTTGAGCTTTACAGTTTTACAGAAACATACACTTAAATAAGGTGTATTACTACACAGATAAATAGAAACATTGAATTTTCTGCGTTATCGAATGCACATAAACGGAATGCTAGATTTGGCAGAAAATAATGGGCTATTTCATGTAAATTTAAGCCAGTTCATGCCTGAATCTAGCCTGTTGTATGAAAGACCGCAAACCTTTTTTTATGGCGCATGAAAAAATGCAAACAATTTCGTTGTTTACGCCTCCTTTGGCTTGGAATTAAACGAGGGCTTGTTAAAATTAATTATTTTTTTCTGTGTACTTTGTTAGCAAACATATTCCCGTCGTCATATTCTTTAGTCAAAGAAGTTCAATTTGGTGAAAATGTTCGTAGATGGCACACTCGTAAATAAATGGTCTATAAACGATCCACCGGCTTGGATTCTAAACGGTCAACCCCGTACAATCCAAGATTCTTAACCGTAATTACAAGATTAATACATCAACGATAGTTTTGAGCATATAAAAATTAAAATTTGGCTAAAAAACGACTGAAAAATCGTTGGATAAAATCTGAGTAAATTGGCCCGAATGCATTATTCGTAACTTTTTTGTGAAGCCCTTCAGAAACGCAAAAAAAAATTCTTAAAATAAACGTATTCTCAAAACAGGAAAAGTTATACAATTTTAGGTCTAGAGCTGATTATTTTCATGTTATCGCATTTTGAAGGAATGTTTCGGGTCATATTGACCCGAATGGATTAGAAAGGTTAAGGAATCTTACTTAGAAGTTAGTGTATTTGGCAGAACTTTGCAAAACAATTCAAACAAACCTCACACGAGAATTGAAATTAATTAGGCCCTTTTATTGCAATTCCGATTAAACCATGTATAGAATTTTTAGCTAAACCAGCTCATAATTCTTAACCAACATTTTACATAGGACGCCGAGCAAATTATACTGAGCATTCTATGAAAGTCTGTCAGCTCAGAATTTCGTTCGAATCTTGACCGGAAATTTTCTTGCAAACTTTGCCTACCCTTCTGAGTAATTATCTCACTGCCATCGCACCCTTAAAAATTTCGTACATCCATCGACTAAGCCAAATCCATCAACAATGTGTCAAATATAGATACGTGTATTTCTTTCATAATAAGCACTCACTTATTTTGTGAACTTAGGATATATTGCTTTCTGTGAGAACCAGGTGCGCTTATGCACCAGATGCTAATGGACATAATGTTTTCGAAGTACTATAGCTGTATTCATTATTGATAGCTTGTGAGCTAAGTTTCCAAATGTAGGTCACAGCCCAAAAATGTTGACCTTAATCAACTTAACTTACAATGTTTAATATATACTTTTCTAGGGAAAATTTTAATCAGAAAACACGTAAACGACTTCGATGTTGTTTGCCAATATTTCAACCAATTGTTTGGGAAACTCTTTTTTTCGACTGTGGCCACTCGTGGTAAATGTATAGTATTGTTTTCGTTAACTAAGTTATAGTGACCTTTCTTTCGGACGTCAAAACCACATCATCGGACGTGATCGCGCTTCAAATCACTCGAAACAGATGTTACAATACAGTTTCCCAACCCGCCGGCAAGCACAATATTTTGCATAAGATTTCTGTAAACACTCAGATAGATCAATGGATACTTGCTGACTGTGTAAAATTTCTTTCAAAACAAATACACAAATAGCAATTTATTCGCTGATCTACATATTTCACGTGGTCAGCATCGAAGACGGTACATGCAGATTGCAATAATCCCAACAGTGACTGGCCGGACCCTCCGGTAATGGCCAAATCATCGAAGCAAGAAGAATTGAAGAACTGATATAGAAAAACAACTGTTTCGTCATGTTCCTGTGTCCTGCCATCATACGTTCGTGGTTGGGAAAAGTTTTGTGACTTTATTGACATTTTCCGAATGTAAATCGAAAAGGGATTGTGAACCGACAGCACTCGGTTCGAGTAGTTAGCATTGCCCGAGAGGAGATTTTCTTGGGTCCGGATGGAAAATGGGAACATATTGGCATTATTCCGGTGAAGGATAGGGTAGGAGAGTTCATCAGTTCGGTTGGATGGGAAATCGATCCGATGCTTATTTTGCTGACAAGGAACTTTTTCTCCATCACTATGGGTCGTTCATAAATTTTGGGTATGGCTATCGATTTGAAAAGTATTTCTGAAGTTTCAGCTCAACTTCTTAGGGGATTTTTTTTGGGAGCAAATTGACAATTATTAACTTTATTACTGAAATATTTGAAAGTCGTTCGCAAAGTCGGAGATCCCAAGGTTATTCAATCTAGCTGATGCATCTCAGAGGTACGAGAAAATTTCCTGTATCTGTATCACCATCAAAGGCCGCGCTAGAAAAATCTCATGATCAGCAGTAACAGTACAGCACTACAACGTTGTAGCCGGCGATAAAAAAAAATCGCGGAGGAAACTCAATTATTAACCACCTTAAACACGGGGCACGGAAGCGAGCAACCCAAATCATATGCTGCAAAGCAGGAGATAGCTAGATATCATCCACACGTTTGCCGGATTGCTGGCACGATATAGGTACGGACACATGTCGTTTCGCTTTCCATTTTCTCCTGCTCCAACAGATGTTGATAACTTCATTTTCTTGCCTAAATCAAATCAAACACTCATGATACGGGAAATGACATACTCATGCAAAACCTACTCACCTCCGCACCCAAGCCGGGGCTAGGGCGGTCGATGGGCGCTCTTTTCGAAAACAAAAAAAAATCTACTATTCACTGGCGCCGACGTGGTGGAGGGATATGCAGTGGTTGTGTTAACAATTGCTATACATTTTCATAGTGCTGCTTGATATAATACGGATAAAATTCTATTGATCCACCTATGGCGTGATCTGACGTGTCTTACTCATTGATTGCATGTATTCAATGATGAGTTTCGTTAGATTCCTAGGTTTAGTAAAACAGTTCCAGCAACAACCGAACAATTAGGCAGTGAAAGTGTTCGAAATTCACATTGAATCCAGAAAAATGTAACCCCTTACACGAGTGGGCAAAGACGACGCACCTGCTCCTATTTTCCTCGGTTCTGTGATACCTATGATGGTAACAGAAAATGGCATCGACAGCGAATTGAACCAGCGAAAGCCCTGCACGTTTCGATGTTATCCAAATCTTTGAATTGAAATGCTGGCCACATTCTGAGCCCGGAACATCCCCGACTCATATCTCGCCGTTGTTCGTTCTTTTGTGGACCGATTACATCGCTTCTAGGATTTCAAGCTCGCTCACATTCTAACGTTTAAGGTGCTTATCCACATTTGAAAAAGAAGGAATCCAAAGCCGGTGCCATTTTTGCATTACTATACTTGTATAATCATTCTCTATTCCCATGAAAGCAGACACATTTTTTGGAAAAATCGAACCCACCGGTCTCCAGCATGTTCTTGTTTTATCACCCATGCCTTTACCAACTGATCTAAGGGAGCCCCCGAACGACAAAACGTTATCCACTTCGAACGATGAAGCAAAACTCATGGACTTAATCGTGTGGAATTATTTGAATATATTATTCCGGAAAGCGATCTCTTAGTTTCGTCGAATTTGAACGTTTCGAGCGAGCGGGCTTTTTCCCGTCCTATTATCTCATCAAACATAGAAAACAACCGACGTGGTGTTACGTAGATTCGTGCCGTGGTGGTGGTAATGATAATGATTCGTCATTCTGTGGGGTAGGTTACGATTCTCTGCGGGGCGTCGATGGAAGAAGGCCCTAAGTAAATTTATCTCCCCATTTAATTTTCTATTTTAATGCAAATAACACTTTTGCTTCACTTTTCAATGAATCGTTGGTTGTGCTTTTCGTTGTTGGATAATCGCTTCAGCAACCGGAGAGGCCGACTACATCTTCGGCATAATCAATCTCTCTCTCTAATTCATGTTCTGTCCCATCAACTATACGATTCTGATTGCATAACAATAACGTAGGCACAGGCATCCTAATATAGTACCGGAACGTACAACCTCGGCAGCCATCGCAATGATGTCCCTGAAGTATCAACAGACGTGACATTTTATGTGGAATTATTCTTAAAACTATTATCAACCAAGAGGGAGCATGGAATGAGGACAGAGAAGGTCGGTTCAAAGCCGCAACTGTAACCTTCCGCGTTCGTGTTCGCGACGATGGATGAGGATTAAATTTGATGCTTTACTACTCAACGGACGCACAGACCGGATGGCAATTAGGAGCTTAAATCATTTTGCAGTTGCTAGGTTGAAGGCTTTGCATAGCAATTGCCTGAGCCATACGGGGAAATGTAACAATTATGCGACATTGTAACTATACATATAAACACAACTTAACTAATTTCACAAATACATTAATATGTGTAGTACAAGAGTAAACTGGAGTAAGTCTAAATATGTTAATAATTTTTAAGTAATTGGAATAGAGACGGTTTTCGACAAAAACATAAGTTTTGACTGCCTAGGTAATTTTCTTGAACATTTTATATTGAGAAACTTAAACACAGTACTCAAATATGCTCAGAGTGTTCCAAATGGAACCATTGGAACTTTATAGTATTTGAGCAAATATTCAAGCAGAACAGTTTACTTTGTGTTTCTACTACCAGTTCATTCCTACAATTTAAATAAGCTAAGCAAACAAAAAAGAGGAAAACTTGCTAAAACTGTCCAACGAATGCGTCTAGCGATTCGTTATCCTCAATAAAAACGTGCTATGGTAATTTTATAGAACATTGTATGCTTGGGAAATGTAACACAGAAAAGTTAAGCAGAAAGGGCGTATTCGATAAAAATAGCACACGGAAAATTTTCTGTATGTTTTGAACAGCATGAGTAAAAACCTGAAAATTTGAGCAAATCCCATTCATAGTGTATTATTTACATCTGTTAAGTTTCATAGTGATTTATACAGCAGTAACAGTCATGTCATCGAAACAAGAAATGGTCAGCGAAAAAATGTTCTGCACTTACAATTAAAATCCAGAGGCGCCCAAAGATGTCAATTCGAGATGTCGCTAAAAAGTCCAAGGTGTCAGTCGGTTTTCTGCAGAAAACCATGAAGCGTGCTGCGTTACATGTTTACAAGGTGCAAAACGCCCCAAACCGGAAAGAAAAACAAAACATCACTGCGTTCACCAAATCCTGTTGCATCATGATGGATGACGAAACTTACGTCAAGGCCGACTTCCGTGAACTTCCTGGGCAAGAATATTTCGTTGCCAAATCGAAGTTCAATGTTCCGGAAAATGTTCGAAAGAAGAAATAATCGAAATTTGCAAAGAAGTTTCTGATCTGGCAGGCGATTTGCAGCTGTGGTGAAATAAGCGCTCCTTTAATCACAATAAACGGTGCGATTTACACTTAAGAAGCGTCTCTTGCCATTCACAAGGAAGCACAGAAGATCATCTCTGTTTTGGTCTGATCTAGCATCCTGCCACTACGCTCGAAATGTGTTGGAGTGGTACCGAGCCAATGGAGTCAATTTTGTGCCAAAAGATATGAACCCACCAAATTCACCGGAACTTCACCCAATTGAAAAATTCTGGGCAATTATGAGGACGGAACTTCACAAACATCTCAAAACTATTCAAACAGAGCTTGAAGAAAATTTGGGTGAAAAAAAAGTAAACACTGGAAAAATCGATTTTAGAAAATTTGAAGGGTGGAGTGAAAAAGGGAGGTAGGGGCATTCGGGATGGGAGATGAAATTGAATAAAACAAATTTTGTAAATCATAACTCATTAGTAGTTTTTCATTCCCTGAAAATTTCAATAACATAAGATAATTGGTTTAATTTTGGTGAGTAAATATGTGTGTGCCATTTTTATCGCAAACATTCTTTAAAAAATTTTTTTTTTTTGGATATAATTATAAGGTTTTTTTTTTTTTCTCGAAGATTTCCTCTAACGGTCTTCATAAGGTTCTGCGCAAATTGATAAGCAACGATTGTAGACGCTCTTGTCCAATCTCCTTTGAACTTTTCCACTGTATCAGCAGGCTGAACATGTTTACGAAGATACCCAAGTATAATTGCCAAAACCATCCAGCTTTATTAAGTTTTATTACAGTTTTATGAAAGCCACTAGAAATCAATTTGGTTTTATTATGGCACCAAGAGGTGCCTATAGGTTTCATATTTAAGTCAGGTTTATGAGAATCTACACAGCTTGTTTACATCAATCTTAAAATATTTTTTTTCTCAATTTCCTTTTACACTTATCAAAGGTTTTATTTCGACTTTATGAACTCGTAAAATGCGGTTTTGAAATGCCGTTTTAGGACTCATTCATGTTATTTTATTATGGTCAGTTTAAATGCATTTTAAAACCCTTTTGCTTCTAGTAAATGCATTTAATGGCAAATTGGCATCCAGGGAAGTCATGTGTTTTTAAAACAGCAAAAAACATGACCAAATAGTTTTATAGAAGTCATTGCGAAGATAAATTCGCTTTTTGGCAAAACTGTGATTTTTTCCAATCGCCATATTGAAATATAAGAAAAAAATGAAATGTTAAAGAATAAATTCATCAAATTTTAAATGAAATGCAAATGAACTGTAGATCGGAGACCAATTCGCCATTCTTTTAGATAAGATAGAATTCCATCAATTTTCAGGAAATTCATGATTAATTTATCGAATATATTTGTTTTCATTGATGGAAACTCGCATAATTTCCGAGGCGCATTAATTTTCGGCTCTTATCGTGCCAATATTCACAATAAAATTAAACACGCATACGATTTGGAGCATAATACGCTGTAAAAAACTCAAATGGCAGCGTAAGAAAAGTGTGCCCATATTTTCTGGGACAGTCTATAGTGCTGTGGTTGCCTTATTACGAGCTGGAAAACGGCAGAAAAACATAGTTCGTGAGCTGTCCGATTAACGTGTGGGCAGAAGTTTTGTACACCGTACAGTCCAAAAATACCTGTTGACCGGAAATACCAAAAACGGTATGGTGGGGGACGTCGGGCTACTGTGGTGACACCTGCCATGGTGAAAATCGTCAAGAAATCTTCGACGTAGTGCAAATAGATTGGGGGGGGGTTGAAGTTTGGGTCGGGGTCGTCGGTGGGTCCTAAAAAAAAAAGATCCACAAGGTTCAAGACCTTTTGGTGAGGCAGAAACAAACAACGGGTAAAAAGAGCGAAGGCGCTGCTGAAGAGTGCCGCGGAAGGAAGGTTGGAGAATATCGTGTTTACCGACGAGAAACTCTTCACCGTACAGCAGTTCGTGAATAAGCAGAACGACAGAGTTTGGTTGCCAGAAAGATCACGAACCCATGCCGACGTGCTGACGGCCACCAGGCGACAGAAACCAGCATCGGTGATGGTTTGGGCCGGAATCACCCGTGATGGCCGGACTCCGCTGGTTTTTGTCCCTGAAGGAGTGAAGATCAACCAAAATACATATCGGGAACTAGTTCTACAGAACGTCGTCGAACCGTGGGCACGTCGTCATTTTGGTTCCAGGGATTGGGTTTTCCAACAGGACTCGGCGCCGGCTCACAAAGCGAAGAAAACCCAACTCTGGATTGCGGAACATTTTCCAGGGTTCATTTCGAGCTCGGAGTGGCCGGCGAGTTCGCCGGACCTGAACCCTATGGACTTCGCTGTCTGGAGTATGTTGGAGGCCGAAGTCTGCTCTAAAAAAACATGAAGGTGTGGAAGTCCTGAAGCGACATCTGGTGGCAGCCTGGGATAAAATACCACAAGAGCACCTGCGGGCCTCGTACGATGTGTTCCTCGATCGTCTGCGGCGAGTGGTTAAACTCAAGGGCGAACAAGTTGAACTTGACCAGTGAATTTTCAAAAAGTGATTTGTTTTCAAGTGAAGTTGAATGAATTTGAAATAAAATGTTTTTGTTTTGATCAATTTATCTGTTTGTTTCAATGTAGCACTTCAATTGCCGGACCCTGTACCTTTGTAACATTTTTGTGTATGGACCTATATTTTTTTCTGTATGATTGTCACGTTTTGCCATATCAACCCCCCCTCCCCATACTGCGTTACACAATTAATGGACCTTCCTTAAATGTTTTACTATAACTCGCTCCATGAAGATAGAACAATAAGTTATGGAAAGTTTTAGCCAACTATTGGCTAATGTACGATTCTCTAAAATCACTACTTTTGATTATAGCTAAAATTAAAACGATGCATATGAAACCTTGCAGTTTTTAAACAGACATCATTCAACGCCTCGGAACACCTAAGGCCTCGGAGAAAAACAGACATAATTAGCTTTGCAAAAATAATTTCTGTTTCGTGTGCTGTGAAAATTTCTCTTGAAGCTTAGCTGCAATGTTTCCAAATTCCAAAACTCCTCTCAGGAAAAACGGTAATTAGTAAAATGGAACCAACTCACAGGAATAATCTATTTAGTTTGGTGGTTTTTGATGAATTCAAAAGCAGTTTTTGGTGCCCATCATTTCAGATTGCAAAAAGCTTGTGTCATTTTGTGTAGCATTAAGAAGGAACAGCATAACGCAAGATTATAGCGATTTGAAACGATGCGATGCTAAAAACTGCTTTTGAATTAAGCGAAAACCCACACTCATCATTGCAGACACTTATTCGTTACTGATAAATTTAATAATTTCTAAGTAACTTCACTCTCAATATTTTTCTTAAGAAGCTGAGTTTAGTGAGTTTAGTGACTTTATTATTTAAACTGGGGTCCCGAAATAACCGTTTTATCGCTTACACTTCCTGGACACGTAATTGTGAGCAAGCAATGTGAAAGCATTAAATTTGAAATGCTGAAAAAAATGTAATAAGGACTTCTACGTCAAAATAGTAGCTTTTTAGTGACTTACTTGAAAATAGTGAGACAATGACTATAAAGTGACCAGTTACCAAACCCCGTTTGTTTCAATTCATAATGAGCGTGGATATTCATAAAACACGCTTAGAAAAACTATGTGTTGTTGCTTATGAGCAAAGGTTTCGAAATAAACGTATTTTCTTTTTTTTTGTGTGGTAAGCTAGTACTATTATAAATTATAGAACGACAGAACGGGAATAGGCGTTTGCTTTTTTCTAATGTAAAATCATACTTATCATACTTATTATCTAAAATTTACGTTAAGATATAATTCGGCTACAAGCGTGGGTGTACTCTGAAAACTCGATTAAGTGCTAGTTCAAACATAGTCGTACGCATCCCCCTAACTACATCTCTGCCATCCCTGTCGACCCTGAGTCAGTTGTTTGTCAGGCAGATTTGCGTGAATGCTAAATGTGTCCAAATACACGTCCGAACAGCGCACCCCGGCTCCGTCCGTGTTTTTGCCGCAAAAAGGATTCTTTTCTCCACAATCAGCACAACTAGCGGAGAAGTCACGTGCAGTTCGTGCCTATCCACCCGTCGTCATCCTCGTCATCGCCGGTTGCATAACCATATCGAGGTTGCAAGAGCACTCGAGCCTATTTGGCTAGCGACATCTGTTTAAAGGCACGAACGTGGAATCGGAGATAGTTCTATGTTGGAACAGCACTAGGTGGCTTTGGGAGAGTAGATTTTCACCGACATGCGAATGTCTACATTTGTGATTTGTGATTGGAATAAGAGGCGAGGATGATCGCAATTCTGCACTTCCACGTTGGCTAGCCCATACAGACAACCCGAAGGTGATTAGGTTATTTCGCGCAATTACGATCCAAACCACCGGTGGATGATTTCGTAATTTGAAACGTGTAATTTTGCCTCAAGTAACCAGTTATTCTGGTTTCAAACAGCACAGGATACCACCGAAACATGTTTCTGGCGAAAACTAGACAAGCAAAACACACCCTATTCAGCAATATGCAGCAGGGAAAAAAATGTCGCCTGCAGTTGATTGCTGTATTCCCTGTACGGGGTGTGGTCCTCGCCGTCAGCTATTCGAGTAGAGTAACTGCAGAGGAAAAAAGGAACCATCCAATGTAGCTGGCGAACTTGCAAGCGAAAGCACACAAAACGTGATTTCACAAAATGTAATGTTTACAGCAGTCACCGCCTCTTAACTTCATCCCTTTCCCCAAATCTTTTTTTTTTTGCCAACGGCAAGCAGTCACTATCCGAAACTACTGAAAGTTCGTGCGATCGGGATGAGAGGAAACTGTCCTAACACGACTAGTAGATGCTGCTGCTGCTGCTGCACTAGTGCCGTCTTCGATGGTAACGGAGAAAGCACGCTTGGCGGAGCATTTTCCCATGCACCAGAGAAAAGAGTTATTGGAATCAATTTGATCTTTCGCTTAATGCGCTTTCTAACTAACCTCGCGCCGCTCGCTTCAAACCCCCACCTACCCCTCCACCCCCAATTGAGATGACTTCGGCGAAGTTTACGTGCAAATGTATATAGAGACTGATAAGTGAGCGAGGCGGACTTTCCTACCCTCGGCCGTCACCCTGCAACTAATGGCTGTGGCTGAAGGGCAGATGATGAAGCGATGCACGCTGAAAGCAACGAAACCGCAGTCAGTGCACGAACGAAATCACCTAAATTGATTTGGTCGATGATGGCTATTTGGTTTTCGGTTAGTTGAAAAAGAGGCGAAAGTGCTGCATTTTTTATTGGACTAGTGCGGTGGGTGACAAATTTGCGTGGACAAATTGAATTGAATTTAAGGACAACTGTACGCTAAACTTAAAGCTGGGGCTGTTTTGAACTTTTTTTTTCTGGTTGTAATTATGTTCGTGCTTGCTTGGTATTGGTTTTTATGGTTTTAATATCCTGGTCCGGGAAGAAATGGTAAAGATTGAATAAGGTTCACAGGTTGCACAAATGGTATAAAGATTGCATGGACGTTTTTGCGACTTACTGAAAATTACAGAATAATTCAAAAGGGGGGGGATGGAAGTGGGGAGGTAAATATATTAAATAAAACACTAAAATTAAAGTGCTATCAGCAGTCCCATTGTTGCACACTTTCAATACCTTCAAACCCTATTGTTGCACACTATTGAGACAGAGGGATCCTATTATTGCACACCTCAGACCAATTATTGCACAGTAAGTTTAATTTATCTGCTCCATTGAAATTCTTATTCTATGTTTAAATCAACTACATACTCCTCATTACAGAAAATAACCAAAGATCACCTCATTTAAATTTTAAATAGTTATCCTCTTGTGTGGTTGTTTGAACAATTGTTCCTAATAAATTATTGATTGTCTTACAAAAAAGTGTCTTCGATTTATGTTTTTCTACTGTCACTACTGTTAAGGTTTTGGTATCTTATACCGTACTCAAAAGATCTAATAAACCCATGTAAAAATAATGTCACTCAAAAATTTGTCACTTTTTTCGTAAGGGCCCTCCAACAATTATATATGGGTTGCCACGTTTGTCCTAACCCCCCTCCCCCCTAAAAGCGTGACGTAATTCGTGCATGATCCCTTATATGATAAGATCCATATACGAATTTCAAATTATGCATAACAAATAAATTCAAAAAGGGGAACCTTTTCTTAACAGGGCATGATTAACACTTTTTATTCAGCATCCACTAAAAATAATAGGAACAATAACAATTTTATGGGGTCCTGGGGCCGCTACCTTGCTCGCGTACTTTTTTAAAATCATTGTGATGGAGATGGTGTGGGGGAGTCCAAGGCACGTTCTCATTACCTGTGCATCCATGGTGCTGGCCGGAATGCTGTAGAAATACCGGAAAACTTTTCTCGTGCACGCACTGCGGTTTAAAAACAAAACACTCGGCTGCTGGTGGAACTGTCAAAACTAAAAAGACTATGGGTGTACCTATAGTATTTTTAGTTAAAATTGGCCGCACCACGTAATAATGAGGTGTGCAATGAAATTGGAACATTTTAACTTTCTTTGGTCCTATTGTTGCACAGTGGTCTAAAACATGTATTTTTTATGCAATAAACTAATTAATGTTGACCAATCACTTAAATAAAGTGTATTAACTAAGTTTGAATCAAAATATACCGATGAAACGTTGCATACGTCAATCGGGAGCTTAATGCGTAATGCACGATTTTTAGTGTTTGGGTTAAGAAATACAGCAATTTGTTCTGGAATCGGACCAAATATTTTCAATCGGGTTAAAAAGTACTTTAAATCTATTTGTTTCGTAAATGAATAACTATTCTAGCAGTGAAAATGTTCAATACTTTCATAAAAAATATGCCCAATGCTCAAAATATTCCGTATTTGTCAGAATAAACGATAATATACTCAGTGTGCAACAATAGGGCAGTGTGCCATAAATGGCAATCTACCCTATATACTATGTTTGAGAAGAAAATAATCAAGAATCACATTATGGTCTTTTTTATTTGAGAAAGAAAATGTATTTATATTTTTCGGAACAGTCTATAGTAATGAATTGTCCGGCATTGACGCAACAGTATACTTCTTTTCCTTCGGTGAAAATTGTAAGCACAGTAGTGACTGAAGTATTATTTAATCATTGAAACATTTGACATTAACCTTTTCCAACATTTAAAAATTTGAGATTTTTCAACGATTTTTATAAAACAACACACCACGCATGCCTTCAAGTTAACGATAGGAGAAATCTTTGGTGGACTGCTATTATTTTTGAAGGAGCTTCTCTTAAACAAATGCATCAATTATGCAGTACAATAGCAGTTGCTCACTCTAGTAATAGTCATAGGATTTCTTAATTCTAAATGCGTTTATGAAAATATTGAAAATCTATAAAAACGAATGTTGTTCCTGAAATTTACTTGCCGTGTACCAGATTGTTTTGACTTTGTGTGAAACTATGAGTATAATAACAAAGCAGTGCTTGTTATAATACTCACGAGACGTCCATTAGCCAATGGCAGATTATTCTGACAGAAGTCACATGTAGGAGGCGACCAATGTCGAAATGTAAGGGTTAGATAGTAAAGGGCGTACTATTTAAAATCCACACACACTTGCTCTAATTTTTGATCCGTAAAATTAATTAAAATTTTGCGTAGACAATTTAATGTGTATTGTGTACACTCTGTGAGTTAATTTCATCATGTGCGCAAAATTTTTCATAATGGCAACGAAAGGAGCGGAAAAGTTTAGCACAAGTACTTTGAGAATAAGGATCTGTCACATCGTGCCATCGGAAAAAAAAGTTGGAAATCGCGAATTCCACCTTGTCTGGTATTATAAAACAGTTCGAAGAACGTCTGACTGTTGATTGGAAGCAAAGATCCGGAAAAAACCGTTAGGTCAACGAGAACGATCACAAACTCGTGGTTGGGGCCTTTAAATGGAAATCGAACGCCTCAGTTCGAGATGTGGCTAAAAAGTTGCATGTGAACAAGACTTTCGTGCAGAATACCAAACCTTGAACTGGACTACGTACGTTCAAGTTTCAAAAGTCCCCAAACCGTGACGAGAAACAGAATACGATCGCAACAAGCCGTGCGCGGAAGTTGAACGACCAGAAGTTAACGAAACCACACTGCTGCGTAATGGATGACGAGACATATGTGAAGGCGGACTTCAACCAGATTCCAGAAAACCTGTATGTGACAGCCAAGGATGAGTGTGATGTTCCTGAGAACCTCCGGACACAGAAGATGTCGAAGTTCGCCAGGAAGTTCTTGATTTGGCAAGCGATTTGTACTTGTCGAAAGCGGAGAACACCTTTCGTTACCGCAAGCGCTATGATTGATCAGGTGTATTTCGAAGAGTTTCTCCAAAAGCGGCTTCTCCCTCTCCTGAAGGCTCACGATGGTCCGACGATCTTCTGGCCGGATTTGGCATCATGCCACGAAACGAAGGACGTGCTAGAGTGGTATGAGGCGAATGATGTCGATTTCGTGCCGAAAGATCTGATACTCCAGAACTACGCCCAATAGAAAAATACTGGGCCATTTTGAAGGAGCGCCTTCTAAAACGACCAAAAGTGGTGAAGAATATAGAAGAAATGAAGAAAGCATGGGTTAGTATTAAAAAAAACTGTCGATTCTGAGGTCGTGCAGACCCTTATGGCTAGAGTGAAGTCCAAGGTTTGCGCATTCGGATATAAAGGCGAAATAAGTTAAATCAATGATGCCAAAACTAATTTTTATTGTTTCTCTTTACTCCCTGAAATTTTGGTGATAATCGGATAAAATCTCGAATTTTGAGAATGAATTTTGTGTGTGCGGATTTTAAACGGTACACCCTTTATTCAGCAAATATATGGAGATGTTTCGTTTTTGCTTGATTTCATAAAAACGAAGCCATGAAATTTTATGATTTTTACGCATCTGATCACTCGGGCTTAAATAGCCTAATCGGTAAAGGAACCAAGCCGGAGGCAGCGGGTTCGATTCTCGGTCCGGTTGAAAACAAAAAAACTTGGCTGACGACATATTGAAGATGTCTGAAAACTTCACATTTAAGTAGTATCACTATCACTTTACTTTATTCATTGACGTCGTCCAAATTAATTAAGTAGATATATTTTTATGTATGAATACTTTCATTTGTCAAACACTTTACAAATTTAGAATACATCTCATCATTTTTATAAAATCAGAACAAACACTGAAGACCGACAAAGATTCAACAATAAATATTGCAATGTTTTTCACTTCGGTTTAATAAAAACAAAAGTTTGCTTTTTAAAACTATTTTAAAATAATAGAAGTTCTTTTTGTTTTAATTTTGAAAGTTAGCATTTTTAATCTATAATAAGTTTAGCAAAAAATGGAAGTCAATAGGACATATAAGCAGGCGGTCGAACATATTTTCATGCCCATTCTTCATATTTTATAGCAAGTTTTGTGTTAGCATGTGACTATCGATAAAATTATTTTTAAAATGTATTGAAGGGCATGCTTTCAAATCGACATGAGGTTTTCAAAGTGAAAGTTTTTATTAACCAGAGAAAGATATGACAATGAAGTATTGAAAAATTCGTTAGAATGCGGCATTTTTTAAAATTGTAGAGAAGTTTGAAACTCTGGCAGACTAGTCTGCGACTGATATGGATCATGTGGGCGGAAAGAATTCTACAAATATATTGCACACCCCCAAAACCAATGTTGAAGCATTAGCATAGCATTTCCAATTGGATTTTGTATTAACAACTGTTTACTCATTATTGTTTTTGACATCTAGTATTCTAGGTTCTCTAAAATTCACTGAAGTTAGGATCTTGTTCTTGATTGACGTAATGCGGTTTGATACAAACGTCCCCACCGTATACAATACTTCATCGGGGCCCAAAGTAGTTATATGATGAATAAATGTTGCAATAAGATATCAAATGCACTTCAAACAATCCTTGAGCATAGATTATGGAGTTCTAGATCCAATGTATTTAAGAAGTCAGATCTTATAGATCTGCTGATACAATAATGTCATGAACGATACCCTGAAAGTTTTGATCGTGAAGTTTAAAAGACATTTACACCATCTTCAACTCGAGGTTATAAAGACTGAACATTGAACATAGAGCGAATTACAACGGAAAACTTAACCTAACACCCAGTGGACTCACTTCATGACAATCGCTTGAACGACGGGTGACGCTGCTAACCACTTGACCACGAAGCCCACGTTTTCAAAAGTTAAAAAAAGTCTTCTAGCAACATGTACATCACTGAGTAGTTTTTATAATATAATTATTATTTATTTTGGACATACGATATTACAAATCTACAGTCGCAGTAAAGTCTTGAACAGCATTCATGAAGCCTTTATGAGTTCGAGATACTCCCGGCAGCATTCTGAAACATAGCATAGCATTGACGTTTGCACACCGCGTGGATGAATTATTCATTAAACATATTGTAAGTCACCATGAGACGCCATGTTTTGATATGTTTCACCACGACAACACTCCTCAGTCGCTCACCTGGCCACGTCCATGCAACCGTGGATGATAAAGAAGATTTGATATCTACCTTATGAAAACGTAGGAAAGCCTTCAGTAGATATCGAAGAAAGAAGGAAATTGGATAGTTGCAAGGAATAGTTCAACTCAATGCCCTATTTGGTGTACACAAACTTTTTTTTTTTAATTCATAGTTGGTCGTTTGGAATATCTAGTCTGATCTAGGTTAAATGATACTCTATTCCCTTCAAACAGTTGGGACTTAAGCATTAACTATAGCGCCATTGCTCGCTCTCTAAAGAGTAAACAATGAATGTAAAGTTCTTGCATACATTTTGAGAGCGTATGCATGGTCATTATGCTTTTTGCAATATTTTCACAGTGCAGTGCAGATGCTTTTCGAAAAAAAAAATAAACGAATAAATAAGTAAAATGGAAAGAGCTCACCGTAATAGACGTGGCTGGCTTGATAGCTCAGTGGTTAACCGTTCTGCTTACTGAGCAGATGGTCTGGAAATCAATCCCAAGCCCGTCCCCTTCTTTGCAATTTGTCACTTGCTTTTTTTAATCACCCCTAGATTTAAAAAAAAAGCAGTCTACTGCGCTTTCATTGATCACATCACTTACCACAGTGCATCCATGATCTAAAAATAACCTCTCTCACTAGCACAAAAACTTTCCTTCCCTTGACAATTGTCCCCCCTCCCCGAAGACCGTGAACGTGGCCGGCGCCGGTTGTGATATGTAAATAGAATGAATTAGTGAACTTGTACATTGAAGATGTGAAGCTACTCCCAAGCTCCATCTAAAGTGAGTCTCTGTGCAATTACACTGGTTCTGTTCAGTAACGGAGTAGCAATTACGAAACGCACGATCTTTTTTTAAAGGTCTTTTTTACACGGTTTTTTTTTACACGGTTTGTTTTCGGCGATAACTCCAGAACGGAACAACTAATCGACCTAATTCAAATTTAGGTCGTTTACGTTTTGGGCAAAAAGTAATCATATGAAAGTTTCTCAAAAAATTCACAATTTTTGGTGTAAATACTCAAAATTTTAGAAACTGTATTTTGACCATTGCATAGCAAGGTAATCGAAGCAATTTAACATGTTTATGAATTTGAATTTATCAACTCTATATAGTCTTTTTTACACGGTTTTATAGTAAAAGTGGAACGTATCCCCCGTGTAAAAAAGAACCTTGTGTAATCTTTAAAAAGCCTGCTCAACTACTCGTCAAGAGCCCCAAACCAAAAAAACCGCCCTTTAAAATCATACTTCTACTTCTTTTCGATGCATAACTTTTGAAGAAACATTTAATTTTCTGCGTTATCTAATGCAAAGGGAATGCTAGATTTGGCATACATTAGTGGGGTATTTCATATAAATTTAAGCCATATATCGCAGGAATCAGGTCTATTGTATGAAAGATTGCAAACAATTTATTTGTTTACGCTTACTTTGGCTTGAAATGTTTCACGCCTGTAAATTTTTTTGTCTATGTACACCCTCAATTTATCTCGGCAAAATATCCAACAGCCGATCAACTCGGCAGTTACGTTTGCTGATGTTTCTGTCAAATTTTTGTTTATTAGCTGATCTTCGGCAAAATTTTCATTTGTTAGCTGATTCTCGGTAATTCATTTGCTGACCCTCAGTAAACTGAAATGCCGAAATATTCGGCTGTTGGATTCTCGGCGAAAAAAATTAAGTGTGTATACTTCCTTCTGCTACGCATACGCCCTTGTATTATAAGTCGAACGATTTTTCCATTTCTCACTGTTCATTTTCTTTTGCTGTGGTTATATTTCCCCAACAACACTTAAATCACAATCCTTGCTTCCAGCTTACCTCCTTTATAATCAAGGTACACAATCACAGAACTTTTAAATTGCTCAGTGCATATTACCATTCGAAGATAAATTTACTTTGCTCGTAGCAGAATATTTTGTTTCGGAATCACTGATTTTCTTTTCGCAATTCACGCTTTTTTACGACTATCTTCAACTAAGCCACTCAAAACAGCAACAAAATTGCAAACAATACCGACAATACAAAAATTCGAAAAATTGATGGTAGAGAAAATATTTGCTTTCAACTTCGAGCAAAGCTTACTTCGATCTTAGGTCACGGCAGCCTTTTGGAACATGCACATAATTCAAGCGAAAGGTTTTGTGATTTTGAAATAGTTTTATTAACACATTTGTTCATGCCTCAAATATTAAGGAGTTCAGATGTGAAAGATTTGCAGGCTAATTGAAATCCTAAACAATGCCCTCAATGTTTTTATTAGTCAGAGAAGATCACGGGCGCATATGATTAAATCAGATACTTAATGTTCTCAGAATAATTGTCAAAATTCCGGAATTTCCTGGAAAAATATCCATGAGAGCACCAATTTATCAGCAAGGCAAACAAAGCCAAATGACGTAAGTTTGCTAAGGAGCATGTTGATAAGCCCCTCGAGGTCTGGAAAATGGTTCTCTGTAGGGAAAATTAAAATTCGAGTATAATATAATGGATAAGGAGTTTCACAAACAAGACACGATGAAGCATGGAGAAGGAAAAGTGACGGCCAGGAACTATTTTGTCGGGGGTGGAATGGGAAGCCTCATGAAAATCGACGGGATAATGACGGCAGATCAAACCACTGGAATTGCCTTCACAAGGCCCAGAGAATTTGCGACCGATTCTCGACGTCAGGGTTGACAAAACTGGTGTTACCAATAAAAATAACTATTAGGTGCGCAACTAAGTTCCCGCTGTTTAGCAATAGATGGCGCCAGTGGTAAGTGCTGGTCGAATGTTGTACATCTCAAGCGTCATAAACCAAGCTCAGACATATGGTGAACAAACCGCTTTGTCAAATCAGTGATTTTGGTTTAGTGTTATATATTTTGGTTGTTTGAAGATGTCTGATTTCGTGCCAAATAATCGTCATTTGCGGGAAGTGTTGATTTTCTTCTTTCATTCGAAAAAAACGGCGGCTGAAGCACATCGAGAGCTCCAAAAAGTTTACGGTGATGCTGCTCTGAGTGAAACAACGTGTCGTGATTGGTTTCGTCGCTTCAAAACGGTGATTTCAGTGTTGATGATCGTCCGCGTGAAGGAAGGCCAAAAAACTTCGAAGACTCTGAATTGGAGGCATTGCTCGATGAGGATCCGTGTCAAACGCAAGAAGAGCTTGGTTCAGGATTAGGAGTTTCCCGCCAAGCCGTTTCTAAGCGATTGCATGCGTTGGGAATGATTCAAAAGCAAGGAACTTGGGTTCCTTACGATTTGAAGCCAAGAGATGTTGAGCGTCGTTTTTTCGTCTGTGAACAACTGCTCCAGCGGCAAAAAAGGAAGAGTTTTCTACGTCGCATTGTGACGGGTGACGAAAAATGGATTCATTACAGTAACCCAAAACGGAAACATTCATGGGGACTGCTCGGGCATGCTTCAACATCGTCGCCTAGGCCGAATATTCACGCTGCGAAGGTTATGCTGTGTATTTGGTGGGACCAAGTTGGTGTTATTTATTATGAGCTGTTGAAACCAAACGAAACCATTACCGGGGAACGGTATCGAACTCAATTGATGCGATTGAGCCGAGCACTGCACGAAAAACGGCCACAATACGAGCACAGACACGAAAAAGTGATTCTTCAGCATGACAACGCTCGACCTCACGTTGCAAAACCCGTGAAAACCTACTTGGAAACGCTCAAATGGGAAGTCCGCCATATTCTCCTGATATTGCACCGTCCGATTATTACTTGTTCCGATCGATGGCACATGGTCTCACTGGTCAGCAATTCCACTCATATGATGACATCTCAAAATGGCTTGATTCTTGGATAGCATAAAAAGACGAACAGTTCTATCGAAATGGTATTCACGTTCTACCAGAAAGATGGGAAAAAGTCGCAGCTAGTGATGGACAATACTTTGAATAATTCGTTTGTAACCTTTGTTTTCAAAATAAAGTTCCTTTTTCACCAAAAAAACAGCGAGAACTTAGTTGCGCACCTAATATTTTGAAGCCCTGAAGCGCACCCGTGAAAACCTAAAACCACAGCACCTAGAGAACCTGCTGAAGAGCAATCCGAAGCGCCTGCAGCAGGTCCTGAAGGCCAAATGAGGATACATTGATTATTAAAATGCTTTTCTTTTACTTCAGTTTATCTTTTCTGTAGCCAAAATAAAGCGGGCACTATTTTGATGATTTTGATTCAATACACATTAATTTTGTTTTCTTTAAGTACTCTTTTTTAGTATTCCCTAAGTGAAACTTAAAAATAAATGAAAATTGAGATCAAAATAGGCTTCAGTGTGTTTACTACGGCTCAAATTCCATATAATTGAAAGAAATACAAAAAGATGAGGTAGGCACCTCATCTATGACTGTAATTGACTCTTTGAACCAAATTTCTCAAATTATTCTATACTATTTACCAGATTTACAGCTGTCAAAATCAAGCATGTGTAAGATTCTCCTAAACTGCATACAGAAGTATTTATTATCCGAATTCAAAAGTAGTTTTTTTTTTATTCAAAATCAACCAACTATTAAAAAATGAGCAATCCTGTCTAATCTGGTTGGCGGAAAGTTAAAATAAGTTATAATTTTTATAAAACAATGTCTTAACCTTATGCCTCATGAGTGAGAAGAAGGGCCAGCCCTCCATCCACTTGGCGACAAGTATTAGGCATTTCCACTCTCGTAAAACGCTTCAATTGAGTGCTCTGATGGAACCTGCTGATTTTTCCAATTTTTTCACCGAAACATTAAGCTAATGAAGAACTATATTTTGTGGTTCAGAAGTTCAGTTGTGGTAGCAGATCCCTCAAACCGTGTTCTACTTTCTAAATATATCTTGGCCTCAAACCGCATTTGGAACAAAACATCAACGCAAATTACACAACCATTCCCTTTTTAGTCCTGCAAAATTCACTCAACCGGTAGTGCACTAAAATTTCCTGATATCTGCCCAAAGCATGACAGTAACACGCATTTTTCCATCCACCACCGCTTGTCCGCTGCCTCAAACCACACCACGTTATCACTATTGTCAAGCTTCCTCGCCATGCTTTCAGCAGTCGTTACTCAAATGTTATTAAATTCCTCCCTGACACGCAAACGGGGCGTCTTCTTTCTTTTGTTCGTAGGTCATACGTCGTTTAAAGTAAGACGAACAAGTTCCGAGCAAAAAAAAAGGAACCTTCGTAGGAGCAAAAAAGCGGAAAAGTTTATTTGCATAAATGACTTAGCGGAATGACATTTTTCTTCCCTTAGTGAAGCTTCGCCTGTCAACCCAAAACGACGGCCACGTTATGTTAAGAATGGACCAAGCAGTCATTTCATCCGAATTGTTCAGTCCGAGAATTTGCTCGTCGAGGTGCGGTGTTGAGGATCCGATCAGTGGTGTCAGTATTTCGGTTGTGTTTGGATTTTTTTTCAAGCTGGTTTTGAAAAAAAAAAAATTTGATTAAATCAGTTTAAGGTATACAAAACCTGCAACTTAATATTTAAAAGCCGCCAACGGCCAGGACAACCATTTTCGTCGATTTTTTACTTCTTTTACGTGTATTTCAATAAAAACTAGAAAAGAAGGTTCAGTTGAATGTGTGAAACATCTTAAAGGTGGGGGGTTATTCATTTTAAATATACATAAATTAATAACTCAATTCATTTCATTCAGAGTTTTGGATAAGTAATCACTAAAGTAATAATCAAGCATAATAGCAGTGATGAAGTGAAATCATCAGAATAAATCATCAATAATTGGTCAAAATCAAATCCTTATGATAATTAAATAAGGAAATAAATAACTTCATCGCGGTTATGCATAAACCATAGTTTTAGTAAAAACTAAAAACGTACAGAACATTGTTTGGGGAGGGGGGAGGTATAAAGAATTTTTTAAATATTGGGTAAAAAATTAAGAAGCAGGTGGTTGGGGTGGAAAAATTTTTTTCCTGTTTAAGAAAAAAAAAAAAAAAAGAAGGAGATTATTCTATAAAAAAAATATATTTTTAAGAAACACGGGAGGGGTGGCTGGGGTGGGGGTAGTGCGGTTTATTTGTGGTGGGGTTCCCTTTTTGGGTGGGAGTAGGTGAGTAGTATTGTATGTTGTTGTGGGCGCATAATTATCCGAAGAGTAGGGTATTATTGCCTTATTTGTTTGAAGAAGAACAAAAAGGGGGCAATGAGGAATAAAAAAAAAACCGCCCAACGCCCCCGGTTGGGTGAGGAATAGAGGTTGACACACACACATCAATAACTCAATTCATCATCTGGCTCATTATATAATTTCATTTCCTAGATAGCTACATTTTGTGTTCATTTTCGCAGCTTTTCACTATCGAAAAAGTAGATTTGATAAAAGAAAAAAGTTGGAGGATAAGAAGTATATTTATAATATTTCCGAAGCGTTTGAAAATTCCTAAATCCGAAGTATACTTAACGAGTATGACAAAAAACAAGATCGAGGCAAGGGTTGCTTGGACCTGACGATTTTTTTTAAATTTTGAGAAAATGATGTCGATTTTTGTAATGAATTGTTTCATCTCTGCGAGTGAAATTTCCATACGTTATTTGATAGTGCTAAACTGTGGCTTTATAGTTAGATTCTTTTACTGAAACAATGTTGTGCCGTGAAAACAATCATGAGATAAGAATAGCGTATATTGTGTTAGTGAGTATTATGTCTTCCTTCGGAAAAAATTGACCATCAAATCAGTGTTGGCGAAGAGAAAGTACGTATGTGAGTATTATTTTTCAGAAAGCGAGTAATGGTGCTATAAGCATAAGCCATATGGGGCTAGCACTATAGTTAATGCTTAAGTCCCAACCATTTGAAAAGAGATGGAGCATCACTTAACTTTCTTAGACTAGATGCTCCTAACGACCTTTTAAAATAAACGTTTGTTCTCTTTTGTTTTGTGGAGGTTTACTGGCAGGACTCGGAATAAAGTATAAACCTCTACGCCAGGCCTTTGATGATATCGTTGCGTAGATCCTTTCGAATCATTTTGCCAGCCGTACACGGAACATGTCGTGCAAGAAGACGCTGTTGCAAATGACTCGGAAGGAGCCACGTTTGAGAATTGTGAGTCCTATCGTCTGTTTTTTTTTCAATTGTCTTTTTGTTATTTTGTTAGTCAATGTTTCGTTTGCAAGTTTAATACGGCGTTTCATATTGTTTTAAGTCTTTTGTAGTTCAGTCGGTGAAGTGTGTCATTTATGTGCTATGAGAGACCTCCGAAGCTGTTTTCTCGAACCAAAAATAAGAAGCTATTGTATTGTTACTTGGGCGTTAGAATGATATAACTTAACTCCTTTTGAAGCATTTCACAAGCCGTATAAGGATCATGTCGTCCATAGAGACGCTGTTGACACACCCTCAAAAGGTGTTACACTTTCAAGTTTGCTTCCCCTTTCTCTCAGTCATGTTCATGTTCACTGTTTTGTATGGTGTCGTGGTTGTTATTTAGTTTGTCAGTGTGTTTTTTCAGTGCTGCGAAAGCCTATCTCGAATAAAAAATAAGTTGTCAATATGTCGTCGAGATATTTGAATTCTACTAGTTATAGTAATGTCTGATGTAACAAGTCTCAGAAGTCCCAACAGTATAATTTTTATGGTTTTCTGATGGGACTCATGAGAGAGAAGTTTCCTTTAAAAGAGTTTGGGAGGTTGCAGCGTCTCTTTATGTTGTTCAATTAATCAGTCAGTGTTACGTTTATCAGTTCAAGAGGGGATTTCGATACTTCTTTAGTCGTTTATAATTTAGTTAAGGGGTTATATACCTTTTTCATTTTCAAAAAATCGAAAAAAAAAATTATTGCTTTATCTTGAAGAACAACTCCTTGAGAACATTTTCCCAAATTTTCATAAAGATTTGAGCAGTAAGAAATAGAAAGTTAAGGCCCCCAAACTTTAAACGCGAATATCTCGAAATGGTGTTTTTTGCAGTAATGACTTTGTCGGTGATATGGATTGGCAAAAAACTACTGAACCGACTTTCTTCAAATTTGTTTTTAAATGTTCGTAATGAATTTTGTTTGTGCTTGAACGATCCATTTTTCATGCAAAAATTTTTATTTCGCCGAAATGATTTTTTTAGTAAAACTCTAGCTACCGAAAAGTTAAATTTTAAAAGTAATGTCTGATGTAACAATCGTCTCAGAAGTACTCCAACAATGATTTTTTTTTATTTTTATGGTTTCGACTGATGGGACTCATGAGAGAGAAGTTTCCAAAAAAAAGCGTTTAGGGAGGTTGCAGCCGTCCCTTAAAAACTATTCAACAGTTGTTCACAATTTTTTTAATCATGTAACAGCTGTTACGTTCAGGAAATATAACGTTCAAGTAATAAGGGGATTTCGATACCTAAAAACATTCAGACTTTTATATTTTAGTTAATAGATGTCTAGTTCTTATGTGCTCTGAAAGTCATCGATGCATACCTCGTCTTACCATGTTTAATTCACATATCACTTTGTCCGCCTTAGTCAGTTATTGTCTTCTGCGTTATTCATTTAAATTCTATAGTTCTATTGTAGAAAAGTGTACGTTTACTTGTCCGTTCATTGCCTCCTTTTTATTTGTCTAATCCTTATCTCTAAGTCGTTTAATCGTTTCAAAGTCTTAAATGAATGTGCAGCCTAACAATCATTATTTGAGTCTTGGTCAGCTATAAGATTCACTTTTCGGTGAAATCCCTTTCTGTTATTATAAAATTATCGAGAATGCAGCCGTTATAAATTTGTTTGTATACCATTGTTACAATGTGTGGTATTTTTTATCATGGCTCTTTAAAGTGAGACATAACAAAAGCAGGCTGGCGCCACGTTCCTAGTTTTAATACAACTTCTACTCAGTGAATCCAACAGTCGATTTCCTACGAATGTCAATAATCTTGAACACATTGGCTTTGAGTATATATAAATTATCTGTCTAGCTAGATTTATAGTCAAGCGTGGCTACGGCTCATCATCTCAGGGAACGCATAAGAACGGTGTTGCAGCCAGGAAGAAATCCCACATCATTATCACTGAGGAAAGAGTCCCATGTGACTGCACCTCGCATTAAAGGATCCAGGACAGGATGTCCAGTGGATCACATGTGTAAAATGAGTGCATCAATGCCAGATATGTGACGCGACATTAAACATAAATGGTCAACATGTGATACCACCACTACAGAATATATCTTTGGTTGCCATCTCAGTGCTAATGGCGTAGACCCACCTATCCGAGGGGAGGGCTGTCTTAACAAGTTAGAATTATTATTACTGTCTAAACAAGAAATATAATCACCAATGCACAGCATGGGTTATTCAAAAGGACGCTCAACTTCCACAAACTTGAAAGAGTTCGTGAATTATTCGTATTGACATTTGAAATTAGAAAACAATTGGAATTGAGGATAGGTTTCTTAAATGGATTGAATCGTATTTATATGATAGGAAGCAGATTGTCACTTGAAATTGTAAAAAGGCTCACCCTATTCGTCTATCATTTGGTGTTCCCCAAGGTTCACATCTATGTCCTTTGCTTTTTATTTTGTTTGCTAACGATATCTATTACATTTTTTAGCATTTCAGAATTCTTATCTATGCTGATGGCAGGAAAGTTTTTCCATGACTGTGTTGTTATTCTAAACGAAATACAAATATTTGATACATGGTGCAAAAAAAGGTTATAAGTAATAAACGTGAATAAATGTAACATAATCACTCTCAGTGGAATACGAATTACACCTTTAATAACTCCCAAGTAACACAATACCATAATAATTGGTTGCAGCAACTTGATTGTGACTCAATTGAGTTACATTGAAGTACTTTAACCGATTTGAAATAAGTGTGCTGCTAGGGCTGTTACTTTTGAAATTCAAATTTTAGAAAAATGTAATAGAGTAACAAGCTAAGATGATGCCTTAGCCGCCTCTTACTCTAATACATTTTTCAACCATTTGAATTTCAAAAGTAACAGTTATTAGATTCAAAGCTCACTTTTATTGACCTTTACAACACAATTATCCATTAAGCAACAAATATGCTTGGATTCGGTCATAACATTCATGATCCATATACACTCAAAACATTGTACATTGTACATTGAAAACACATGCAAGTCGATTAGAATCAGAATAATTCGAAAACTAGAGAAAGGGGCGTGCTTGCTACGGTGGAGCCATGATGTAAAAAAAGGTAGCTTGTCATGATTACCAATGCCTACTGTGATACACTCTCAGCTTGATTCAGATAAATTAAGAAAAAATTATCTAAAAAATGCCATAACGGCAGGGTTTTTTATGTATCCAGATTTTTAGTTTTTACCAAGCTTTTAACATCTAAGATTTGGAAAAATTTTAAAAGTGTGTTACACTAAATCCACATAGATTAATTTTTAAGTTCTAAATCGAAAACAAAAATGCATTTTTTCATCAATTTGTTACAGAAACCTATATTTTTGTCACTTTACGTTCATTTCTATTTTTGATATTTGATCCAATACAACAACACTGTTTTCTTTACGTTTTCATTGTTTTAACAATCACCTCATATACTTAATAGAATTTATTGAAGGTTGCATTTTGTATAGTTGTCAAAACTTTTTGAATAGATTATTAAAACATTAGAACTAATAAAACATAACTTTAAAATGTTCAGATAATTGTCAAATATCATCTCGATTTCAATCTTTAGTAGTGTCGTCAAAAAGAATTCAAAATTTAACTTGTTGTTCCATAAAGTCTGCGAAATAGATTTTTGATTTTCATAATATTTGAAAAATTGCCAGACTGAAATTAAATTTTAAACGCTGGTATAACGAAACTAATCCTGATCTCTCGTCTATTGGCGCTTATATTTTTTAAAGTATCTAATTTTTTGAAATTGTCCTGGCAACTGTGTCATTCGTCATAGTCGCATACTCTCAATTCTCGTTCAACCCGTCAGGCCGACCCTTTGGCCACACACACGCGAACATTTTTCCGAGACTCATTCCCGGAAAACAAAAAGCTCGAAAAAAATATAAAAATGCCTTTAACGTCAAGAGTGTTGTAGTTTTTATGTCTGCCTCCGGCGAGTCATTCCCAAGAGATGAAAACGGCAGAAAGTTTTACCGATTCACGACCCCAGACACACACGATTTAGGCTTTCGAGGAAACTTGGAAGCGGCCTTGCGAACGAAAGTGAATGAAGATGAAAATCTTCCCTATCGAACTTGAGTACCCATCTTCTCAGGGGGTGGAAGGGGGAGGGGGCGATGATGGTCGTGATACTGATAGTAATGGGAATATTTGAAGAAAGGTTCCAGTTCGTATCGGAATCGATTTGCGTGAAAGGGGGAAATAATGTTGCTGATGAAGTTTCCTGATGCGATTCAACGGAGAGTTCTGCTGCGAACATGTTTACGAAATTTCACTTATCGTGAATTCGCGTGTTTTCCTTCTTTGGCTTCTCAGTATAATGAGCCACTCTGAGAAAAACGCAACGGTACATTCGTTTTTTTCTTGCAAACCAGTTTATTCGCTAGATGGTGCTATTCATTTTAGTCTCTTTCAAAACAGACGTGCTCTCTCTTTAAAGTTTATATTCTACTCGCAGGGATAGTTCCTGATGGAAAACAAGTATGAAGATATGAAGAGAAAACAAGTTGGGAAACGCTGGAAGCTAAAATATGCACAATCTACAAGAAAATAAACATGACAACCATGAAGAGAATACGAAAAAAAAACGAACCAGGAAGCAAATTGAAAAAGATTTATCAAAAAAATAAGAAATAGTAAATGAAGACGAAGAAGGGAAGCAGCAGAGCTGAAACAACATCGAGAAGAAATCAAAGAACGCTAAACATTGGAATTGTATGAACTTATAAAAGGGGTTTTGAAACTAAGAGGTGTAAGCTGTAGCTAGTTAATAGATAATTATTATATCTATGTTGTGTGAACATTAATGAATTAATTTATCATACTTGATTACTGTTAGCGGACCTTCCAAGAACAACTTATCTTCATGAATAATTAAATATATTATTGTAAATCTATTATGATATGTCATTATTAACCCTGAGATATTACGAGTAAAATTTCCGGAAAGATTACTAGTAAAAGAGTAGAACTTCGCTTAATTATAGGTTTCTTAATTTAATATTATGTTATTTTAATTTTAAGCTAATACAAATATTGCTCTAAGGTCAAAGCATTCCTGAAACTTTCCTGCTCCAATCATAAAAGCAGAAGCGGTTCTCAGTCTGGAATTTGACACCGATAGTCTCGTGTCTCTGAAAAGCTCAATATACAGAAAAAAAAGTTTGGCTGCTCATCCCAATTTAGTAAGCGCCAAATTTACCTCTCCATCGCGAAGATGTAGTTAGTCGAAGAGCTGCAAGTGGTTCCACACCTTTTGCCAACAACTTCAACCCAACTTGCTTTCAGCCACCGATGTGCACAATATTTAAAGCATAATTAGCTTGTTTTATTATCAGTACAAATATTTCATAAGATAATTACACTGTTAATTATGCGCTACGGCGTCACCGTTTCCCGCTGTTTTCCCGCATTTCTTGCCCATTTTGAGCTGCACGAGACGTTAGTTTTTCTCGCGCAGGAAAGCAAAAAATAAACGGAATTGCAAAAGTTGTTGCCACCCTCTCCCCCGGGGTTCGACTTTGCTCCGACAAGCATCACGGAGCTTGTCAGGAAGACACTCACCGAAAAGATCGTCCAAGATATATCTGGATGGTGGCAGTGATATAAAGAGGAAGTTTCAGCTTTCAGATGGATGCTCCTCAGTACCCATAATCTTGGGTCGGTGATTTTTTCTCTCTCACAACTCCCTGTCTGTATTTCCACCAGGCACAGCCCCTTAATTTTTCTGCTGTTTGGGCTGAAACGATTTCTTGTCGTCTTTGGGATGTGTTCATGACGTGGGAGGTAGGTGGTTGCATAAAATAAATCCGGAAAGTTATGCAGAGTAGAAGGTTCACCAGTCTGACGCGGGTTGTCGTTTTTGCTAAACGAAACTTGTCCAGATTTGGCGTGAAATAGCGTGCCTTCAGACGTTAGGACTTAAAACGGACGCGTGGAAGAATGTACGTTTAGCGCTAGTTTAGCTTATTTTTTACTCAATTTCGCCGGGGCAATGGAAAACTATTGCACTTCGATTGTCTACGAAGACATGATAAGGAAAAAAAACTTATTTTCCTCTTCGCTGTCAGTGCAGTTGCTGTGGCAGGCAAATTGGTCTCGCTGAAAATGATAATGAGCGATCCGTTTCTTCGATGTGAGCGTCCAAGCGTCTACCAAATGGAACTGAGGGAATCAGTGCATCGAAGTGCATTGAACAAAACCATATCCGTCTGTTGATGGTGATGTTGCCACAGTTAGGCAAGAAATATAAGACGGGGTGTTAGATGTATCTAACGAACGAATGAACGAGCGAACTCGTCTGATTCTCTAAATGAGGTAATTAACGCTGGCTCGTTTCGCACGTTAAGTAGATAGCTCCAACCATTGGACGCAGGAGAAGACGCGGTTTCGGAGGTGATAGTTTTACGAGCGTCAGTGTGGGTTTTGTAGCCGTAGAACTGTGATAGACGATGGCACATGACTTTGCTGATGTTACGAGTTCTGCGTAGTTTTCCGTTGGGGCTCAGTAATGAGAACAAGTGGGCAGTATTTTCTTGTTAGGATAAATCCTGCTGGACCACATGGAAGATTGGTTTTGCGTTTAGGCGTCTTCCTGGGTGGATAATTAGCCAAATTGAGCCACGTTAATATATTTGAAATAATAGCTATGGCATTTATTGGTGATTATTCAATGGCAGATCCAGCACAAATTGAACTGGTTGTTAGTTGTCTCACGAAAAGAGAAAACATCACCTCCAACATACCAGCAGTTATTATTCGCCTAACGGCAGAATTCCTTCACAACTAATATTGGTACTGATCAAAACTGGATCTAACCTCTAGTAAATTATGAATACGGTTTATTTCAAGCATACGTAGCATTAGTTTATTCCGGTTGAATCATAAACAATGGAATATCAGCTCTGTAATGGACTGAAGACAGCTATAATATCAGTTTTAAAAACATATTTTTTAATGTGTATAAGTAGAACTATTGTAATTGAAAAACTAGGAAAATTTAAACTAACTTGATCACTTTTTGAAAAATTAAATATAAAAACTGAAACAATTTTTCAAATTCCTTAGGCAGATAGGCCTCTTTTTCGTCGTACAGTAAAATTAGTAAATACGATATTACGCTATCTGATATTAAAACATGAGGAAAACTACTTACAATTCTTGAGATAAATTAAAATAACGTGCTCAGGTAAATTTTGCTAATATGAATGAAATAAAAGCTTCTAGATTTTCCAAAGCCAGACATTTTTATTTATTTCATTTTTTTTAACTTTAATTTAAACGAATTCTACGAATTTGATGCATACCATTATGCCAGTTTTGGCATTATGCAACAAACAAGAAGTCGTGTTCTACAAACTTACAGTTCATTGGCCCATTTCGAAATTGCTCTGCTATTTGAAAGCCAAATTTTTTTTTTTTTTTGAATTCAATGAATATAAAACACAAAATCAGACACTATCGTCCACTTTGTTTACCTCAGAACGCCAGTTTTTCGTAAATTGCTCCTCACATCCAACAGCTTTTTGGATCTTCTTCAGATTCTGCTTGATGATGGCCCAACATTTCATGAATGAGCAAAGCTCAGGCGTGTTTGGAGATTTTTTGGCCTTGGGCATATTTTTGGCGGTATACCACTTTATGGCATTTTTTCCGTAACGGTAAGATGCCAAATCCGGTCAAAACAGCACGAAACATTATTGTTGCTTTAGGAGACGACCGGCCGTGAACTTGCTCATGTTTTCAGAATGTTTATTTCAAAACATGAACAAAGTGCCGAATATGTGATTTATTTTACGGTGTAAACTAAATATACGTTCATGTATTAAGGCTTGTTCGCGACAAAATCTGGACACCCCTAAATACGTATATCTCTGGAAATACTTCATCAACGCGTGAAATATTTCGGAGAGAGATGAACGTATGTTCATTGTGTAAAATCATTTTTTGGTGATACTACAAGCTTTTAGATCGAAGATGGCGTCGAAAGAAGAGCAAGTGCGAAAAGCAATTATGTGCGGTCGCAATGAAAATCCGGATCTGTCACTTTCAAAAAAGCTTGGTTTCCCTGCAAACACTGTCCATAACGTTCTTAAATCTTTCGATATACGTTTGACAACCGCCAGGAAGGCTGGGATCAAAAACGGATCTCAGGAACCACCAGAAGGACGCGAAGGTGAAACAAATATTGCAGAAGAAACTGTGGCTAGAAAAATAAAAATGTTCCCAACTTTCACGCATACTTCCAAGCACCGGCAAGGTATTAAGTCGTTCAAGATGAAAACTGTACTGAACCGTAATGATAAACAGAAGGTGACGGCTAAAACCCGGGCTCGCAAGTTGTATCGTGAATATTTGACGACGTTTTCCTGCGTGCTAATGGACAATGAAACTGATGTGCTGGAAGACTTTAAGGAATTTCTTATTTTTCTGCTATGCAAGGGAGGGGCGGAGAGGAGCATTTGGGGAAGAAGAAAAAGACCAAATTACCCAAAAAACATTTGGTTTGGCATATTGCATATTGCCTGCAGCTGTGGTTGAGCAAGCCAAAGCTTCGTCACTACCGGAACGGTAAACAAGGAAATATACCATGAAGAATGCCTTAAGAAGCGATTGTTACCATTCCTACGCAGCCATGACGCTCCCTCGCTATTCTGGCCTGATTTGGCATCTTGTCACTACGCCAAAGATGTTTTGGAATGGTATAAAGCGAATGGAATATGGTACTGAAAGAGGCGAATCCACCTAACTGCCCGGAGTTGCGACCTATCGAGCGGCATTGGGCTCTCGTGAAGAGAGAACTCTCTCAATATAACCAACAAGCTACAGTACTGGAAAAAATAAAGTACTCACCAAAACGAATAATCTTGAAGAGTGACACCCTTTACACATTCAGAGAAAACCTTGAGCTGTATTCGACATAATTCATCTTATTCTTCCGTTTTATCGTTTCGTGCAAAGAAAATAATAAAAATCTAGGACTGGAAATTTATATCTTAATTTTTATTGAACCTTTTCTGTTATCGACTGGAAAAAATAAAGTGCTCACAAGAGAAATTGTAAAGAAAACACAGTATATAAAGCTTTTAGTACTTAGTATGTCCACCTTTTGCCTGGATCACTGCTTGTAGACGTCGTGGCATGCTTTCGACGAGGTTGTGCAGATATGTTTCATCGATGTTCTGCCACGCTTCATTTAAAGCTTTGAAAAGCTTGGTTTTGTTCGTCACTTCGCCTTTATCCACCTGTCTATCCAAAATCGACCACAAATTTTCAATCGGGTTGAGGTCAGGTGATTGTGGTGGCCATTCCAACAGTTTAATGCGATTTGCTTTGAAGAATGCAGTTGACTTTCGTGCTGTGTGCTTTGGGTCATTGTCCTGCTGGAAAATGAAGCTTTCCTCAAGCCCCATTTTAAGAAGCGATTCCTCCAGATTTTCATTGATTATATCAATGTAACGATCAGCAGTCATGATACTTTCGATTTCTACGAGATTTCCAACGCTGGACCACGAGAAGCACCCCCAAACCATAATACTTCCGCCACCATATTTTACAGTTTTCTGCACGTTCTGATCCAATAAGCGTTCTCCCGACTTTATCCAAACACGAGGGCGCTGTTTCTTGCCAAACAGTTCAAATTTGCTCTCATCAGACCATACCACTCGTTTCCAGAATTCTACGGGCTGTTCCGCATACTTTTGAGCAAATTTCAATCGTTTGATTCTATTCACTTTTCTGATTAGAGGGCCTCGACTTGCATACTTGCTCTTCAATCCAGCTTCTTGCAGCCTGTAGCGAATAATTCTTTCGGATACCTTCAGATTCAAGTTCTCACGTATAGCACGGCTGGTTATTGATGAGCATCTTCTTGCTTCTCGTACGATTCTCGAATCTTCGCGTGGTGACGTAAGCCGCTTTCTCCCACGACCTGATTTGTCTGCCACACTTCCACATTGTTCGAATTTCTTCCATACCTTTCTTACACCAGAGTAGCTTAAAGCATACTTAGCAGCAATCTTCCGGAACGATTCATGGTTCTGGTGGTCTCGAACGATGAGTTTACGAATTTTTAGGGGGATTTGCTTACTTTCCATCTTAAAAAACGAATAACGAACAAGTAAAACGTGGAAAAATTGTTCTTGAATATACCGCGCATAAACAACAATAAGAGGATATGTCAATATCAGCGACTGGGAACGAACAAAACACCGTAAAATATTATAAGGTAAAAGTGAGCACTTTTTTTCTTCCAGTTCAAAAACAACTTAATTTAAGTAAAAAAAGTTTTTTTTGATTTCAAGAGAATAGAAATTTTTTTTCTACAAAAACTGAAAGATAACGCAAATTAAGTCAACTTTGCAGAAGAAAGCTAAATAATATAATCAAATTTGATGAAGTTATGAAGCAATGATATAATTATTTCCGGGTGAGCACTTTATTTCTTCCAGTACTGTACAACTATAGAAACATTTCGAAAATCTTGGACAAAAGCAGCTAAAGGTTGTATACTACACTCTCAACTTTTTTTTTCGATAACTCGGACGGAGATATTGGGGTTCCACCTGAAATTGATGGTCACTATATTCGTCTACAATGCGGCTTCCGACTTTCGATTTAGGACCATCATCGATGGTGTATGTGAAAACGGCGTATGGAGGACAAGAATGAACTAGGAGCTGGCGCAACTCTATTACCTAGTATCAAGAAAGTCGCTAGAGCTGGAAGGGTAAAATGCACGAGACACGTTGTAAGGATGCCAGACAAGAATCTCCCAAAAATGGTAAATAAAAAAAAAACTGATTTAGCTCCGGTAAACATGATGAAAGTTAACAAACTGTACTTGATATCATGATTTTGTTCACAATCTATACACCTTAAAATGACAGCTCAAATATAATTATCAATGTTTTTATATTGATATTGATCTGAAACCATCTAAAACTTTAATACAGTCCTTATCGTTAATTATGAGTACACCTAAAAATTGCTGTTTTTAAATATGTTTTATTTATTTTGCAACTCAAATACATTTACATTGTTTATTGACCATCAAAAAAACCCATAACATCAGTATTCATTTAATTTTTCGTAGATCTGGCCAGCTCTCGCACCTTTTTCTTGATGTTCCTCATGAGGTTTTGCACAACCGTTCCGTCGATGGTTTTGCTTACGTTTACCCAGTCTTTTTTTTTTAATTTGATGATGTCATCTGCTCCTCTAGCCTTCTTCCGCAGCTTTCCTTTCATCAAAGCCCAAAATTTCTCAATGGGCCTTATTTGCGGACAATTTGGAGGATTCATCGCCTTTTCCACAAATTGGACATTGTTCTCTTCATACCAGTCCAAGGTGACACGAGCATAGTGGCAGGATGCCAAATCAGGCCAAAACAGTGTCGAACCTTTGTGTTTTCGGATTAGTGGCAGAATTCGTTTCTGTCACTTTTCGGGGCGCATTCCTTCCGGTACATTTCGGCGTTCATATTTGCGGTAGTGAAAAAAGGTGTCGATTTCATACCGCACTGGCAAATTGCTTGCCAAACCAACACCTTTTTACCAAATTTTTCGCAAAAAATCGATTTCTCCGAATTTGGGACATCCGTTCCACGCTTCACGGTGCAGAATTGTGCCCCTGGAAGTGCCCTGTAGTCTAATTTGACGTACGTCTCGTCATCCATGATAATGCACGTGTCATTTTTGCTCAAAACGTCGTCGTACAGCTTCCGAACCCGAGTTTTCACGGAATCCGCCTGAATTTGGCGGCGTTTCAGACATTTTTGTTTCCGGTACGTCTTCAGGGAATTTCGAATCGTCGTTCCACACTTTTTTGCGCAATCTGGATACCTCTTTTTTTCCTTCAACCACGGCCGGATAAGTCCTTCAATGTGTTATGCAGAACAAACCGCATTTCGGACCGCACAGGCATTAACACCTTCTTCTTTTGCTAATTTTCTTAGCGACAATCCCTTTTCAGTGCAGTACTTGGTCACAATCGATTTTCGCTTTTCTACGGTAAGACCTCGCATTGTTCCGCTTGAAGTAAAACTTTAACTTTTAATGATAGTTTTCGTTTGTTTACAAGGCAAGCAACACATTGACACTAAACAGCTGTCAAAATAAGTCATAGTCTTTTTCATACAGAAACTCAAAGGTGTACTCATAATTAACGATGCAGCCCTTAATCACTCAAAAATGTTTCGGTGCTGCTTATCGCTCCTGATATTCTAATTTAGAATTAGCAGAAAACATTTCCAATCTATCCAATATCCTAACGCCAATTTGATTTGAACTGTTTCTCTGTTCCTCTGTTTCTCACTATTTTCAGGGTTCTCTTGCTGTTCTTCGATTGCACAGTATTCATCAATTGGGCGCAGTTCCGGCGGATTTGAAGGGTAATTGTCTTTGGATACGACTTGCACCTTATTCACGGTTTAGCTATTATCTCGTAAAGAGTGTATCGAAAAGTAGTTATAAACATTTGATACGTGCATATTATCTTAGCGTGTATTCGTATTACGTTTTTTACATGTCAAAAAAATTCGGCTCGTTTCTTTTCATTATCATAGTTCTATGCAAAATCTCGCTAATAGAACTTCTGCAAAATTTTGCACATTTGGTGTACTGAATGTAGGATTTAACGTACAATCAGATTACCAAAAAGGTCAAAGTGCATCCAACAAGTGTAACACGAGTGATTGAAACGTATGGTGAGCAGTACACTCTGCAGGATCTGCCGAGAACTGGACGAATACCCGGTTCCAGCAATCCCCAACTGACACAACACATCGTCGATTACCGAACAAAGCAGCTCTACTGACATGGCCAATATATAAAAGAAAGACATGATCTGAAGACATACAAGAAACAGAAGGCAATCTCCGGAGCAGAAATATCGTGCCAAAATGAGAGTCCGAAAGCTGTACAACCACATTTTGGAAATCCCTCCTAGTGTGTTTTAATGGACGACGAAACGTACGTGAAAAGCGATTCTAGAACACTACCGGGACCTCAATTCTACAACAAACCGGTTGGGAGGTGGGTCCCGATTGCAGATACGACTGTCAGAACATGTTCGTTTGGCAAGCAATTTGCACATGTGGCTTGATTTTGCTTGCTTGACGAACACTCTAATAACGAATGTCGTAGTCAATTAGGCCACTTTCAGCGACTCTACCATGTCTACGTGGGGATAATTTGGATATTGATTATGTGCAAGAAAACTTTTGATCCGCTGTTCCTCGTGATACGACGTCATTTTGACTATTGAACCTACAAAATGAGGGGTGTTAAAGTTTTTAAAATGCACGATTGAAAAATACGCCGAATTAAAGTCGATACACTTTTGCAGGCTCCATCCTTTGAAGGGTATAAAGATTGGTTTAGGTTTCAGTTCTAGTATAAAGTTTTTTCTCATTGTTTAGTTTATGCTCATCATTGCACTCGATTTCGGTTGAAGCCGCTCTTTGAAATCAACATGTTTTTCTTTTTCTCCGTCATTTTCGCAAAAAGAAACATTTTGTTCTGTATTCATTCTAAAATATTCAAAGATTCATTGATTGGAAGTGAACCGGAAGTGACTGAGCGAGGACCGGTTCCAGTGAACCTGGTGATTCATAGTGTGTGTTAAAGTTTGTTTCTGTTTTGTGGCACTATTCATAAGCATCCCTATTTCCAACGGTTGAATGGACGTGGCCAGTTGAGCAATCGAGGGGTGTCTTCGGGGAGATTATTGCGTGAAAAAACGTATCAGTAACTTGTTCCGTTTCATGGTGATACGTAATGTCGTCAACGAATTGTTCCTCATCGTAGCTCCATCTACGAGTTGTGCAAAAAAATTGATGCTAATTCTCATCCTTGGACTCGGTTTCGATTATGCTATGAATAAATTGATGTTGGTTCTGGTTAGCTTTTTGCACACGTTTGAGTTGATGACATCGGTTCTTAAACTTGGTTGACCTGCCCTAGAGAAAATTTTTCTGACGAAAAACTAGGAGCTCAAGTCTCTTTCGATCGACTAGGTGGTGCCTAAGCCATATGCTTAGCGACAAGAACGGAACGTTACAAGTTGAGGGTCCAATTGTTTGACAATGTCTACAAAAATAAGTGAATCTATGTCTGTCAATGATTGGTACACAATTACTAAAATAGAGACCTATGATAAGAAAAGGAACCAAGAAGAAAGATTCCCACATCGTTGTTCAGAATAGTTCAATATCAAACATGATTTAGGTAAAAATGCTGTCTAACTGATACGCATAATACGCCATGGCATTGTACACACATATCGTCCATTCTTAATCACTTCTTCTTTCTTCGCGTTTCAAGCTTATTGCTTTCGCAATTAGCTTATTGCTTGCTCTCAACTTAGTGTTCTAAATGCACTTCCACAGTTATTAATTAAGAGCTTTCGATGCCAAGTACCATTTTTGAATTAGTACGGTTGTGTGGCAAGTACAATCATACCCTATGCTCTAGAAAAAATCCTAGACCAGACCGGGAATCGAACCCAGCCACCTCCAGCATGGTGTTGCTTTGTAGCTGCGCCTTTACCGACTGAGCTAAAGGAGGACCCTCATTCTTAATCACATCAACATTAACGCATAATCGCCATGATTATACGTTCGCAGCAGAGCAGCCCCCCTCATCGTGAATCGTTCCAAATCGAATTATGCTGGAGATTGCGGTACAAATTGAATGTCAATCAAAACAAACGAAGGTGCAAGTGTGCTGCAAAATGAGAACATAACTCGCTACAACACTACAACCCACGGCCAACTTGGTCCGTTGCGAACCTGGAGCAAGCCGAACTTTGTCGGAGGGGTCAACACTGCTTGAAATTCCTTTGATAGAAGTTGGTCGTCGTGTGATTACGCGTGTTTTCCCGTGTTTATAGCCCCATCTCGGGCAACGTCAGTATCAGAATTTAATTAAAACTAAATTGAATAAAACTCACGTCGGTACGAAAAATATTAATTAGGTCTATTAATTGTGCACCAGGGAAGGCAGAGATGAGTGTAAATAGTGAACACGAAACAAATTTGCACAGAACTGACGGGAATCAGCAAGGTGTGTACAGTGTATACTTAGACTGCACGAAAGAATAAGTATCTTGACGGTGAAAAGGTAAATAAAAATAAGTTAATTTATGACACGCAGAGCAAGTGACGAACGCCGACGGGTAAGCTACCAATCGCAGGTTGGGGATTTTTTTTCGGAGCCTTTGAGAGCAAATTAAAAAGAAGAACACAGCGAAGAGTCTTCGGTCTCCCAGTGCTCGGTTAATAGTCACGGAGTAGGAAGGTTATGATGACCTGGGGAATAACAGAAAATAAAAACTCCGGTGTGCGTGCCTGAGATAAGTTCCACGTGATCTGGGATCTGAAGTGATGATGCTTCCTTTCCTAATTTTCGGCATTACGGTTGATAACGTGCGATTAGAGGGTACGTGAGAACTTTCGAAATGCCTTTATGGAGCATTTAATTACGATGTTAGGTGCAAAAGGATGGCATTAATTTGCTGTTTTGGGATAATATTCCGCCTTCGGAAGATTTTGGGTGCTACTTGACTGGAAGCCAAAAGCTGAACTCGAAGCTTTAATAGGGATTAAAGTGGGCATTTTTGCCTTGCATGTTATGTACTTGAGTATGAACACATATATTTGGCTATGAAATATTGTGTGGTTAACTGTGGTATGTGGAATATCAGAATACATAAAAAATAACATGATAGCTTGTAATCGCAGAGCAGTTAACGACAGTTTTTACAAAAGATAATTTTGATTTTCACGGCGGATCTACCCATAAGCAAATGTGGATATTATACTTTCCCATGGTACGGTGCCACGAATAAACTCGGAAAATCATCGGATCGTCTAAAGCACTTACCTGCAAAGAGAGGAAGAAAAAGAAATCGAATTAGTGAGAGCCTGCAAAAATTACCTGCTGATGACTGTTTTCCTGGTAGCTCGCGGTTCATCGAATTAATACCTCTAATCCGATCCAATTTACTAATGGTACGCCACTTGCTCTTGATTCTGATCTTAATCCGGATGACAACTTCTCACTCTCAGAATCGAAAAGACTCCTTTCAACACCGCATAACCGTTAGAGGGAAGAAGTGCGTGTAAAACAATCACTTCTTAATTGACAATCCGCACTCATTCTCATCATCAACGGTGACAACACCAACTGCTGCCATCGTCGTTTTGCACCATTTCACCTGTGTAGAATGCGCATCAAGGACTATGGCTCTTTCGCTATCCTGGCGGACGTCGACAATAGCAGCAATTCGTCCGTAACGGTTACACCGTTGAGCCATAAAAAAAAATACGATGAATAGAGAAGGTATCCAAGCGCTTGGGGTCATATTTTCTAGTAGGAGTTATTTTGTTAAGATTTGCAAATCTTGAGTGGCCGTTGATTCATTTTAATTTTACTTTTTTTTAATTTTTTTTTTTTTTCATAGAACCAACAAAATTGAATCGCCGTTTAGAAATGGTGACCCCTTTCGGTTTTATTTCCCAGTTGATTGCACATTCCAACACACTTGCGGCTGCCGTTGACTTCAAGTATCGAGCAATAGAAACTTTTCCATTTTACCACTACGGGAATAGCGACAAGCCAACGGGGTACGTACATAGTTGGGCAGTAACAACTGCGCGGAATGATACAACTATCACCGGAATGCGGGCTTATTTGCATGCAAACACTCGGAACTGTTTCCCGTTTCTCCCATGATCATGATGGCGATGATGGCGGCGACAACCGACACAAGCCAATACGCGTTTTCTAATGTCTCCCCAGAGCAATCGACTACATTGTGCGCTACATCCTCCTGGTGGTAATAATCGTAACAGGATCGATTACTGGAGCAAGTGGAGTACAACTTGAATGAAATAGAATAGACAAGGATTGCCTGGTGCTATTGTCTCTATTATCATGGGCAAAGCCGCCCATCATTCTGAAACATCCAGCCGAGTTAGAAGGCAGCTTAGCTGTGTACGGCATAGCATGTAGTCGAACCGGAGGTGAGCAGATATAGTAAATGAAGCGTGTTCTGTTCGAAACTGTTATTGATCAGTGGTGGCTAGAGTGTTGTAACGCTTAAGGGTCAAGTTCACCCACGTACAGAGATTTGATACCGATATTCATCGAGTAATGCTTCCCGGAATCTAGTCAATCAGATGTGTGTGTACAACAGTAGTTCTACCTGGAAGTGGTCTAATAGGGAAAGGAAAAGGGGATATTTAATCCTAATATTTCATAATCGACGGCGATTGCATGAATTTGAAAATAGAATGCAATTTTATTACCAACCTTCCAACGGCTGGGTTTAGTCAATAAGTAGGAGAATCAGAATTGAACCGCAATGGAAGCAGAACGATTCCGGTTTGGAAATGGCATTAGAAACAACAAACACCCAATCATAGCAAATCTTACCGCATGCAGCATTTTTTTTGGCAAGTTTAAAACGGTGTTTGGAGATTTCTTCAGTTTGTAGTTCAGTCCGTTAAGTGTCTCATAACAGCTTCCCGATTTAGCTACATGGGTCTCCCCCAGGGATCATGTTTAAGCCCTCTTTTGTATAATGTTTTTGTCAAAGATATTGACGGTTGTCTAAGTGACAACTGTACGTTGAGACAACTTGCAGATGACGGCGTAGTATCTGTCACGGGACCCAATGGGGTCGATCTGCAAGGACCCTTACAGGATACCTTAGTCAATTTGTTTACTTGAGCTCTCAAGCTAGGTATCGAATTCTCTACGGAGAAAACTGAGTTGGTAGTTTTTTCTAAGAAGCATAACCCTGCACAACCGAAGCTTCAAATTTGGGGTAAGCCGATAACTCATTCTATGTCCTTTAAATATCTTGGGGTCTGGTTCGATTCAAAATGCACCTGGAGATCCCATATTTAGTATCTGAAGCGAAATGCTAACAAAGGATCAACTTTCTTAGAACAATTACCGGCACCTGGTGGGGAGCGTATCCACAAGATCTTCTAACGTTGTACCGAATAACGGTTTTGTCGGTTATCGCATACGGTAGTTTTTGTTTTCAGTCAACGGCTCGGTCGCACATCACAAAACTGGAACGTATTCAGTATCGGTGTCTTCGTATCGCGTTAGGTTGCATGCACTCGACTCACACCATAAGTCTTGAAGTGCTGGCTGGCAACATGCCACTCTGGCATCGGTTTTCAGAGTTATCTCTCCGGCTCCTCACCAGGTGTGAAGTTATGAATCCCCAGGTAATCGAAAACTTTGAGAAGCTTCTCGAGTTGAATCCTCAAACTCGTTTCATGACTTTGTGCCATTTGTACATAACACAGGATGTCAGCCCTGCGCCGAATATTTCCAATCGTGTTTGCTTCTCCGACTTGGATAATTCGATTCATTTTGATTTATACATGAAGCTTCATGGAATCCCAGAGCACCATCGTCCTATGATTGCTTCGGTAATATTTGCTGCAAAGTTTGGCCTAGTTGATTCCACTAAATCGTTCTTCACTGACGGATCATTGATAGAGCACTCAGCAGGCTTTGGTATATTTAATGAAATTTATAGCGCCAATCTTAAACTTCAAGCTCCTTGTTCCGTAGATGTCGCTGAATTAGCGGCAATACACTTTACGCTAGAAATTGTTGCCTCACTTACACCGGATCACTATTTCATTTTCACGGATAGTCTCAGTTCTATAGAGGCTATTCGCTCCTTGAGGCCGGTAAAGCACTCCTCGTATTTTCTCATGAAAAGTGCTTTATCTTCGCGTTATTTTATCATCACCTTTGTATGGGTCCCATCTCATTGTTCAATTCTGGGCAATGAGAGATCGGACTCGCTTGCAAAGGTGCGCGCTATAGAAGGCGATATTTACGATCGACAAATCGCCTTTACTGATTTTTTTCCTATTTTTCGTCAACAGTCACTCGTCAGCTGGCAGTATAAATGGAGTAAAGGAGATTTGGGGCGATGGCAATATTCTATTATCCCAAAGGTGTCGAAGAAATCATGGTTTGGGGGTGATGGATGTGGGTCGAGACTTCATTCGTGTGATGTAGAATGTGCCAATAGAAGCATTTAGCTGCCAGAAGGCACGAAATTCTTCTAGAACTCTAATTTTGCCAAATCCATCAATCGTTATTTTATGTGGATTAGAATGAATTGCGCTTTAGAAGGTTCAATTTGCTTGATTCAGATATTAGTATAGTGTGGAAGATATAGTTGTACAATCTGATAGTGTTTTCCCAGTGAAAAAGCCACTTCTTTGTGAGTGGCCCCAATAGCATCCTTACTGTTGTTTTAAATAGGAACTTAAATTTAGATGTATCAATTGCACATTTTCGTAGAATCTATTTCATTGGAAAAGGATATTAAATTAAGGATAAATAAATTCACTCATTATTCTCATCTACCAAGATGAAACCTACAAAATAATCATCTAGAAACAATTATCTTTCCTGAGATAATCGTAGGTGTGCAGTATTCAGTGGTGGTAAATGTATTGTATTTTGATATTATTTCCATAACATTTTACATTTTTCATTACGACTAAATTGAACATACGAAAAAGTGAACCGTCATGGAAGAAAATGTCATGACATTCTTGTACAGTTTTATACAGGCGACGAAACATTTCTGCTGTTACCAGCCGATGATTTAAAAAAAAGTTGCGACACAGATTTATGTCTCTCGGAATTTCGTTGATTACTGGCTTATCACTGCATACATATGAGTTTATAATACGAAATCAAGTTATAACAATAGATACTTACAACTCATACCGAAAGATTACCAAACAAGTGCGTTCTTAATCAAGCTATCAAATACAGCCAGACAGAGTTTCTAAACTGTTTGAAACTGTTGGCAAAAATACGGCGACATTTTTTTCCTGGAGAGTGTGAGCTGTTTAGTGGAATACCTGTAACTAGAAAATGAGAAGAATGATTAGTAATTTCCATTCAATTCCAACTACCTTTATTGCTTATCTTGACAGATACGCGTATTTCGTCTACAATGTGCCGACTTCTTCAGTGTCGTGTACTAATACAGTCGAGTATTAGTACACGAAACTGAAGAAGTCTGCACATTGTAGACGAAATACGCGTATCTGTCAAGATAAGCAATAAAGGTAGTTGCTATTAAATGGAAATTACTAACCTTTCTTCTCATTTTCTGGTGACATTTTTTTTTTCTGCTGTCTATCCTCCGCCTTCACTTGAGCTGTACCAATAAATTGTTGGTGGTGTGTGGGCCTAAAAATTTCGCAGCAGGCGACTGTTTTCCACCACTGGCAGTAGTATAAACTGCCGGAAATAAGTATAAAGACATGCGGTATTTGGGCAAATTTTCATTTTCCAATGAAAAATCATTTGAAACCTTGTACACTGCCGATTGTGGATACAATATAATTTCTGAAAAACAAATTGTTTCTTAGTTTATATGTTTGTGAAAAATAATAATTGCATTTTATGATTTTTCAAATTAAAAGTCATTTTATAGATGTTCGGCTGACTAATCAAGGTCCTCAGTAATGTGTAGCATCGCCTTTTCACATTATGACTTCTTGTAATCGTCGAGGCATAGAAGTTTTAAAGTTCTTTATTCGGATCCATCTTGGACCATTCATCTTGAATTACCCGTTTCAATTGGCCAGCCATTTCATAATTCCTTCCATGATTGAAAACATTATGAGAAAGTAACCCTTGAACGTTTTCAATTGGATTTAGATCCGGGCAGGGATGTTCTGGTGCTACAAAAATTCCTTGGCTGATTTGGAGGTATGACAAACAGCATTGTCAAGTTGGAAAATCATGTTCTCATTCATAACATTTTCGGAAAATGGAACTTCTTCCAACAACTGGCAATAAAGAGTGTATCGAAAAGTAGTTAGCAACATTGATTTTCAAAAAAAGAGTGAAAAAAAAACATGTTTTGACTTCTGTTTTCGATTTATTGAAGAAAAATATTCTTTTGTTGAATTTCACAGTTTATAGTCATAAAAATTTGTAAAACGCTCGCACTTTGGACTTGATATTCTACATTAAATTCTGCACAGTTGCTTTTGTGACTTTCCTGGTGGCTGCTGTCCAGTTTTTCTGGAACTCCTGCATGTTTTGTGAGACTTTATCCTCCTTCCGAAAGTGCCGCTTGACAATCGCTCAATAAAGTTCAATTGGCCGAAGATCCGGACAGTTCAGCGGATTGATGTCCTTTTCTACGAATTGTACGTTATTGTTTACCAACCACTGTAGAACCGACTTGGCGTAGTGAGCGGAAGCCAAATCCAGCCAGAAGAGAGGAAGAGCCTTATCGCTTGGCAGAAACCCTTCTGTCAGAACTTTTCCATCGCCACCGTGTTTTCAGCGTTGTCCAGGTCTTGGTTCACCGATTTCGTATAATACTGCGGTCCGGGCAGAACTCGCGAATCTTCCTTGGCGTAGGTTTCGTCGTCGATCAGGATGCATCCGTGTTTATTCTGGTGTTAAATTACTTGGCCAAATCCCGCGTCGGGATGCCGATGGATTGTTCCTTATGTACTCAACTACTTTCAAGTCCCGGCCAGGCTGACTGGGAACCTGATTCCTGCCGGATCGAGGCAAATCTTTCATGAAAACTTTGAAATAAAAAAAAACTTAAACATAAAACTTTTCGATTACATTTTTGACACTGGTGTGGTTCACTCTCACTCGTTTTGCAATTTGGTTGTACGTGACACCCTTTTTGGGATTTGGTTGTACATGAAACCCTTTTCCGAGCACCGAATGTGCAGAATTTTTTTTCGCGTGTCCAGATCAATTCCGAAACCGAAAAACAAACTAAAAAAATGGAGCCATTTTAGAATAATTAATGTTTGTATGTAGCTAACTACTTTTCAATACACTCTTTACATTTCAGAGTTCATCCGCGTAAAAATGAAGCAAACAGGCGTTTTTTCAGTCAAACTAATCCCAGCCCAGATCATTACCGTTCTTGCAACAATGTTTCGTTTCTCCTTTCTTGGTGTCTTTTACTTGTTATCGTCCCAACGGCTACTGAAACCATCTAGTCCAACAAGGTTGAACTTCTTCTCGTCACTGAAATGAAAACCACGTTCGACCATTCGTCGTCGCAAAACCGGTATTTCTCGGCAAAGGCAAACGTGACGAGGTAGCAGCCATGGTGTAGACGTCGCTGATACGAACGCAACATTTGGATCCTCGTTTAAAACTTGACGAATCCGACGGGCAGATATCGACAGACTTATTTCCTTCCTAATTTCTGCCGACGACAGCTTCTCGTAGACTACCATCCGTTTTATTCCCCTTTTGATGGGCGGTATCAGGGTGGATGGACGTACATATCACGCTTCGTGGCATACTTTTTGCCCATCCGAAGGTGATTATGGACGACATATTTGTTCCTACCAATTCTGATTCCTATTTCACGCCAGTTCGACCCTTGTTATCGAAGCTCATCTACTCTTCCCTGGTCAGAGTTGGTCAACGGGCTGTTTTTCGACATTTTTCCTTTAAATAGCGTAAATAATACGAGTTAAATTATAGCATCATTGTTTTCATTTCGTATTTACCTTTAATTCTTTTTCTATTTCAACCTTTGCAAATGGCACTTTTCAACTTGCATCAAAAAATTACCTCCGGCAAGACAAAACAAGATGACGCAAACTACCGTCTTTATACTTATTCTCAAGCAAGAAAATAGAAGAATGCGATTAACAAGAAAAACAGATGATTCCTGGCTACTCAACACATAACGAATATCTATCTCACTAATACACTCACATCTACGCAAATTTGCATGAGGAAGCTTACACGTGCATGTAAAATCAGTGAAATACGTTAAAATACGTTGTTTTTATACTTTTTTCCACGAGTCTGTCGTCCGAGTCTCAGGGACACTTTGGCGTCCTTTCGAATCACGGAGAGAGTTATGGCAAGGTGATGGATTGTCATATTTGCTTTAACATATTTAACATTGCATTGGAGGGTGTGAAGGGTTGGGATAGATGCCGATGACGTTTATATCGTAGCGCGCAACTTTGAGGTGACGGCAGAAACGTACGTCAGACTTAAGGATGAAGCAAGTAGAATTGGGCTTCGTATCAATGCGTTAAAGGCAAAATTGACGAGGGGAATAGACTCCCGAGAAGACTAAGTTAGCCTCCCACCAGGAGTTCTGATCAATGGTGACAAAATCGAGGCGGTAGACGAATTCGTGTACCTGGGCTCATTGGTGACCACCGATAATGACACCAGCAGAGAGAAACAAATGCGAATTATGGCTGACAATCTTGTCTACTTTAGACTCCGAAGGACGCTGAGATCGAACTAAGTTCGGCGAACTACAAAGTTTGTCTGCAAGACATTAATTAGACCGGTAGTCCTTTACGGCCACGAGGGCATGGCGTCTTTAGAATCTTTAAACAGAAGGTGTTGCTTACGATCTACGGTGGAGTGCAGATGAAAGACGGAACGTGGAGGAGGCGAATGAACCACGAATTGCGTTAATTGCTGGGAGAACCTCTCATCGTTCACATCGCTAAAATCGGTTGACAACGGTGGACTGAGCATGTCGTAAGAATGTCGGACGACAACCCAGTTAATATGATTATCGATAATGATCCAACGGGCACAAGAAGAAGAGGCACGCAATGAGCAAGGTGGATCGATCAAGTAGGTCAACCTGCGGATCCTTCGCAACAGCGAATGCGGCCATGGACCGAATAGAATAGAGACAACTTCTGTGTACAGCAGGGGCCACCCCGGCTTTGGTCTTATTGGTAAGGCAATTAAATTGGAGCTATGGGGGTTGCTAAAAAAATGATCAATAGAGTTCATATTTGAATCGCTCGGCGCATATTGAGTGTGTAGACATGTTATCCCATTAAATGTAAGCAAGTTGAGCGGACCTGATTTTCTGCAAAACATAGTTATCGTATTATGTCATAATAAGGAAGTTATGATCGAAAACAAAATTAATTATTGAACATTCTAGCGATATTTAATATGCTCGCTCTGAAATGGCTTTGCTTAGCGCATCATCGCCACAACTATGACCACGTTAGTCACTTACGTTGCCACGTTCTTCGCCAATCATATCGCAATTACGCATAGTGCGATGATGACGTTTCTCGACACTGCCCGTCCGTGCTGCTTGTGACCTTTGATGTGCTCCTCGTTTTTCAAGCCACATACGATGTGCAAAAAATCGGACCAATCCATACTTTCATTTTCATCGTGACGACGATTTCGACGACGGTAACGGCATTGACAATTATCAAAGTGCAACATTGTTTGCCATCCATCGTTTCTATATACAAGCCCAGCAATCGCGTTTGATTGTATGTATATAGTAAAAATGTCAATTAAAACTAATTTGTGTACGGGCATAAATTAGAATTAATGGTTCCCGAGACCGTACGTACGAGTAGAGCTCATCGTTGAGCTTTTGTCGGTTTTTCTGCCTATATTGTGGTGTATGTGAATGAATACATTTTGCCTTTCCCATAGACTGATACAACATCAAATTCGGTTCGGAAATACCTAAAAGCATATCTTCTGATGAATTCCAGATAAGTGCTGATTTATTTCCAACCTTTCAGTGTTTCTAAGCCAGTCTACCCGAAACATCCAAAACAACCTTTTATCTTTCGCCAACGCTCCGAATTGATGCGTATGCCATCATCATGAGATAGCACCTACCCTTTGGAACCACACTTCCATTCCACGACAAGAGGGACGAGAGCGGTGTTGCAGGCAGTGCCGATCGAATCGACACTTTGACGTTCAAAACCCCATTAAACCGAGTGAGTGCGTGGAAAAGTGGAAGCGACTTTATCACCCCCTCCCCCCTAAAACGCGATCCAAAGTTTCAGGCTTCAAACGTGTTGTTGCCAGTTATTGCCTTGCTGTGGCCCACCGACTGCTGAAATCAGAAATCTCATGAAATTCAATTTATCTCGCTGCCGCCGTTTGCGTCAGTTGGGGGGTGGCTTTTCCTATAGACCCAATTCGGTGGGGGATGAGAGCCGGAGGTTAGTTTTTCGATGAAAAGCTGGGGGATGGTTTTACCGGTGTTTTGAGAGAAGAGATGAGGGATCATAAATATTGTGTCGTATTATCATTTTCTCAGATATGGAAGAAGAAACGGAGCGGTGAACTTTGATATGATGGCGGTATCAGACGATGAACCTTTGCCGGGGTTTGTACTTGCAACGGGCAACGAAAAAATGGATGCTTGTTAGTTTGAGGTTAACGTAGCTTATTTTGGGGTTTTGCCGATTATGATGATTATAATTAAGGTGAAGGTTGCTGGGATTCATTAATTCTAGTTTTTGCTGGCAAAAAAGAAACTTAAAAAATTAGAAGGGTTTCGTCCCAAAAATATTCATAGAAAAGCTTAAAGATTTGAATAGTGAAGCCCTTCTTTTGTTATTAAACCTAGAGTGGTCCTGATTTTCATATAAATCGAAAATCTAACTTTTTACATGCAGAAACAATCATAAATATCATTCAAAAAGTTGTAGACAAGCAAATTTCAAACAACTTTGTTTTTGGAGCTTGTAAAATGACAGAATCAGAGTAATTTTTCATAGTTTAGTTAGCGTAGTCGGTAAATGCATCGGTTATCCAATCCAGCGGTCAAGGTTTCGATTCCCAATACAGTAAAATTTCTTTTCGGGATGGAAATTCGTTCGACTGCCTTGGAGCATAAACGTATCATTGTGCCTTCCATACACTATACGTTTGGATGCATTGTAATAGTAAAGATAGATTTTAGTGAAAAAAAATATGAAGATGAAGTTTTTCCCATTTTTGTAATAAGTACAGTCAGCGATTCCATGCAAACAGAAATCAATAAATGAATCATCAGTCACTCAGTCAGTTTAGTGACCGAATCAGCCTTATTGCCCATTTGGCTAAGAGGCATTCGGCCTAATGACCGATCACCATTTCAAATCTGCTTGTTCACCATATTCAAACATCAAAACGGCCAAAAAAAGTACTTAAGTTGCAGCTCAGCGATTCTAAATAGGTCCACACACTGATAATTCAATGGAACAAATATTCCTTTAATCCTGCGTTTATTAATCCTTCAACAAGATGCCTCAACGCCCTGCCGGGCAACCTTACGGCAGTTGAACAAAATCTTAGCCATGACCGATGAAAAGATGGTTTAAATTAAGTTTTTTTTTTATTGAAATAGATCCTCCGTTTCAGGCTCGCCCAATTTAATTCTATCGGTCACAGTTGCGGGACGTTGAGAGGGTTGGCAGTCTTCGCTACTACGTTTATCTTCAGCCGGTCCATCCCAGCTGGTGATCTCTTGGCATAATGGGCCGAGGCCAGGTCAGGCCAAAATACCACATCTTCCTTCGCATGATACTTCTTGATGAAGGCAGCAACTTCCAGCAGGCACTTCGTACGGTATACCTCTTTGTTCACTGCAAGGCCCGAAGGAATGGATACCCGAGTAACACATCTTTACGATTTTATGTTAAGTAAGCTTCTGTAAAACCAAATCTAGTCATATAAAAGTATTTTCAACCATTATAAAACTTGTGTGTTGCTTGAGTAGTGGCTTGCGTCGTCAGCGACAGAGGGACCTTCTTCGGGAACCTAGAGTGAGAGATATATTTGTCGCCAACGCTCACGCGGTCCCCTACCAGTCGTTGCCGGCTAGCATCCAGAAGGTCTCGTCATCCATTATGACTTCGACGTCGCGCTTCGCCGTAAAGATGTTGTTTTACAGTACTTTCTGCACCGCGCTCTGCTGCTCAGCTACGGCCGGTCTCGATTGACACTTCCGCATAACAATGTCCATCTTGCCCAGGTACTTCTTTACCGTTTCGTTTCCACCAACCTCCCGGCCTAAGGCGCGAAACGGTCAGTCAACCCTACTCTCGGCCTTCCTCTTTAGCTACTACTGCACTTTACGGTCGCGTAGCACTGTTGGGCGACCGGAACCTGCACTGAAAATATGTTTTCGTAAATCAGCTTTCACTCATTTCGTAAACATGCTACCATTACGCCTTTAATTTTGTACAATGCAGGAAATAACTTTCGTAAAGATCAACCAATCGATGATTTCCTTCTATCTTACTCATACGTGATGGTGTTGTTGCTAGGGTGGGCGAAAGTTAAAATAAAATCGAAATAAAGATAAAAACGCTATCAAACGTTGTGACTGTACACTCATTAATCAACGAACTTCTCACGATTCACCATGGCTCAGGAAAGTCATCTACGGATTCAAAAACAGATCCACGGATTCTCATAAGTACAAGATCAAATTCCTTTGTCAGAAACATTGAAGACGATGAACAACTCTCCGTAATTGCGCTTTTTGTTGAATTACCTTTCGAGTCGATATAGCAGATCTGTCAGTCATTCATGCAACCAGATAACCAATAAGCAGTTCCAAAGCGTCTTTACGGCAGCCTATCAAGCAATTAAGTCGCCTTAAATGCAACATAAATGCCACTTTTGGCCCAATATACGGCTGCTTTACTGTAATGCTATGATAATGCTTCATTAGTGCTATTTTGCATTTGAAATGCTTATTACAGGCTACAAGCATTTAAATAGCATTTGAAATCCAACTTTACAACAGATAGCATTCAAGATGCTGATATAATGCTTGCAGCATCTGAAATGCAGATTTAGGGTTGATATACTGCATATGCTAATGCTTATTGGTTTTCTGGGGAGTCTTCGTACAATACATGAATGTTCTTTCTGTGTCAATACATGATTCGTACTTATGACAGTTACGTGAGTGGCATTGAATCCGAAGCTAGCTACATAAATACTACAAATCAGTAGTAGCAGAAAATAACGAATAGATTCGTGAGTTCTACTATCGATTTCGTAATATAAACTAATTTTAATTTTCAGTGTGCTCTCGGCTTTCTCAAGAAGAGAGAAGACGTTTTTAATGCCGGATTTGCTATATCAGACACGAAGTGCTTCTCGATGTTCAACTTCTTCGCTTCGAGGTGGAGCTGGCAGTACGAACAAACCATCGAGCGTAGTTGCTTGACTGTTTTCGCCATGGCTGCTGCTAATCAACTGATGAAGTTGTCAATTTGGTTCTGTACACAACAGGGTTCCTACGATTGGCGATGCATAGGTGGATTCAAGCCTCAAGTTGCAGGGTAAACGCACGTAAAATCGCTAAAATAGTCCTTTTTTTATTTTTTTTTTTTAAATTTTTTATTTTTTTTTTTGTTTTTTTTCTTTTTTTTTTCGACTTAGGGCTACGTCTGTGTTTTCGATACGGGGGTGCACGTTGCGAGTGCGAAAAGTTGGAGCGTCACGAAATATGTTTAGATTTTGAACGTGAATAACTTAGTCATTTCACGATCGATTTCCAAATTTTGAGCACCAATCGATCGGGACATTTACTACGCGTCGATTCCAATATTAAGAACTATTGATTTTGAACATTAAACTATTGAAAACAACGCAAATACAAGGTGATGTCGAAATTATAACGATTTGCAGAGTAAATTTACTAAATGCACAGTATTTTCCTATCACAGATTTCAAATGTAAGAAAGGGAGGTCTCATATGCAGCAGTGAACGATATATAACGGGTACACTTTCGTGTGATGCTTCATTCGTTTGGCGGACTCGAAGATATTTGGAGCGGCAATGAGCCGGTATTGGATTGGCAGCTGGCGGTGGCAAGTACCGTTGGCCAGGTAGCTGATGACTCAGCTGGCTGTTGCTAGCGAGCGGCTGACTAACAAACCGTTGCTAGGCAGTCGGTTGACCAAGCCAGTGGAGAATTAATAGCCAGCCGGTAGGCGCAACCACGAGGAGCGAAATATTTGCGATCCAGTTGGCAGGCAGCCATCTTTAGGTATGACGCAACGTTGAGTGGTATGAACGGTGTGAGCCAACCGGGTTCACATCATCGTTAATGTGTACCGGAAATGAATTAACTAGCAACATTTGCATGATGAGTTACCAGTCATTAGCAGATGCTAATGTGACGCTTGCTGGCTAATGCATTATCGCACAATATTAGTAAAGATGTGAAAGGGCCATACGACAGTTCCAAAGAAGACCGATCAAACATGAACCATTGAAAATCCGTCCTTTTAAGGACGACCAATTAGATTTTCCCAGCTAAAGAGTTTGTTTTATTGGAAATTATCTAACACATTGTTCCAAGTTCTTGTCAATTGGCAACCAGCGGTGGCTAAAATAGTTTCAGCTTTCCCTTCGTCGCATACCTTAAATATTGTGTACAATTTCAAACACGGCTCGGAAATTTAAACGGTCTCTATATTAACTAGAAAATGAGAAGAAAGATTATTAACATTATTATTATTAAAATTATTATTGTGATGCTTCATTCGTTCGGCAGTCTCGAAGATATTTGGAGCGGCAATGAGCCGATATTGGATTGGCTGCTAGCGGTGGCAAGTACCGTTGATCAGGTAGCTGATGACTCAACTGGCAGTTGCTAGCGAACGGCTGACTTACAACCAGTCGGTTGACCAAGGCAGTGGAAAATGCATATAGCCAGCTGGTTGGCGCAACCACGAGGAGCGAAATATTTGCGATCTAGTTGGCAGGCAGCCATCTTTAGGTATGACGCAACTTTGAGTGGTATGAACGGTGTGAGCCAACCGGGTTCACATCATCGTTAATGTGTACCGGAAATGAACTAGCAACATTTGCATGATGAGTTACCAGTCATTAGCAGATGCTAATGTGACGCTGGTATTGCTGGCTAATGGGTTATCACACAATATTAGTAAAGATGTGAAAGAACCAGACGACAGTTCAAAAGAAGACCGATCAAAGATGAACCATTGAAAATCCGTCCTTTTAAGGACAACCAATTCGATTTTCCCAGCTAAAGAGTTTGTTTTATTGGATTTGGAGGTTTGTTTTATTGGAATAACATATATTTCCAAGTTCTTGTCGATTGGCAGACAGCGGTGGCTAAAATAGTTTTGAGCTTTCCCTTCGTCGCATACCTTAAGTATTGTGTTCAATTTCAAAGACGGCTCGGAAATTTAAACGGTCTCTACATTATTACAAAACGCAAATATCTGGATTACATGTGTACAAGGTCCAGAAGGCACCGAACCGGAGCGATAAACAGAACTCGGTGACCAAAACTCGTGCAAGAAAACTGTACAGGGAGTGGCTCACAAACCCGTTCTGCATTGTGATGGACGATGAGACCTACATTAAAGCCGACACCAAACAAATGCCAGGACAGGAACACTACGTCGCCACCTCTAAGTTGGCCGTTCCGGAGAGTGTACGGAAGAAGAAACTGTCGAAATTCGCCAAAAAATTCCTTGTCTAGCAAGCGATCTGCGGATGTGGCAAAATGAGTCAGCCCTTCATCACCTCTGGGACCGTCAACGGACAAATCTACAAGGACGAATGCCTCCAAAAACGACTTCTGCCCTTCTTGAGATCTCATGATGGCCCGACACTGTTTTGGCCGGCTTTGGCATCTTGCCACTATGCCCGGCTCATCTTAGACTGGTACAAAGATAATAATGTAGTTTTTGTACCAAAAGACGTCAACCCTCCAAACACTCCGGAACTTCGCCCAATTGAAAAATTTTAGGCAATCATGAAGGCAAAGCTCGTTAAAACTCCAAAACTGATAGAAAATGAACTTGAACTAAAGAAAGTGTGGATAAAAGTAAGTAAGCAAGTCGGTCCTATCATTGCCCAAAATTTGATGAAAGGGGTCAAGGCAAAGGTGCGGGCATTTGGGTTGGGAGAAGAGGTTCAATAAATCAATGATGTCAAAACTTAACCATTTAGTAGTACTTTATTTCCAGAAAGTTTGAAAAGAATCAGGCTCAAGGAAAATTTTTGGTGACCTATTTTGTGTGTCCAAATTTCATCGAATACAGTCTTTACGTTAAGAGTAGCACATCAAATAGAAAGACGTCACGAAACATTGAAACAAATGAAACGTTAATAACTCAATTAGTTAGGGGGTTGGTCGTTGGTGTTTTAATTACAGGGGGGCTTTGGGGGTCTCCCCGCAAATTGTACACCTGTTTAAAGGAAATGAGCAGTATTTTTTGTGTTTTGTCCTTTTCTTGTTTTTAATTTGTCTTTGCTCTTTGCTTTGTAAAGTCCTTGAAACAAAGGGCAGGGCAAACCCTTTCGTGGTTTGTTCTTTAGTTTTTCTCACTTCTTGGTTTTCCTGTTTTTGTTGTGGGTTGGGGATATTATAACATTACCAATTCTTTAGTTTGTAAGCAACACCCCTGTAGTGGGTCAACCTTTTGAGAAAAAATTAATTTCAGGAAAATTATAGAACCTGTATTAGAAAAAAGGCGATACCTCATCCATTTGACAGGTTTTCTGCTCGATTGGAATGGCTTTTTACAAGGCTTGTTCCAATCGATCAATGTCACCTCTTCTCTAATACAGGTTTTTTTTTAAAATAATATCATTCATTACACATTGCGATATCTTGGGGCAAGAAGTTTATGCACAGGTTGTCGAGAAATTTTCTTATATGAAAAGTTCCTACACCAGACCGGGAATCAAGCCTAGTCACTTCCAGCATGCTTTGTAGCCTCAATTTCATTTTCATTTTCATTTTGCAGCGTTTGGAAGGATAGGTTATGGTAGGTGGTTAGACGTTTTGGACCGGTAAAAATACTACAAAAAGAAGACCCCAAAATCGGTTAATCACAATTCCGCACAACAATGAAATATGGCATATCCCGAAAAGAGAGACCAAGATCGTGAATTCACAAATCACACTTTATATAAAGTCATTATTTTGATCTTTCTGAAACAGTACAAGAAACTGCTAAAATAGCAATGGTTCAAAAGTGATGTTTGTTAAACGTTAAATTTTACTGTCGGGATTGCTTTAGTTGTGAGTCTGAGTTATTATTTTTTTGACTTTAATTCAAGAAACTATTAAAGCAAAACTAACCGATATAGAGAATAATTATTCTATGGCCTCAAGGCTACTCGCCTCCCTAAGCGGACCCCCCGCGTCCTACTCTTTTCATAAAACCTTAGATTTTAATTTTTTGTCAGCGTCTGTCTTAAGTAACACTTTTCGGTGATCTTTATTCAATTCGAAAGGTCTGATCCCTAACTAAATAATATATTATCAGAGTTAGTGCTTTGATCACGACTGTCGTATAGATCGCACATTTAAATAAAAATATATATTTGAATGTTGAATATTTCGTACCTGAAACATCAGGACATATTATTAGTTCCTCGCAATCATGATCAAAACACTCACCCTCTTCGATAATGAAGCGAACAATAAGATTATTAATGATATTAACTGTATAGGTTTATTTGATGTTTAATGAATGACAATTAGTGAACAAACAACAATGAAAGAATTGTCAAGCAAATGATAAGTGCACTTTTTGTCGTTTCCTATATATTATTTAATATTAGGTATTTGTAGATTGTTCCTAGCTTCGCCTAAGAGTGAATTGCGGCTAAACCCACCAGCTTCATACCTCTTTTAGTGCCTTCAAATAAACGTACTACGACGTGGCAATTGAAAGAAAGCAGAGTGTGATACTATCACTGCTGATCATGTTCTTGGTATCAACACGTTTACGTTTAAGCAAAGACGTATATAAATTAGATAAATGAAAAAAAAAGCATTACAAATGCAAATACGAGGTTAATTTATTCTAATGCTAATGCTCAAAAGGCACTTTATTTTGTAGCTTGATTTGTTCATTATGAGCTAATATGGCCTTTAATTTGAACATTTTCTGGCCAGTATTGAATTAGAAAAGATGGTGACACATTTCACTGGTGCTTCGTCAAGGGCGAGACTATTACGATTAGAGGAAAAAAAATGCAATGTTCAGAGTGAGCAAAAATAAACAAAAACAGAACGCAATACGACACATGTGTCTTCACCCCAATCCAACCAAACGAGCACCGGATAATCTTATTTACGGTGTGACAGCAGCTTCTCTGATACGAAAAACACGCGTGAACGATGGAAGACAGAAAGCGGAACCGATAATGAACTAAATTATTATCCTTGATATGGGCACCCACGACCCTTCTCCTCGCGTAACATCCGTATTCACTTAGTGCGTGCAAACATGTCATCATACGGGAGAGTCCACGCGGCTCTCATCAAATACGTGAAAAGGAAAAAAAACACACCCACACAAACACTTTCCATCATCGATCCTTCTCAGACGGATTTTTCCCATAAATATAGGAAGGACGTACGGCATCGGCACCGCGCACTCCTCATGCGTACGACATCAAAATAAATGACACACTTTCATTGTGCCGTTTCTTTTTCCGTTCACGGTCGTCGTCGTTTTCGGCAGCTGTTTCTGTTTCCCAACGGATCCCTTCTCCCGTTGGCAACACACCCACGCTTTTCACTTTATCTTCCAGCAACGAACGTTACATCCTCGCTTACCGTTCGGGATTCCTCAAATCGTAAAGCGGTTCTTTTCTTTCAGGGAAATCCATGATTACATATGTACAAACGGTAAGTGAAATCCTTCTTGGATTTTAGGATCCAAACAGTGGCGTGTGGAGATTTCTGCATTCACAGCCTGCTACGCAATTGAAGATCCATTTTTCTTTTTTGGCCAAGCAAGCGTCTGGATTCATCGCTGTCGATGACGACGGTGCGGTGTGTAACAGCCAAGATTATTGCTCCCGGGAGAGGGTATCGAACTAGCGGGGGAATACAAATACCGACAAACATATGTTTGTTCCGGAATTGGTGCGATGTTCTGGACATTTTTTTTCGTATAGAAATATCTATACATTTTTGGCCTAAGAAGCAAAGGAATCTATTCATCCGAATGCGATACAACACATCTACAGTAAGAGAGGTGTAGCATATTCTTTATCATGTCAAATTCCGGTAGCACAATGGAATGGGGAAATACCTGAGCTGACAGTCGATTTACCTGTCGCATCAGTTTAATTGAATTCGTGGTTCGCGGAGCCTTTATGAGGGATAAATGAAGGTGAACGTATTTCGCTTTAGTTAACTTTCTAGTACGGAATAGTCATGCTTAAAATGTCGTTTTCGGTCGTCGATAAGCGTGGACGCGTTTTCAGTTCGCTTCCAGTTCCATGCGACAATTCTATAAATTTATTTTCATTGACTCAGTAGTTTTGTTTTTGCATACGCCATGAAAAATCCGTAATTTTTACGCTTCTGTCGATTCGGTAATATGGACGTGTGCTGGTTGTCTACGGATGTTTTACGCTGCCTGCATTGGAATGACTATCCAGCGTGGCTCGCTACGGAGGAGAAGCAGGAAGGAGATGTATGTCAATGCGTGTGTACTAACATGTTGCGACTGATGCCAGGAGCATTACAGGTTAAGTTTGACTCCAATGGACTGATTGAACAGCAGAAACTCCTTGGAAAACAAGTTCTTGACAATACGGAGATGATACGTCGCTTAGCATCCTATCACAAGTCTGACGCTCTTCATGAAGCATTCGAAAGCTTAGAAAAAAGACTTGAAGGTTGCTCACGAGCATGAAAATTAAGCCGCGATCAACCGTAGAAGCAATTAAATTCGTTATGATAAAAAAAAAGCTTAAGCTTAATCATCAAATAGCGGGTAATTGCTTAACGGATATGTACAACTCATAACCCTACCAGCAATAGAAGTTTTAAACATCACTCAACAATTTTAATCATCCGAACAATTCAACCGCTGATGTAATTATCGCTTCTAGTTCTTCGTTCGCCAGTCGGAATCGTTTCTCGCCACCAACGACTGCAATTATGATGTCATCTTCGCCGAGACGGGTCCAGCTGACTTCATCGACTCTCTCCAGGTTTTTTGGCACCTCCTAAAATGTGTACCGTTGTGACCGTAGTGAAAAGAATAGCAATAAGACTTTGTTAGCGGATGTTCTCGTTGCTGTTGCCCAAAAGTACCCTAGCTTGACGAATGGACAAAATTTGAAGCAAGTATGCTGTTCGTGTACTATAAAGAGACAAAAACTGTTGTTACTGGCTGTCTACATTTTACCAGACCGTAGCCAGGATGTATCAACCATTGATGCTAGAGGTTCCAACCCAAAAAATCCCGGGATCTTGAAAAATTCGGGATTTCCCGAATCCCGGGATAAGATTTTTCACCGTCCCGAAAATCCCGGGATTCCCGGGACACACATTTCTTACATATTTTTTCGCTTTGATACTTCCCAATAAATTTCTGTATACCGTTTACGCGCATTCAATATAACCCATACAACGCCAACATACACATTTACTGTACCTACATCTATGTTATACATCATTCATGAAAATGCATCATACCTTTTGAGTTGGTTCAGTAGACATTCGCATTTTTGCCTACACATTTAACACACACACGCGCGCGCGCGCCAATACGACGCTAGCTGTCATATCCATTCAAAACATTGTTTTCACTCACTGATTACTGCTTCTGTGTTCATTGAATAATTTCGGATTGCCGTTACATCAAAGTAAGTTGTAATACAAAATTTGTGCTAATGTAGCCTTACATCCAATTATTTTAAAGGCATGGCTGAAATTTGAAAACACTTCGATAGAATTGCGGATGACAAAGAAAAAACACGATGTCGAAAGTGCGAGCAAATTTTGTCGTGCAAGGGCTCTTCGGCCAGTGGCTTGCTCCGGCACATGAAGAACAAACACGACATGGATTCCAAACCCCCCACAAATCCTAGTGAATCTGCTGCGAAAGTTAAATCATCCACACTAAATGTCCCAATGTCGAATGTTGTCAAACATCAGTCACTGGCGGAAATTGTAGCTCGGCTGGCAGCAGAGGACGGATTTTCGATCAATGCAATCACCAACAGCAAGTTCATCAGACAATCGATCGCAGATCGTGGATATTCTCAGCCAACGTCGAATACATCCGTCATGAAGCTGGTCGCCGAATACTATGGATACGCTCAGCAGCAAACGCGGGATGAAATAGTGAAGCGTATCGATAGCGGTGAACTGGTTAGTCTCACTTTGGACGAGTGGACAAGTCTAAGCAACAAGCGCTATTTAGACGTGAATGCCCATTTCGGTCCGGAAATTCGGTATTAAGGATGGCAACATTGTAGCATCAACAACTGACGGAGCTCGAGTGATGACGAAGTTTGGAAGATTGTCGGATTACCTTCATCAGCAGTGTTACAACCATGCGATTCACTTGGGGGTTTGCGATGTCCTGTACAAGGATCAGCCACCGGTACCAATTGAAAATGAGGATTCAGATAGCGACGATTCGGATAGTGATAACTACGATTATGAAGTTGGTTCTTCGGGTAAATATATTGGAATGTTCATGTTCATATTAAAGAAAACAGGTAATTTATTTCAATTATAGACTTGTACACCACGCGATTTGGAGAGTCTCTGAAACGTATTCGAAGAGCCGTGAATTTTTTTTTCAAAAATCGCCTGTTAAGAATGCACTGCTTCAAGAAAAAATCACGAAAATGTTACATAAACCACTTCAACTGTGTGTGGACGTCAAAACTCGTTGGAACTCGACTGAAACGATACTGGAGCACTTCATTCGCGGTTTTGATTGCATCAAAGAGACACTTTCCGAAATAGGCCTTTCAGGTCTTATGTTGGACAGTGATTTCGAGGTTGCAAAACACCTTCAGGAAGCTCTTCAGCCAATCAGACTCGCTTCGGAAGCATTGCTGTCTGCGGAAGGCAGCTTGAGTTACTTGTATTCGAAGCTTAAGAAAAGTAACCCCAGAGTTGGAAACGACCTCTTCGATGCAATCACGAAAATAATCAACGAACGGCGCCAAAAGGAAATAATAATAGCGCTGAAGTAAAGACGAGCTGTTTAACTTTTTGCGAGTTCATAACGTGCATATTGCCGTTGTAACTGAAACTTTTCTTAAACCAGGTGATAAAATAAAAAGGGATCCTAATTATTTCGTACACCGCAATGATCGTCTTGAAAGTCCAGGTGGTGGCGTTGCCATAATTGTTCATAGGCGTATCAAACATCAAATTCTTTCTTCATTTGATACCAAAGTTTTTGAAACTTTGGGGGTTTCTGTTGAAACAAAATTTGGTCAACTTACACTATTAGCTGCCTATTTACCATTCCAATGCGTAGGTCAGCAAAAGAATCTTCTCAAGGGTGACCTTAGCTTACCCGTAATAGGTCAAAATTCTTCATTATTGGTGATTTTAATGCAAAACACCGATCGTGGAATAATGCTCAAAGTAATTCCAATGGTAATATACTATTTGATAATTGTTCTGCGGGTTATTACACTATCCAATACCCAAACAGCCCAACTTGCTTTTCTTCTGCCAGAAATCCCTCAACTATTGATTTGGTCTTAACTGATTCATGTCAACTTTGTAGCCAATTGGTTACCCATGCTGACTTCGGTTCGGATCACCTTCCAGTAACTTTTGAAATATCTCAAGAAATAATTTCTAATCCCAACAGTTCTACTTTCAATTATCATAGAGCTGATTGGAACCAATATCAAACATTCATGGAATATAACTTTGATCCTAATATTCCTTTGGAAACTAAAAATGATATCGATAATGCTCTTGGCTCTCTGACTACTTCCATAGTTGAAGCAAGAGCTGTCTCAGTTCCAAAATGCGAGGTAAAGTTCAATACAATTATAATAGACGACGATCTTCAGCTTTTGATCCGTCTGAAAAATATCCCTAGAAGACAATATCAAAGAACACGCGATCCCGCCAAGAAAAGTTTTTGGGGGGAATTTCAAAAAAAAAATAAAAAAATACTCTTCTCTGCGGAGCAAAAAATACGAAAAAAATATGGCTAAAATTAAGGCGAACCTCCAAACCTTTTTTAAAACTCTCCAAAATTTTAAAAAACTCAAAAACCTATTCCCGCGCTCACAAGAAGAGGAAAAATATTGCTTATAAATGAGGGTAGAACAAAAATTTAATTTGCTGGGTGTGTGGTTTTTTTATTTTCTTTTGGGTTGTTTTTGCCTTTGTGGATGAGGAGTTGTTTGATTATCTGAATATTTCCTCAAGGGAAAATATTTTTGATGAATCCTGGGGTACTGATTTGGATGAAGTAAAAACTATAACTAAAAAGTTCAAAAATATGAAGGCTCCAGGTGATGATGGAATTTTCTATATACTCATCAAAAAACTCCCAGTGAGTACCTTGTCTTTCATGGTAAAATTATTTAATAAATGTTTTCATTTGTCATACTTTCCTGGCAAATGGAAAAAGCCAAAGTTGTTCCAATTTTGAAGCCCGAGAAAGATCCAGCTGAAGCTTCTAGCTACAGACCAATAAGTTTACTTCCTTCAATCAGTAAACTTTTTGAAAAGCTAATTTTGAATAGAATGATGCTTCACATCAATACAAACTCAATTTTTGCAGATGAGCAATTTGGATTTCGCCATGGCCATTCAACTACTCATCAACTTTTGAGAGTTACTAATTTAATTCGTTCAAACAAATCTGAAGGCTGCTCAACTGGAGTTGCTCTTCTAGACATAGAAAAAGCATTCGACAGTGTTTGGCATGAAGGTTTGATTACTAAATTGAAAAACTTTAATTTTCCGCTCTATATTATAAAATTAATTCAAAATTATTTAACTGACAGAACTCTGCAGGTAAATTATCAGAATTCCAAATCTGATCGACTACCTGTTAGAGCTGGAGTTCCTCAGGGTAGCATTCTTGGGCCGATACTATATAACATTTTTACTTCCGACCTCCCTGATTTGCCTCAGGGTTGTCAGAAATCCTTGTTTGCTGATGACACAGGCATCTCCGCTAAAGGAAGAAGTCTTCGTGTCATTTGCAGGAGACTGCAGAAAAGTTTGGACATTTTCTCTTCTTATTTACAGAAATGGAAGATTTCTCCCAACGCTTCCAAAACTCAACTAATAATATTCCCACATAAACCTAGAGCTTCTTTTTGAAACCTAGTAGTAATCACATCGTTACTATGAGCGGTGTTCCAATTTCCTGGTCAAGCGAAGTGAAATACCTTGGTCTATTACTTGATCAAAAATTAAATTTTAAAAATCACATTGAAGGCATTCAAGCCAAATGTAATAAATATATAAAATGTTTATATCCTCTTATAAACAGAAAATCCAAACTATGTCTGAAGAACAAACTACTAATATTTAAACAAATTTTTAGACCGGCCATGCTTTATGCTGTTCCAATATGGTCTAGTTGTTGTGCTACCAGGAAAAAAATACTTCAAAGGATTCAGAACAAAGTTCTGAAGATGATTTTGAAGCTGCCTTCTTGGTACAGTACTAGCGAAGTACATAGAATTTCGAATGTTGAGACTTTAGAACAAATGTCCAACAAAATAATTAATAATTTCAGACAAAAATCGTTGCAATCTTCTATTGCAATGATTAATTCCTTTATGCTTAGTTAAGATTAATTTTAGTTTGTTTTTAGTTTTAAGATTATTATTGTTATACTGACATGCAGGAATAAAAACCTGTTTAAAATACTGAACTGCTAAGGCATGAACCATGTAAAAACAAAATTAAATACATATTTTAACAATTAAGGTTGATACGTTACGGTAGTAGCTGGAGCACCTAGATTAACATGAAATGTAAATATGAATAAATTTGGAACAAATAAAGAGTTAAAAAAAAAATGGAGCTGTTCATTCTCTTCGGTCTTTTGCAGTCACAACAGCAGACCGAGCAAGAAAGAAGAACGCGTAAAAAACTCAAATGATTAAGTTCATCAAGGACCGGGGGGTTGATTATTGCCAAACATAGAAAGACGAGACCGGTTGCGGGGGCGACGGGGGGTAATCCTGTTTTGTCCGTGATGCTTGAGGATCAACACCATACACCCGCGGAGAAGTGGGGAATCGGCTATTAAGGAATATGCCAACCCGTCCCAGACTGATTCGGCAATGGTTGATTTTTCAAAAGTAATTGCGAAAGAGCTATCACTTTTTTTAGCTACATGGTAAGTTGAGCCCGAATCTTGAAATCATTTTTGACGGCTTAAAATCAATCAAACCGACGTCAATCGATAGCGAGCGCATCTTTTCGAACTCCGGAAATATCTGTCCTAAAAAGCGAACCTCACTGTCCGATGAAAGCATTAATAACATTTCTTGAAGTCGTATTTTCAGAGAACTAATTCAAATTGATAAGACCAGTTACTTGATTTGAACCATTGATTTTTAATTGGTGAATAAAACATATTCCTAACCACAAAATTGCTTTTTTTAAGCACATTGAAAAATTTCCCGGGATCCCGGGATTTCCTGGGACAAGCAACAAATTTTATCCCGAATCCCGGGACAAGCAAATTTGTCGGGAAATGGAACCTCTAGTTGATGCACATATTGCTTCCGCTCAAGAGCTTTGTAACAAAGAATCCTCCAATGATTTGGTTCTGGTTTGTGAAGATTACAACCAGCCACGACTATCTTAGGCGAGAGGAGATGATGGGCTTCGCTATGGTAACTCTTTTCCACTGCCTGCCACTGCTGGTAGCCTGGTCGACGGTTTCGACTTACTAAACATGTCTCAAGCCAATCTAAATCGCAACTATCTTGATAGAGTGCTTGACGCGGCGTACTTTCCTTCTGAGAATGTTATCAACGTGTCAACAGCAGTAGTCCCTTTGCTCCTAACCCATTGGATGTTTCCGTGCCTATTCCTCGCATGCGAGCTACTGTTCCTACACGAGGTGAAGCAAGACCTTTGAACTACCGCCGACTTGATTTTGATTCACTAACAGAATACCTATCCAATTTTGTCCAAACTGGACAGAACTGCTCAATATACAGGATGTTGATGATATCACAGAGCGCTTCTGTGACTTCTTCTGCAGATGACTCAATGAAAACAATTCTAGGATTCGGTTTCCTGTTAAGCCACCATGGAGCAACCCACAACTGCGTAGGTTGAAACGTGAGCGAAATGCTAAACAGAGGTTACTTCGGAAGCAAGGCTAATCATTATCAACAGGCTTTCTAACTTGCAAGTGAGACATACCGACTAGTGAATGCTAGTCTGTATATATCGCATGTTATGCGTATACAACTTGGCTCGCGTAACGATCCAAAAAGTTTCTGGAGTTTTGTGAATTCTCCATCCCGTCAAATGTATTTCTAGACGAATCAGAATCATCTTCAGCTGAAGAATCATACGAACTGTTTGCCAAGCATTTCGCGTCTGTGTTCTCCACTGGCCTCACATCTAAACAAGAAGCTGAAGCGGCAGCTTCTAATTTACCTGCTGATGTAATTGACCTGGGCACCATTCCCATCACTGCGGACATGACCATTGCTGCTTCTAAGAAACTGAAAAGCTCGAATGCGCCCGGGTCTGATGGTGTACCGGCAGTTATCTTTTGTCGCGGTGCTGCTTCCTTAGCGACTTCTATTGGCCAAATCTTCAACAAAGCAGCAGAAGTTCCCCGCTGTGTGGAAACAATCTATTATGTTCTCCGCGTTCAAGAAAGGAGATAAAAGAAATGTGAAGAACTACAGAGGAATTATCAGTCTATCTGCGTGATCGGAGCTATTCGAAGTGATCGGCAGTAATATTTTTCTTGGCTGTACCATACAATACATTTCAGAGACTCAACATGGATTATGCCAGGCCGCTCTGTAACAATTAACCTTCTGGACATGTATAACGCAGATTTAAGCAAATTATCAAGTGGATGCAGTATATACGGACTTGAAGGCCGCTTTTGACGCCATTGATCACAGAATACTTCTGTGCAAACTATCCCGTATAGGTGCATCAGAGCGGTAAGACTGGAAAGTACTTGACGGGTCGTGTTCTGAGTGTAAAGCCTGATTCAGGTGTTTCCAGTACGTTCAATAATAATTCAGGCGTACCACAAGACAGTAACCTGGGCCCCTTGCTATTTGCCCTGTTATTCAACGATGTCGCTTTGTTGCTAGGATCGAACTACGTACTCATATACGCAGACGATTTGAAAATCTACCAGGCGGTGAGGTCTATTGAGGACTGTTGCCGGCTTCAGGAGCTTCTAGACATGTTTGCCACCTGGTGTAAGATGAATAAACTCGAGATCAGCATCACGTTCCACCGATCAATGCGTCCTACCACGTTTAACTACCAAATTGATGGGAATGTCCTCGAGCGCGTTGTTAGGTCAGTAATTTGGGTGTGATACAGGATGAAAAATTCACATTTAATCAGCGCCTAAGCACAATCATCACGAAAGCTTTACGGCAATTGGGATTCATCACTAAAATCTCCCGTGATCTGACTAAAAGCATTCTACTGTGCTCTTGTGCGACCGATTCTTGAAAATGCTGCGGTAATTTAGACTCCGTATCAACTGTAGTGGGACCTCAGAATTGAATGTGTTCAACGTAGATTCGTACGCATGGCACTCAGAACTTTACCCTGGCGTAATCCTTGAGATCTTCCTCCGTATCCCGAACGATGCCGGCTTCTAGGACTCCACACGCTGCACCGTCGCCGAAATATTCAGCAAGCTACCCTTATCACAAAGATAATGAACGGTGAAATGGACGCACCTGCACTTCTTTCTTGCATTGACTTTCGAGTAGGAAGACAACTCAGATCGTCATCTTTACTGCTGACCAGATTCCATCGGACTTTTTAAGGTTTAATTGAGCCACGGACATCATGTGTTCGTACTTTTTCGTTGGTTGACGACCTCTTCGACCTTGGAGACTTTGGACTTTGAAGATCTTCCAGATTTTTTGTTAATAGAATAACTGCGTCCAGACTGTTATAATCTAGGCAACAATAGTTTTAATATACATTCATGTAGACTACGGTTAGATGAATTAAACAAAGTAAAATAAAAAACAACGCTACGCCAAGACGAACGAGGCATTACATCCCCCAATATTGGACACGAATGCACCTCTGGTGTAAAGTGTCATAAATGAACAAAAAAAAAAAAAAAATCACTACAACAACGCCAGAATTTAACAATTTATCAACAGTCGATATAAATACGACCTTCTTTCATCTGACAGCGACCTATTTTCAGAAGCGTAACATCGTTTTTTTTCTGGTAACCGACGATACAATTTTAACGAAGCAAAATTTTAAAGCCGTACCCGGGGAACGATATATTTCCTCAGTACACTGGAGCGCATTCGAGCCTGTATGGCACCAAGCTCTGCAGCAATACCGTAAGCGACATTTTCTTGTTTGCACCGCGGAATGGACACGCACCCCTTGGAAGAGGACAATATTTGGGAAAAAATCAACGGTATCCAGGGTCTGACGACTTCTTTAAATCAAAGACACGTTATTAATAATACAAATTTGTCGAACGATGCAACCCCAACTTTTTTCACCTCAAGCACAAATGGTGCATTAAAAAAATTGAACAAATTTTGGAAGGCGATGAAAAAAAAACTACATAACATAATTCAATGGAACACATTTTCCTTGAATCCTACGTTTATTACGGCAGTTGATCGGAACCTTATGAAAAGATGGATGTCGGCATGTTCTTCAGCGCTTTCGTGGCCTTGGCGATCAGTTGCTCTCCTTTCTGGCCACGAAATTAATAGACTCTCCGGTTTAGGTTTGCCCAAAAATTGTCCATCGGTCGCACCGTGGGACATTGGGACGGTTGGCAATCTACAGTCCAACGTTTACCTTTAGCCGGCCCATCTCCTCCAGTGATCACTTGTCATAAGGCCAGGTCCGGCCAAAAAAAACACATACTGCTTCGCATCATACTTTTTTATGTATATTACTGTACATCTCCCCGTTCAGAGCAAGATCCGAAGGAAAGAACATGGGCTCGGACATTCCCGTCTCGCTGCTAGTCAGCCACAGAAGGACCATATTGGGGAACTTGCTGTGAGAAATGGAGGACGTAAAGTACCCGGACCCCTGCCAACCATTGCCATCCATCGGTCAAGTAGGTCTCGTCATCCATTAGGATCACGACGCCGCGCTTCGCCTCGAAGATGTTTCTCCCCTGCATCTTCAGTCGCTCCTTCTGGGTGATTGCCTGCTGCTCAAACACGGCCGGCTTCGACTGCCGCTTCCGCATAACAATTAAGCTTATGACGTCTGAGTGTGGTAGTGTAGCTTCTGGAAATGTGGTAGTGCGTTTTGGATGAGAACATAGCAAACAGCTGTCGAAAAGCTCTTTTCTACCGTGAACCTCAATGAAGACTTTCAGGTTATCTGTGGGAAAACAAACATATTTCACACGACGATAGACACGATAGTATGCGTGCGTGAAACGTCACTAAACTTAATGTGCATCTTGCCCAGGTACTTCTTCATCGTTTGGTCGGTTCTACCAACCTCTTGACCCAAGGCGCGAACCTTGCCCTCGATCTTCCTCTTCAGCTTCTGCTGCATTTTACGTTGGCGCAGCACTGTTGGGCGGCCGGAAGCAGGCATCCGTTCGACGCCATCGCGTTACTCCACAAGAGAGAGCGTGTTGTAAATGCTGGATCGACTATATCAGGCGGACACGGAGTGCCTCACAATGTCTAGCGTCTTTGCTCCGGGGTGGAGCTGGCAGTACGAACAAACCATCGAGCGCAGTCCCTTGACTGTTTTCGCCATGGCTGCTGATAACGTTTTTAAAATTTGTCTGTACACTATAAGGTACCTACGATTGGCAATGCATAGCTGAATTCACCACAAGGTGTCAAGGTAAGGTGGCATGAAAAATTGCTAAAATCAATCCATTTTATTTGAATCCACAAATTAAATCATTTCCGATAACTTCGCCTAAGCCAATGTTACTTTACCAATGCAAAATGGAGAACTGAAATTTTGGGGGGAGTTAGCTCACCAAATCTTCTGGTCCACCTCTGAGCATCTTGCTATGAAAAACCGGGTGGGTTTCCTCCGACTGCCTGTTGATCCGCCAAATATGGAAGACTATTTGGAATTGTAATAATCCGTCCACTATATCACACAACATTGTGATTGGTTGAGCGGATTGGAGATAATGAAATCGTTGAGTATAGGAACAAGTCTTCGCCGGGCGGAGCTAAACCGACGAGCTTGTATATCAATAGAAGCGTAAAGTTGCCAGAAGACATAAAATGCATCTACGAACTCTTATTTTTACCAGTTCCTCAATTGTTGTTTTTGATGCATCAGCGTGGATTGTTCTTAAGAACATTCTACTTGATTGAGGCGGATATTAGTTGCAGTAGTGAAGTGGTTTGAGGAGAGCGTTTGTAAAAATTGAAAGTTTACGAAAAAGAGTTTGCTTCGGGCATCAGCTGTGAACGGTTGTGTCGATGCTTTATTACGCACTATTTTACTATCGGGCATGGCGCATTTCGTATTGTTTCGGTTATCTTATGTTCGGCGGCGTAAGTTTACTAACGATTATGAATCATAAATATGATCACATTACTTATCAAGGTGAATACAGATCCATCGAGCCCTACGCTACTAACATAATAAAATCTCCTTCCAGTGACCTTTGTGGGGATGCAAAGGTAAACACGGTCCCTAAACAGCAAAGGTCACACTTACATTCCTTCCCTACTTCCACCTGTTTGAAAGTACGTGGCTGGCACCGTTATTGATTATTAAAGAAATTGAGTCAATGAAACGTGTAGTTGATTCATTGTGCAACGCTGTACGTTGTATGTCTGTCCCAGGCATTACATTCCATTATTCCAAATGTTTCTTAGATATCGTGGTTTAAAGGTCTGGATGTAAGCCGGTGTTTCATTCGTGTGATGTCAAGACTTATGTCCAACTACTACTCGCTAGACGATCACCTCTACAGAGTTAACCTCGTCGATAGCAATATATGTAGGAGCGGAACCGGTTATGATGACATCGTTCACGGAGTTTGGCATTGCCCGGATAACTATGCCTCCAGGGCACGGCTATTGGATACCCTAGTGGTCCGAGGTAGAAAACCCTTTCGCGAGGTAAGAGATGTTTTAGGAATGCGTGATCTTCCCTATATGCAAACGATTTACGAATTCCTTTTTTTGTCTGACCCTAGCGACTGATCTTGCCCCTCCACTCAAGGGAATTCCCTGCCATTGTGTACCAGTAATATTATTCTTTTGTTTTCATGCTACTTGTACCTGCCCAGCAAGCTATTGGTTACCCATCTGCGTTTAGCTCCTGAAAGGAAGTATAGGTACCGAGGACTTGATGGCAGTCGCAACCAAGAGAAAGCAAAGAATAGCTTAAATAAGTTACCTGTATAGCTGCTTCCAAGCGATAATGTGACCCATTAACCTCGAGCCAGAAACGAGTAATTGCACCCCACTTTTACTAACATCGAAAAATAAAGTATTGTTAAAAATAATTTTGAATAGCGGCGCCGGGTTGTGCTACTGTCGGTTGCACATAAAAAAAAAAAATAATAATAATAAAAAAAGAAAAGTAGTATATAATAATTAAAATAAAAATATACTACGAAATCGAAGGTAGAACTAACGAATCTAATCGTTGTTTTCTGCAACAAAACTGATTTGTTGTTTTTATGAAGATACCTTTGTTATCAATGACACATGCGCAACTGTCAAAAGTACGAAGACATTTGTTGACACAGAAAGAACATTCGTGCATTGTACGAAAACGATACAAAGAGCTACGAACATTTGGTCACAAACTAAAAAGAAACGTCTTTCTGGTGGTTGCATGAATGACTGACAGATATACTTTATCGACTCGAAATGTAATTGAAAAAAAAAGCGCAAAAACGTGGAGTTGTTCAACGTTTTTCTTTTAATTTTTCTAAGAGCTGTAACTGAATCCGTTGTTGAACTCACTAGGCCATAGTGACTCGTGAGAAGATACTTGATTAATGAGTATGAAGTTATAATTCTCGACAGTGCTTTAATTTTTATTTTGCGATAAATAAATTATTCCAGCAAAACCATCATGCATGAGCATGATCAAAGAGAAACAGCGATTGGCTGGTCTTCACGAAATTCATTTCGTGCATTATACAAAAAGGTGTAATGATAGCACTTTACCAGATAAAAAGCAACATGAATGTTTCATACAATATGCGAGACATTTGTTCTATGTACAAAATCCATGTTTACGAGATGAGTGAAAGCTAATTTACGAAAATAAATTTTCAGAGTACATATTTATTCGCTTACAGATCAACAACAAATCAATGAAGTAGATTGTAATTAAAGTGGATTTTGTGTCATATGAAAGGTGAGATATTTCAAGAGAATGATGTTGGTGTTGGGAAATTAACGATAACTGCTCATTTTAGAATTGATTCACATATGTATGGCATTTGTAAGTTGAAATACGGAATAATTTCCCCAGAATCAAAGTTAGTTTCCTGAAAACATTTACGCTCTTCCTGTACAGCATGAATATTTAAAAAACGCTTCAAACAAGAACATTGCTTCCTTTGTTGTATTGAGCTCTGCGGGGGTGGTTATCTGTATGCACATGTATGAACTACGTCCTCAAATGTCAATGACGCATATGGTACAAAGAGAAGACGTTCCGTTGCAGCGAACTCAGCTAGCATCCCTAAGTGGAAACGCTTTATTTGTCACTGATTGTCTGTGTATTGCGACCGCTTCGGCAGCTTCACCGACTCTCTTAAATCAAGTAAGTTTATTGTTAAATTCCTTGCACAAATCTTCCGAGAACCACTTATGGCCGCTCTTCCCCGCTACGTAAGCTCGGATTGTAGAAAAACCACATAAAACCTCCGTCCTTGGTGTATTCGGTTGGTAGAGGGTGTTCTCCTTTCACTTCAAACAAACACACACAAAAAATGGGAGCACTTGTGTAGTCTGTCACAAACGGACTCTGGCAGTACCCATTTTCACTGAGTCCACCCACCACCGTGTATAACATTTCAAGAAGGCCTGTCAACCAGCTGCATCGCCAAGAATGGCGACGGTAGCTTTCAGCATTCACGGCGACGACATAGGAAGCCAATTCTCTGGCCACTGCCGACGAGCTGCCGTGCTAAAGGCTTTTATAGACCTTTGTCCTACCACAAGGAGCTTGACAGCTTCAAAAAAACGAGCGTTGGCACGAGTCGACGACGAAGAAACGCCAAAGCACTCACTTTATTATAATTTATAAACATTGAGCTATTCACAAATAAATTGTTTCGGCATTTTAGTGTAGACTAAATGGCACAAACGCTCGCCCTCGAGCCGGAGCAGGAATTGAAGCACGCTGACGACAGGGATGAACTAGGCGAATGTGTGTCATTCAGGAAGGGGAGCCATTTTCCTTGCTTTCGTTCGAGGCGGGCAGTAATGGACTGGGGAACATGAGTTTAATATCAGTCGCTGATGGTTTCTCCCGTTTCTGGGTTGTTTGTTTTTAATTTGATTTTATTAGTTCGATAAAGTGGCCATAAAGCACTCTTCTTCGAGTGGTCCAAAGAAAGTAGCAGAGCCTAAAACTTGCCCGTTTCCTACTGTGTCGGTAGATGGCATAAGTTTGTGAGTTTAGTTTGACTAAACGAAATATGGAACTATTTGTTTAGATAGAACATTCGATTAGAGGGCTATGTTCGGAGGCAAATAAACTGATTATGGAAGTTTGTCTTGTTCAGGTTCAAGAAATATGAACATCCTTGTACAGTCGCTGTGGGCCAGTCGTTGGATTATTATGATGTTAAACAAAATTTACTAACTCATATTATACAAGCAATCGTGTATAATTTACATGACTGTGAATATGTTATTTACAGCCATGGATACTATATTTGTTGGCTATTTATATTAGGGTGAAAATCAAAAGCGACTTTTCGAATTTCAATAAAGAGTAGTGCTCAAAAGTTTTGTCTCCTCGAAAAAAGTCCCCATGCAAAATTTGAGCTCAATTGGACTTTTACTTGACTTTTTTTACCCATGAAAAATCTCTCAAAGGTGGTGTATTGGAAATTTCCGAAATTGAAATTTTTTGTTTGGTTCTCTAAATGTCTTAGAAATGCATGAAACGACAAAATCTGGTGTTATCTCGAAAAAAAATTTTTTTTTTTGATAAAAATTAACTCTCTGGAACGAGTTGGGGGAGTAAATTGAATTTGACTTGAAGGATTTGAATTAAATTGCTGAGATATTCATGGCAATATTCAATACTATTGCCATATCATATCCTGCTGGCATATTATATGAGATATTTCATTAGGGTGGTTCACTTATTTTCCATTAGGGTGGTCCTTTTCATAGAAAATTTAACAAATATATCAAAAGAGTAGAATTTGAACGGAATATTGAAGATACTAGAATTGATACATGTCTTATACAATCGTACGCCGTTGTCTACATTTAATATGTGATATTTCATTAGGGTGGCCCGCTTATTTTCCATTAGGGTGGTCCTTAAAAAAAACAATTAAGAATTAGAATGGAATAGTGTAGACAATAGTATTTAAACATCGTTGGTCTTTGTTAACATTTAATATGTGATATTTCAACAGGGTGATTAAATTGCAAAAGATAGTGTGCTTGCTTCGAAACACTGCTTAACAATAGCCCTACGCTCAATTTCAAACAATATCTATTCAATTTCACAGCCTGCCGAACGCTATCGGTATCGATACTTTCTCTTCACATCTTTGGTTCTAGCAGAAATTGCTGTTCACTACTGGTTTCCCATGATGTAGGGAAGATTTTCCCAATTTCAAAACATTAAAATTAATTTATCGTACTGTATGCAATAAAAACATAGTAGTGAATAAATTTTTACTTTATCGGAGGGTTGTCAATTGTTGTGTCGTGTAGTGTATTGTAATTTTTTTAATGGCTTTGAATGCCAATTTAGTAGTAATTGTTGTTGTTTTGTGTGGTGTGTTGTTTTTGGGATGTAGGTAAAAATTTAAACAGCCACGAATACCCGTTCCTTGATCTTTGTTAAGTAATTTTGTGAAATTTTGTTTGGGAAATTCTACCCTTTTTTCTACATTTAATTTTCAATGGTTTGTGATTAGTTTATTATTGATTATATTTTGGATTGTTTGTTGTGAGTAACCATTTAAGTGTATTATGGAGAGTGTGAGCTGTTTAGTGGAATACCTGTAACTAGAAAATAAGAAGAATGATTAGTAATTTCCATTTAATTCCAACTACCTTTATTGCTTATCTTGACAGATACGCGTATTTCGTCTACAATGTGCAGACTTCTTCAGTGTCGTGTACTAATAGTATTAGTACACGACACTGAAGAAGTCTGCACATTGTAGACGAAATACGCGTATCTGTCAAGATAAGCAATAAAGGTAGTTGGAATTAAATGGAAATTACTAATCATTCTTCTTATTTTCCATTTAAGTGTGCTGTCTGAAAAATTTATGCAAGTTCTTTAGTTATGCCGTTTGGACTTAGTAGTAATGTCTGTATTCTGTGTATCATGTGATTAAATGATGCTAATTTATGTTGGTGTGAGTGATTGGAAGTGTTTAGTATTGTGCGTTGTGTATTAGTCGGTTTTCTGTAAATTTAAAATGAGAGTTTAGATTGTTCTTTTACTACAAGCAAGTCCACGAAGTTATTGCCATTTTCAACTTCGTAAGTAAATTCGATGTTTTTGTGTGTGTTAATTAAAGTTTCTAGAGTAAGGGGTAAGAGATGTTTCTTTAAAATACTAAATACATCATCTACGTATCTTCATCAGACAGAAGGTAGTTGATGTGTATCTTGTAATTGTTTTTCGAAATTTGTAATGAAAATTTCACTTAAAAAAGGGGGAAGAGGATTGTCCATTGGCCTCCCTTAGCTCAGTCGGCAGGGGTGCAGCTACAAAGCAGCACCATGCTGGAGGTGGCTGGGTTCGATTCCCGGTCTGGTCTAGGATTTTTTCTAGGACATAGGGTATGATTGTACCTGTGATTGTGAAAGCAATAAGCTTGAAACGCTAAGAAAGAAGAAAGAAGAGTTGTCCATAGGGGCACCTTTTAATTGTTTATAGGATTCATTTCTGAGAGATAAATAATTTTCTTCCTTGCAAAGTTGTGTGAGTTTTATGTATGAACGTACTTTTTTCCTTTATGCCATGTCGTCATTTTGAGTTATTAATTAATTTTCTTATAAATTTAAGGTATCTTTTACTGGAAAACTTCATCTTCTTATTGGAAGAGTTATGTGAAATGTTGTGAATTTTTAATTGGTCGACTAGAAAATTGTTCTGACATGTTTTGAATTCGGTATCTAACCATTTAGCTATTTTGTGGGTGGGGGATCCGACAGCTGAAATGATTTCACGCATTTCATTGCCAGCTTTCTGAATTTTAGAAAGACCTTCAATTCTAGGTAATGAAGGGTTTGATTCTCTAAGATTGCTTATTTCATTTCATTACATTCTTTAAGAGTTTTTACATTCTTTAAGCGTTTTTTCCACACGTTTTACCATTCCTGGAAGAGGGTCTGTTCTTTGTTTACTATAGGGTCGGTTGTGTATTTTATCTGTCATAATTTTATCGTAATCTTGTTTCTCCATTATAGGAGGTTTGTCCAACTGTAGGATTGCCATTGTTTGTGTGTTTAACGATATTAGCTGTTTGTGTTCTTATTTCTTGAATATGTGATATTTGTAAGGGGATAGTATTAATTGCTGATTTTAAGTCGATGATAATTTGAGTTTAGTCAGGGTATTTATTTATTTATTTTCATCTGGCTTGATGCCTTAATGAAGTTTTCTCCGATGAGGAAAAGCCCGTTTGAGTTGGGCGTAAAAACCTCATATATTTTCAGCAAGACATTACACGACATGAACATACATTAAAAAAGGTCGAACAAAATAAAATAGAATTCCAAAAGTTAAACTTAAAACTATGTCCATATCGGTTGGAAATAAGTGGTTTGAAAGGAAAATCAGCGTGCAACGGTCCAGGCATCAATTCATTTAGCTCCAGCAGTCGAGAAAAAAGATAACAGGTAGCAAAATTATTGACTTCATAGGAATATTGGACAAGGACTCACCTGTTCCCATTTTGTAGAAGTCATCTGGTCAGTAATCTGTGCTGAAATGCAGTTGCGGAAGAATTAAACAAGTGGAAACTTCGTTAAATCTTCCCGCCGGATGGGGTCATGTTGACCATACTCGGCGCGGCGGGCATCAAGGTAAAAGAAACTTCGCTGTCGTAAGATCCTCTCAGGTGCGTAGAAATTGAGTTGTGCTAGAATTTCCGTTGCATGAGTTTCACCTAATAGGATTTTCGCCAAGAACATAACTTGTGAAGAGAATCTCCTACGTTCCAGTGTATAAAGTCCAATTAGTCTGCATCGTTGTTCATATGGTGGTAAATTCGTGGGATCTCGCCATGGAAGGTTGCGGAGGGCATGTCTCACGAATCTCTTTTGTACTGCTTCAATTCTGTTTATCCAAATGGCCTGATATGGACACCATACAACTGCACTTAACTCTAAAATTGAGCGAACTAGGGCGCAATAGAGAGACCGAAGGCAATGAGGGTCACGGAATTCATTAGTCACTTTAAATATGAATCCAAGTTGTCTATTGGCTTTTGCAATGATGCCATCGTAATGGAGCCGGAATGTGAGTCCAGTATCAAGGATAACATCTAAGTCACGTATGTGATCGACACGAACCAGAGGTTGGCTGCGGATGTTGTAGTTTTGACTGATTGGGTTAATTTTCCGATGAAATGTTATTACATTGCACTTAGGAATACTAATCGTCAACTCTTCGAATCGGTCAATCAGTTTCTGTGAAGTATGACAATCCTGGATGAACTTCAAGATAAAGTATATCTTTACATCATCCGCATGGAAGAGATTTCTGATAGTTCGTTGATAAAAATAGAAAAGAGAAGTGGGCCCAAGTTGCTCCCTTGTGGAACGCCCGAAACGCTTGAAAAACACTCCGATGTTACAGATCCTATTTTTACGCAAAGGCGACGATTCGTAAGGTATGATTCAAACCATGTAATAAGATCTCCAGAAATCTCCAATTTGTCAAGCCTTAGAAGAAGTATCCTATGATCAACTCGGTCAAAAGCAGCTTTAAGGTCAGTGTATACAGAGTCAACTTGTGAACCGGCATCTATGTTAAGCAAGCAAAATGAGGAGAACTGCACGAGTTTTGTAGAAATTGATCGTTTGGGGTAAAATCGGTGTTGGTCAGCTGATATATAATTTCTGCGGCTGGAGAACAGCACATCATTGATGACAATCTCAAACACCTTGGAACAAGCACACAATGAAGTAATGCCTCGATAATTTTCCCCATTCTGCTTATCTCCTTTTTTGTGAACAGGGAACATAACGGATAGTTTCCAATTCGTTGGGAATCTGCCTTCTCGCAAAGAAATGTTGAATAGTATTGCCAACGGATGGATCAATACGTTTGAACATCGTTTCAGAACACAGGATGGAATTCCATCTGAACTAGCTGATGTAAAGTACTTCATTTTCGAGATAGCAGATTCTACCTGTTGATGGTTGACAACAATGTTTCTTAACTCACATACATTCCTTGGTGTATCCTTGCACGCATTTGCTGCTTGTTCAGAGGATGAGATGGCCGAGTTGAATGCACTTTTGAAATGAGTAGCGAAAAGTTCACATTTGTCTGTAGATGATCGAGCAACATCATTTCTCAGGAACATTTCTACGGCAGACCGTTTTCTTTCCGTTTGGATTTAACAAAAGTCCAAAACTGTTTGGGATTTCTCTGGAGATTGTTTTGTGTACGTAGACAGTAACGTTTGTATAGAAACCGGTTGCAGAGACGATAGTTATTGCTGGCACGTGTGAATTGTTGCTTGAAGAATGGGCAACGGATTCTGAGATAATTCCGAAGATTTCTCGATCTAATCCGTTTGAGATGCCGCAAACGAGCATTGCCCCAAGGTGGTTTTGAAACAGGTCTGCGTGTTGGGACATGATCCGCTAAGGCATCGTTAATAATACGGGAAAAATGATTCACGGCTTCGTCAAAATCGGTGATAATTCCAGGATTAACCAGTTCGTTTGATAAAATACTTCAGTCAGCGTCTCATAATCAGCTTTATTGTAGTCTAGCTCTGATTCGTTTGAAAACTGTTCAAAAATAGGTAGAGTTGGCATTTCAGATTCCAGCAGAAAGGCAGGATGATCAGTGTCTATTGGAGTCAGTGGTTCAATAGCCTCGTGTAACTTGCATTGCCCTATTAACGAATCCGTGACGAGCGCTAGGTCAAGAATTCGACTATTTCTATTCAACAATCCGTTCATTTGCTTCAATCCATTCAGATTAAATCCGTCAAGCAGTGTAGCACATGTAGTAGAAATTCTGTGATTCCATAACATCCACGGTAACGTAGTCGGAAGTGGTGGATTTCCATACTAATCCAGATTGGTTATAGTCTCCTAATAAAAGTGCGTGATCTAATGTTCCGAGGTTAGAGAAAATAGCACTGATAGATAAAATGTGTTTGTTAATACTGGTCACGACAGTTTTTTGATCAGGTGGTAAGTAAAACACACCGATGCTAATTTGCGAATCAAACCATTTCAAAGTCACCCAGAGTTGTTCTAGTGAATTGTCAACTGGAGTGCGGTCAATGCAGCAGCTTAGCCGAGTTGAAACGGCAATAAGCACACCACCACCACGTATTTTTTTGCTATTAAGACGATTTCGATCATTCCTGAATACATTATAAGAGTTTCCAAAAAACTGCGCTGAATAAATTTTGTCGTCGAGCCAAGTCTCAGTGAGAACTAATATATAGTAGTGTGATTCTAAGTCCGCAAGGTAGAAATCGTCAATTTTGTATGTGCGGTTGTAGCAGCAGACGCCCACAAGCGAGGGAGGATGCTATTTCCATCTGGACCAGCCAGTTCGCTTACCTGATCCGTGATACCTAAATCTACCGAGGGTATTGTGTTCACGGTTGCCTCAGCAGATCTATCATTAGATTCCGGCACTGACATTGTCTGGAACAGTTGAATACAATTCAGAGAAGGTGCGGTATCCGCGGATGCTTCGGAAGGACATATACTCAAATAAGCATTACCTGGACCAGCCAGTTCGCTGAGCTGGTGAGTGTTGACAAAACCCATCGACGACAGATCGTACGAAGTAGCCTCAGAAGATTTATCGATGGGATCAGACTCCAACCTTGTCTGAAATGGTTGAGTTCGATTGGGGGAGGGTGCGGTATCCATAGTCGCGTCGGACGGATATATATTCAAAAAATTATTACCTGGACCTGCCAGTTCGCTGAACTGGTGAGTGTTGACAGAGTCCATCGACGGCAGATCATACGAAGTAGCCTGAGAAGAATTATCGCTGGAACCAGATTCCAACCTTGTCTGAAATGGTCGAGTTCGATTGGGGGAGGGTGCGGTATGCATAGTCGCTTCGGACGGACATATATCCAAAAGAGTATTACCTGGACCAGCCAATGAGTTTAGCTGGTGAGAGCTATTAAGTGTACAAATATTACCGGAGTAGTTCAAGGTTCGTTGCTAGATCGAAAAATCAATTCTCTGTCTCGATTTTTTCAGTTGTTTCGCGAAAAAAGGGCATTCACTGCTCCACGATGAATGACTAACATCAAGCAGCTCATCGTCTGACGATTGGCGTATGGCGTATTGCAAAATTAAGTTCTTTGTTTAGTGCATTTAGTTGTTCGGCTGAAAATTGTTCGGGAGAACGGTTTATAACTATAAAATTTTGATGGTTGAGATTCCTTGAGGTTTTCTTCTCTTAATTTCTTGTCAAGTAATTTTTAATTTTTAATTTTTCTCGCAGATTCAAATATTTTAATATTTAGATATTTTGAAAGAATGTTTCAGTTTTTTAATTTTTTTTAATTTTTTTGGAAGTGATCAAGTGAAGTGGTAATTTAAATATTCCTAGTTTTCCAATAACAATCGTTCTACTAATACGCTCGTTAAAGTGTTTTTTTTAAAGAGTTATTAAAATAAGTGAAGTTCAATCAGAAGTTTTTTTTTTAAATAAATTTGTTAAGACTGAACCAAATTTATTACTTCATATTTTTTTAAACACTTTTACGAGCGTATTAGTAGAACGATTGTAATTGGAAAACTAGGAAAATTTAAATTAACACATCACTTGATCACTTTAAAAAAAAAAAAAACTGAAACACTTTTTCAAACTATTACATAAGATATTTCTATAGTGGAATTTAGTGAAATTTGCTCGTGTTTACTAGTGATAGTTTGAAACAGTATTTCAGTTTTTTATTTTTTTTAAATGATCAAGTGAAGTGTAAATTTAAATTTTCCTAGTTTTCCAAATTTATTTATTTTTTAATTATCTATTTATTTAATCAACTTAGTTCATCGGACAATAAGTCTACATGATACAAACTTAAAACTAAATAAAACGAGCATTACTTTTATTAGTAACATTATGATATGAATAAAACAGTTTAAAGTGGTTTTAGAAAACATCTAGTGGAAGTGACACGAAAGAGGTATTTATAGATGTCAAATTGCTTTTATTGTGGTTTATATATAGTCTTCGATCAGTTATTAATTCGGTCATAATAAAACCTTTTCATTTTAATCCAATCTAGAACTGCCTTTAAAATATATCCTTCAGAACCTCTGCCAGGGTGGGCCAACTAGGTAAATTTTAGTCTTAATTAGGTTTTGGGGGAATAAATCAAGAAAAATATGCCAGGGTTTTATGGATGTCGTTTTATAATACCCTTTCAGGAATTCATAAAACTTAAAATGTATCTTGGATAGTGTAGAAAAAATAAGAGAATAAATGTAGCATTAAAGTGTAGTTGTCTCTTCCCAAAGGAAAATAGTGCAATTTTAATGTTGATGTTGAATTTTGATGTTTCGCAGGACACATACAAGAACCATTGCCAGCTAATGTGTAAGTTTTGGTAAAAGACATTCAATGAGAAGAAAAAAAACGTAAAAAAACTAATAGAAGATATGCGTTCGCCTCTTGGGTGCTTTCGTTAACTTTGTAGGTAAAGGCGCAGCTACAAAGCAAGACCACCGTGGAGATATCTGGATTCGATTCCCGGTTTGACCTAAGGATTTTTCGTAACAAAATTCCTCGAGTCTATATTCTTTGAAATTTCAGAAGTGAATTGATATTTGCGAGAACCTGTATTTGTAAACAATGTTTACAATGTTTTTTGATAATTGTTCACCAATTCACGCTCTGAAAACCATACACACTTTGAAATGTTGAATATCACACGGGACTTAATTTGCCTTTGGCATAAGTAGAGGAACGTAAACAAAGATTTCATGTAAAATTATTTTTCCCGAAACCAAAACGCATGTTGACAGCCTGTTGTTTGGTTGCATTTATTTCTTGCCATTTTCAGCTCACTGTTATGATCTAAAGGACGCTTTAATGTGTCGGCCTTAGGGCTCCGAATTTGTATGCCTTTTTTTTGGCGTGTGTAGGCCAGTGACACCCATCGTCAAGTAGAATATATGCCTGGGATGAAGTTCGCGAAATTAAACTTAAATGGTAGAAATTTGTCGCTGAAACCGTTTCGGCACTAAATACTTCAAACCATACTTAATACTCTTGTGATAAATTGTGCATAAATGTGAAACTAAATTTAACAGAAAAAAGGGCGTGGTTCAAACTTAGTTTAAGAATAAAACAAAAAACAAGCCAAATCGACTGATACTACATCCCAAAGGAAAAACATAAGCGAACAAAAATGGGCGAAAACTTTCATCCGCAGACCGACAGAGAGCTATCAAATTCAATCCCATGAATTGCATTTTCACGACCACCATCATCGTGTGAAACAACACCACCATCAGCTCCCTGTTTAATGTGGACGTCGTCGTTGTCGGCGAGAAAGCACAAAAAACAGAAGCGCTCTCGAGATAACAGTAGATCGAGATTCGGACCGGTGCGGTCGGTGGTGGCATGACTAACGTCATAATCATTTTCGTCATCGTCATCATCAGCAGCAGTCAGTACGTACGACATCGAGAAAACGCCATCAGAACTGAAACTATCACCTAAAGAGAAGACTTATCAGCTGCTATAGATCGGGATTTTAATGCAATCCCATCGTGGATGAAAAGTGCTAAAAGGCACTTCTGACTCTGAAGCTTCTCAGAAGCAGTACAACAAAACGTGCTACTCTGTTCGTTTATTACCACCCACGCACACTTTTCCAAACTCAATGCCGAGGGCAAGGCAAAAAAAAAGTAAAGAAATCGCCAAAACAGGTTCAGCGATTTTCGTAGCCATTATGGCATTTTTGGAATACCATCCGCTCCAGTTTGGCCATACATTCCACCCCGTATGCAACCATGCCCAGAATGATGACGCACGTAGTGGTGTGTCATCAGACCGGGCGCAAGAAATTGCATTCATGGCGCCGCACCGACACGCGACACTCCGAACCGGTTGGTCGTTGGTCGCACAAACAAATAATGCCTGATAACTGACAACGTACTGCTAAGTCTGAAAAGTCTTCCGTAGCCGATGGCATGGTCGTATCGTTCGAGTTCATGCATTTAATTTTCGGAAGGGAGAGGTGATTCCCTACGGTTGTAAAAATTCAGCTGCTCGGAACCGATCATCAGTGAACAGGAGAAGAAGCGCACGCAGAGGACGCGAAGAAACGCCGCAACCAAGACCCATACAGGGTACACTGACTTCTCGGCTACTCGTTTTGGATTTCCCGTTTTTTGCAGTCTCTTCGTCTTCCTTTACCCTGTCGCCACCACCAGCGATCTCGCCTTTCCACACACTCACTTACTCACTTAGTCATTTACTATATTCACTCACGGGTGTATTTAGTTTACTCTCGATGCACATGCTTTTGGCCGTAGTCCTCCCACGAATCTTCGTTCCACCTCTAACCGACTTGCTATTGCCAAAGTATCATCAGAACGACATATTCTTGGTGGCGTTCCTCAACCTTGTGCTATAAAGCACGTTTCCACGATTTGTCTTTCAGCTCAGTTCTTCTTCTGCTTGCTGTTTTTTAACGCAGCTTCGGCCAGTTTTGCATGTATCCGCTTGTGCTGGATTTTTGTATACTGTTCAATAACAAAATTGAAAAGAGCCGCCACCGGAAGTACCTCTCTCCAGCTGCGCTCGGCTGGTTCCACCCCAAACAAGAAGGTGCATAACACTTACCATCATCTTGTAGTTTGCTCTTATGGCGTCCAACAGTACTACCATAACCCACTGGATTGGCCGATATCGTACTCTGAGCGACGTAGAAGAACCGGAAGACACTGTTTTCTGTTTACTTGCTCCAACGAAAACACGCGTGTTTCTGGCTGGTTCGAGCAGGCCGCAAATCGTTTGAAACTCAAATTTCCTGCAACTGCCTTCCACGAAACGATTCAGACGCACAGAATCACAACGAAAATTTAGTTTTATTCGCTTCAGTGATTTTATTCACTTCTGGAACAAGCAAAAACAACACACCAAAATCCAGTCGCCGCGTTCCACACGAACGAACTCGGGAACTCGAGGTAGAGCGCAATACCGTGGAAACTCCAATCCAGCCGATGACCGCGAAGGTTTCACCGGTTCTAGAAACCGAAACAATGTCCGACTAAGTTTAGCTAATCCAAATGCGGACCTTGGTGATCCACTTGCAAACCGGAAGTCACGTTTTTTTGGAGTAAAAACTAGCTAACTTTGCAAACGCGAAATACGTCTTGAACCGTACACACAAGCAGAATTTGGTGGAACTTTTCACTTTGACTTTTCCGATATTGATTATTTTCCACACAGCGCACGGCACACGCATACACCGACACCGGCACGTGACATATACACACGCGAGCGTTTCTATGTGGCGAATTGAGGGGAGAGGAAACTCGCTATTTTGCTCTCGCTCTCTCTCTTTCTCCTGAGAGTGATTAATGGGGTTTCCATACGGAAGTATGATAATGCGACTTTCTGTGCAAAGATAGATATGAATGGCTTGAAATTGTGTAGGCATAAAAATAGAACTTTAAAATAAAATTATACAGGAATATTTACACAAAATTTGAACCAAAATCCATGCCCAAGAGAGCCACTCCCTAAGAACTCACAAAAAGAGAACGAGTGATTGAGTGCGCACTCACTCGCGAGCAAATTCCACATTACTCTCGTTTTCACCGGACACTCACTCACTCCCTTATGCCCCCTCACACACAGCCACAGCAGCTGGTGTGGTGTATTTGCTCTACACATGTCATGTTTTCATGCTATTTCCCGTTCATTTCCCCCTGCGCGGACAGTATCCGACGAATTGCGACGTCTTCATAAATGCATCAGCCACCTTGCTACCGGTCTTTGCTCTTATATATTAATATATGAAAAAAAAACAACAATGCATCTTCCCCTAAACCGAATTAAAAAAAAAAAACTCTCCAAGACAAACCGGCATGGCACACGAATCACATTTTATGTGACATTTGAGCGATGTACGATTCCGGCGCGCCACCAGCAATGGGCAATGGACAGCGACTTAACGAAGTAACAATGATCCGATTATCGTTCATCCCGTTTCCCATAACTCGACACCGCACACAACTCGGCTCAACGTAGCTTGGACACAGCTCAACAACCAAGCGGAATAGAAGATGCGGGATGAAATTAAACTCATTATTTCGCCGAGTCCGAGAGTGGCTAATAGGACAAACGTGGCTCGGGTAACAAGAAGAACCACCATCAACGGCACCACTACCGCTCCCGTCCGGCTCCGACTATCCCATTATTGGTAGTGCGAGTAATACGATTAGCGTGTGGCACTTCTCGTTGCTGGGCGAGGCTTTGAAGTATAGTGAGTGACCTTGAAGCTCTGGTTTCCCTTCTTAGCTGCTTCTGCGGTGTAGGGCAGCGTCAGGAAGAGAGCCGCCAGGGAATGGGAAAAGGTTAGAGTTGAAATTCGTGACCCGGGATTGCGGTTGCCGGGAATTTATCGGGATGGGCTTACAAGGTGTCAAGCAGGAAAGTTGAAACCGCTTCGTTGAGGAGGGACACAACCTTCACGGAGACGAATGCAGCGAAGGCGAAAGATGACGAAATGTAATGGCAGCAAGGTAAATGCTTGAACAGTTGGTAGGATTGAAGAGGATGATGTACAACAGTCAAAATATCAAGTCATATATGAGCTTATATTTTGGTGGGTAGAAAGATGTATGTTGAGGATTTCTATTATTAGTTTCTTTCATTTGTTCATTGCTATTTAATTTCCATTATTGCAATCTGAATTCCACATTTCTGGATGGAGTTTCACCTGGGCGACATCATGCTTCTATGTCTTAGTTTTTTTTTTGTTACATAGATGTGATTTCATCAAGAATGATCATTTTCGATTTCGAAGAAACACTGCACACGCTTTCGGTATTGGCTTTCTTTTCTGTCAATAGCGCAACTGCAGCAGCATTTTTCATAGAAGTTTCATGAAAGTGCAAATTAACAACGTCTGCTGTCGAACTCGATTGTTTTACCATGTTGAACCGAAGAAAACGTCGGCAAAGAGAATCGATCAATAAAGGTATGCCCTTTTTTCGTGTTACGCGAGAAACGATTATTTTAACTGTAGATGTCATTTTGAAAACTACGCCCTATGATGAAAAAATCATAGTTCGAAAACCATTGGAGTGTAAAATTCGAGCATCATTGACCGCCCAGGTTGTTACTCCGTTATTGTCAGATCAGCGGTGATTACACAAAGGACCTACAGATGACGATTGTGACTAACATACTTCTTCACTACATTTTAAAATCGAGGAGATCCCAAATTTCACACAAGCAATATCCGTCCGAATGCTGGTCATATAATGTTGAAGGTTTTGAGAAAACGCACGAAAGAAATATTAAAATATTATCACCAATTTGAACCAACATCCATGATGCTATGGGGACCACTCAGAAAGGTGCTTACTTGATTGGGAAAACAAAATAAAATTGCTAATTGCGCTTTATAAGCTATTTATACTGATTCCAACCAGCATTCAATATGTTTCTGGGGCCACTTAAAAGTGTGACGATGGTTTTTCATTTTAAAAAAAAGCCTTTTACAATAGATTTTGAACAACAGTACGGATGCTGTTGGGGCTACTCACGAAGTGTGATGGTGGATTTTACAATGAAAATACAAGGCAAATTTCTAAATCGGGCGTGAGAGTCGATTTAGACCACTCTAGACCAAGATGTATAGATAGATCTGGAATTACCCGGAGCAATTGAAATAAGGTGACAAGAATCACACACTAAGAAAAATATTTTGTAAATTTAAGTCTACTTGGATGCACATAAAAGTAGCGGCCCGTTTGATAGACATTTGCCTTTGGCCTTAAATTTACAAGATCATAAAAACTCAGAATGATAACTTACATGGCACTAAATAATATTTGTGAAAAACTGCTTCTCGATGTCAGCCTAGTGGCTATTTTCAAACGGTTTACGGATATATGAAGGCCGTTCACACCAAAATCCGGACATACAAAAAATATTTTGGAAAAACAACAGCATGTTTTTGATTTATATTATTTATTTCATTTTATAGATAAATGTGATACTCACCACAACAGCATATAGATTTATATGGATTTATTTCCATAAGCTGTTGCGCGCACTTCCTTATTCAATCCTTTCATCAATCTTTGCACGGTGTCCTTGTCAATTTTCTTCGAAGCAGTAAGCCACTTACAACGAAATTCTTGGATCTTTGATACCTCTCTACCAAGCTTTTTGAGGTTTCCCTTGACCATTGACCAGTATGTTTCAATCGGGTGGAGCTGTGGACAATTTGGTGAATTACAATCCGTGGGAACGTAAATGACGTTATTTTACTCATACCAATTGATTGTATCTTTAGCGTAATGACAGCTGGCCAGATCTGGGCAGAACAAGTATTGAGTCGCATGTTTTCTTAGGAAAGGTAAAAGCCGCTTTTTGAGGCATTCTTGCCGATAAATCTCATCTGAGATTTTAGCCCACTGTAACATATTGCTTGCCAGACCAGATATTTTTCAGGGTATTTGGTTTTATACTTCCATTTCAGATGTTCAGAGAGCATCTTTCCGGCTAGTTGCAGTGCAAAATTCCGTTCCCGAGAGATATTTGGGAAGCTACTAAGCAACACCATGCTGGAGGTGGCTGGGTTCGATTCCCAGTCTGGTCTAGACATTTTTCGTTAAGAAAAATTTCTCGACTCCCTGGGCATAGGGTATGATTGTACTTGCCGCACAATCATACTAATGCAAAAATTGTACTTGGCATCGAAAGCTCTCAATTAATAGCTGTGGAAGTGCATTTAGAACACTAAGTTGAGAGCTAGCAATAAGCTTATTGTGAAAGCAATAAGATTGAAATGCTAAAGCAGAAGGCAAATGTCAAAAATATTCGAAACGTCTCGTGGGTTCAAATAGCCACAGTGCACTAAAAGGCGAACACGAAATTATTGCAACACTTACAACTGCCTGTAACTTTTTTTCCAACTGGACAGATATTTTGCATAGTTTCTCTTTGAAGTGTATTGTTTACATCCTGCAAATTGCGTAGTTGTGTGGTTTTTTTTTCTGCCAAGGTGAAAGTGAGTCAAATGGAGACGCTTGAAAAAAATGGTGTAAGCCAAAGGGTGTCTTACTGGAATCGAGCGCTGTGAATTGCAATCGATTTGCAGTCATTTTTAAGCGATTTAATCCTTTTGATTTATTTTGATTTTGAGATTAGCACATCAGTTATCAAAATGTCGTCGAAGGAAGAGAAGCAACGCATCAAAATTTTGCACGTGCATGGCGAGAATCCAAACTACTCTCACGCCAAGTTGGCGAAATTGTTGAAACAGGGCTAAATCAACGTATTAAAAGAGAGGCGCCTTTAACCGTGGATAGAGCTAAAAAACGAGCTGGACTGTCGACTTATAAGAAAGTGGTGACTCCAAATCGCGACGATGAACAAAACACGACGATGCTGACGAAGTTTCATTGCGTGGTACAGGGCGATGAAACTTACGTCAAGGCAGACTTTGAACAGCTTCCTGGACAGGAATTTTATACGGCAACCGGACGGGGAAAGGTGGCAGATATTTTCAAGCACATTAAACTGTCAAAGTTCACGAAGAAATATCAGGTGTGGCAGGCCATATGTACCTGTGCCTTAAAGAGCAACGTTTACATTGTGACCGGAACCGTCAACCAGGAAATTTATCTGAGCGAGTGCCTATAAAAACGTCTACTGCCTTTCCTGACGCGACACAATTGTTCCGTTCTATTTTGGCCGGATTTGGCATCTTGCCATTACGGAAAAAAAGACCATGGAGTGGTATGCTGCCAAAGACGTTCAAGTGGTGCTCAAGGACAAGAACCCTCCCAACACGCCAAAGCTCCGCCCAATCGAACAATAGTGGGCCATCGTCAAGCGGAACCTTAAGAAGACTCAAAAAGCTGATGTGAGTGAGCAACAGGAGACTGTACAAAATCTTATGGCAGGTGTTAAACGAAAGACCCGGCAATTCGCATTCGGTAAAAAGGAAGCTTAGCTGAATATTTCTCCTGTATTCTGTATTAACTGAACTTGAAAAAGAAAAAGAATTTGACTTATTAATAAAAACTTTGATCGACTCACACACATTACTGTTTGACCAAATTTTGATTGGAACTCCCTTTACAAGTTTCAAAAAATCCCAAACCACGATGAAAGGCAGCAAACTGTTGCCAAGACCCGTAATAGGATGCTCTACACGGAGATGTCGACCAGATACAGTTGCTGTGTGATGGATGACTTGTCAGTAAAATGCCAGTACAGGAGTTTTATACTGGATGATTGTTCCAAAAAGAAGAAAACGTCGAAATTCACAACGAAATACCTTATTTGGCAAGTTATATGCACCTGCGGAAAGCGAAATGAAATTTTCGTCACAACAGGCTCGCACAATGGTTAAATTTACAAGAATGAATGCCTTCAAAAACATATTTTGCCAATTTTGGAGCAGCACAATGAAAAAACAACTGCGATATATGTATGCGGTTTTCAAACGGTTTTTACGGATATTGTCAATCTTATCTCAAGTTATCAGAATTTGTTGGAGCTTCTACAAAAAAAAAAACTGAGAAAATTTAAGAATGATTAAGCCATTGAACAGAATCTAGCCCTTGCAAGATTTTTAAAAGGACAAGAGAGCTTGAACTACTTTCAAACAACTCAGGATATTCCTAAGTGGCCTAAATGAACATACTGTGGCTTTTTATGGAGAACATTTCCATTGCGTTGTACATTCGAAGACCTATTTGTTAATTTATGGAAATCTTTTTTCTTATAACTAATTTCCTATCCCATCAAATGCAGCGATAAAAACATAGATGAAAAAACTTTATATTGAAGAAAAAGAATTGGATTGGATTACTTTATTAGAGAGACTTTCAGCCTGTGGCTGGCTCGTCTCTTATTGAAGAAAAAAAATATTTAAAGTGAGTTCGAACTTGAATTTCCCAGAATTCTTTAGTTTTTTTTAATTGACTAGGGTTTTCCATGTTTCTTCCGGAATTTCAGGTGCATTCCGTAAAATATTCGTGTAAATTTTTAACGTTTGTTTGGATTATCATTCTTAGGAGTATGTTATAGTAAGATGGAAATGCGTTGTTTCTATAGGAAAAAAAATGAATGTAATCTCAACGAAATTTTCAGCAGACTTCCACCTTTTTTAAAAGAAATGCCTGAAAAAAAAAAAATTCTCTTGAAAATAAATTCTTGAAATTCACTACACTCTTTTCAACGAGTTTTCTCTGCCGTCCAAAGTAGTATTCAAGGAGCACTTCCACAGTTATTAGTTGAGAGCTTTTTCTACCAACACCAATGCCTGAATGTGTATGTTTTGTAGCAAGCACGATGATACTTTATGTCCAGTTTTTTTTTAACGAGAAGAGAATGATTTGCATTATTCAAGAGTACTTATTAAACTTCCATTTCAGTTTTTTAATCAAAATTTCAAAATAAAAAAATCTAAAAATCATTTGTTCAAAGTCTCATCGAACACACACTTTGTTTTCTAATTAAAAAAAAACCCCTTTGCGACCATCACGAAAAGCGGGTTTTTTCGGGTTTTGAGTGTTAATATCTCAGTCGTTGCTCCACACATTTTCAAAATGTTTGCGCTAATAGATGGGAAATATTTCCACGCGTCGATTCCAATATTGAAAACTATTGATTTTCAACATTAAACTATTGAAAATAACGCAAATATAAGGTGATGTCTTATAATTTTGTTTCGCAGAGTAAATTTACTAAATGCCAAGTCATTCCCTATCACAGATTTCAAATGTCAGTAAGGGAGATTTCATATGTAGCAGTGAGCGATATAAAAGGGGTACACCTTCGCAAAATGCTTCATTCGCTCGGCAGCTTAGGAGCTGTGCAGAGCGGCAATGAGCTAGTATTGAATTGCCAGCTGGCGGTGACGAGGGCTCTTTGAGTGCCATTGGTTATGCAGTCGGTTAACCAAGCCAGTGGTGAATTTGTAGCCGGCCGGTTGGCGCAACCACGAGCGTGTTATCTAGTTGGCAGATAAGGTGGTTGAGTGGTATGATCGGTATAAGCAAGCCACCATCATCAGCGCTAATATGTGTAAAAAATGCAATAACCAGCAAGATTAGTATGACCTTGTAATAAGCAGACAATTGATTTCAATTATCTGCTAACAACGGCTGCATATATGACCGCTTGATGAATTGCGCACAATATTAGTAAATATAGGAATGGGCCATACGACAGGTCAAAAGAAGATCGATTAAACATGGACAATTTAAAATCCGTCCTTTTTACGACGACCAATTTGATTGTCCTAGCTATTCATAAACCACGTAGACTTTTCTGTTGGGAGGGGGGGGGTGTGGGGCAGCTTTTGATCAAAGTCTACGCTCCATACAAAATTTAAAAAAAATGTATGGAGAAAACTCTAAGAGGGGGAGGGGGGTCTAAGATTTTCAAAAATGAGTCGACGTGGTTTATGAGCAGGCCCTAAAGAGTATGTTTGGACTGGAATATAATATACCGTTCCAAATTCTTGTCAAATGGAAGTCAGCGGTGGCTAAAAAGTGTCAGCTTTTCCATCGCCGCATACCTTAAATCTTTTGTACACTTTCAAACACGGCTCGGAAATTTTAACGGTCTCTATGTTATTCCGAAGCGAAAATATAGAGCAAGCTTATGCCAAGAGCAGCATGCCAAATAGATTTTTTTGTCAAATGGCGACCGTCACGAAATATTGAAACAAATGATTATAACATTCATTACACATCGCTACTTAGTCCTACGTTACCTTTGCGTATAACCTCATTGGGCTGGCCCTTGTAGTTTTTTTTTAATAGATTTATTATTTTAATTTTTCCAATAGCTTCATAGAATCAAACTTGCTGTTATGTTCGATTCCCTAAAATACCCAATTCAGTTAAGTCTAGCTGAGAATCCTTCAAGCAGAAACGATTCAATACAATTTTGAAACTACCAGCAACTTTCTTGAATCTCTTCTCGCCAAGCGCCGTTTGCCACTCGTTTGCTCAAGTGCCCTATCGCCATCGCTCGATTGCGATTGTTTGTTATTTATGTGTGCACCTCTCAATTATCGCGATTAAGACCCAAGACTACTAACGTTGCCGTGAACCGAGCGCGTCTACCCGTGGTACAATCCTCAAAGAACGTAAAATTATATGACGAGTGTGTACGATAAGAATGTGAAAATTAACTTTCAACTCTTCGCTACCCTCCCGCTTACTGCGACCATGTTTATTTCCCTGCACATGACAAGATACCAATACGCACGCGATCGTGTGTGTTAAGTGACAGTTTTCACATAGCTTCTTTATCGCGGATGGAGCGGTGGGAAACCGGAACGGGGCGTGAGATATGTGATAACGAAATTCCGCAGATTAAATCACAGCGGCTTTTGTTCAGTAGTAGGAGGAAGTAGGTACGGTGCATGGGGCATGTTTTTTTTTTGCTTTTTCATGGTGTCGACGAAGACGACGGCATTTATCTTACGGTTCCGTGGCTCTTAACATTATTGTGCATTTGTAATTGTGAGCGCTCAGTGGAGTGCTCTTGAGAGCGGTTGAGAATGATTCGCTCTTAAGAGCAAGAGTGGCATATCGATCGATATGCATTCATCATAGGAATATGTACATTACACAGTCTGCTTGAAAGTATTTGTGAAGTTTTTCCTTTGCATAGTTTGGTGTGCACAAAAAGTGAATAATCCACACCCAATGTGCGGATGTGTGAGTTTCACTGGAACTGGTAGAAACGTCATCATTGTGCAGAAAAACTGCTGGTTCGATAATAGAAGATTAAATTTTAGGAATTTCTCTCTGCCATTATGCTTGTGTAGAGCTACCACTATGAATAGATTCTTATCGTGGCAGGGGGTGGTGGTAATTGGAACAGCCATGTTTAACCAAGAAAGGGAACATGGTGGAGGTTGTCACAGGGTAACGGGGATACAATCTCAATTTTTAATAATGGCAAGGAAATGGATTATGGTTGTAATTAAATTTAACCGTGGCTTCTATACCGGTCTTCAGGGCAGTAATTAGCCCTCGTCAGCGTTGTCGGCATCGACGACGCCTAAGAATCATGCGATGGCCAATTGGAATTTTTGCTGATCGCGCTAATCTTCAACAGCTGCAAGGTTTAATCTGTCCAATTATTATTGAGTAAAAATGGCTCAAGCAACTGAGTTCCCTTTTTATGGATAGAGGTCGGCTGGAAGACCTTCACTATGACAACTCTAATGTATGCGTAAATAAACAAACTCCCGTCAAAAAATTTGATTTGCTTTTCATGGGTTTAGATGATTGTCGTCGACGACCGCAACGGGTCAGAAGGGGGTGGATGTTGGTGGGTGGACTCCTCGTCAAGTGCGGAAACTCTCTCAAGCGGCAAATTTATGTTTATGTATACATCTAGACGAAACTACATAGCATATGTAGGTACATACATCAGCGTAGAGTTCATGTTTTCCGGAGCGCTTCTATGCATCGGATAGAACTTTTACGGGCTTTGCAGCGATGTGTGCGTTTCTGTTCCAATTGGAATCTCACACCACGATGGGTAATATCGCTCGGCCAAGTGCGTTCCATTGAACCGGCCGGCATTTAAATATGCTCCATGTATGCGGCTCCCGTGGGTGGTTGTGATGTTGCTGTTAGTGAGTACTGGTTGGGTGGAAGGAGCGATCAAAATATTGTAGACGTAAGCAATCGGCAGCAGACGACAGAGCAGGAGAAAGAGCAAGGAATCTGGTTGCGCTCGCGAGCGAAGACAGCCCTGTGTGCGAATGCGGATGACGGTTATGTGTGCGTGCAAGTGCAACAGCAATAATAGTATGAAGCAATGCAAGATTTATGTTAAGTGAGGGTGGGTTGTGACATGCCACACGCGCACGGCACTTTTGACAGCTGTGAGAGGAGAGAATGTACCGCGAGAAGGTCACGGCTGTGTGAAAGGCTTTCCTCGCTTGATTGTGTTGCGATGAAGGAGGATGATTCGCTGTAAACGGCATACGTGTGAAGCGTATATTGTCGGATTTGATTGTCGGGTTATTGTTAGTCCGATTTTTTTGTTATCGGTTTGAGAACTGAACGATGGGTATGATAACGAGGAAATGAAATAATCCTCGTATGGCGTTTGAATACCGGTTTGAGTTTAGCAAATTGCTTGTTCAGTAGTTAGGTCAATTCGTCCATACTCGATGTAGAAATGCCAATCGAGTGTAAATTTGAATTATAATTCTCTCGTGACATTTGAAAATTCGATTCATTCCTGTGAACAACATGGAAGCATTTTCCATAGAATTTATTGTTGAATGTACAATCTAACATTTTTTTTTGCAGAGCCATACATTCAATTATTCAGCCGTGACAAACCAAGTCCAGAGGAAGTCGATGACGAGAACCTTTTCAAATGTTACGCGAGAATTGTCGAAATAGGCAACTACCTCGAGATGTTTTTGTATAAATTCAGTGACGGGCAATAATTTTGATGAAGATTATAACCTTTGACCCCTCGTGCTGTTGTACATGCAGATTTCCCCTTACCATTTTGATGCAGATTACTTATTTATGTAAAACCAACTTGTTTGGACCAAACAGCGTATTCCTAGACAACATAAGTAAAATGCGAAATTGCGAGACATGTCCGAAGTTGGATATAACTGCTTCCAACTTGGTATATCCTGTAATCCTGACCATCTAGACGGTTTCTGTCTTTGACAGAGTGGTCCAGTAGATCAAAGCCTTTTCATTGGTGACTATTAGTTAAGAATTTTGGGACAGTAAATTTCTTAAAAATGCTTTATCTTTAGATCCTGACCAAATGGATAGTTTCAGTTTTGGACAAAGTTGTTCAGCAGGTCAAGTTCTTTTGATTGATGAACAGAAGTTCAGAATTGTCTCAATACGTGACGCTAGTCCATATGAAGGGTTCCTGTCTTCGACAAAATTGTTCAGTAGTTCAACGCCATTAGTTTGATGGAAAGAAGTTCAGAATTTTCACACTATAATACGCCTTGATCTACTATACAACTTTGCCGAAGACAGAAACCATCTTCTGTAAAATTCAAGTCTGCAGCGTTAGTACGAGTATATGTTTTATCTCAGTCACTTTTCTTCTTCTGTGATGTTTATACATTTACATATTACAAAAAGTGAGTAAGTGATAAGTGATAGTGATAGTGAGTAGTGATATGAAAATAGAGTAAAATAGAGCTTAAGGAAAAAGAGGAAGATTGAGAAGCATGCTGATGCAGAATACAACGAAATTTCTGTGCACATTAGAATCCAAATATCCTGAATATTCTGGTATTTTCGTCACATACTAGCGCCGCGTAGTGAGAAAATTTTGAACTGCTAGTCATTATCCAAAATGTCTTGGCCCACTGAACCACATTGTCGGAGACAGAAACATTCTATCTGGTGTGGGGCGACCCCGGCATAATAGTTATCATTCATACCTCACACGCCAAAGTCACGAGTTCCAATCTCACCCCGGAGAAGTTACGAAAATAAACAAAACGGTATTTGAGCGACTACGACGGGAGATGAACCAGCCCAGGGCTAAAAATCTCGATAATCAAGAAACTAAACAAAAAAAATCTATTTGGTCAGGATACCAAGATGTAGCATATTCTTCAAAATAATTAGCACAACAGCGATGTGTAGTGAGATAATCCTAAACTTGTTCGCCTATGAAAAGACCTTCACATACTGAATAACTTTGCTGAAGACAGTAACATTCTGTGTGATCCGTATCACGAGATATTCCGGGAAGGAATGAGTTGTACAACGTACCACGAGCGAGTGCTCGTGTTACAAAAGAAAGCGCGGGTGCTGAAAGGTTAAGGGTACTTGTGTTAAAATAAAAAGGGTAAAAACGTAAATTGAATAAATTAAATGTCAAGTTCTTTTTTTTTTCTTGATCCAATCTCCAACACTTCATTGTTAACGTAACCATCAAAAGCGATAACTTTGTTTTATACATGACGAAGTGCAGCTTTCTTAAGTTGTCTTCGGAAAAAATATCCATGCAATCGGATATATTAAAGGGTGTCAACGTAAAAAATGAACTACACGTAAATTAATTTTACTTTAAACTTCTTGGTTTAACTCGTTAATTTTTTGAGAAAACTAAACATATGTGAAAATATGTGAGTTCCATGGTCAGTTGAGCAAAAGTAAAAAAGGTAGTTGACAAAAAGGTTTGTTCTGAGGTTCTACAAGATCTTTAAATAAAGTACGAGCATTCGGATTCGGGGTGAAATAGAATATAATAAAGATGACTTATTTTAGTTTATTCGTATCACTCAATACACTGCCAGTTTGCTGACAACTGGTTGAAACGCTGAGTTGTACGGAGTTATGTTATAATATTTTTTTTTATCGTGGGCACCCATTAAAAGCAACACTTTGCTGGAGGTGGCTCGGCTGAATTCGGACTAGGAATTTTTCGTGGAAATATAGCAACTCCCTGTGTATAACAAATGTTTTTATTAGCCACATGATTATACTAATGCCAAAATGGTACCCGACACTGAAAGCTCTCCATTAATAGCTGTAAAGCTGTATTTAGAACCCCAAATAAGGCAGAAAGCTGATTGTGAACAAAATAAATTCAATTTCCATTTCACTGTGGAGACCAAATCTATAAATAAATTCTATGATGTTTCATCATTTCACAGCCGCTCTAGTGAAAATTCCAATCCAACGTGAATAAATACTTCACCAGAACTTCGCTGTCAATCGATCTCCTGGTCAAAGTAATGTTGATTGATAGTTTAGCTGTCACGTGGAACAAGTGTAGTGACCATGAAAAATTTAAACTAGAAAATTATTCTTGAAGATCTAGAGTTAGTTCAGAGCATCTTTTGGAGGAAATGCACGAACTAATTTTAGGAATACATGTACGGAAATATGGAGTCAGTACACTGATAGAACTAGAGAAAGTCCGTAGAAAGATCTAAACATATATCCACCATAATTCTGAGGAAGTGAACTGAAAAATATAAGCGTAGAGGAAGTTTTTTAAATTATCTGGAGACTGCACAATCTAATATTTAAAGGGTGTTTTTCGGATTATCTACGGTTGTCTATCAACAGTATATGAGTGTGTGGGGAGTTATTACGGGCGCTCGACAACCCTGCCCTTCGGTTCAGAAAGGGGTATGGGCGCGATCTGCCGAGATTTCATGTGTGAATAGGCTGCCACATCAACGTTCAAAAGTGCCTGAATCAAATGGACAGCTTGTAATGATCACTTGGATGCGATGGAAGATCATTGCCCTGACATTCCAAAATGTAGCACGATGTAAAATGTTTCTTGTCTTCTATAATTAACGCGATTAAATTGAGTCAACGAGTGGAAATTAATCGGGAATGATCTCTCATCTGAACAGCCGTTGTGAGAATATCACCAGGAAAATCTCACATGCGCATAGAATGTTACCAATTACTAATGCTTTCGCTCCTTTCTCCTGTTCTCTTTCCAATCTCATGACCGCGAGCAATTCCATATGACACACCGAGAAGACAACCTAGACCATGCATCAAATTGAAGCAATAAGTAAAGGACGGTATATAACCCTAACCAATTTTATTTTCAGCCAAATTTTCTAACACAAGGTTAGCAATCAAATGACGACAACAAAATATACTCAATATTAGATAACATGGAAAGGGAGGGACCATCAGGGCACCCAAGCGAAACGATTTAGATAGGGAGCATGGGACTGCCTCCTCCCTATTGTTAACATTTTGCGGAACGAGGGCGGGCTCTTCGACCTTATATATTGGGTTTTTGGTTGGGGGGTGGATTTTGGGGTGGGGGGCTTGTTTGGGAGGGGGTTTTTTCTTGGGGGGGGGCTGGGGCCCCCTTTGGGGAAGGGGGGGGCAAAGATCCGTAAAACTTTTGTTCGGGGGGATTGGGGGAAAATTTGGGGGGGAACGGGGGGTTTGTTTTTGGGGGGGGGGGGGGGGGGGGTGGGGGGGGGGCGGGGGGAGTGGGTGGGGGGGGGGGGGGGGGGGGGGGGGGGGGGCGGCGGTTTGGGGGGTGGGGGGAGGGGGGGGGGGGGGGGGGGGGGGGGGGGGGGGGGCGGGGGCCACGGTGGGGGGGGGGGGGGGGGGGGGGGGGGGGGGTGGGGGGGGGGGGGGGGGGGGGGGGGGGGGGGGGGGGGGGGGGGGGGGGGGTGGGGGGGGGGGGTGGTGGGGGGGTGGTGGGGTGGGGGGGGGGGGGGGGTGGTTATTGTTTGTGGGTAATTTATTTACTTAAAAAGAAAATATTGATTTTGTCATACAAAAACACGTAAATATTACACGCTGTATGTTTACGTTTTCATTAAATCGCTTAATAATTGTAAAATATATATCGAGGAAAGAACAAAATGTAAATAAATCAAATTGAAAGGGTAGGTGACATATTCAACGATCGTCATTGAAAGGGCATACTGAGACTGCTTCAACTCGAGCATCGAAAGCCTTTATATTGTAAGGGGGGAGGAAAGGCGTTTGTTCGTTTCAACTGTCTTTTCATATTCGTTTCAAGCAGAACAGCCACTGTAGCGTTATCGAATGATGCGCTGTATAGCGTGCGTGAAAGCAAGAAATAATCGAGTTCATTTTATAGTTTCAAAAAGGCATGGCTCTGGTTAGGGCCATATTTTGCTATAAGCGGGAGAAGTAGGTGTTGCGGCAAAGGATGAACCACGAGCTCGCCTAACTCTACGGCGAACACAGCATCCAGAAAGTGACGAATGCTGGAAGGATACGTTGGGCATGGCATGTTGCAAGAATACCGGACAATAACCCTGCAAAGATGGCGTTCGTTTCCAATCCGTTCGGTACAAGAAGACGTGGAGCGCAGCAACCCGCCCGCCTTTGTTCAGGTCTTCAGGTTCAGCAAAACCTGGCAAGTGTGCCAACGAGGTTGGAGAGAATCAGCCATGAACCGAATAAATAGGCGAAATGTTGTAGATGAGGTTTTGACATCGTAATGTTGTTACACCAATAAAATTAGACAAATGAAAGGAAGTTTCAAGAAAATCTAGAAAGTCATAAACATTTTAAAGGGAAGTTCTTAGGAATGTTCAATAGGATGACAAAATAAATACTAAAAGAATGGGTGGAAATTCGTTGAAAGATTAATAAATATGGAGCATTTTCAAAGGAAAGGGTCCTTTCAAAGGCTTGAGGAATTCATTATAAAGAGGATCAATAGATTCAGGCTTGTCTTTTCGGTGGGAAATTCGGTCGACTGCCCTGGCGTGCTTGCCACACACTATTCGATTGGGTGCCTTGGAAAGGCAAAGAAAGCCCTCAATTGGTGGAAGCGTTCCAAAGAACATTAATTTGAGCGGTAGGTAGAGCTCCGTAGAGCGTATGAATCTAAGGAGAAGAAGATGGCATGACTTTTCCGCGGCTTTTCATCAGAATTCCTGATCCTTTGTATGGTCAAGTTATTCTTATAAGATTTTAATAAATGTATGCATTGACTATCATGTCAAGCTACCAGTTGACAGTTGTGCAACAAATAGGATAGTTAGCATCAGAAGTGTTGATTTTTTGGAAGAAGATCTTAACTATCCTAGATTCACATAAATACCAAAGCGCATGCTAGAAGCAGGGATAAAAAAGAGCTACAAAAATCAAACATTTTAGATTTATGCTTTAGTAAATTGTGCTTTTATTCGACATCGATTTCCAGTCTTCGCTTACATCAGTCTTGGTATGATTAGTTGTACTTCTTCAGCTTGCTGTAGCTATATCCCATTCCATGGTAGCCTCCTTCGTATCCACCCATCTGCTGTCCACCGCCCATTCCTCCTTCCATGATTGGGTGACCAATGTTCTTGACCTTAGCTTCGAAACCGTTCTTGCCATCGGCGTAGTATTCAACGATACGCTTGGTTCCATCAGCCTCATCCAGTGTGTACTCGCCCTTTACGACATCTCCATCACGCATTTCCCACTGGCTCTTGTGATCTCCGGTATGGATGTCCTTCACTCCATATTCGAACTTGTATTTCGGATACGAGTAGTAGTCTTCAATACCTTCCTTCCAACCTCCTCCCTGATGATTGGAACAAATCGTTAGCTTGCAAGTTGTTTTGATTGAGAATTATAAACTCACCATTCCACCGCCGATCATGCCGCCTCCCATTCCACCGCCCATTTCCATGCCGCCGCCTATTCCCATACCACCGCCCATTCCCATGCCGCCGCCCATTCCCATTCCACCGCCGCCCATTCCTCCTTGCATACCGCCGTACCACTTGTACGGGATATGTTTCACTTCACTGACGAATCCGTGATGCTCGTAAGCCAGAGCAGCGCCCAGCAGGGCAATGGCCACCACAGATGTCTTGATCATTTTGCTACACACTTGAAACTGATATGCTGTTCTATCAAGAACTGAACTCACTGAACTGATGCCTTCATCGCCGAACAACTGGATATTTATAGTAAAAATTTCAACAATTTGAACCATTTGGTTTCAATCAGAAATTTCCGATTCCAGTTCCGATAGGAAATTTCGTCAGTCCTTCCGAATCAAGGTTTCCCACGGTACACTCTTTTCTCTCCGTTGCATGCTTTTTAATTGCATTGTCCGGCAAACCAACACCCTTCATGGTGATTATTGATCAATTTAATTACTGACCATCGCGTCTGGGGTAACATACTACCCTTAGACACTAGTAGCAGCGGGTGGTTCCGCCTCATTGGCCGGGGGCATATTCACCCACTGCATCAAAATGCAAACAGAAAAGAAGTAAAAAATAATAATTTCCACTGGTTCACTGCATGAGTACGCGATTATGATCGCACTAATTTTGCGCTAACTTTGATAGCGAAACGTATCGAGGCGTTAAAGCCGATCGCTAATTTATGCACATGCGATTTGCATTGCAGTTGAAAATCGATTAGTCAAAACATTTTTTTGAGTGAAACTTTTAAGATTCTAATATAAAATGGAGCTCGACGCGATGGATGGATATCAATAGGTGAATTGCAGTTGTAGAGTGAACAATTATTCTTAACACAAAATGTTCAAGTTCGCGGTAGTTGGTCTAGCAATGGTGGCAGTGTCCTGCGCCTACGAGCATCACGGATTTGTCAGTGAAGTTAAGCATATCCCATACAAGTGGTATGGCGGTATGCAAGGAGGAATGGGAATGGGCGGCGGTTCCATGGGAGGAGGCATGGGAATGGGAGGAGGCATGAGCGGTGGTGGAATGGTGAGTTTGTCATCCTGCTAATTTCGAACTATTGCGATCTAACATAATATTCGTTTTATCAGGGAGGAGGTTGGAAGGAAGGTATTGAAGACTACTACTCGTATCCGAAATACAAGTTCGAATATGGAGTGAAGGACATCCATACCGGAGATCACAAGAGCCAGTGGGAAATGCGTGATGGAGATGTCGTAAAGGGCGAGTACACACTGGATGAGGCTGATGGAACCAAGCGTATCGTTGAATACTACGCCGATGATAAGAACGGTTTCGAAGCTAAGGTTAAGAACATTGGTCACCCAATCATGGAAGGAGGAATGGGCGGTGGACAGCAGATGGGTGGATACGAAGGAGGCTACCATGGAATGGGATACAGCTACAGCAAGCTGAAGAAGTATAACTGAAAAGGGGACAAACTTATCGACTGATTGAAATGTGATACGCTAATTTGATACAACCACACAAATGCGCAGCGCAATAAAGCTAGCTTAATGCAGAATAATGAACGTTACCGTGTCGGTTATTGTGAAGATGACAATTTACTAAGCAGTTCTGGTCGAAAAAATCCATGAATAGAAAAGACATTATCGTTTGCTGTTCAACATAAGTTTCAATTTCACCAATGGAATTGTTGTAATGTTGAGTTTTGAAGTGGTGAAATTGAAAAAGTAGAAAACCATAGAAGAATTTAAAAAACAAACGGTATAAGGGTTATAAAACCATTGGCATTTTCATACTATCCCTCCAGTTTATTTGTTCTCTGTTTGAGATTCTTGGGCGTCTTATACAGACATCAAACAAATTCCAAAGGTCTGTAATTGTTTTAATGCAACTACGCAACACCATCTTCGAATAACTACGCAGTCTGATATTATTTCGGTAGCAAAAGCAGTCAATAAAATATAATATTAACAGCATATAAGCTCTATATTGGAAGAAGGCTCTTATCAGCCTAGTTGTTTGCCTGAGTCCTTAATTAAAAAAAAAAAACAATCAAATATTAAATTGGTAAAGAGAAAATCGTTACAAAAGATAAAATTTCATGCTGAAAACTTGTGTTAGAATTTTAAAACAAAACATGGAAAATTTATGGTTGCTGCTGTGCATATCTTTACTGACTCCCAATTCAATAGTGAATCAAATAACTTAGAAAATATCGCACAATGAATCGAAGTAGGGTAAAAGTTTCCATATTAATCTCATCGCTTCGCAATTTACCCTACTCGGAAACAAAGGATTGACTCGCGAGTTGGTTGGTTTTTTTCTGTTTGTTTGTTGATATCACCTATAAGCAAAATTTATTACGAAAAGAATCCAATCCATTTGCACTTAAATCTATTGATTCAGCGTATGATGAATCGGGAATAATAAGATTAATATCTTCAAGTATGTTTACCCCTCCTTGTTCTTTACTTTGAAAGACCAATGTGCAGCCACCAAGCATTCGGCCAAGGCTGACAACAATAGAATAACTTATGAACATTGTGGACAAATTTACATTCGGCAGACCAAACGAATTCTTAAAACTCGTTTCAAAGAGCATATCGCAGAGGTTACTTAAGCAAACAAAGACACTGACAAAGGACTCATACACAATTTCAAATCAAAAGATGCTGAACATACGGAAAATGAGCATGAGCATTATTGACCGCCCGAGGTTATTACACAGAGAACCAACAGATTATGCTTGGGAGTAGCATACATCCTCAATGTGTAAAAACGGGTGATCTCATGCAAACGCAATACCGACGCCGGCCTCGCCCGAATGCAGGTCAAATAAGGAAAGAGTAGGAATGTTTTGACGTGCTACTCGCTTTGAAGGAAGACTCGAAATACACTGCACTTCAACGAGAAATCACTAGAATGTTGGTTAAAATGGTAAGGTTTGCAGCGGGATCCGTTTTGATAAACGGTGTGCTGAATTCAACTGACGTCAGCAGCGAATCAGATATTTAACTACGTTCGCGGTTTATTCTCTGTACAGAGATGCACATTAAAGTTATTTAAATTTTGACACCCAATTGAACCAACGGTAAGGATGCTCTTGGGGCCACTCATAAGTGTGGATGGTTTATTTCAATGGAATACAAGAATGCATTAAAACATCGAGTTTGAGGACAGACTTAAAGCAACAGTAAGGATGCTCTTGGATGCTCCACTCACTACACGCTAAAAAAAACGCAGTAGAAACTACCATTTCAAGGGTTACATTAAGCGCAAACTCCAACAATTTTCACCTGACTATAAATGCATTTGATTTAACCATGCCTGCGATTAGATCAACCATGATGCGGTTGATATCAATATAAGGTCTGTCAAATATACCACAAATGTTGAAGGTTGTACCATAAACGTAGTAAATTTGACTGATGGTAGTTTTGAAAATAGGCATAGTTGTTTAAAATGGTAGTTTCTACTACAAGATTTTTCCCAGTGTAGTGTGGGTAGTTTATTTCACTAGAATTAAAAAATACGCTAAAACATCGAGTTTGAGGACCGATTTAAACCAACAGTGTAAGGATGCTATTGGGGCCACTCGCAGTTGTTGGTGGTTTATTTCAATGAAATACAAGAATACGTTGAAATATCGAATTTGAGAACCGATATCTCAATAGTCCGGGAAAAACTGAAAGACAAGGAATATCAGTCCAATCAACAAAGACAAAACCTCATTATTTGATTGTTTTGGTGACTCAACAGGCTACTCTACAAGACATGCTCCGAAACACTCCCCGTACGCCGCTCTAGTCACACAAGGTGGTAACTAGAGTGATAGATGAGCAAGGCCTGATGACTTTATGAAACAAATGGAATATCCAATCACAAAACCAGAAATATCCAAATAGAATCCTGTACTGCTTATAAGCGGAAAGAAATTTCTTACTATGGAATAGTAGTTGAAGTTCAGAAATACAATTTCTGAATTTGAATAACAAATTAGCATAGCATAGCAATTAGCCCAACCCATACTTTAAAGACATGCAGAGAACCACGAGCCCTCACACGTGTCACAGGAAATGGAGTGTCAATAGGGAGAGGGCCATCCTTAGGACACGCCCGTAGGAAAATCATCACACATGAGACGCTGCGTACCAGCATCGGGTATCTCCTGACAAACAACATTCATAGAAACAAAGTAGCTGAACATACGAGAAATATTTTATTAACTTAAATTTTAGGACATTTTACAAATCCTTGGAAACTAAATGTAGCAGAAAACGTAGAAATTCACAACCAAAACCCCCAAAAATTACTTAAGAAAGATCAATGAAAAGAGGTATTCGTGGCTTTTTTGACATACATCACATAAACAACACACTACACGACGGAAGTCTTCCGTCGTGTGGCAAATGACGGCGCTATGCTCAGCCCAACTGACTGGATTGAGATCCTGAGTGTGGGCGCTCATCGGAATATACCTTGGTGGGGGTCAGATTTGCATACTGCTGTTAAGAGCAGACGTAAAAGTCTGCGAGTGCTATGTCGAATGGCTCCTGATGACCCTTCTCGGGCTGCTAAGTTGATAGAGTTTCAACTTGCCCGGGCCAAGACAAGAAGGGTCATCAACAAGGCTGAGAGGGCCACATGTTCGGCTTTCAGCGAGCTGTGGAGGAAGGAAACCAACAGACTTGGTGGGAAGAGCCGCCATTTGGATAGGGTAATGAAATACGACACCTGTTACACGAAGCAACCGGAGCTCATCGCTGAGGCCTTTGTGGATCAATTTGACAAGGTGTCGGTAAACAGCAATCATAGTGATGAGTTGCGTCGTGTAAAAACACTGGCAGAAGGGAGGTACCGTGGTACCGATAAGGGTTCGAGTAGGGACACCATACACTACATTAGGTTTTTCAACATATAGTAGCTCAACTGGGCCCTGCGCCGTGGTATCGGTAAGGCAGCAGGGTCCGACGATATTGGCTATCTTCTCCTGAGGAAACTGCCACTTATTGGTCGGTTAGCTCTTCTTGACACGATGAATGAAGTCTGGCAATCCGGCCTGATTCCAGACGCGTGGAAAGAAGGATAAGACCCTAACGGATGGGTATAGATCTATCTCACTGTTGAGTTGCATGGGGAAAATACTCGAGCGGATGATTAACCGTCGCCTGTCAACTGAGCTGAATCCACCTACAGCAAAACGCATTTCGCTCAATCATTTATTGGACAAGGCCAAAGCGAATAACCACATGGAAAAAATCCGTGCCCAGATCCGTGAACTACAGTCATGAATTCGAGAACAAGCAAAAATACACCGTGAACTCAATCACGTAATCGTCAACTAAAAAACGTTTATAGGGAAAAATCCTGAAAACGTGAACTAGGTCACGGTCCGTTTTCATTTTTGTGAACGCTTTTTATTTTGTTGATGTACTGTCCCTCGATTTGTCCAAGGCATATGATATTACATGGAGGTTTCTTATCTTGACTACCCTCAAGAAATGGAACTTCCAAGGGCGAATGTTGGCTTACTTTGAAAACTTCCTACACAATAGGAAGTTACGAGTTTTGAATGCCGGCTCAATCTCTGCACCAAGGTTGCTAGAGAATGGCATGCCGCAAGGGACTGTCATATCTGTCACACTGTTTCTCATTGCGATGAACTGCGATCGCATGCAAAAAGCAGTTGATGATGTGATTGGCTGGGCGGATGGTGTTGGCTATATGATTTCTCGCTAGAAGTCTAAGACCATGCACGTCTGCCTTGGTCATACCCACAGGCCAAGGCTACCGCACGTTAGTATCGGCGAGCTAGAGGTAAAGACAATGCGCGAAACGAAGCTTTTTGGTGCGACGATCGATCACAAACTGCGGATTGGGAAGAATGCCAAGTCAGTGAAGTGCAACGTCAACGTTAAGTTGAACGTTCTCCGGGCCCTAAATGGCCGCTTCTCTGAAGCTTCGCGCTGTACTTTGACTAAGATTGTACGGGCTATGATCGTACAGTGCATACTCTATGGATCGGAGCTATGAAGCAGGGCCGGCATGTCTCTGCTTAAAATCATAGCACCTCAATACAACGAGGCCTATAGGATTTGTAGCGGAGCCTTTCGGACCTCACCAATAGCTTCCCTATTGGTGGAATTGGTGACAAATGCAGTAACCGGAGACATGGCTTCTATAGCCATGAGGTTACTACAAGGAGACCCCACTCTCGAGAACAGACCTACCGTCTGTAGAGCAAGAGAGCTTCCTAGGCTGTAGTAATGGACATGGGACTCTACGCGCCCTAAAGCGGATTGGCACATCCGGCAGTTATGTGGAACAAGGGTAAACCCTGAGGTGGCGAAAGCTGCCTACGGGAAAATTGCCTCCAAATATGAAGGCCAGAACCTGTTATTTACGGACGGTTCGTTAATCGAGGATGAGGTTGGTTACGGGGTGTCTGGAGAGGCCAGAAGCCGTTGCGGCCGGTTATCCGGTATCTGCGATATCTTCTGAGCTGAGGCCCATGCACTCTTGCAGGCATGCAAGTTGTCAAATGGGACTCAGACTGTTGTATTTTCCGACTCTGCGAGTCCTCTATCTGCCCTTGACCTGCCCATAGGCTGGTGGGACACTCGTGACTGTTAGAGGAACAACGGTACGCTAACGTAACTTTTGTCTGGCCACGCAGGTTTACCTGGTAATGATGCCGCTGATATACTAGCAAACCAGGGTCGTCATGCTCAGCTGGAGGATATACCTATCCACTACAGCGACGTTACCCGCTGGGTGAAGCGGACTTCCCGATGCACGTGGGGCGAATCTCGGCATAACAAACGTGATCCTACGTCGCATTAAGAATGCAACACAAAAGTAGAAACATATGCCCTACCATCGAGATCCGAAGATTCTGATTCGGCTGAGGATAGGACATACCCGACTCACTCACGGGCCTCGCCTTAACGGTTGTAAGGTCTACTGCCAAGGATGCGGAGCGGAAATAGATGTTAACCATCTATTAGTGGAGTGCCCTGCTAGGGCTCAGCTAAGGGTTGAAACGGGATTTATAGGCTCAAGACGTGAAATATTTTATAACGATGTAGTACAGAGGTATCTGTACTGAGGTTCTTGAGGACGCTGGATTTATATGACCAAATATAAGCCAGCGAATAGAGATCGAAGGCCAAGATTTGTTACAGAATGTGTAAAAGGTATGGGAAAAATTGTGAAAGCAATGAATCTGTGCAACAGGTATTGTGTTTACGTGGCTATAGAACTCCACAAGTTCTTCTGACATTTTTGCATACTGTTCAGCTGATATGAAGCAGAAATTCAGTTTAGTAATACTTTTATTTGACTCTTCAACTGCTCAGCCATATAGTTCTCGGGGAGTTTTGATTGTGTTTCTATAATCTTGAGCAAGGCTTGCTCTCATTGCCATTCGCTTGAGATTACCACCAATAGCATTACATGGACCTTTCCCATGAGAAGTTCCAATCCATACATGGACTTGAAATTGCACACGCTGGCAAAGTTCTTTTGGGTCTTATATTGGGCCGCTGCTCCATCTGACATGAAAATGATTTTTGAGCAATATATTGAATTTTGTTTAATGAAATCTTGCAATTTTGATATAAACAACTGAACTGCTATTATTGAGTCATGGGTCAATACTTCAGATATTATGATAAAGGTTTTGTTTTCCAATTTATTGTCCTTCTTGTAATATACTTCAAAGGTTTGGTAATAAACAGGATCAACCACCTGATTTAATTGTATTATAACTAAAATGTAAAATTATTAATAATTTAAAAATAAGTCCTTTCCAAATAGTAGCCTTGATTTTTCAAACATTCAAAGAACCTTAAAAAATCGAAAATGTCATTAAAATTAAATTTAATTGGCTTCTGTGAGGTTTTGGGACCAAATTATAAGACGAGTTAGCGCGATACACGGTAAAAATTGGACATGAAAATTTTTAGTTAGAATTTTTTTTTTTCCTTAAAAGTGCCCATCTCGCGATATATGGCGAACTCTTAGAAAATAATATCGCCTATATTTAACAAAAATTCGTCCATATTTTGCAAATTTACTTTAAATTTTAAAATATTTTGTTTAGCGTGTAAGAATCGATTTTATAATATTTTTTTTTCATAAAAGCTAAGACAATTATCCAAAAGTCACCCATACATCACTTTTTTGTAGGTCTTTTCCTCTTTGAGTTATGTGGACATGGAAAATTTGTTCTTAGAAAAACAGTTTTTTCCTTAAAAGTGCCCATCTTGCAATGTATAGCGAACTTTTAGACAATTATATTGCCTTTTTTAGAAAAAAATTTCGTCCAATTCCAAGATAGCCATTTTTTGCAAATCGACTTTAAATTTTAAAATATTTTCTTTTAGCGTGTAAGAATCGATTTCACAATTTTTACAATTTTTTGCATTAAAATTAGGACGATTTTCTAAAAGTCACCCATACATAACTTTTTTGTAAGTCTTTTCCTTTTTGAGTTATGTTGATTTAAAACAAATCGATCAAAATATTTAAGCCCTTTTCAAATGGTAGTCTAGATAAATTAAAAAAAAAAAACAAAGTATGCAAAGTTGCTTGAGAAGACATAGTCTACCCATCCACAAAATTTCATTGGATTCTGAGAGGGTGCTGCCAATCACGAAACGAGTTGGCGTGAAATTCGTCTCTTGTAGTAAAATAAGATATATTTGTCTTATTAATATGAAATATTTGCTTTGCTGAAAATTAAATTTTTGCAAAGTATATTTTTTTCACAACATATTTGGCAAGTCATTGGATCGTATGAAATCATAGAGCATGTTCTATTTTTGATTGATACTTCTCTAGAATACAATAGATACAATAGATTGCAAGAAACTATAAAATGAAAGAACACAATTGAATGGATGAATGGTATTGACTAAATCTTCATTTCCCTTTTATGTACACCGTATTCTCCTTACTAACAATGATTACACTGTTCGTGATAATTTAATAATGTTGAACATATTCATCCTTCATTTTCGTTGTTCTCTTGCACTCATTTTTAGTCGAAGCTTACATTTTTTGGATGATAGATCATTTACATTCATAAATGCACTTACCTGTAAAAAGAAAGAGGAAAAATACATTAGTAAAGTCACCACTTTGCTAACCGCATTTAAAAACAACAATATCTAATCATATCTAATGAGCATAAGCAGCCCGAGGTTGCTACTCTGTTATAGCCAAATCAGTTATAATTACACAAAGAATCAACAGATAATGATTGGAGCTACCAGACATTTTCACTGTTTGAAAATTGATTATAACGAATAAGGCAATACCAGCACTGGCACAGTCCGAATACAGGCTGAATAACGAATGGGCAGGGATGCGTTGACGTGATACTCGCTTCATTGGAGGCCGATAAGTCCTCTGCTCTCCCAAGAGGAATCCCTGGGATGGATAAAAGAGTCGAGATGGCGGTACAGTTTGTTTAGGTGAACGATACGCTGGATTCACGTAGCGTCGAATGAACAAACGGCTCACTATATGAAATTGTTCTATCTATGGACTGAGATTATTGTCAATTATTCGGTTTACCAAATGTAAGGATGCCTAGTTGCTTCTTTGGAATAAAAAGTAAAAAAATGAGTCGGTTGCGAGCCGCATACACTCCATTAATAACTGAGGACGTTCGTTTAGAACACTGAGTTCAGAGCAAGTAAGAAAATAATTAGGAAAGTAATGCCTAAAATGCTCAGAAAGAAAGAAGAAGTTACATGCCGATGCATAAACCGATTAAAAACAAACAGCAAGTATGCTGTTGAGCCCCCTCTTAAAATGTGATGGTAGTTTACTAAATGTTGAAAAAAAAAGAACGCTAGAGAGCCGACATTAACCAATTTAAACCAACAGTAAGGCTGCTCTTAGAGCCAAATTAAAATTTGATGGACATTGCATTGGGAAAACAAGGTAATTATTGGAAAACTAGGAAAATTTAAATAAACACTTCACTTGATCACTTTTTTTTAAAATAAAAAATAAAAAACTGAAACACTTTTCCAAACTATCACTTAACGTATTTAAAATGTTGAAAATGTATTCCAATTTTTTAGATTTTGTTTTCAAAAAGGAGATCAAGTGAAGACTTAATTTAAATTTTCCTAGTTTTCCAATTACAATCGTTCTACAAATACGCTTATAAAAATGTTTTTTTTTAAGATTAAAGAAAGTGAAAAGGTAATTATTATAACGCTTGAGAACCGATTTGGACCGATTTATACCAATATTAAGGATGCTGTTGGTGCCACTCACAAAAATGTGATGGTAGTTTTTATTCGGGAAAGTAAGGTTATTTACAATAAGGCATGAGCATTGTTTCAAACCGATAGAAACTTATTGTCGCGTCTCTTACTGGTTAACATGCACTTACTCAGTAAATAATTGAGAGCTTTCGATTTCAGCGTCACTTTGTCCTTCTTGAGTATCTCCGACGTAGCAGAAGCGTAGTGAGCAGATGCCAGATCCAGCCAAAACAATGCATTGCAATAGAGGATCTGTATGCTTTCAGTAGATGGGTAGAAGCTGTTTTTTGATGCATTCTTTTTTGTAATTTTCACCGTTGGGTGAATTATGAAGAAATCTGCAAGCCACATGAGCAAATGTCTTGCCACACAAAAATCTTTTTCCCAAATTGTTTGGTTCGGATGAATCGCATAGGCATATCTGTCCTTAGCTCAGCGTTGAAAAATTGCGACCCAGGAAGTGTACTGGTATCCAATTTGACATAAGCCTCGTCGTCTATCAAAATGCACCAGTTCGGCTTTTGGAGGAGATCGTCATACTTGTTCTGTGGCTGTAATTTCGGAGAAGCTTTCTGTGAATCCGTCCTGTTAGGTGCTTTCTGCTTGATATTGATATTGTTGCACTTTTGAATATTCTGCAAAGCTCCGACGCTAATCTCAACTTTTTTAGCAATTTCACGAACGGAACACGGTTTATGCGATTTCAAAAGGCGTACCACTGCCAGCTCCTTTTTCTGGTCCGATGCCCACTTTATGCGTCAAGATTCGGTAATTCTTCGAGAGAACACTTTTCTTCAAACTTCTTAACAATCTTGAACACTGCAGATTTAGTGCATTTTACACCAATTCTCGAAACCACAGGTTTTCGGAAAACCATTTGTGCAGAATTAATCTTCGAGTTGATAAGCTAATCCGACCCATCGTTCGGAATTTCTCACTTTTTTCGATTTTCAGGTGTGTTGCCAAAGTAAACAATGTTTTAACACACTGAGCGAAAATTCACAATTTTTCGCTTAGTTTAACCCTAACCATTAACAGATAAACAGGTGTCCACTTTCTTTAATTAACAGTCCTTAGAATCTACTTCCGTATCTTTAAGTTCAGATATTCTAGTGTATTTTTGTATATTTCGAACTGCCGACTTCTGGAAAATATTCTGATATTAAGTAAATAATCTAAGAGCTAAGTTAGACTATAAAATGGCAAAGTAGTTTCGAAAAGCTTTAAACTTCAACCCATTTCCCTTACGAAGCGTAATTAGAAGCACGTAAGCAGTTGTCTCATTCTCCCGTACACGATGCTCTATCCACAACTGTCATTGTATATGCAATGCATGTTTAATGTTTTCCTTCTCATTTTTGATGTACAGGGTAGGCCCAAATAATTGACGCAGTATTTTGTTTCAGTGTGGATTTCTTCTAGCCATCGCAAGAGCCATCTGGTTGCCAGCATATTAAAGAGGGACTCATTAATATGTAAACGAACTAGTGTTCGCTAGATTCCGTCGACAGGAAGTGCCTATGAAAAATATGGATTTCAAAAGACAACGGAAGGAACACCCGGAAGGAAGGAATATGCCGCACATTAATCGACCGGACGTTGAGAAGATGGAGGACGAGGGGAACCATCGATCCAAAGAAAAAAACAGGTCGTCCTCGCAGTGTTCGTACCAAACGGTTTGTAAAGGCGGTGCGTGAGCGAATTCGCCGAAATCCTCGTCGTTCTTCATATAAACTGGCTCAGGATATGGACGTCTCCAGGAAAACTATCAGATCAGTTCTCTAAGAGGATTTGAGATTGGTGCCGTACAAGAAAAGAAAAAATTCATGGACTTTCGGAAGCCAACAATAAGAGCAGAGTCATTCGTTGTCGCGAATTACTTCGTCGGCACGGTGATTCCATGATTGTGTTTTCGGATGAGAAAATTTTCGTATTGCAGCAAAGTTTCAACGCTCAAAATGACAGGGTATATGCAGCGGGTTTTCAGGATATCCTTTCCTCAATTCGCGCAGTTCAACGCTTCCAAAATCCTACTTCGGTCATGGTTTGGGGAGCGATTTCTGCAGAAGGTCGTCTACCACTGCTTTTCATTGATAAGGGTGTAAAAATCAACGCAGCATACTATGTAAAAAAGGTCCTGGAAAATTTGAAGAAGCATACTTCAACGATGTTCGGTAACCGCAAATTGGTGTTTCAACAGGATTGTGTGCCGTCCCATGGAGCAAAGATTACCCACGCATGGTGCACCAAGAATTTGCCAGACTTCATTCCTAAGGAATTATGGCCAGCTTCTTCGCCAGATGGAAATCCTCTGGATTTCTCTATTTGGGAAATCATGGAAGCTCACTTTCAAGATCTCAAACATATTCATTGCTACCATTTTTTTTTTTTTTTTTTTTTTTGTTGGGGCGTACAACCACTGCCGTCCACTGAGTTGAAGTTTTGTGGTATACCCCTGTTTACTATTCTAATTCGCATCTTAAAGCTAGATCACCATTTGTCAAGTGACCAGCCTAAGATGCGTCTCCCAGTCAAACAAAATTGAGTTTATAAAACCCACCACCTTTCCAGGATTTGCAGTCGAAATTTCTTTAGGTTGCATATAGCCACTGTACAGAAATTTGGGTCTGCTCTTGTAGCATCACAACTGCAAAACAGATGTTCCGAGGTTTCACGTTCCATGTTACAGAAACGACAGATATCATTCTGAACCTGGTGACTTCCGGACTATTGCTTATGTTTTCACACGTTAGATCCCAGGATCTTCGTTTAGATTTTCTTATTTCTTTATTGTACTCAGTAAATGCACTCCTATAGGGGGTCCAATCTGAGGTTCTTTTCGCTTTATTAAACAACCTACGAGATGTTTTACGCAGACGTTTCAACTTAGAGTTCCACCACGGAACATCCCTGTTAGAGGACGATTTCTTGATAGGACAACTAATATTGAAAGAATTTAAAATCGTATCATTTATCTTTTGGGAAAATGATTCCAATTTTTGAACTGAATCAATCTTTCCACCTTCTGTAAATAACTCCGAATTCAAATATTGTGCATATTGATCCCAGTTTGTTTTCCTCGGATTTCGAAATGTAGTAGTTGACCGATTTCCCCCACTCCATACAAACACAATGTGTCTATGATCTGACAATGATGTTTCTTCAGAAACTTCCGAATTTGCAATTCTTTCATAGATTGCACTATTGCACAATGTCAGATCTAAGACTTCTTGTCTAATAGCATTTAAAAATGTAGGTACGTTTCCCCTATTGCATATGTCTATATTATTTGCTGAGAGATATTCAAATAAGCACTCCCCTCGACTGTTGACATCCGTACTACCCCACACGATATGATGTGCGTTGGCATCACAGCCAATGATGAAGGACTTATTATTTGCTCTGCAGTAGTTGACAAATGAGTCGATCTCAGGAGGAGGCACATCAGGAGCATCACCCAGAAAATAGGCTGAAGCCATTATGACCTCAGTTTTTCCTCTGGTGGTAGGCACCTCAACCATGACCGCAATTATGTCCCGTTCGAAGAATTCTGTAATGGGATAGCAATTCAGTGTTTTATCAACCAAAACAGCAGTTCTAGGCGTACTATGCTTTTCATCATAGAACAGCATACAGTCCTGTGTTTGAATACCAAGTATGGCAAGCTACCATACAAAAGATATGGGATGAAATCCCCGAAAATCAGTTGCGTGCCGCTTGTGATGTCCACACATACCCGGTGTTGGAAAAGTTCATGAAAGTTCACTATGGCTCACGAACTTTTCCGACACTCCAATACCTACAACCAGGCAATAAACAAAGTTGCCAGAAACTTTATTTTTAAATCAGCACAAAGCCTTCTTTTGAAAAAAAAAATCATCATATTGATTATTTAATTTCTTTCATCTGATCAGAAGAGAGTTTGGAAATAAAACTACGCGAATTACGATTATAGTATATATTTTCTAATCTAACATCCAGTGCACATCGCTCACAGTCAACTTATTTTCCTAACTCAATCCCGTATCCAAGATCGTTTGTACCATGGACTCGTCCGACATCGTGAATGACCGATGGTCTGACCGTAGTAATGATGGTGATGAACTTCCGGTTTCTGATGACCGTGGTGATCATCTCCGTAGTCTTCTCCGGAGTCCTCAGCATCATGATGATCATGGTGATGATGGTGTGGTGCCTGATGTTTGTAAGCGCCGACTCCTCCTTGATTATACTGGATGTTTACCGGGCGGAACTGGCGTCCTCCGAATCCTGCGGGGGAAAAACCTCCATCACCTCCATTTCCTCCCAGCAGCTTTCCGAGATTGAGCTGAACATGATTTCTTTTGAAGTGCACTGCTGCGTGTGCAACTCCGAGGGCGATCAGTAGGATAAGAACCGTTGATCGATTACCCATTTTTGTTCTGTGCACTGTTTTGAGTTCAGTTGAAGTCTTCAATCTAAAGTGAATTAAACTAATTGTCTGCAGTCCTTTATATTTAAAAAAAAAAAACAAATTTCATATGAAACCAGCATTCGAAGAAACACAGGTAATTTCTACATTCGTCATTGATTCAATCGGTATTGAACGATGCGAAGAATCGTATGGTTATTGACCTTTAATGCGGAGAGAAAGCAGCGTTTGGCAAACAAGGCATTACAATTTATAAGTACAAGCCATATCATTGTTTTTATTTTGGTTATCATACAATTACGCACAATTGCTTAATAATTCAATAGTAAAACACCAATGGTTTGTTGGCAATTCATGTATGGCTCTGGGCTATTGAACCCAACAGTGTCACACCAGAAGAAAACATAATGTATCATATATATCATAATATCACAACCGCTGTAGTTTCCAGGTTGCAACACCACAAGGGTATGCACTTTTACGCATGAATGCACTCCGCCCAATAGAACCAGTCAAAATCAATGATAAATGAATAACGCATGTTTCCATCGCACCCAATCGGCATAGTGTTTTCCAATTCTGCATCATGTTCATTTATAATTAAAAGCAGCTAGCATGCTCACGTAACAATTTAGTATCGTCCTATCGATTGAAAACGCTTGAGCTCCCAGTTTATCGGTTAAAAAATGGCTAATCGATTATTTATTTTTGTACTTCTGATAACACTTGGAACAGCCTATGGAAGATTGAAGCTGCGGAAAAACAGCTTCGGAGTGAACGTCGGCTTCCAGCTACCTGCTCCTGGATCCAGACTTTTAGGAGCACTAGCACATCTACCGCTTAGTGTTCAATACCTACCCAGTCCACTCGGTCCGCCACAATTTCACCAGCATCATCCAGAGGCAAATAGCGATCGTCACGGACAACCGGAGATACATCATCATCATCATCATCACCATCAGAACACATTCGGAAACAGCATCATTGGGCCGGAATTCGGAGGATTTGGCAACGAAATTGGATACAACGAGGTTTATCGAAGATGAAGAAGGTGTTAGTGTGACAGAGAAGCATTTAAAAAAATGTCTGTTTGATGTTTATTTCTGTATTTCCGGAGGGGATTTAGAGGAAACATAAAGGGAAAATAAATCGATGGAAAACAAACCCATTTATGAGATTTAGTACGTCACAGTGCTATATGCTGATTTAATTGTATTATCATGACTAAATGACTCGGTTCAACGAATAGCTCTTTTTGGTTCGAAAATTCGTAAACATTAGTCTTGAAGGTGTGCAGGCTGTAGATAAAGGAATTACGATCGTTAACTCATACCCATCAAAGTGAATTAAGTGGATCAAGAAATGTGAACCTGTGAAAATGCGAAGTGGCGAAACAAATAGTTGGATGCAATCATAGGTCTCAGATAGTTCAGTCGGTTAGAGTACGGTTTACCAAGGCGGAGGCGGCTGGATCGATTTCCGGTCCGGTCGAGGAAATCTTTCGGGTTGGAGATTTTCACGATGTCCCTGGGCATAGATGATCGGGTATCATCGTGCATACCATTTGTTCATTCGTGCATTGGTGTTGGCATAGAAAGCTCTCTTTTAATATCTGTGGAGGGGCTTCTAAAATACTAAGTTGAGAGCAGGCGAAAAACGGAAGAAGAATGCAATCGTGAATGATGTTGTTTGAAAACATATGTAAACAATCATCCGTGTAGTGCGAGGAGACATGATATTGATGAGAGTTTTGTAAAAATCTAATACTTTATGCAACTCTAAAAATTAATAACAAATAATCTTTTGTTATCATATTTTTCTAAAGGGGAAATGCATCATTATACATGGATTTAAGTATTTATAAATATGTTTTCGTAATTGTGGTTAGCATTCCGATAAAGTTTCTACTTGTCTGGTCCATAAGAAATTTGCATCTCCAAAATCACAAATGAGTGAGTAAAAAATATAAAAGACACATGGCACTCCGGCACATGGCACCTGTTACATAGTACATGTCACCTTAAAGCATACACATTTTTTATGATTTAAAAAGAGTTTTTTTTTTCTCAAAAAATTTTTTTTGGGGCGGGTACGGGACGGGTTTTAAGCAGTTTATTCAGCACCTGGGACATTTGATGAAGCTGTATGTAATCTATAATTAGAACTGCCAATATTTAGACGTTAATCCCTCTGCTTACTTCTGATCTATCGGAACATACCTTCAGCAACGAGCATTAGACTCAGAAAATTTCATAGCCATGGAATAAAGTTCCCAATTGCAGGGACTTATTAAAAGCATGCGGATTGCTTTCCGATCAAGAAAATGTTTTCTTCAGCTCCGCAATCTGTACATAAACTAACAATATTGTATGAGTGCGATTCCGTGCATGTGTGCGAAGGCGAAATGAAATAGGCCAGTTCACGATTTGCTGCAAACGTCAATTTCCTCAACCCGCTCCTTCGTTTTACCCATCCGCTCTCGAAAACAATCAACCAAAACATGTCGATTGCTACGATCACAAACTCGTCTACTAGCAGGTTATGAGACAGACGTACACGACCAAACTTTTAGTTTGTCATTGATCTTTAGATTGGCAATGTGTATTTCTTATTTCATTTACTCTCACGCAAATGTTAGCCAAAGCGACTGTGACGACAAACGGGATGCTTCGTTTAAAAACAAACAAATGTAAGAGACAGCAGGCTTCACGTTACAATACCGGTGCGCTATATCCATGGTTAACAAAGAAGAGAGGAAACATGGGCTCTCTCAAAAGCAACAGTGATGCCATAGCTGCCGCTCAACAGCGAAGCATTATTTATCGTTGAGAACTATTGAACAGCTCCGAAACATATTTTTTTATTGCATATGATAGTGCCAGATGATGGACAATATAATCATAAGCATAGATCAACCTCAAATGACTGGAAGAAACATGAAATAAATAGTGATTTCAGATCATCTAAATATGAAATAAATTTAACTCAATGTTCAACATCACATTCTGGCAACAAGCCTAGATGTGAGAAGGAGCTGATGAAGACATTCCCTCCGGTACACGCGAACAAATGCAAAATACGCAAAGGCAACATTTGAGCGAACTTCTTCAGCAGGTAGGAAACTGATGGTTTTCTAGATGATGTATTTTAAATCTTCAAAATGACAGTAATTAATTGGTAATCAATCATGATTTATACATCGAACCATTAGCCCGATAGATAGAGCTTATGATCGTATCATTGAAAGTGAAATATTTGGTTATGCAGTTATTGATCGAACGGTCTTCATATGCTAGCATATGGATTACAAATGTACTTCAGTTCGTTAAATTTCGTATTCGGATGATGTATTTCAATTATGATAATCTAGGTTTGAATGAAGATTTTAAGGGTTTTATGAAAAGTTTCATTGTGTTTTATATTATTTTTGATCTAAGGAGGTTGCTGGACTCGATATGGGGATGTACGCTATTCATTTATTTGATTCGACTATCAACACACTTTCTTATAGTATACGCGATATATTCATGGTATCAAGAAGATACCAAAAATAAATTATCATGCCAACAAAGACATCAAATGTTATTTCCGCAAGAGATAATTGAACGAAGATTACGAGTAGTATCGGCGTAAAGCATGGCCCACTAAGTAATATAACAACATCGACTGGGCATATTTCGGATTTTAATTAACGGGTTTGAAACCGCTTTTCACTTAAGTACAGTCAATTGCTTATATTTTAAGAAAGAAAAAATACAGAACGAACTTTTCCCTTAAAACAACCCTCAAGCGGCGTACAACGAACTCGCCTACTGTGTTTTGGCGATTTGATCCCTCTATTTTTTCATCTGAGCAGAAGAAGCTACAGAAAGTTAAACGTAAAAGAAACAGTCATCAATTCTTTTACTTTCAATTTTCTTTTCATAATTGCCCAGGAGTGTTCAATGGGCCTGAACTGGGAACAATTGAGGGTTTTCAGAACAAACTGGACTTCGTTGTCATTGTACCATTGGTTTGTTTTTTTTTTTTTTTTTTTTTTTTTTTTTTTTTTTTTGATTATCGAGATTATCGAGATTTTCATCTCCTGTCGTAGTCACTCAAATGCCTCTTTTGGGTATTTTCGTAACTTGTCCGGGGGTGAGATTCGAACTCGTGACTTTAGCGTGAGAGGTATGGATGTTAACCAGTACGCCGGGGTCGCCCCCCGTACAATTGTTGTTTTCCCCGACTGTAGTCACCGGACCATCGTGTGACTGGATGAAGGGCAGAATTCCCTTCTGGAGACATTGGGTTTTGTAAATCTCCGAGTTAATCATTTTCTCAGTGAAATGCAACCGGCAGTTCACGATTCACTGATAACGTCAATTTTCTCAACCCGCTCCTTTGTTGTACCATTCGCTCCCGAAAACAATCAACCACAAACGGTTTGTTGTTATGATCAAAAACTCGTCTACTAGTTAATGAGACAGACGTACACTACCAAACTTTTTTTTTTGACGCAGGTTCGGGTAAGACGCAGTTCATGAAAATATTAATCCAAAGACTAATTAACATCAAATTAAAATCAAAATCTTATTTATCTTTGAATCAAAGCTGTCAAATTTATTGTTGGATTTAATATATATCTTGCGTTCACTTTTCTTGGAGGAAAGTAGATTTGTTTTCATGGCCCTGGCAGAACATCAAGAATACTTAGCTAACAACAAGAAAAAACGTTCAAAAATTACGATTACTCGCAAATGGCAACATCATCAGACAGAAAAAATGGTATTGAAAGAGCTTAGTGTCTCGTACATATAATAGGGGTATAGGTACCTGTTTTAGGTTTACAAATTCATATCGGACTATGATATCAATGACTATATCAAACGTGGCCCTCATGAGACGTTGACCCAGCAAGTTAGTACATAATTCTTACTAAATTGGGGCTTAAATGCTTCAATTAATCATTTATTATCATTTATAATCATAGTGATTAATGCGTTGAAAACGAAATACATGAAGGGAAGAGGCTCACGAGAAGACAATGTTAGAGCCTCCTACCACGAGATCAGATCGACGGTGATGAAATCGAGGCAGCAGACGAATTTGTGTATCTGAACTCATTGGTGACCGCCGATAACGACACCAGCAGAGAGATACAAAGGCACATTATGGCTGGCAATCATGCCTACTTTGGACTCCAAAGGACGCTCAGATCGAACAAAGTTCGCCGAACTACAAAGATGACCATCTACAAGACATTAATAAGACCAGTAGTTCTCTACGGCCACGAAACCTGGACATTGCTAGTAAAGGACCAACGCGTCTTTGAACGGAAGGTGTTGCGTACGATATACGGTGGAGTGCAGATGGAAGACGGAACTTGGAGGAGGCGAATGAACCAGGAATTGCATCAGTTGCTGAGAGAACCTCGCATCGTACACTTCGCTAAAATCGGTCGACTAAGATGGGCTGGGCATGTCATAAGAATGTCGGACGACAGCCCTGTTAAAATGGTTCTCGAAAACGAACCGACGGGTACAAGAAGAAAAGGCGCGCAACGAGCAAGGTGGATCGATCAAGTAGAAGGCGAGCTGCGGACTCTCCGCCGACAGCGAGGCTGGCGAGGTACAGCCATGGACCCATTACAATGGAGACAACTTCTGTGTACAGCAGAGGCCACACCGATGGATAAAGAATGATGTATAAAAATAGGTTTTTGGGGGGGGAAAGAGATTGGGAAGTTAGGTGGGGGTGGTAGGTGGTGGTGGGGGTATGTATTTATTTTTGTATTTTTTTTTTTTTGGTGTGTGGGGTGTGGTGTATAGTTCTAAGGGTGTAGAGGTGGTGATTTATTTATGTGATGTTTGATGAAATTTAGTGTGAGTGATGGTATTAAGATATAGGAATTGTCATTGGAAAACTAGAAAATTTTTTTTATAACTCTCTTTTTTTCAATAATAAAAAAATGGTTATTTTTTCCTTTTCAAACTATCTATATATGTATGTTGGGTGGAGAAGAAATTAGATATTGTGTTAGGTAAAATTAATAGTATTTTTTTAAATATATTTTGATTTGGTTTGTGGGTGTTTGTATGTTTTTTAATTGTTTTTTTTTTTTTTTTTTTTTTATTTATTTGTTTTGTGTTATTGTGGTTTGTTTTTTTTTGTTTTTTTCTGTTTTATATTGTATTTTTGTATTTTTTTTGTTTTTTGTGTTTTTTATTTTTTTGTTTAATTTATCGTTAATATTTTTGTTTGTTTTGTGGTGTGGAGTTGGTTGTGAGTATTGAATGTTCATCTTTCCAATGTGGTAAAGCTCCAGATTAGCGGGGTAGTTAAAATTATACTTATGTTTTTCAGTAACCAAGAAGTGTCTATCCCTCACATTATTCGTTGAACTATAGGATTAAAGATTCAAAAACTTCTGAAAGCTTTGTGGAAACTGGAACAACTTGTTTACTACATGTGTGAATAACTAAAAATACAGTACGATTTTTTATTAGATTCACGTTCACTTTTTCAAACTATCACTAGTAAACGCGAGCAAATTCCTTTAAATTCAACTAGAAAAGCTAATCCTTTTACAGATACGCCTATTTTGTCCGCGACTTAGATACTTCAGTAGTATCGAGTACTCTTCTTTTTTTTCGTTTTACGTGATTTTCAGACTAAGGCTGGTTTGTCACGCCAGGGAGACGAACTGGATGGGTTTACTTCTCTTCCGAAGGAAGATATGATCAGAAACTTTTCGTCTCAGAAAATCCCAACGGCATCTACTGGAATTGATACCAGACCAACTGAGTTGATAGGCAATCACGCTTACCACTACACCACCGGCGCCGTCATTGGCATCTTCCTGTAGATCTCGCGTCACATCCTTGTTATCGTATGCTTTTTATGAATCAATAGTTTCGTTGCCTTGTTTGTTGCAGGTACGTCATATAGTTTTCTTATTTTTACCTAGAACTGAAGAGATAATTATGTTTCTAATATTTTCATAGAGGTATACAATCGTGATTCGCACTACACTACACTGTGACTTGTATTATTCACAAATATTTACTTCTGACCCTCCCAATGTCCATATTTTATTTCAGAAACTGAGATATCGGTAAAATTAATGAGTACGTTTGAAAAAAAAAACGGTACGGTTTTAGCAGCAGTTTGAAGCGAACTGAATAAACAGTTCAGGTTAGCATCCATTAACGATCGCAAAACAAATTAGCGTTAAATGCGTCTCATTAGTATCTGACTACCACCAGGCAAAACAAAAAATCACCACTATCACAGAACTTGATAAATAAGTGCACTTCATGTCTTATTAGACCAAACATTAATCACTGCTATCAAAACAACACCATGCCCAATCGGGTTAATCAGTTTCACAAATTATTACATGAGCCTACCCAGTCGTACTCGTACGTAACACTACAAGACATGGCGGCGGCTGCTGCTACCGCGGTGCAACCCAGAACTAACAACTCTTTCGAATGCAATCCTACCGAAAAACAACCTACGGTTCGCGATACGAACTTGTGTGTAGTAACCTGCATTCCTTCTCCGGAATCAAAGAATCGAAGTCAATTGAACAGCACAGTGCAAGCGTTATCCACTAAATCAAAAACCCGGCTGGCGTCTGGAGTGGAAAAATGCGTTTACATATACACCGTACGCATAACGCACGACCCATGTTCGGTCATTGAAGCATGAAGCCACCCACCAGAATCGACCTGCAGTTGGGCGCATGCTTTGTGCTACTTGCGCCGTTGGCCCAGTCCAGCTCGTGGGGAAATTTCTTACACCTTGCAGCGAAATTGTAGCAGATGATCCTACTATTACCTTTCACTATAAAACCCTTGAACAACCAGCTCAATACCATCAGTTGTTTCACACTCATCAATCCAGTAAGTTCGTGGTCCTTCGACAGTGTTCCCTTCGAATTGGTTCCAAAATGGTCAAGTTGTCCAGTGCTCTTTTGTTGGTGCTCAGCTTGGCTGCAGTTCACGCAGTCCGTCATGGAATTGGATACGGCGGAAAGCACAAAGGAGTAGGATCGCTGGCAACCTTGGGACTAGGATACGGTTTGGGACATGCATTTGACCATGGACTGTATGGAAACCATCCCACTGGATTGTACTACGCTCCAACATATGGCGTAGGACATGGCCATCATCATGGCTATTATCACGGACATCCCAATCATTATGCACCTCCGAAGGTAAGCTTATTGGTTTGTAAATCGATATAGAATACTAATACTGATTTCCATTTTTTTTTTCCAGCACGGATTCCATCTCGGATACGAAATCGGTTATCAGGGCAAGCTTGGCTTCGTCAAGCTGAAGCGCGACAACCTCCGCCAGGTGCAGTTCTCTTTCGGGCTGGGCAAGCCAAGCGCGCACCACAAAGCTTAAGGCTTTAGATTCACGGAACTAATCACAACATCCTACTCCCCCACTCAGCACAATTTCACACGACTGAAGACAATGTCTTTCCACCTTACTGGTTCGCAAAAAAAAAATACTGAAACCAAAATGCATGAGATGAACTATATCAAGTTCAAGGTCGAATGACAGGTGTTCGTCTGTTTGCCAGTCGTGCAGTGAAGCAAAATTAAGAGAGAGAAAAACACAATCGACCATCAACCTATAACTGCAGCCGTTTGCTTCATTCGGACAAGGGAGTGGGACCGTGATCCGAGGGGCTGCAGCAGACAAAATTTGCTATGCATCGGTGAACTTGAGGTTCACCTGAAAATTGTAGGTTATTGCAGGAACTGATTTATCTAGGCTAATTATAGAGCGTGTTTTAATTGCATTAGTCATAGGAGTTTTAAATGTAGAGCACTGCAGAACTGTTTGTATGTTACCGTTTGAGGGTAATAAATTATTGGAAAAAACACTAAATTTGTTCTCTTTGTTGCTTGCGGTGATGAATGGTGTTTGATTTGGCTCAACAGGCGCAGTGGGAGGAGTAATTCATTGTTGACACAGTGATCCAATCGAACCTATATGGCGAAATTTTTTATTATCTGCCATGGTGAAAAATATAAGGAGTCACAAATTCCAATCACCAATTAGGCATTGGCGTAACTTAAAAAAAAAATCTGAAGAAGACCTTGCAGGTATATATCCCCAAACCCTCGCTATAATAACAATCAGGCCTTTTGCGGAGCAAATTCTTGTTCTCATTTTTGTTTTCTATTATTTTTAAATTTTATTTGATATACATTTTATTTTCAAATACAATTTCGCAAGATTACAACGCCTTAGCTCAGCCTGCAAAGGCGCAGCTACAAAGCAACACCATGCTGGAGCGGTAGGAATTTTTCGTTTAGTAAACATTTCTCAACTCCCTGGGCATAGGGTATGATTGTACTTGCCACAACCAGACTAATGCAAAAATGGCACCTGGCATCAAAACCTCCCAATTAATAACTGTCGAAGTGAACAACTAATTGTGAAGGCAATAAGCAGGAAACGCTAGAAGAAGAAGAAGATTACAATGTCTTTTAGTTTTATTTAAATGCGACTTTTCATTATTATTAGCGTCATTGTCGAATGAAATAAGGGATAGAGCGCTAATGATGGAGCGTTAATGAATATTTACTTTTGAGAAAAGTATGTCTTAAATATGTGTACCTATACACTTAGAAATTATGCATTTTACACGAGACGTAATTCCTGCTTGTAAAAAGTCGGGGAACGTAAAGAAAGATTTCGTGTAAAATTATGTCTCCTGAAACTGACAAATACGCAATTCGAGAAAAGATGTGTTGGATTGAATTTATTTTCTCATCTTTTTTCAACTCATTCTTATGTGCTAAAAGACGCTTGCATGTTTCGTTCTTAGGGGAAAGAAATTTACATGATATTTTGGTAGTGTGTAGTTTCCCATGACGAAACTTTAAATTAAACAATAATTCAAGATTATTATGGCAAGCTTTTTAAGGTTTCACCTATAGAAGATTCATAAGAATTGATTTGAGTTGCAACCAATATAGGTTTCCTAAATACTTAATACAATTCCAGAAGCCAGTCAGAGTAGGTCCAGATGGAGATCAAGGGGTCCTGCCTTGGCTCAGTCTGTAAAGACACAGCTAAAGGGTATTTCGATCAAAATTTGGTCGACTTAAACTTGACGCATTTCCTTTCATCGTGCATTAAACATTTTTGCACTCCCCTCAGTTGGAAGATGTGTGTGTAGCATCATGCCTCTATTTTGATTTTGAGATTAGCACTTCAGTTATCAAAATGTCGTCGAAGGAAGAGAAGCAACGCATCAAAATTTTGCACGTGCATGGCGAAAATCCAAACTACTCTCACGCCAAGTTGGCGAAATTGTTAAATGTGGCTAAATCAACTGTTACCAACGTATTAAAAGTGTTCGGTGAACGTTTGTCGACAGCCAGGAAAGCTGTCTTAGGAAATTCGAAAGCCGGAGGCCACAGCAACGACAAAAAAAAAGTTGCCTGCTGTTTCGAGCGGAACCCCATCCTCTCCGTCCGAGATGTCGCAAAGAAGCTGGGAGTGGCGCCTACAACCGTGGATAGAGCTAAATAACGAACTGGACTGTCGACTTACAATAAAGTGGTGACTCCAAATCGCGACGATAAACAAAACACGTCGGCCAAAGCACGATCACGAAAGTTGTACACGACGATGCTCACGAAGTTTGATCGCATGGTACAGGACGATGAAACTTACGTCAAGGCAGACTTTGAACAGCTTCCTGGACAGGAATTTTATACGACAACCGGACGGGGGAAGGTGGCAGATATTTTCAAGCACATTAAACTGTCAAAGTTCGCGAAGAAATATCTGGTGCGGCAGGCCATCTGTACCTGTGGCTTGAAGAGCAACGTTTACATTGCGACCGGAACCGTCAACCAGGAAAGTTATCTGAGCGAGTGCCTACAAAAACGTCTACTGCCTTTCCTGAAGCGACACAATTGTTCCGTTCTATTTTGGCCGGATTTGGCATCTTGCCATTACGGAAAAAAAAGGCCATGGAGTGGTATGCTGCCAACAACGTTCAAGTGGTGCCCAAGGACAAGAACCCTCCCAACACGCCAGAGCTCCGCCCAATCGAACAATATTGGGCCATCGTCAAGCGGAACCTTAAGAAGACTCAAAAAGCTGTTGTGAGCGAGAAACAGTTCAAGGCAAACTGGCGTTCTACGGCGAATAAAGTGGACAAGGAGACTGTACAAAATCTTATGGCAGGTGTTAAACGAAAGACCCGGCAATTCGCATTCGCAATTCGGTAAAAAGGAAGCTTAGCTGAATATTTCTCCCGTATTCTGTAATAACTAAACTTGAAAAAGAATAAGAATTTGACTTATTAATAAAAACATTGATCGACTCATACACATTACTATTTGACCTTATTTAAAAAGCAACACCATGCTGTTGATGGCTGGGTTCGATTGCCGGTCTGGTCTAGAATTTTTTCATAGAAGTAAATTTATCAACTCCCTGGGCACTGGGTATCGTATTTTCCACACAATCATGCTAATGCAAAAATTGTACCCGGCATCGATGGTCGAATGGCAAGTGCATTAAGAACATTTATTTAAGAGTAAGCAATAAGTCAATTTTAAAAGCAATTAGAAATGTCAAGACCGAAAGAACGATGGAGACAAGATCTTTTTCCAGGGCAGTTGTTCAGAACAAATCACATTAGTTTTAAGGAGATAATAATTTATTTACCAATAGAAAATAACTCACCATTTATTCCAAAATAATAAAGACAATTTACATACATGTTCCATTTTAAGTGCTGAAGCTACTTGAGGAGCTTGCCAACTTCAAATGGTATGTTATATTTTTTTAATGTGTTTACAGTTAAGTACATTTAACAGTGTTTTCTGAAAACTTCGTGTCAATAAAACGGTTTACTTCTTAGAACTAAAACCTTAAACTAATACCTAAAATCTATATCTAGAAAGGATTTTGCACGTTTCAATTGGAGATAGCAACGATTTTCGACTGTAATTATCAATATGAAAGGAGCTTCGTCGTATGGCGCCTGCGGAGACGTCGCGTAATATCATTTGTCATCTGAATGATTTCTAAACTCAGATTTGATTATTTAAAGCTTGATTCGTTCAATATCTGGACGCAAAAAAAGGACCTACACTGGTAGGCAAAATCAAATGCCCACCTCATATTTTTTTTAATTTCTCTCATTTATTTGGTTCAAATAAAAGTAAACACACTGTAGTCTTTTTTTATATCATATTTTTAATATATTTTTCAAGTTTCACTTATGGAATAATAATAAAAAAAGATTTCGACTAGAAAAAAAAATACGTGTTGAAAAATAAGGGTCCACTTCATTTTGGCTTCCGGGAAGATAAATTTAAGAAAAAGGAAGCATTTTAATAATTTATGTGTCCTCCTTTGGCCTTCAGGACCTGCTGCAGGCGTTTCGGCATGCTCTCCACCAGTTTCCTTAAGTGCTTCAGGGCTTCAAAATAGTTGAATTTGTTGGTAACACCAGTTTTGTCAGCCCTGGCATCTAGAATCGCCCACAAATTCTCGATGAGGTTGAGGTCCGGGTTTTGTTGATGCCATTCCAGCGGTATGATCCGACAAGACCGGAAGAAAGACTTGGTCTTCTTGGCTGCATTCTTCGGGTCGTTGTCCTGCTGAAATACGAACTTCTCTTCAAGACCCGTCTGGATCAGCGAAACCTCCAGATTTTCTCACAGGATGTTGATGTAGGAATCTGCCGTCATTATCCCGTCGATTTTCACGAGGCTACCCACTCCACTCCACAGAAAGCACCCCCAGACCATCACATTTCCTCCTCCATGTTTCACCGTGCCTTGTATGTAGCGCTCCTGAAGCTCCTCACTCGATCTGCACTACACACAAACCCGTCGCTTCGATTAAAAAACTCGAATTTTGATTCGTCTGTCCAGAGAACCGTTTTCCAGACCTCTAAGGGCTTATCAGCATGCTCAATAGCAAACCTGCGCCGTTTGGCTTTATAAACGGGCTGATAAATGGGCACTTCCAGGCAACTTTGTTAATCAGCCCCTGTGCTACATGACGGTGACGAACAGTTCGACCAGAAACTGATAGCTGAAAGGTTTCCTGGATTTAACGGACAGTTACTTTTGGGTTTTTCTTGACTTCGCGCATGATCTTAGTGTCCGTTCTCGCATCCGTTTTCCACTTCCTGCCTCTGCCTGGACGATCCGAACGTTTTTTGTTTCAGTAGAATTCTCCCAACCGCTGCACAGTGGGCAAGAACTGATGAAAACTAAGGAAAAAATATGTAACTTTTGTCGCTTTTAAGCGCGACTTGTAAACAAGGCCATTTCCGCTTGGAAATTGTCTGGGGAATCGAATGGAACTTATTTCAATCACCGCACGGATATGGTTGTAGAGTTATAGAGCTTATTTTACCCCACTTCCCCTTATATTCTTGAATAATTTCTACACATCTTTGCACGGAGAGGCTCAAAATCAACAAAATAGTGCTCATCCCATGTGAACTTTCCTGGAAAATCGAATAGAAGCTGTTTCAACTACCACACAGCTCTGTGAACGAAGATATGGCTGGTTTAACCCCAATTCCCCTTGTATTCTTAAATAGTTTATAGATATCTTTGCTCGGAGTGGCTCAAGATCAACAAAATAAGACTAGTCCTATGTTAAATTTCCTGAAGAATCGAATAGAAGTTATTTCATCTACCGCACGGCTCTGTGAACAAAGATATGGCAGATTTTACCCTACTTCCCCTTATATTATTGAATAATTTATGGATATCATTGCTCGTAGTCGCGGTTGTTGAAACAGCTTCTATTCGATTTTCCAGGAAATTTTACATGGGAATTGGTATTTTTTTGTTGTTTTTGGGCCTCTCGGGGAAGATTTTCATTAATTTTTTAAAAATTTAAAGGAAAAGGGGGTAAAAAATATTTTTAATTACCCCAACACTACAAAGTTATTTTTTTTTTTTTTTGTTTTTTTTGTTTTGCGCTGCCTTGCTAATATTGTGCTTCCTAGCAACAGCTCAGTGCGATTTACCGTTTTGCACATCACGAACCACAAACTTTTGGATACTAAAGAGAATTGTTTTCGAAATCACTACATTCTCCATTTTTTTCAACTGAATCAAACGCGATCACGTGTAAAAATGCACCAGGTCAAGCCGTTTGCTTCAAAACACGTCAAAATATCAAAACATAAACAATCGAGAGGTCTTTCGACGGAAACTTATCGGAAACATATCGATTTTTGAAGTTGGCACTTTTTTTTTGTCACTGTTTTTGATTTTTGAACCAAATAAATGAGAGAAATTTTAAGTCGAACTCTTTTTTTATTATTATTTCATAAGTGAAACTTGAAAAGTATATCAAAAATAAGATATTAAAAAAGACTACAGTGTGTTTACTTTAAGTTGAACCAAATAAATGAGAGAAATAAAAAACAAATGAACTCTTTTTTTATTATTAGTCCATAAGTAAAACTTGAAAAGAATATAAAAAATAAGATATCAAAAAAGACTACAGTCCGTTTACTTTAATTTGAACCAAATAAATGAGAGAAATTTAAAAAATGAACTCTTTTTTTATTATTATTCCATAAGTGAAACTTAAAAAGAATATAAAAAATAAGATATCAAAAAAGACTACAGTCTGTTTAATTTAATTTTAACCAAATAAGTGAGAGAAATTTAAAAAATGATGAGGTGGGCACTTTATTTTGCCTATCACTTTTATACAATGGGGAACATTCTATTGTTGGGAAACGTGTGGGAGAGTGTACAAAATTGGCACACGCACTTGGGGAACTACTAGAAATTTCACAATGAACCTCCTGCAGTGTAGACAATACAAGCTGAAGTAGTTTAACGCAAATTTTCGTTAAAATTAACCCAATGGGCAAAATCATACAGCTTTTGAAAATGATGCAATTATACTGTAGACACCCTACAGAATTGAAACTCGTTGAGCAGTCTGCAGATTTGTTTGAACGAATTCAATGAGTAGTTATTATGACTTGATTGGCTTGGGTAGAGAACTACATTGGCCTATTCACCGATTGTTGGCTCACCGTTCCGAAAAAGTTCAATATACCTGTGATTTAAACCTTTTCAATGTTATGTTATTTGCTACATTACTTCAGTACAAGAGCTACAATATGATATATTAAAGTGTGAAATTCATCAATGTTACCATATATTTTGAATAACAATAGATGCAAATGACAGTCCAATGGGTTGCACCAGGCGTTTCAATGGCCGAATGGCACCGAGAATGGGGCTCCGCAAAAAAAGTGGGTGATAAAGGGGGAGGTGGGTGTTTTTTCTTGAGGGGGGAGAAAAAATAAAGAGGTGACTATCATCTCTGCTGTTCCTGTTTTTTGTGGGTTTGGGAATTTTTAATTGTGTGGGGGAAAAATTGTCACCGGTCGTGTGTTGTTGGGGTTTTTTTTTTTTTAAAAAAAGTGTTTTGTCTTCTTTTTTTTATAAAAAAATTTTTATTGTTATATGAACCAATAATGGTAAGGGTTTATTTTGTTTTTAATTTTTTGGTGTGTGTTGGATTTGATTCCACTAAATTGTTATTCACTGACGGATCATTGATAGAGGAGTCAGCAGGCTTTGGTATGTACAACGAAATTCATAGCGCCAATCGTAAACTTCAAGCTCCTTGTTCCGTATATGTCGCTGAATTAGCGGCAATACACTTTACGCTAGAAATTGTTGCCTCACTTACACCGGATCAGTACTTCATTTTCACGGATAGTCTCAGTTCTATAGAGGCTATTCGCTCCTTGAGGCCGGTAAAGCACTCCTCGTATTTTCTCATGAAAATACTGGAGCTTCTAAGTGCTTTATCTTCGCGTTATTTTATCATCACCTTTGTATGGGTCCCTTCTCATTGTTCAATTCTGGGCAATGAGAGAACGGACTCGCTTGCAAAGGTGGGCGCTATGGAAGGCGATATTTATGATCGACAAATCGCCTTCAATGTTTTTTTTCTTCTATTTTTCGTCAACAGTCACTCGTCAGCTGGCAGTATAAATGGAGTAAAGGAGATTTGGGGCGATGGCAACATTCTATCATCCCAAAGGTGTCGAAAAAATCTTGGTTTAGGGTGATGGATGTGGGTCGAGACTTCATTCGTGTGATGTCTTGCCTCATGTCCAATCTTTATTCTTGAACGCACATTTATACCGAGTTGGGCTGAGCGCCAGCAATCTCTGTGAATGTGGACAAGGTTACCAGGACGCAGATCACGTTATTTGGTCATGTGCTGAGCATCGTGGAGTCTGATCTGTGTTTTATGATACCCTTCGAAGTCGAGGTAGGCAACCCAATGTACCGGTTCGAGATATTTTGGCTGTACGTGATCTGGAGTTTATGAAACTCATTTATGTGTTTTTGACTAACATTAGGCTTAGATTGTTGTTAGTTTAACATGAATGTTTAGTTTTAGTTTTTTTTTAAATATCTGTGTTTGTGTTCTTTTTTCTCGAAAATGTCGAAAGTCAAAAGTAAAACAAAAGTTGTACGATTATGAGTTATGATTAGACGATTTAGAATTTAAAATAAATGTGTTATGTAAACCTTACTTTAAATTCCCACCTATCCTCCCATCCGTTAAATTGTTATTTCTATTAACCTCGAGAAGACCTGAGTAGTTATTATGACTTGATTGGCTTGGGTAGAGAACTACATTGCCCTATTCACCGATTGTTTGCTCACCGTTCCGAGAAAGTTCAATATACCTGTGACTTTAACCTTTTCAATGTTAAGTTATTTGCTACATTACTTCAGTACAAGAGCTACAATATGATATATTAAAGTGTGAAATTCATCAATGTTACCATATATTTTGAATAACAATAGATGCAAATGACAGGCGTTTCAATGGCCGAATGGCACCGAGAATGGGGCTCCGCAAAAAAAAAGGGTTGATGAATACATAGGCTGATGCTTGTTCTCTCAACTTGAGTGAACAGAATTCAAAGAGAGGTAAACTATCATCTCTGCAGTTCCTGTTTTTAGTGGCTTTAGGAATTATCTAAATCTGTGTGGATGAAAATTGTCACCGGTCCCGATGTTATGAAGGGTTATTCTTTTTTTAACAGAATGACTTGTAGTCTCCTTTTGTTATAAAAAAAAAAAAAAAATCTACTGCTTAATCTATTTGATTCCACTAAATTGTTATTCACTGACGGATCATTGATAGAAGAGTCAGCAGGCTTTGGTATTTACAACGAAATTCACAGCGCCAATCGTAAACTTCAAGCTCCTTGTTCCGTATATGTCGCTGAATTAGCGGCAATACACTTTACACTAGAAATTGTTGCCTCACTTACACCGGATCACTATTTCATTTTCACGGATAGTCTCAGTTCTTTAGAGGCTATTCGCTCCTTGAGGCCGGTAAAGCACTCCTCGTATTTTCTCATGAAAATACAGGAGCTTCTAAGTGCTTTATCTTCGCGTTATTTTATCATCACCTTTGTATGGGTGATGATAAAATCCCATTGTTCCCATTGTTCAATTCTGGACAATGAAAGAGCGGACTCGCTTGCAAAGGTGGGCGCTATGCAAGGCGACATTTATGATCGACAAATCGTCTTCAATTAATTTTTTTCCTATTTTTCGTCAACAGTTACTCGTCAGCTGGCGATGGCAACATTCAATCATCCCAAAGGTGTCGAAGAAATCTTGGTTAAGGGAAATGGATGTGGGTCGAGACATCATTCGTGTGATGTCTCGCCTCATGTCCAATCATTATTCTTTGAACGCTCATTTATACCGAGTTGGGCTGAGCGACAGTAATCTCTGTGAATGTGGACAAGGTTACCAGGACGCAGATAATGATATTTGGTCATGTGCTGGGCATCGTTGAGTCGAATCTGAGTTTTTATGATACCCTTCGGGCTCGAAGTAGGCAGCCCAATGTACCGGTTCTAGATATTTTGTCTGTGCGTGGTCTGGAGTTTATGAAACTCATTTATGTTTTTTTGTCTAACATTTGCCTTAGATTGTAGTTAGTTTAACATGAATGTTTAGTTTTAGTTTTTCTAAATATCTGTGTTTCTGTTCTTTTATCTCGAAAATGTAGAAAGTCAAAAGAAAAACAAAAGTTATATGATTATGAGTTATGATTAGAAGATTTAGAATTTAAAATAAATGTGTTATGTAAACCTTGCTTTAAATCCCCACCTATCCTCCCATCCGTTAAATTGTTATTTCTATTAACCTCGAGAAGACCGCGAGTATTCGGTTCTAACGTTTGCATTAAAAAAAAATTGACAAAAATTGCCGATTTTTCATGGGTTTACCTTCACCCGCACTGACAAAACTACCCATGCAGCATCAAACATAGTAACCCATGAGTCAGCGAACACAATTTGACAGCTCTATCAGTCGAACTCTAACCGTGATGGCAAAAACAGTGAAGCAACTCCGTTCAGAAGTGTGCGCGCTCATAGAACGGCACCCCGCCGCGTCCAAAACGGACATCGTGCGGTACTTTGTGGACGCCGAATACGCCCGTTCAGGCATTTACAACATCTTGGCACTATTAGACAACAATTAGAGCATCGAAAGAAAGCCGGGTTCCGGACGGCCGACGACCCTGAGTGACAAGAAGCTCCAAAGGATGCTGAAGAGGAAGACCGAGGGAAAAGTGGCTGCATCGCTGTGTGCGCTTGGCCGGGAGGTCGGTTCAACCGGCCAAACAGTGAAAAAGTACCTGGCGAACATGAACATACATGACAGGAAGCGGAAGTCGGTCTTTCGGTTTCGGAGCTGCAGGTAATGACGCAGCGGCAGCGGCTGAATAAGATGGTCAACTCGATTTTCCCGGCGAATCGTGACGTGGCGGTGGTGATGGACGACGAGACCTATCTCATCCTGGATGGCAATGACTGGCAGGGCACTTCGTATTTTACTACCCCACGAAGCAAGTGAGCTCCGAGGTGAAGTTCATTTCACACATCAAGTTCCCCAAGAAGGTGCTGCTGTGACTGACTATCAGCGAGAAGGGACGGGTCAAAGTCGCTCTTCTTTCGCTCCGGACTGGCCGTGAATGGGGAAATTTATAGTACGAAATGCCAGCCGGAAATTGCGTCGTTAATCAAGAAATACCAGAAGGGCGAAGACGCGGTGTTCTGGCCGGATCTGGCGTCGGCCCACTACTCGAAGCGATCGTTGTAGGAGATGGAGCGACTGAATATCGATGTGGTACCCAAATGGGCGAACCCGCCCAACGTCCCCCAGCTGGGTCCCATCGAGAATTTCTGGGCCAACCTGAAGCGTAAGATCTACTCCAACAATTTTGTCGCGACAACTGAGGCGGAATTGATAAATAAAACGAAGAAAGAACTCAAAAACATGCCTACACGCATGTTTTCGTCCGCCATGGCGAATGTTCCGGTTTACTGCCGGAAGGCTGCTCGCAAGGGCGTAGAATTTGTTTGCAAGTAAGCTTAAATAATTAACTTCTATGGGAAATTAATCAAAAGCAATTATCTGTCTTAGCTTTTTTTTATCACCATCCGAGAAAAGTCCATTTTTTAATGCAAACGTTACCTCCTTAACTTGAGCTTAACGACAATAGATGTATGTAATAATGAACACTTGGCTCTATAAAGTTGATTCGATTCAGCCTGCCCAAATGAAAAATAATAGTGAAATACTAAATCTGTTTGAGAGTTTCCATGAATAATGGTAATTGTTTATCATACATTTAAAGCATTTAGCGCGCGCGCGAGAGAGAGAGAGAGAGAGAGAGAGAGAGAGAGAGAGAGAGAGAGAGAGAGATCACTGTTTGGAGTGATTTTCCATCAAAGGGAACATGATTACACGTTATTTCCACGTAAAGTACGTTATTTCCACGTAGGCAACGTCATTGAATCCGTGAAACATAATTCATGTTTCTAAATTATAACTGCTTGTTTATGTGACAGTAATTTCATAGAAAAAAGTTACACGATCGCTCAGAATTTCATAATAATTAGTAGTTTTGTTCTTTATCGAAAAATATTTGATCCGTATTTTTCATTTCGTTATTAGGGTGGCCGTTTCTGCGTAAGGGTGGTCCAAAAAATTAACTTTTTTCAAAAATGCTTTTTTAAAAAAAATCATAATGTTTGAACCACTGGGCCGATATTATCAATTTAAACTGCAAATGAAAGGTAATTAAACATACTTTTGAGGAAAAATTAAAAAAAAAGCTCCTTTACTGCAACATTGATTATGGAAACATGAATTCTTTTAGTTTTTTAAGGTTTTCATGGTCTCGGGACCAAATAGCTCCCTAGTTTTTCTTTTTTTTCTTGAAAGATTGGACATTTTTACATAACCTATCAAAAATTGGGGATACATGTGTTTTAGTTTTTGAGATAAAACATTTCAAAAATGATATGTTTTTAGGTTTTGCTGACTATCTTACTACGCGTTGTCATTACTTGAATGAACTTGCACACCATGCGCCCCCATCAATCCGAAGATATTTTTATGAATTTATTAAGCTTTTTGAGAGCTAAGTGATGGTCCATAAACCACGTGTTCTCATTTTTGGGAATACTTGAAAAAAGCATTTTTGAAAAAAGTTAATTTTTTGGACCACCCTTACGCAGAAACGGCTACCCTAATAACGAAATAATAAAATACGGGTTGAATATTTTTCGATAAAGAACAAAACTAACAATTATTATGAAATTCTGAGAGATTGCGTATCTTTTATCTATGGAATTGCTGTATATTTAAGACTAAACCGATTTTTCAGTTGTCTCAGAGTCAGTACAACATATACTATTTAGGTTATATTTGCAAACCAAATTAGTTTAGCCGAGTTCAACTGAATTAAAATATAAGTTTGAAGATCTTCTATAACGCAATGGCATTTAATTCCAGGCCACATATATACTATTCACTTCTCACGTTTAAAGAAGCTAGAAACAGTCCATAATAAGTAGTTAAATTAACGAGACATTAACAACACTTTCCCCAGCCTCGCATTCCATGCGGCAATCTTATGCTCAATCTCCTGAAGCCCCCTTATAAAATGGTACAAGCTCAAGCTGACATTCACAGAGCTTAGTATCGCACAGCTGGACACCGGACACGTACTTCCAAATTAGAGAATACCCGGACACTTCTTGCCTGCAGCAACACCCTTCAACCCTCCGCAAGCATCCTCTGAAAAACGCCACGCAGATTTGAGTACAATGCGAACGTGTTAGGATGTGAGGAACGAGCCTTTCGTTGTCACAATAATGCTCTGGATTTGGATGTGGGCTACCTCCTACCATGGATGGTGAACGCACCAAAGCCCACTTGAAAGCTCGTCGTGTCGTGAGAAGCACATTCACAGCTTCATCACCATTCCAAACAACATGCCGGCAGCCAGCAACAGCAGCGGCAAAACCAACAAACGTCGAGAGAAATGGGAACCACACCATATTCAAGGCTGCTGTAGCTGGTCCTAATATGTGTCTACGGAGGTTGTCCCGTTGTCACCATTCGTCCCGCATGCAGGCGGGTTATCGCTGTCGGTCGTTTGTCGGTGGCTTTTAAAAGTGCCTTCTGCAGTAACTACATTACCCTCGAGTGGACTGTAAGGTGCATACAATTGGCACCATCGGAAGATAGAGGAGAGGGCTATGCTGTTGTTCTTGAGAAGAAACGAACGAATCCCGGAAATTGGGTGGTAGCTATCGATGGTGCTGGTGATGGTGGGTATAGTACGTGCACAACTATTCTGGTGCGTTTCACTTTTGCTTGCTAATACCACTACTACTGATGTGGTAAGCCATAAATCATAGGGAGCTTAGTTATTTGTTTTCAACCTGCTTGCTACTGTGTGGCTCCGAAATGGTGAAGTATGTCTCTGCTTCTCGAAAGTGGAAAATCGCCCAGCCCCGAGCCAGCAGTGGATGCGAATGGTTCCGGAAATGTGTTCGTGGTGAAGTGGCAATGGGGGAAAACAACAACCATTAACCCTTAAGTGGTACATTTCCTTATTGGCGAATAGTTTGTTGCCTTTGAGCAAGCGGGGGTTGAAGTTTTAGGGTTGACAATTGCTAGTATTTTTCGGGAGCTCCTCGAAAGTTTTGCTCGAAATAGATAAATCCTAGAGTGTAAGTAATAGCAGTTGGAGATTTGTATCGAAACCATGTATTTCGGTTAAAACTTTGTTTCTGGGGCCAGTTAATATTTATTTAGTTCTATCAGCAAGGCCAAGTGGACAGCTTTACCGGGACCAGTTTCTGAGAAGGAAGAATTCGTTCAACTTTGCAGCAACCGGCCAAAGTATTTTCGTCGAAAACAAATCACTTTCGTCGTCCTTGTCATATTACGGACATTCAACTTTAATTTTCGTCATCGCGGTTGTCATGTTCTATCTCAAACTCGTCCATCACACTACTATTACAGAGACATGGTTTCGTGCAGCAGCAAGTAGAAGAGCTTTGAAGTCAACCCTTTTCCCTCGTCGTCGTCGTTGCCGTAATGTCATAAACGTTCTGATGGTGTGTTAGGAACATGGTTGAAAGTTGAAAGCGGCCATCCGTTTTTCGCAAGTTTCGTCCTTCCTGCTACCGGCATGCTCACACCCTACGTTCACACGTTCGTGACTCAAAGCACAGAAAAGTCCTAGAAGAAGGCAGGCTACAGCTTGTGGCTTTTGCGATGCGGGTGATGTTTCCTGGAATCTTTTTCGCCCGACGGTGCTGTTGCCGGGCAAAACAAGTTTCAAATTCTTTCATGTAATATATTTTAAATATTTTCCTGATTTGAATACGTAATGCTGTGGTAGGTCCTGTAAGACACTAGCTCGTAAACCATCGTTGAAGTGGATAGTCATAGTTGTCGTCGTACAGTATCTCTCACGGGGGGTGGGTGCGGTGGGCTCTGCTGATAGCTCCGGATGGCACATGCCGGTTTTCCAGGAAAAGTGCATTCCCATGGTTTTATTTTTCGAGGACTGACTGAGCCGCATCCTCCGGATTGCATGTTATACTGAGGTTCCCAAAGATTTGCTGTGGTGCTGGTACAGAGTCACTTGCTGCACACATGGTGTTATGTAATTTTGGAATCATTGCTCGGGAATGCATTTTATTGAGGTTTTACTTCGGAATGGAAATGGATCAAATTCCTACGACAGAGATTGCACCTGAGGGATTATCTGAATGATCATTAGGGGGTTTGATAGGTGCTTCATATCCTGGCATAGACGAGTTTTTTTAAATTTTCAATCGTAATATTTATCAATTATCAGTGGAAGACACCGTGCGCACTTTGTTGACGAAATACGCTATCTAGGATAAGCAAAATGATAAATGAACTATAATATTTTTTTAGTTATAATCTTTTCTTCGTCTTCTTACCGATATACCACTTTAGACGTCCAAATTCATCCCATCGGATCATCACGCAACGTGAACACCGTTTTATAAACTTTGTTTCCACTAATGCATTATTTTCCTCGGTTTTACACTGGCTTATACACTGCTGCTTTTTTGCTAACTAGAAAGAATAGTGGCTGAACAAAAATAGTAAAATAGAGTATATGTATATGATTCCCGAAAATGTTTAGGATGTTTGCATGAAGGATTTAAAGAGTGTATCAAAAAGTAGTTATAAGCATTTGATGCGTAATTGTGATGTGATGTGATAGGAAGCCACCACCAGTGCAGGACTTGCCATGGCGTACAGTTCCTCCTAGTGGCAAGATCAAACTGTTCATACCTGTAATCCTCAATATTCCGTTGTATGAAAGGCCAAAAACGGGAGTGTGGACCCGTAAGCAAAAGCATTTACACGAAACTCACCGAAAGAATAAAGAGTCTCCTTCCAACGAAACGCTCTTGTTAAAGGATATGTACAGTAAGCAATACACATTAAGATTTTCGTCTGGTGGTTTGTTAAAAATAGGGTTAGCAAACTCAATGTAGACTGTCGGAAGATAATTAGCCTTTCGCTGACCTTAATCTGTTGATTCCATTAAGGAAGGCATAATTGTCATGCATGACTTGGGCCAGATAACCACGAAACCCTCATCCAGTGTACATTTTATCAGGCATCCTGTTTTCCTCCCTTATCCTTTGTTATTTAATTTACGTAATAGAACATAATATATGTATTTACAAAATATAACTGACATCTACTGAATTGTTACTGCAAAATAAAAATAGATATGATCAATAGAACAAATTGAGCATTACAAGCATTAAATTGTCATTCTGCTCCATTCCCCCAAACGCAAAAATAATTTGAAATGCAAGGATGATCCCAAAGCCTGCAGAAATTATTAGTTAATTGAGAATGGAATACATACCCTGCTTGTACACGATCTTCAGTCGCAGTCACTTCGCTACTGTCAAATTGACAACATTGCCCAGGCTACGCCAACAAGCGGCTTCATGCTAAAATGCTGAAAAACCAATTTAGCCACTTTTGTTTGTCATGTTGCTTCATGCTAAAATGTGTAGATAAATACTGTGGAAGAACTTATTTATGTGATATAACCACAATGGAACTGACTCTTAGCTTCGGGTCTTGCCAAAGAATCTCTACTGAGCCCTCGCGGCACGTCAAGCCGGCCAGTTCAGCGCAAGGGTTATAAGCATTTGTGCGTAATTGAGCTTAAGCTAGTCCATATCATTTTAGCGTGTATTCGTATTACGTTTTGTTTCCATGTCAAAAAAAACCTACTTCGGCTCGTTGCTTTTCATTATCACCTTTTTTGGCAAAATGTCGCGGATTGAACGAAAAATTTGCATGTCCTGAAAAAGATGTAAAGCACAATCAGATTGCCAAAAAGGCTAAAATGCATTCAGCAAATTTGAAACGAGTGATTGAAAAGTATGGTGGGCCTGCAGGATCCGACGAGACTGGATTCGGTTACCCGAATTGGACCAAAAAGTCGTCGGTTATATTCAGGAGAACAGCCAAGAAATACAGGGCCAGCAGCGGAATGATTCAGCGTATTAAGAATAGAAATTATTTGAAGACATACAGGATGCAAAAAGTGCCAAAGCAATCTCCAGAGCAGAAGTGTCGTGCTAAAAAGAACGGTATTTTGTACAATTTCTCGCAGTGTGTTTTGATGGACGACGAAACGTACATGAAAGAGGATTCCAGAACACTGCAATTCTACATCAAATCGGTTGGTGCAAGTGTCCCAATTGCAGATACGACTCTTACGACGGAAAAATTCGTGTGGCTTGCGATCTTCCATTTTCTACACAAACGGAACAATAAATGCTGAAATTTACTACTCGTGCTGACAGAAGAGATTCCTATACTTTGGAAGCATGAGATTCCTCCTCTATTCTGGCCAGATCTGGCCTCTTTTCATTATGCCAGATCAACTCGACAGTGGTTTTGTGATAACAACGTCGATTTCTTTGAAAATTATATCAATCCTCCGAACTGTCCCTAACTGCGACTGATCGAACGCTACTGGGCAATCCTCAAGCGGAACCTCAAAAAGGCAGCTGCAGTGTCCCACAACATGCCAGACTTCAAGAAGAACTGGTCAGCATCAAGGCTAAAGTACGATCATATTACCGAAATCAGCAATCTGGTTAATTTGTTAGTTTAATTGATTTTTTAACACGATAAACACGGAAATACAGTCATACAAAGTTATGCAGGTATCGAAACCTCTCAATTAACAACTGAGGAACAGCTAAGAAAAGATGATGCATCAAATATATGATAGAAGCAAGCCATCGTTGTAAGAACCAATGCAATGCGAAACTATTTTAAAAAATAGGCAATATATCTCCTGGGGTTGGAAGTGAATTCACCACTTAAGCCGACATTGAAGATGGTGGACTTTCTACGCTGCTTGTTTATGAACTTAACACAGAATCGCGTGCGACTTGATGAATGAATCGTTTGAACTCGTATTTGAATCATTTCAAAAGACGCGTGAAATTCGCAAGCAGAGCCAGTCGATCTCAAGAAGGACCTGCAGAAGCGTTTCTTCACATGCCAAGAGACTGGTGACTCCACGAACCCGTGTCCAGTCAACAAATTCTTTTACTGCCTTAGGCTATCTCCGCAGTCCCCTTTATATAGTTGTTATAGAAACAGTGGAAATTTGAAGCATAAATAATGATTTAGAAAAAATGTTAAGTTACAAAATGAAGGAAACTTCACGTCTATATTGAAGCTTAGATTCAATTCACAACTTTATTTAAGTTTTTATTTGTACTAGTGAATGTACTGAGATATTGCCCATTTCTACTGTTCTTTAAAAAAAGTTATTTAAAATTAAAATAACTAACCATAAAAGCATACCAGTCTCTATGTTGTATCATATATTCAAAAAAATTTAACTTTCTAACGCATCCTTCACAGCTTGTTATTCGTATAAAATTCACATGATTTTATAAGCTGCTCCAATATGAAATGAATCAAAAACTGAAATACATACTATGCTCGTTCTGAACAAGGACTTACTTTTCTCACATAAAAAAATATGATATTCTAGTAAAGCTACACAGAAAAGAAAGGAATTTTTGCTGGCTTGTTAAAAAAAAAACTTGTACACAACTTAGGCCGAATCTTTAGCACAGGGCTTCAAATGGTGAGTTGACTACTTCGAAGGAAGGTGCGACCCACATCTGGTCTTCAAAAGTTCCTACTTCACGCCTCCACGAATCATAAACATGATCACAAAAGACTGCCAACTGAAACATGGAGACGCTGGTTGGCCTGGGCAATGTTGTCATTTTGACAATAGCGAAGTGAACTTGCGACTGAAGATCTGTACCTGTAAATCATTGTGTTCCCATACCTCTACATCATATCATATTATTTCCCATTCTCATTTAATTAATAATTTCAGCTAAACTCCCGCCCAGCTTCCCATCCGTTAAATTGTAATTTCTATTAACTTCGAGACGGCCGTGAGTAATCGGTTCTATTCCCCTAACTTTAGTTTTACGATAAATGATCTATATAAATATGAAAACTTGGCTCTGTAAAGTTGATTCGATTGAGCCTGTACAAATAAATGATTAATAAAAAATAAATAATTTCAGCATGGTTTGGAATCATCTTAGCATTCCAAGACCATTTATCTCAAGAGCCTGGAGAAACACGACAAGCATCAAAGGCTCAATTTGTTTTTCAGCATTTCAGCATAAGATTTACTTTAAAATTTCACTTCTGACCTTAAACTACTATATTCATAAAAGACTGGCATGCGCTTATAAGCAGTATAGGATTATATTTAAATATTTTGTTTAGTAGTATTTTGATTAGATAAGCCATTTATTTCAGAAATCATCAAGGGCTCTTCAATCACTCCAATTGCTATCTTTAAAATGTAACTATTTAGAACAGTACAATGAAAAATTTAAGCAACATATCTTATAAAAAAATAACTTTTATTGAAATTTCATCTTTGATATTTGGAATGATCTATTTTTTTTCAGCTTTTCCAGGACTAGTAGGATATTAATACATTTTTTTTTTTCAGTGACATGCCAGTGGATGTCAGATATATTTTTTACATACGCATATGGTTTTCTCGTATTGACTAACTGTAGCCGCATTTAGCATGGTCAAGTAATTTAATTTGTGGCTTAAAATTTCATAAATAACATATTTGTCTTTAACAAAATTTCAGACAAACTCTTTGCTCAACAAAATTATTCATGGTGAAATAAGACATTTTTCATTTAAACTACAAGTTACTGGTATTTTTTAAACATACTATATGTTATGCTCATCAATACCAACGTCAGTTATCAATATATCGATTCCTACTCGGGACCGCAGCGTTTCATAATCGAGCCTGATTTTTGGTCAGCAATTTATCGTACAGTTTCCGACTTTCTGCTTACGACGAGTTTGCAGGGCCATTCTCTCCTGGGCACGCATAACATAAGTCGCCGAAATACCTAACGTTTTCGCCACCTGTTTCATTTGGATGTTACACAACCAACAATTGGTTAAATACTGTACGCAATTTGAATTTACAGTTCGTTAGTGTATTTATAATTATCGGAACAGTCTATAGCACAATAGCAGCCTTTGCGTTAATGTTAACTATGTTTCTACAATTTGATTTCGAGTAAGTGAGTACCAGATGTCGGGAGTTGACTGTCCACATATATTGTTAAATTTGATTTAGACCTCAAAAACAAATTTTCGGGTTCCATTCCCCAGTTTTTCCTATTGAGTTGCCTACCTGTATGTACAGAATACACGCCTTAGAATCTGTCCTATTTCTTAATAATCCGAGCAAAAGTGCAAGAGGTTTCTCATAATTAAATTTGATCACCATCCTTCTCTTTAAAGGGACGGTTCAAACTTACCAGTAATAGCCATGGTTGTCTGGAAAGTTTTGTTGCTACTCCTTCCAAATTCACTACTAAGGATTTATAATCTCGTTTGTCACCAATTCCCATCTAGTCGAATAATTTATTCTATTCATATATGATGTACGTTCAAGAGAAAATTCCCCATCTTCGAACAGAGCGCTGAAAATAAAACCCGTCCAATCGCAAAAGCACTCACTCATGAATCTCAACGTAACTACCACACCGTATGAACTGGCTCTGCAGTGCAGGATATCGTATAAAGCAAAGGAGACAACCGATTTTATGGGTTAGATTTTGGCACAAGGCATTCCCATTTTACCGGGTGATTTGTCATTCGATGTGCTCCCACAGCTGAGACTCTCCCGGTCAACGCCCACGCCCAGTTACCATCTACGGCCTTTGAGAAGTCGGTGGAAGAGCTTCGGGAAAACGGAGCAAATTTGTTGTACATCTGCAGAAGCCAACAGGGAATTTCCCACACAGCTCGCTTCTACGGGTTAGTTCCCAGGAATCGCAAAACCGGAATAAACATCCTTGCCATGCTTCCTATATATACCCATCTAATGCGGGTACGATTAAAGAGATTAATTATTTCAACCTCGGACCTTTTAGCCTGCGCACTCTGGAGCGAGGCGGTGATAAATGTGTTAGTTGTATGGAATTGGATTACTTGGGTTTGATTCCCACACTAGTAAATAATATAGTTTTAATCATGCATTTTTATTGAGAAATAGCGCAGCACAGATCACAGCTCGATTAAGGAAACTACAAATCTAAAAATCAGGATGAAAACGGAAATCATAGTCAGTCTCGCTTCTGTCGATTAGTTGTACTTCTTCAGCTTGCTGTAGCTGTAACCATATCCGTGGTATCCGTCCCCGAAACCACCCATCTGTTGACCACCCATACCACCTTCCTGCATAGCGTGTCCAATGTTTTTGACCTTAGCTTCGAAACCATTTTTGCTATCAGCGTGGTATTCAACGATGCGCTTGGTTCCATCAGCTTCATCCAGAGTATACTCGCCCTTGACGACGTCGCCATCGCGCATCTCCCATTGGCTCTTGTGGTCACCCGTTTTGTAGTCCTTCACGCCGTACTCGAACTTGTATTTCGGATAGCTGTAGTAATCCTCGCCACCCATACCAATGCCACTCTGAAATGGAATTTCCAAAAGCCATTAATATTGAATCCGCTAAATCAATCCCGAGTGATTCTTCTCACCTCATAGCCTCCACCTCCCATGCCGCTCATTTCACTTATGCCACCCTCGGCACCACCGTACCACTTATACGGGACGTGTTTGACCTCACTGATGAATCCATGTTGCTCGTAGGCCAAAGCGGCTCCCAGAAGAGCAACAGCTACAACAAAGTTAGCTCGGAACATTTAAGGGCACACTGCTGGCAGATTTGACAACGAGAATGGTTGCGGTTAGAACTTCAGAATGCGACTGATGCACCTCACCGCACCATTCTGCACTATTTATATTAATGAATGTGCGGAATGCTGTCAAACGGTTACGGTGGCAATCGGTGAAAATCAATCCGCAAAAACGTTTTCGAAGGTCATGCCCACCCTTCAATTTTCTACGACCCTAAGCCGAACATTTTCGCGCCACCTGCTACTGGCGCTTGTGGTGCAGTGCATACACCCACCCACCCATGGCATTGACGTGTGCGCCCTGCTCCAATGCTAAACTCGCTTCTACAAGCAATCAATCAACCGACTCAGTTTCTTCCAAGTTCATAAAAAATTCATAAGTTCTGTTCTGGAAAAAAAAATTAAACTATGCATGCAGGCATCAGTTTTCGTCCGGTAGTGCACCTCGCGGAGTGTGGTTTGTTTCGGACCGGTCATCAACGTCGTCGGTGTCGTCACAATGCGATGGGTGGTTTAATTGCATTGGATAAGGGAGTTGATGAAGGCTACGTTTTGTTTTTATCGAAAGCGCAGTTGTGTATCGAACAATTTGAGATAAATGCAATATTGACGCAGGTTTACTGTTTAAGAATCTCAAATAGAACGTTCCGTTAGAGATAAATTTGGTTCAGCAGATAAATTAAAGCATGTTCGCAGCACACACGTCCTGCAAAATATTCGGGGAATCAAATATGCATATTTATATTTATTATTGCAGGCACAGATTCGTGGAAAAACCAATCGACACATCAGAACCTCGAAGTTGGAGTGACATTCATCCGAGTGAGGTCAATGAATGGCTTCAAGACCGTTTGGTATTAATTAAATACGTTGATTATAAGTTTGAATCGTTTTAATTTTTCTGTTAAATCCAAAAGGTTTAAGCGACGTTACGATCAACACTTGTTCGACTTTAACTTAGCGCATTTCTATTGATCGTATATTTTAAAAAAAACTGAACAATTTTCATTTTGTAGTTGTTTGCGTACAGAATGATGCTCTATTTTGATTATCAAAATCGCGTCTAAGCAGAGCGAGCAATGCGTGGAGCTCGCGCATTGAGAATCCGAACTGCTAAATCGACTGTCATCAACAGGAAAAAAAAAGTATTCGGAGAACTTTTGTCGGCAGTCAGCAAGCCTGGATACGGGCTAAATCTAAACCCGGAAGCCACAGCAACGACAAAAACAGTGGCAGCGGCTAAAAAACGTGCCGGGCTGTCGATCAAGGTAGTGACTCTTTATAAAAAAAAACAAAACAAGATGGCCGAAACACGATTCCAAAAGCTGTTCACGCCTTTGATTTTGGCGAAGTTTGATTGCGTGGACCACAAAACCTTCGTCAAGGCAGACAGCTTCCTAGGCTTAACTCCTATTTCATACGGAAACCGGAACGGGAAAGATTGCAGACATTATATGAAGCTCGCTATGAAACATCTGGTCTGGAAGGCTACGACATTTCCATTGCAGCCAGGATCGTCAATAAAAAAATATGGGGCCAATTATAGAAGTCGAGTCATCGATCGTCCCTTTGATCGACAGATCTATTTTGCTATTACAGATGACGAGATCGACGAAACTAGTGACAGATTTGTCACATTTTGTCGAGTAAGAGTTTGTTTTGATACACGTTTTTCATCTGTTAGTGTTAATTGGCTAATCAAGGGAAGAAATACACTAAACTATTATTTTTTGCAGTTTAGTTAACAGAAGAACAATTTACTAATAGCAAAAAACTTCTGATCCTATTAAAAAAAACAAATTACCGTCAGTTCGAATGGCTCATCGAACTGATTAAAAATAATATGGACATTGCCACAGGCTGTTGTGGTGTGGAGCCAGCAAATGCTAAGCAGATGTGGTAGGAAATTGACCAAGAACTCGATTTATTTGGACCACCAATGCAATGCGCCTTGGGTCGGAATAACAAAAAGTAAATTTTATTTTCTCCTTTGAATACTATTACTTTTGAGAACCTAACATTCGCTCTCAAGCCCAGTCGGTTGCCACACTGAGACTCAGAGCATCAGTAAAAGTGATGAGCTATTGAAACAAACCATATAACTCTGATTTGGTTTGCCTAACATACTTCCAGGGCTGTTACAAAATTTCCAAAATTTGACCCGCGAGATCCGCGACTTCAAAAATGACATCCGCGACGCAAAATTGGATCCGCGACTTCAAAAATGAAGTCAGCGACTGCAAATACCATTCGCGACAAACAAACAAACCTACTGCTTAAAAATGACGTTCGTACGTGCTTTCACACATAATGAAGCAACATTTTATCGACAGGATTTATGGAATAAGTTGCACTACCATATCTTTAACTAAAATTGAATTGGCTTAAACAGATTTATATGAGTTGAGAATTATATTGAAAATACACGATGAAAAGAAAGTCGTTATTTAACCACAACAATTTGAATTATGATAATAAAAACCCGCAATTTTGCGACAAAACTTTAACGTATCTGCGATTTTCGCACATCATTGAATGAATCCGCGATTTTCGCGAATAAAAACAGAAATCCGCAACAAATTCGCGAAATCCACGACTCTTGTAACAGCCCTGTACTTCTAAAAGCATCATTTCAGTACTTTTGCACTTGGGATTTGGAAATTTACCCTCGAATTAATTGGTTTATGGAATTAGTCCTAGATTCCTAGAAGTATAGAAAAATAATACCCAGAATTTAGGGCACATCCTAGCTAGTTCAGAAGAAGACTTCCTAGAGCTTCAGGCAGAAACTTCTCAGAAGTATAGGGAGCACTTGTAAGTGATTCAAGCAGGAAAACCCCAAAAAATTCAGGACCATTCCTCGAAGTTCAAGATCCTACTTCCCAGAAGTTCAGGAGAGAACTTCCTCGAAAATCAGGAGAGGGCTTTTTAGAGCTTCAGGAAGAAGTTTGCAGAAGAGCACTTCTTAGAAGTTTGCGTAGTTCCAGAGGTTCTGGAGTTCTTCCCAGAAATTCAAGATGCAGAATTTTAGGAAAAAACTTCCCCAAAGTTCAGGAAGAAACAAACCAGGGAGGGCACTACCTATAATTTCTCAAAAAATCAGAAACAAACTTCCACAACGCTCAGGACGATACGTCTTAGAAGTTCAGGAGAGAACTTCTTTGAAGTTTAGGAAAGGACTTCCCAGATATTCCGAAAAAAAAAACATCCCAAAAGTTTAGTTGAAACTTCCCAGAAGTGCTAGATAGTTGTCCCGAAGTTCGGAAGAGAATATTTTAGAATGAGGATGTTTCGAAGTTGAGGAAGAAACCTCTCAAAAGAACAGAAAGAAATATTATAGAAGCAAAGGGGGTACTTCCTAGTAGTTTGAGCAAGACGTTCTCAGAAATTCAAGACCAACTACCCCAAAGTTCCGAAGAAAACTTCCAAAAAGTTCAGAAGAGGACTTCTCAGAAGTTCATGAAGAAACTTCCAACAAATGTAAGGGAAATTTTCCTAGGATTGCTGGAGAGGGCTTTCCCAAGGTTTCGGAAAAATTTTCCTCGGAGTTTAGGATGAAACTTGTCAGAAGTTTAGAAAGAATAAGCTCAGGAAAAAACTTCTCCGAATTTCAGGAAGAAACTTACCAGAGAGGGCACTACTTATAAGTTCAAGAAGGAATTTCTCAAAAAAATTGGGAATTCAGAAGAGGACTTCCCAGAAGTTCAGAAGGAAACTTCCCAACAGTTTAGTTGGAACTACCCAGAAGTGCTAGAGAGCACTGAAGTTCAGAATCGAACATTCCATAATTTCAGAATGAGGTTTTCTCGAAGTTCAGGAATTCGCCGTGGTTCAGGTAGATATAGCTAGTTAGCTAGACATACCGGAGCTGTGTAGAAGTGTAAAAATAGGTGATGTTTAATACAATTACTAGACGCTTTAATGTAAAAATAGAATACAATATGACAAAAAAAAGGAATCTATGATCCTTAGAAGAAGGCGATAGACATAACGCCGAAACATCGGAAAATAGAATAAGTGTCTGTTTCCTTTATCTAAAATACTTCTTATCTAGATACTTCTGAGAAAAACAGGAAGAAACTTTCCAGAAATATAGGGTACTATATTCCTAGTAAGTAGTTCAAACAGGAATTGCTCAGAAATTTAGGAACAAACTTTCCCAAAGTTCAGGAGAAAATTTGCCTGAAGTTCAGAAGAGGACTGCTCAAAAGGTCAAGAAGAAACTTCCAACAAATGTAACGGAATTTTCCTATAAATTCTGGAGAGGACTTTCCCGAAGTTTTGGAGAAGTTTTCTTGGCAGCTCAGGATGTGACAATATCAGAAGTTTAGAAAGTAACTATGTTTAGGAAAAAACTTACCTAATGTTTCTGGAAGGTTATGTTAAGTTGTTAGATGTGAATTTCCGAGAACACTGCCAAGAACTACCAAGAAGTGCCTTAGGAAACTTGTCATAAGTTCAAGAGGAAACTTCCCAGAATTTTAGCAAAGTGCTTTGTTGAAGATAGGATATTGCTTCCCTGAAATTCAAGAGATGATCACTGACGAGCCGAAGAAGCAGTCGGTTCAAATATCATTCATGTGATCATAATGATATTCATTGCCCATGACTCCATATTAAAATATGTTTTTTACAGGCTAGGTACAGGCTCAATCGAATCAACTTTACAGAGCCAAGTTTTAATATTTATATACATCAGTTATCTTTAAACTAAAGTTAGGGGGATAGAACCGATTACTCGCGGCCGTCTCGTGGTTAAAAGTATAAACAATTTAACGGATGGGAAGATAAGCGGGAATTTAAAGTATGTTAAGTATACATTTATTTTAAATTCTAAATTGTCTAAATAGTTATAACTATAAAACTTTTGGATTTTTTTTTTGACTTGAACAATTTTAAGAAAAAAACACAAACACAGAAAAAACTAATACTAAACATACAGGTTAAACAAACTACAATCTAAGGCAAATACTAGTTAAAAACACATAAATGAGTTTCATGTACTCCAAATCACGTACAGCCAAAATATCTCAAACCGGTACATTGGGTTGTCTACTCGAGCCCGAAGGAAATTATAAAGCTCAGATCTGACTCCACGATGCTCAGCAAAAGACCAAAATACGTGATCTAAGTCCTAGTAACCTTGTCCGTATTTACAGAGATTGCTGTCGCTCAGCCCAACACGGTATAAATGAGCGTTCAAAGAATAATGATTGGACATGAGGCATGTTTCATCACACGTATGAAGTCTCGACCCACATCCATGCCACCAAACCAAGATTTCTTCGACACCTTTAGGATGATAGAATATTGCCTTCGCCCCAAATCTCCTTTACACCATTTATACTGCGAGTGACTGTTGACGACAAATAGGAAAAAAATCATTAAAGGCGATTTGTCCATCGTAATGTAGCCTTCAAAAGCGCCCACCTTTGCAAGCGAGTGAATTAAAATATGGTTAATACCATCTTGTCGACCGTTCGCATCGTACTATGAGCTAGGACACAAACTCATGTAGGAATTTCAATTCCTTGGTTTTCATCTCAACTCGTTTAAGAGATTTGATCATCGGTTTGAAAAATTTCCCACTTAGGGTACTAGAGGCAAAAGAAAAAGTTTAAATGCTTTACCAGAAGGTCAACGAACATTGAGATAACATCGTTGAAGTGAGATAGACCACTGCATATCTATACAGCAACCTTTGAATTTTAATTTTTAAAAGAAATAATGCTGTCAATAGGTTCAGTATCGTCATGCATAAATTAGTTCGTGAAAACTAGATAACTCCTCTTCTGAATCATCTTTGAAAATGATATCGACACTTGTCCACATATTAATTAATAACTTCCTCGAAAAATACTTCAAATCGCAACTTCAGAACAGTGTCCCAATGAGGTTTTCGGAATAACAAAAATATTTGTGTTATTCACGAAACTTCACTTTTGTATGTATTTACTTATTCTTCGAATGTCAGTAATGGCATCTAAATTGATTATTATTGTATGGTGTAATATTTCAATGCAATTTTGAAAAATTTCAACACAACAGTCAATTGCCGAGTTCGGTTGCCGACTCGATCAGATCCAGTCGTCGGGTTCTGTAATGCGCAATTTTGCTCGACTCGACAGTGACAGGTGACAAGACTTCTATAATTGACCCCTGTATGTGAACTAGTGTCTCCTAAAGCAACACGATTGTTCCGTGCTTTTTTGGCAGGTATTTGCCATGATGCTATCAAGGAAAAGGCCATATAGTGGTAAGCCGCCAAAACGTGCAGGCGGTATTCAACGCCAAAAACTATTTCAATACGCCAGAGCTCCATGCAATCAGGAAAAATTGGACCATCGTTAAGCGAAACCTGAAGAGGACCCAAAAAACTGTTAGAAACGAGAAGTAGTTTAAGGCAAACTGGTGGTCTGCGGTGAGCTTAGTACATTCTTGTTTGACCAATTTTTTTTTAGCAACAGCCTTTATTTCAAAGCGATTTAAATGGTTGTTCAAATCTAGCAGATTAGAAACACCGAACCCTCAATTATGAATCGCTTAAAAACAATCGTTCACCAGGCAGTCTAGCTTGTTAAGGCAAGGTAAATGTTCCATAATCGTGAAATGCAAAATAAAATCAAGGGTCGTTGCGATCCGTAAATTAGATCTATGTCTTACACACGAAGTTTGCCCAGTGAAATGAAAATTCTCGAACGGTAACCTTGAACCTGAAAACACTGCATCGGAAGATTTATTTTTCTTTGCTTTATCCATCCTGTACTCCCTAGATCAGAAGAAAATGATGATTTCGAGGAAGGAGATGAAAACGGCAATACAAACAATTGAAACAGCTAATTCAGCAGAAACGCAAATCCTATCCCGATAGTAACAGCAGTAACGAGTTGCTGTAAACTCTGGGTTGTTGCTATGAAAACTGATTCGACGGAAATGAAATCCTTTAATCCTTACAAAGCAACCATCGGAAGGAATAATCAGCAAAATTGAGCGATGCTTCCGGTGAACATTCTCATAACCGGCAGCACAAATCGATCCAATAATTGGAATTTCTGTTGACATGTTACAACATGAGGCTGGAATCCGGGTTGAAATAGAAGTTTTCACTGTAGCAGTTCTGAATACTACAAATTTCTCCAGCATTGCGTAAATGAAAGGAATCCATTAGCCACTTCCCTGCGGAAACAGTTAGCAGCGCAAAACTGTTTACGAGTCGGGCTTTTATCGGGACGATCACACCTCCGCAGTGCAAGGCACAAACATACACACAGACAATAACATGAAATGTTGCTCTCGTTTAGATAAAAGCGATAAAAAATGTGGAAAAAATGGTACTATCATCGTCACCATCGTCGACCCCGGCAAACGGGAAATGGTTCAGTAGTAATGTAGCGCTCAATGTTGTGCGGCGCAACGGCTCTAACATTGCGACACATGCAGATTAGATGTGTGAACACGAGAGAGTTATTAGCTGTGATTGCTCGATACCGGGTTCTGATAGCATGTTGCATAAACAAGCTCAAAACAAAAACTTTGGAGTTCAGATTGGTACTGATTTCATTTTCGTAGAGCAACAATGGGGAGGGGTCTCAACTTACCATTGAAACATTTCTTGTCTTTGAAAACCCCTACATGCCAAATTTGGTTTCCTTTGCTAGATTAGTTCTCGAGTTATGCAGAAATATGTGTTTCGGGAGCCCCCCCTTTCAGGAAAGGGAGGGATCTCTAACTATCTTAAGAACCTTTCCCGGCCCTAAAAACTCCTCCATACAAAATTTCACGCCGATCGGTTCAGTAGCGATCGAGTCTATAAGGTTCAGACAGACAGAAGACAGACAGAAATTCATTTTTATATATATTGATAAATAGATAGATTAAAAAAAAGCCAAGGTTCACAAAAGGATAACTCATAAACTCGTACTATATGCGGCATTAAGAAGAAACATTATTATCGAAAAAAAAACTTTGTTTTAATTCGTTTACATTATTAGCTTTATGCTGTCGAAGTTCATTATTTGTAATTTATTATTACACACTAGGAACGTAAAGGGCGAACACGAAATAATTGCGACACCGAAAATGTCATGCCAATTTTCTTATAATGTTTAGAATCAAACCAAAATTTTAGGGTAGTTTTATACATATATTTACTTCAAAAATCAAAAGAAAAGTTAATCGATGGAGCCTTGAGTGTAAAATTGAACGCATTTTCGCTTGATGCCCTCCATCAAAGTCTTTACAGTGTCATCCGGTACCTGTTTCTCAGTTTTTTTTTTTCCATTTTCTTAACATGTCCTTCTCGTCTTTGACTGTCTTCTTGCTCTTCCGAAGTTCCCGCTTCATCATTGCCCAGTACTGCTTCACCGGGCGCAGCTCCGGACAGTTTGGCGGATTAATGTCCTTTGGAACAAAATGGACAAAATTGACCTCATACCACTCCAGGACACTTTTAGAATAGTGGCATGATGCCAAATCTGGCCAAAATAGCGGAGCTTCGTCGTGCTGCTGCAAGAACGGTAAAAGGCGCTTCTCGAGGCACTCAGATTTGTAGATCTCGCCATTTACTGTGCCCTTTGTCACGAAAGGCTCACTCCTCAGTCCGCAAGAGCAGATGGCCTGCCAAATGAGATATTTGGAGGCAAACTTCGATATTTTCTTCTTCTTAAATTTGTCGTCCACATAGAACTTGCTCTTGCCGGTGAAAAACTCCAACCCCGGAATTTGCTTGAAATCGGCTTTTATATACGTTTCGTCGTCCATCACACAGCAGCCATATTTTGTCAGCATCATCTCGTAGAGCTTCCGTGCCCGAGTTTTAGCCGTCGATTGTTGCCGCTCATCGCGGTTTGGGAAGTTTTGTACCTTGTATGTATGTAGTCCAGCTCTCTTCTTTGCATTCTGGACGTAGCTCTGCGACATGCCGATCATTTTAGCCAAATCACGGCTTGAGACGTTGGGATTTGCTTTAATCATCCGCTTCACCTTTCCCTCCGTCTTTTTGTTCTCCGGTCCCGGTTTTCTTCCAGCTCCTTTGCCGTGGTCCAACGTCAACCGCTCCTGGAACCGCTTCAACACTCTGGAGACGGTTGAATGGTGAATGTTCAACATTTTTCCCAACTGCCGGTGCGACAGGTCAGGAAATTCCAGGTGTTTGGAAAGAATTTGTTCTCTCGACTCGCGTTGGTTCACCTCCATTTTCGTTGAATCGAAAAACACGACTTCGAGTTTGACAGCTTGTAAACAATACACATCAATGAGAAAGTGTGCAAAATTTGGTTGATTTTTACCCAATGGTAAAAAAGTTATGCCCTGTTGAATGTGTCGCAATAATTTCGTGTTCGCCCTTTACATTCATTGTTTTACTGAAAGATTAAAAAGGTTAACATTAAGGAAAATGAAAAATAACATTTTTTAACGTAAAATCATAAAAAAAAAAGTATGCTGAAAGTATTAACAGTTTGTGAGTAATTTATTGGCTTACCGTGATTTATTGATATCAGGATTAATATTTACCAAGCAAACGTTTCAGGGGCTGGAAAAAGCTTGCGTTTGACCCATGAAGGTTATTTTCACGTTTTGACAAGCAGTGGTAAAGGTTTTACGGAATAAAATTGCACCACTTTTAAATGGCTATAACTTTTTACCCGTTGGGTATTCTCTATTGAAATTTTGGGTGGAATTAGTTCAAAGTGTATTTGTTTACACTGTGTAAATTTCACTAGCAGATGCGCAATCGTTGCGAAGATGGAGTCGGAAGAACAGCAGCGGCGCAAAGAAATTTTGCCCACGTACCTCGAAAATTCGGATCTTTCTCATCGTGCCAGCAGCAGGAAGCTGGGAATGGTACATTCTACGGTGTCTCGTGTTTTAAATCGGTACCACGAACGTTTGACCATCGATCGGAAAAAAGTGGCAAAAATGGATCTCCGTATAGTGTTAAGGATCACAAGCGGAAAAACGTCTCAAGCATCTCAACCCCCCGAACGCACCGGAACTGCGGCCAATTGAAAAGTACTGGGCCATCATGAAGCAGGCACTTCGGAAGCATCCTAAGAAAGTGAAGTCTGAGGAAGATATGAAGAAAAAATGGATTGCCACGCAAAATAAAGTTGATCCAAATGTTGTACAGGACCTTATGAGTAGTGTAAAGAAGAAGGTTCGTGTATCCGTACACCCTTTAATCTAATTTTATAAGGGACTATGCAAAATGACGCAAAAAATAGTATTTTATAAAAATACCAAGGTCATGATATGTTTATAAACAGTGTTTCTATAAAAAAATATTGAAAAACTTATGTGTACAAAAAAGTCCCGCGTGTCAAAAGAAGCCACGCATGTCGGTTCTCAAACTGTTATCTTCTCTATTGTTGGAAGTTTTAATCCCAGCACAACTTCTGAATAAAATATCGGTCTAAAGAGGAATCACAAAAGGCAAGGGAATATCTATTAAGTACATCATTAAACACATTAATTTGTTGATGCCCCTTTAAAATACAGGACGATGGATGGAGGGTGTGGCTGTTTGAAATGGGCTTGGACAAGTGAACGTTCCCTAATTCGTTTTTACACTTTCATATTCTATGCAGAATACGCTAGTCATTGCCATTATTCCAAGAAACCATATGCACATTATTTCGCTTTTTTGGCTAAATACATCTGAAACCACGGCTATACCAGTGTTTATGAACTCCTATGAGACCCTTATTAAGCATAAAGGCCACGTAGTTGGTTTATTGGCTACATGAGATTTTTCAATCTCTCTTCGTAAAAAGTCTCTCTCTTGTACCTTTGATCCCTTTGAATTCTTGTGCGAGACACCACCGATTATAGTATTTAACTGGTTTTTCATTCTCATTTCCTTTTCCTGTTGGATTGTTATTAATATATTGACAACGATTTATTTCATGAAATCGTTCGTTTGTAAGCACTACATATACATTGTATCTGGTAATTAAATCTGTCTCGCACACAACCTCGCACAACCCCAGTTAAAAGTTTTACAACCGTAATAAGTACCTTCAACACTTTCAACTGTTTAAAACATTATTTTACAGCAAACGAAACACTCCGGCATGCTGTACTCGCTACTCTCCCAAAAAAACGTACAAATATCCTCATAGCAAGCTTTTAAGCTTTTCACAAAGTGCCACAAAATGGTTTGAATTACATTTATCTCTGCTGCTCAAACAGTGCGCTACAACAGCAGCAGCAGCTGTATCCGTCGTGCCTTCCAACCCACCATGCTTCACACGAGTACAGCTTCCTTCAACTAACATTACCCCGCTCCCACTCAGCTCGCCTGAGGGTGGTGTTTCCCAATGTAAAGCAAGTGCGAAACCGTGCCAGGAATGTAGTAAATTATTTTATTAGTATAATAAAGCACCGCTCGCTCGCTCGCTCTGGTGTGCACCGACTGCTGCTGCCTCTGCTCTCTGTCCCTCCCACATACGCACAGGGAGTAAAGTAAATATTTTCAAACTAACATCCACTCTCGTTTCCTGTTTGCATTGCACAAACACCCGTTCGGAAATTCGGTTCAAACCGCCAGGAAAAGATTCCTCCGCCTGTGTTCATCCGTGTGCGGCTCGAAGCTTCGCGGTTGTTGGTATGTTTTAGTTTCGGCAATGCCGAAGTTCAATCCTTTTGTGCAAGTCGTTTTCGTGCTTTCGGGACTGTCCATAAAATACAGGAAGGTTTAACTAAATATGATTCATATTGTTACAAGACAACTCAATTGATGATTAAAAGAGCTAGTTTATAGTTCTTCCGTCAGGTGCAGCTGATGTTATGAAGATTCTGAATTGCGCATCCTACTTTTTTATTAGTATGTAAAAATTTTCACGATTCACTTATTACCGGATCTCAACTTCGTGTTCCAGATGCACTTCAAACGTTATTGATTGAAAACTCTCGATTCTAGTACCATTTTTGCATAAGTAGTATATGTGCTCCTTGACTCAGCCTAATATGCAGCGGTGGGTTACATTTTTAATTAGAACTCAAATAACAATTGAGCTGGAACCAATATGGAACTAGTAAAACGTAGCTTATATAACCATAATAAGACGTCTGCTGTTCTGCACCACGAGAAGTTAAACAACTTACTTTATAAAGACGAAAACTTTTATTGGATATGGATGTAATTTCGGTCTGTAAGCACCATATTGGGTCTTTTCGTGGATGCAACTTGGTCTTATGATTCAGGTTTATATTAACAATCGTCGTAAAATTATTTTTATTATTTCTTTAGGCACTCCATTAGCTCCATAACTACACTGGTTAAAGTTAACACATAATTTCACAAGACAAATTATAACAAAACCACTTTTAAACACCTGAATGATCTCCGACCATCGATTCGGTTTCGGTTTGAATGAGCCATTTGAAAAATAGAAGAACACATACTAATCTATAATCTGTCAGTTTAACCAGGGCTTATTACGGTTGTCACCATCACTTTCACTTTCACTTCACTTACACAGCACCTCACTTTTAAGACCTTCTTTTTGACCTTGGAATCTCTTGGCCTAGTTCCAGACGAGAACCGTCGGAAAACCCAGGCTGCTGGTCTTGAGCCAACGGCAGCCTCCCGAGTGGGTACTCAAGACCTCTTCTGGATTCCAGGTCTCAGGGCGTGGGGGAACTTTCGGAGTACGGGAACCTAGACTTCAGCAAATACTCACGGTTGGCGTTACAAATTTATTCACACGTAAATCTGGTCATTGGCGGCAACTATGGTGTAAGTAGTGGTGATAAGGATACGCTGGATCCAGCGCACACGGTGACGATGATCGGACTACCATAGATGTTTCTACGACTCCTCATGGAAGGCTGGTGTGTGCTGACTCTCCCGGCGGTCTGACCCCGAACCAGGTGGGATGAGTAACTTTAAATTTTCAGTTGGTCACACGGCTCGGCGATTTCCAACACTTCTTACAACTTTTCTTCGTTGGGGTTTTGTTAATTTTTAACAATTCCGATCTTGGCGCAAGTAGTTGGTTTGGATGATCAAACTCCACTGACTCGTACTCGATTACACCATTGCCACTCATCCAGCCACCCACTAGACACACACCCATTTTAACTGTTCGCTCTCTACCGTATATCGATTGCCCAACGCATCGATCCGAAATGACCGTTAGAAATAGATCGAACTATATAATGGTTACCCTGCTTTCCAGTATGCAATTACGAATCGTTTTAACCAAATGTTGCCCGTCGGTAACACTGTATCACCGTGATAAAAATGAACTCCGTGAGGTGAAAGTTATAGTGAAGTGGAAATCGTAGTAGCCCTCAGGAAAATCCACGGTTTGCGTCACTTTTTTCGGTGGCGTGATGGTGCCGTGGCGACCATAATAACACCAAGTTCATTCGAATCGTGACTTCGGATGAACTCTTTTATATTTTTTCACTTGGGTGACATTCGTAATAAGGTTTCACTTCGTTTTCACCGTGAAGTGAAAACCGTAACTAGACCCGTAGCTAAGATAGCGTAATAAGCCCCGATCATGCTCCGAACAGGATTATAGGGTGTCCCAGGAAGTCTAAGCACGATTTGTAAATAACAATACAAAATAACAGTTTTATGTTCTCTACAATATTCTTCTACAGTTCAACGTGACATTTCCGAGATCCATTTAATCGTACGCCAAAGAGCGGACTCATTAGCTACAGCACAGACTATTTGCCATTGATTTTTTGATACTTTTTTCCAGTCTCTTTCAAAAGTTTTGATGGAATCCGCTGCCTTAACATGTTTGCACAAATATGCCTTTGTCAAAGCCTAAAAAGTTTCAATTGATCTTGCCTGAGGACAGTTTGGAGGATTCGTCTCCTTCGCGTAATGCAATACCAAATCCGGCCAAAACAGTACTGGATTATTATCTTTCCGCATCATGGGGCACAGGCACCGCTCCATTCCCAAACGTATACATCAGCAGTCATCGTACAGGTTGTTACAAACGGATTTGAAAGCATTCCACACTCACAAATTGCTTGCCAAACCATTGCTTTTTTACCGAATTTTTCGGCAAAAATGGACATATCGGCATCGTCAATAGTTTGACCAGTTACCCGGAAGCGTCTTAAAATCCACGTAGGATTCATCATCCATAATAACGCATATCGATTTTCCACACAGCAGTTTATCGTATAACTTTGGTTTTGCAGGTGCTGCTTGTTTTTCACTTCGTTTTGGTATCTCCTGCTTCTTGAAAGTTTTTAGACTATTTCGTCTGTTTAATCGGTCGACGTTACTCTTCGAAGTGCCCAGCTTTTTTGGCCACACCTCGAACGGAAGTAGCCGTTTTACAGGTGAAAGCTAGCGTGATTTTCCAATCCAGGTTTTGTTCCACAGGGCCCGGTTTACGTCCAGATTTTGTGTTGTCCTGAAAGGAAGATTCCCCACCATACTTCCGAATCGCATTACGAACTGCTCCGATGCTCACACCTTCCATTTTCGCCAACAACGAAACGTTGGAAAAAGTGCACAGTTTGTGTACGATCTGTTTGCGCTTTTCCGGCAAAATGCTTCGTCTTTTCATGAAAAGTAAATGTACTGGCACTTGAGACTCACAGAGTTATAGATGAAATGTAAACAATGATGCACAGTAACGATCAGCTGTTTAAACGTCATCTGAAAGCAACAGTGGCGCATCAAAATCGTGCTGTGACTTTCTGGGACACCCTATACGAGTTACTTTCATCCTAATGGACTGTACTGTTGGGATTACCATTGATGCCATGACTCGAAATACATTAGCTTTTGAACATTTAACAAGAGCCATGATATCCGAAACTGACTTCTGGGCGTGAAGTAATCTGAGGATTTCATTCTTCTCGTACATTTTTCACAAAATCTTTCTTAATCCCAACAAATTCAAATACAGCAATCGGTTTGTGAACAATAACTGACACCTGGAGCAAAATTTTGTAAAACTAGATTGAACAACTTGAGTGGTAAAAAAAGGAAGATTGTTTTTCCGGTCGGAAGTGAAATGATGATTATTAGCTGTTTTAAAGTTCGATTTTGCGTTCGACGATTTTACTTATTATTTAAGTGTGGAGTGATAAAAATTGTTTAAAAATAAAACCAGGGCAATGTAGAAAACGGCCGTGCACGGAGCAAACGCACATCCGCGAGCGCGAGGCTGGTACATAATTTCAGATGCACTCACCACGTGGTGAACAGAGTTTTGTAAAAGGGGGGGTGACCCCGGCGTAGTGGATAGCACCTACGAAAATACCCAAAAGGTATTTGGGTGACTACGACGGGAGATGAACCAGCCCAGGGCTGAAAATCTCCATAATAAAGGAATTAAAACATAAAAAAGTTTTGTTATGTTGGTTGCATATTTAACGTGCGGTTTAGCAACGTTATTTTTTGTATTTGTTTAGCAGCAAGCTAGTGCTACTTTGGAGCGGGCTTTGGTGGGATCTATCTGATTATAATAATATTACAAACACCTAGTTTCAAATGATACTAAATACGTGCGTGTTTTGGAAATTTTATGTTTCAGAGTCTGGAAATATGTTGCAGTACCCTTATGCAAATAATATCGGCAATGTTTACATACGGGGCTTATTGTATGTGAATGTAACCTCGGAATGGGCGTGACTCTCCAGACATTTTTAAATGGGTTGCTGGATCTGCAGTAGAGATATCATATTCTAGTTCCCGGATTAAAGCTGCTTTCAATGGTCACTTAAAGGATTGTCGCAAACTAAATGTTTCAGCAATGTATATTCTATTTTTGTATGATACTAGTGTCTTGTTGTAGAATGGTTTTGTATGTGAACGTCATTGTATATTCTTGGGTTTTTTAATTTGTATTTTGTTCGTTTTAACTATGTATTTCTGTGATCATACAAATGTTCTCGCCAAATTCTGCAGATGTGTTCCGTAAAATCTTGACTGCATACGGTATACTCCTTCAGATATGATGTTCATTTCCAATATTCGGTTCTTCTTTCTTAAAACTTCGTGTATTTTCACATTCGATTTGTTTTATGTTTCGTTCTGCAGTTTTCTTGAGGAGGGCGCTTTATACACGGGTTGGCACTCGTCACAAAACTGATTTGATGTTATAAAGATTGGAAAAAGAGGAAAATAAAAATGCAATTAATATTAAACAAGATTCTATCAGCATGTCACAGGTACATTAAACATATGTGGGCGCTCAGTATGGTTCATCTGATGTGATGTGAAGAGTTTATCAAGGACATGAAGCAATCTATTTCTCAATAACTTAATTTTCCTACATATAAATTTAAATCCACATAATAATTCACAACAAAATTATATTAGGTGCGCAACTAAGTTCCCGCTGTTAAGCAATAGATGGCGCCAGTAGTAAGTGCTGGTCGAATGTTGTACATCTCAAGCGTCATAAACCAAGCTCAGACATATGGTAAACAAACCGCTTTGCCAAATCAGTGATTTTGGTTTAGTGTTATATATTTTGGTTGTTTGAAGATGTCTGGTTTCGTGCCAAATAATCGTCATTTGCGGGAAGTGTTGATTTTCTTCTTTCATTCGAAGAAAACGGCGGCTGAAGCACATCGAGAGCTCCAAAAAGTTTACGGTGATGCTGCTCTGAGTGAAACAACGTGTCGTGATTGGTTTCGTCGCTTCAAAAACGGTGATTTCAGTGTTGATGATCGTCCGCGTGAAGGAAGGCCAAAAAACTTCGAAGACTCTGAATTGGAGGCATTGCTCGATGAGGATCCGTGTCAAACGCAAGAAGAGCTTGGGTCAGGATTAGGAGTTTCCCGCCAAGCCGTTTCTAAGCGATTGCATGCGTTGGGAATGATTCAAAAGCAAGGAACTTGGGTTCCTTACGATTTGAAGCCAAGAGATGTTGAGCGTCGTTTTTTCGTCTGTGAACAACTGCTCCAGCGGCAAAAAAGGAAAAGTTTTCTACATCGCATTGTGACGGGTGACGAAAAATGGATTCATTACAGTAACCCAAAACGGAAACATTCATGGGGACTGCCCGGGCATGCTTCAACATCGTCGCCTAGGCCGAATATTCACGCTGCGAAGGTTATGCTGTGTATTTGGTGGGACCAAGTTGGTGTTATTTATTATGAGCTGTTGAAACCAAACGAAACCATTACCGGGGAACGGTATCGAACTCAATTGATGCGATTGAGCCGAGCACTGCACGAAAAACGGCCACAATACGAGCACAGACACGAAAAAGTGATTCTTCAGCATGACAACGCTCGACCTCACGTTGCGAAACCCGTGAAAACCTACTTGGAAACGCTCAAATGGGAAGTCCTACCCCACCCGCCATATTCTCCTGATATTGCACCGTCCGATTATTACTTGTTCCGTTCGATGGCACATGGTCTCACTGGTCAGCAATTCCACTCATATGATGACATCTCAAAATGGCTGGATTCTTGGATAGCATCAAAAGACGAACAGTTCTATCGAAATGGTATTCACGTTCTACCAGAAAGATGGGAAAAAGTCGTAGCTAGTGACGGGCAATACTTTGAATAATTCGTTTGTAACCTTTGTTTTCAAAATAAAGTTCCTTTTTCACCAAAAAAACAGCGAGAACTTAGTTGCGCACCTAATATTTAAGGAAAACTATCCTGTTACTGTATCAGCTTTATGGACAGAAAAGCGTGTTCGGAAATAAATCTTGTATCATCACACGAACGTTATAAGTTTAATAGAAATCCAAACAATCTTTTGCTCAACATTTCTCATGTATGCTACTTCACACTTTTGCAATAATAGATATGAATTTCATCCTCACACCCAAACTTTCGGACCTTTGACTTGACTCCTGCCATCAAGGTTTAGACAAGCTTCTTTCTTCTGGTTTTGTAAGCTTTTGTCCACGTCTGCTTGAAGTTTTGAACCGATTTTGACTCACCCCCCGGTTTCCGACAATCAGCCTACATTATTGCCCAAAATTTCACGATCGGTCGGGGCTCTGGACAGTTTGGAGGATTAAAGTCACGGGGGCCCCAAAGGGGTTTTTTTTTTCTCGTTTTTTTTTTTTTTTTTGGTGGGGGGGGGGGGGAAAAGGGGGGAAAAAAGGGGGGGTGTGGGGGGTGCTGTGTTTTGTGGGGGGGGGGGGGTTTTTGGGGTGTCTTTGTTGGGGTGTTTTTTTTTTTATTTCTGGTGTGGGGGGTGGGTGGGGGGGTTTTTTGCCCGTGCGTTGATTTTTTTGCTATTTTTTTGGTTATTTTTTTTTTTTTTTGTTTTTTAATTTTGTTTTGGGTTCTTTGGTCTTTGGTGGGTGGATTCGGTTTGAAAAAATTTTTGGGGGTTAGGGATAAAGGGTTTTGTTTTTGGTAGGGTAACGGGATGTAATGTCAGCCTAGCTCCTTGATTCGGCCTATGTACCAAAAATGTCATTAATTCGCCGATAATCAACAAAATTATATTCCTATCAGGATGACCGATTTATTTCAAAGCAATTGAGACATAATTGATCAATTAATAGTTGTTCACTTTCACGTAATTTTCGATTTCCTCAACTTTTTAGACAATATGACTTTACTGGTTAAGCTGAACAGATTATCTACACGATCTTCGAATGATCTTAATTTGCAGAAATTGAACCTATAAACCGAATAATACAGCCAAGATGTACAGAAAATAGTCACACGTTATAAACTAACAGGTCACATAGGTAAAATAACGATGATTTAACAAGAAAACCATAGACCCAATGTTAGGAACATATTTTTTTTTCCACGTTCCCAACTATGGCCTGTTATATGGAAAGCGTAGTAAAAATGTTGTTATTGGTAAAATTTACAATAAAAATGTCTGAGTTTCGGTTGAAAGTTTTCCGTATGGGTCATCTTAACACAAACTATAGGAACAAAATCTGTGTAGAGTGAATTATAATGTTTTGATTATCAAATGGTCGCTAAATCATATGTAAAAATCACTTAAGTGTTTCTTAGCAGTTTTAGTATAGTTTGATTTATGAAATTGTTTGTTGGGTAGAGCGAATACAGCTGGAAACGCATTGAATCAGAAAATCAGAAAAAAAAATCGTGCGGAGACAACATTTAATAACAAATCTGTCGAATGGGACGAACGTGCATCCATGAATAGACCCAATTTGGCGCTTATAGACCGACATTACATCCATATCCCTCGAAGGTTTCTGACTTTATAAAATAAGTTGTGTAACTTTTCGTGATACATACTACCAAATGGCATATTGAACATATCTAAGCAAGTGTATAACTAGTCAAATATCGCTTCCAGCTCAAGTATTTTATGAGTTATAGTAAAAAATGTAACCGATTGTTGCATCTTAGGCTGAGTCAAGGGACACATACCCTATTTCATGTAAATTTAAGTCAGATAACGCCTGACTACTCTTCCCTGACACAACTTCGAGCAATCATTAAAAGAACTTGCAATTTGAGCAAATGACAACAACTCGCAATGTACCATGATCAACTTAGCACAACAGCGCCCTTGCGCTCGCTGGCCTAAATTTCCTCTGAACTTGCCCCAAGTAAAAAGTTTCCTCCGAAGTTTCCCAATGTCTTCTAAGTTTGATCGGCATGTCCCAACTTCTCTAGATGCCTTTTGACCATTGCCCAGTAGCGTTCAATTGGACGAAGCTGTGGACAATTGGGAGTATTGATGTCTTTCTCAACGAAATCTACTCCATTTTCTTGCATCTTGGTTTTGGCGTAATGGGCTGAAGCCAAATCAGGCCAAAACAAAAGAGGGACCTTGTGCTGTTTTTGCAACGGAAGCATCCTTTTCTGCAAACACTCACTACGGTAAACTTCGGCATTGATCGTACCTTAAGTGTAGGAAATTGACGACCTGGAGTCGCAGGAACAAATAGCCTGCCATACGAGAATCTCCTGGCCAAATTTTTCCACCTCGAACGGCTTTTTGGAGATGCTCACATCTCCTATCTAATCCTATCTAATCTTGGTGTAAAATGTGGTCCTGGAAGCGTTCTGGAGTCCTCTTTCACATATGTTTGGTCATCGATCAAAACGCAAGCAGACGGTCGTTGCAAAAGTCGGCTGTATAACTTTCTGGCTCTGGTTTTAGCCCAGGATTTTTGCTCAGAACTTCGTTTTGCTATTTTTTGATTCTTATAAGTCTTCAGGTTGTTGCACTTCTTGATTCTTGGTACCTTTCCGACGGAGGTATCAGGATTTTTGGCCAAATCAGGATCGACATTGATCTGTGCCGGAGGATGAGGTTGACTGCCTTCCGATCCAATTTTGGGTCAGCTGGACCTGGTATTCTCCCTTTTCTTGGCAGCTCATCGAACGAGTAGTGTTCCCCGAACATTTTGATGATAGATTTTACGCTGCCGTGATGAATTCCGAAACGTTCAGCTATTTTGTTCAGCGAAACATCCTTCTCACGAAGGCACGTGTCCACCACTTGAATTTTAACACTCTTTTAGATTCGCGGCATCTCGAAAACGACCACTTTTTACCGAAAGTTCAGGAGCTGATCAAATTGTTGACAGAAGAACGTATCGAATGTAGGTAGGCTTAAACCGATAATCTTACGCGATTATGTTACGCGTTGCCAGTTTATTTTCTATACAATTCTTATAGCAACCAGCTTCAAATTCAAATAAAAATTAACTGAATACCACCCCTAATAAACACATACCATACAGTAACGATATCATAGATGGTGTGACCATACCGCTTACAGTTGGGATGATACCCCAAATTGGCGGTGAGGCACTTCTTATGGTAATTGTTTATGCGGGACCCCTATCCTATAGATCCGCTAGACATTTTTTTGGTTTTATTCACATTTTCTTGAAGGTCTAGAGGAAGAATAAATATTTGAAGGCATCTCACAACAAAACTATAGGATGTTTTTATGGCAGAAAGTCAGCCATGGGTATACCTATTTCAATTCCCTTACTTCGGGTCTGCATATTATATTAGTCGGAATCTTTCTGTGAAAGTCGATTCTCTCTTATTTTTTTTTCTTCTAATTTTTTTTTATATTCCTCTACTCTACTTCAAGTTTCTATTGATATCGATCACCAAAAATGCACTTCATGACAGTTACCTAAAATGCAACTCATAATGATCATCTCGACCCCGGAGTTAACTTTATCATTAAAACGACTGGAACATCTAGGAAATCATATTCTATTCACATTTGGAACCAACGAAACGCAACTGAATAATACTTTTGAAATTACACCGTGATCAATAAATTCGGTTACACTTTCAAAAATGCATTGAAATAACGCAGACGGTATATTTTTAATTTCTTAATATATTTTACGGAAAGTACTCTATATGTAGATTAACTACAGAAAATGTTTAGAAATGACTCCTCATTTAACTATCTTTACCAACCGCAAACGTTCTTTGAAATTGTCACAGGCGGCACGTACTGATTCCATGGGCATATCCTCCCAAATTTTCTGGATAAATATCTTAAACTGTTCCAAATTCGAGATTTTGTAGTCCTTCAGTTTGGATTCATATTGAAGCACCAAACGAAAAAATCCAATAGATTCAGATTCAGAGAGCTGGCAGGCCATTCATTCTTCGCCAGGAAATCCGTCAAATTATCCCTACACCAGACCTGAACAATATTCGCCGTGTGAGCTGGCACGCCATCTTACTGAAATACATAATGATCTTCTCCATAGAGCTGTCGTAGATTGGGAGCAACAATTTTCTCCAAAACTGTCGTTTTATAATACACGGCGTTAATTTTCATCCCTTTATCGATGAAAATCAACGGTAGTTTACCTCGCTTGCAAATTGCGCCCCAAACCATCACTGAAGCTGCAATTTGAAATCGAGGTACGTTTATCTGGGACGCAGGAATATTTTCCTTAGCAGCTGCCAAGGTAAGATCATTTTGTGCGTTGTGAGGCTGCTCCCGAACAAACAGTTTCTCTTCAGAAAAAATGAAAATGAATTCATGACCAGCGTGTCGCGATACTATCACCTTTGCTCTCTCTTCTGCTTGGATGGTTCGGAAACGCCACGATCCGAACGTTTTTTAAAAGCCTTGAATCAAAGATCACGTCGTTAAATATTGTGAACTCCAGGTCTGAAGCCATTTTCCGTAATGAACGTTGTTCTTTGCGTCGGATTCGCTCCCTTACGATTTTGATGTTTCGCTGTGTTCGTACCGAACAACCGGACCTTTTCCTGTCCTCCAAATAGGACATCTCCTGATACCTTTTGATGGCCTTGTATATAAAAAAGTTACGTTTAACACCAAAAGATTTCAGGCTTTTGAAAATCACGCCAGGGCGGTTGCTATTCAAAGATCGTTTCATTACAATTTCCCTAAATTGCTTCATCGAGCGTAGCAAGCAAAAACTGAACGAAAATGAATATCACTAGCATGTGTCAGTATATACAAGGAAGTAAAATTATCACAAACACATATACAAAATATACGCATAGCATGTCTTTTACACGCGCATGAAAAAGTGTATCCGAATTTATTGATCACGGTGTAAATGTCGACTTTTATTAAATCTTATTTAGATTTCCCTTTGATTGCTTTTGCTCTTGGTTAATACTATGTAGTTTTTTCTTCTTCTTCATTAAGCTTTTTTTTTTGCTAATTGCTGACTGAGTCGGAAATCACTTGAATTCTCGAGTTCCTACTTAAGAAATGGATTGATTTCTTCGAAAACAACACAGAACAGTGAACGTTTCTCTGTTTAGCTTCTGAAACTACCACAAACTAACCCAGGCTAGGATCTCTTCCAACAAATAGCATACGCCGACACAGAAATAAGTTAATATTGCACACTAGCCTTAGTCCTACCGACAGCATTCAGCATCCGATTGCACCAGCAAAGCAAACACTTAATCCCTCCACCGCGCCGGCTCTCATCTCTTACTCTTAGCTACTGTCTGCTGCTGTCTAATTAAATACGAGCAGCAAACGTGGAAAAGTCGACCGGAATCCCTTCCCAAAGCATGCATATTGCTCGATTTGTGCATTCATCAAACTGTATAGATACAACAGTTTCACTCAAACAAACCAAACCCTTGCTGCCACCACTCATTTTTTTTTTCGACTGTAGCCATCCGGGAGTAAGCTGCCTCGAGTGAAGAGCCAAAGTGTGCACAAATTACTTCCAACTAGTTGAGCAGTAAATTGTGTGCAAGAATGTTGAGAACCACTTCTGGGAGCAATGACGGTGGTTTGAGGTTCTATATTGCAGTCAGTTACGGTTGTCTGGCTCACGGAAGCATCGAACCAGCCAGACACACAGGAACGGGTGTGGCATTTGTTCCGATGCGAATTCGACTCGGCGGTGCCGAAAAAAATGATACACAAAAAAAAGTTTGAAAGCGGGTTCATAAGGTGGGAAAATTGCACTCAGTTGCAATGCAAGTCAAATGCAATCTGGAAGGTTATTGGTCGAATTCGACTCTCGAGCAATGGAATTTCTATTTTTCCCAACTGGTAAAGTACTTACATTTGGTATGGCCTGATGTCTCGGCGGCATCTGGGGACGCATGCCAGCTAGTGGTGGCGGAGCGGGGCTATAACGTGGCTGTTGCATGTTGCTGTTGTTTATGGTGATGATGTTACTGCTGCTGATGCTACTGCTGTTATTGCTCTGTAAATAGAGGACATAAAGATAAAAGACAAGCAAAGTGAGTCAACTCTAGTAATAATAATACATAAAACAAAAAAGCAATGCTAGTTAATAATTAATGCACTCAGTGACTTGGTGCTTTTGTCTACAATCTAGATGGCAAAGTTCTACGCGTAGCTCCGTTGTGCTTTAGATGCATCTTTTGATAAATGGCAATTTTATTCAGAAAACTCCTTAGTACAGAGCAATGTAAAAAAAAATCTACAAACGTTATGACGGGGGCAAAAGCTATGAAATACCAAACAGTCCATGGTAAATGCGAATGAAATTCACAACCTTTTGTCCTATTCGACACCATTCCGGTAAATTCTTTTTAGCATGGAACAGAAAATTCGTCGCCGTCGTTTTCGTTAACGTATTTTACTGCAGTTTGGCTGTAACTTTCGTAACTACAGCTATACGACAACTACGACAAAGAGTGCATAAATAAATATCGCCATCTCCAGACCATGAATGCTTATTGCCCCAAACAATGATGCGCTAGGACTGTAGGGTCACAACGGATGTAGTCAGTGAATGATTATGATTCCGAGTTGATACTAGCAACATTTGGTAATCTATCCAAAAAGGCATTGGAAACATTACAAAGAGATCGAAACTTTCGAAAATTGGGAAAGTTTCCTCGATGGCCCCTGCCCAAATACGCCAATGGACTGCACCAACTTTGCACCGTTAACGACCGAAGGCCCGCAATAATTGCTGGCAGTGACCAACCAACAGACTGCAATGAAAGTGAGAAATAAAACTATGCGAAATAATTTATTACAATCCAAATGCAAATTGAGGTTTACGTTAACCGAGAATGAATCGATATTAAACGAGCCCCGTTCCCGCAATGACCAAATCAACCGACGGATCTAATACAATTCGTTCCAATTCATCACTTCCACTCAATAAAGAGACTCGTGCATCGCCTTTCCATGATTTCCTCTGGCACGCAATAAACGCATTCATCTTCCACCACAGCTTGAAATTCTTTCACCTTTCTTCCACAGCGCCGCCACGCGCTCTGTAATCCAAAGTCAACTTAATCGAATCCCAGCTCAACTTAATCTCGCGATAAAAACGTGATTGTGCAATCATTATTATCATCTCATCTCGTTCCAGTTTATTTTCCACCATCGTTCTCGTCTGCCTACATCAAGACATATCTATTTGAATGCTGTGTGGAATCAAACAGGGTAGGAAGATTGTTTGGCACGTTTTCCCGCCTATTATTGATTCCTCGTGGCTAGCTGATCTTTCTAGTTTCTCCGTTCTTTCGAATTTCGAACCCCCATCATTGTCTATCGTACACGATAGTCTATATAAAGAGAAACACCCCTCCGCCAGCAACCGTTCAGCGGAATTCCTGCTGAGGCCCTGTGGGTCGGTCGGGCGGTTGGCCGGTTGGCTGATGCTGGAGCGCTTCTACTGTCGGTTATTGGATTCGCTTTTAATTTTTCCCAACCACATCTTCTAGCATTTATTGGAACGAACATTCTTGTCCAGAGTGGTAGGGTGGAGCGACGATAGTTGACGTTGATTATGGATCAGATCATTGGAATTTCGTTTCCAATTCACTAGTAATGACCATCTGCAATCATGAGAAATCCGAATGAAATCACATATTAGTGTTGATTTCACTGAAAATAGATATTGCAAGTCATACAGTATTAAAATCAGCGAAATTTTAATAGTCGAGGATTTCGACTCGAGGTTATGGTAATTCAACACTACTTCATCCTTTTTATTTTAAAACATTTACAAAACATGTATTACAAACGAAGCAACAATGCACAAATTAAACACCTACCCAAGTCGACACGGTAGCTGTCACCTAAGTTCCGTCCAACCGTTCTCAACCTACTGAGAAGGTCTCAGCAGGTCAAATTTACACAAATCGTTTTAAAGGTGCAACACATTGCAATGTCAAAACATCGTCTACAACATTTTGTCATTGTACTCGGTTCATTGCTGCTTCTCTTCAGCCTCGTTAACGACCCACACTCGCCTGATCTTAATCAACCTGATCCGCCCTCCTTACTCGCTGCGCTCCACGTCTTTTTGTACCGGCCGGATTGGAGACGAACACCATCTTTGAAGAGTTGTTGTCCGGCATTTTTGCAACATGCCGTGCCCAACGTATCTTTCCAGCTTTCGCCCATTTTCTGAATGCTTGGTTCGCCGTAGAGTAGAGCGAGCTCGTGGATCATCCTTCGCCGCCCACACCGTCACACCGCTAAAGATGGTTCTAAGCAAGCGACGTTTAAAAACACCAAGCGATTACAGCCCCTCCTCGAGGATTGTCCCCGTCTCACGCGCCCACCGGTCTTATCAGCGTTTTGTACATTGTGCATACAGTTCTCCAGAAAAACTGACAGTTCTACAGAAAAACACTGCAAGGTAATGGGTTGTCGTGTTTGCTATCTAACATTGCATTGGAAGGTGTGCTTTGAATAGCGGGGATAAACACGAGTGGCACGATGTTCAGCAAGTCCGTCCAACTTTTTGGCTTTGCCGACGACGTTAATATCGTAGCACGTAAGTTTAAGAAGATGGCAGAAACGTGCAACAGACATAAGGCTGAAGCTAGATTGAGCTTCGGATTAATACGTTGAAAACGAATAACATGAAGGAAAGAGGCTTACGAGGAGACAAATATAGCCTCCCACCACGAGTTCAGATCGACGGTGATGAAATCGAAGCGGTAGACGAATTCGTATATCTGGGCACAATGATGACCGCTGATAATTACACCAACAGAGAGATATCCGACGTACGATAAGACCGAACAAATTTCACCGAACCACAAAGGTGACCTTCTACAAGACATTTATTAGACGGATAGTCCGCTACAGCCACGAAACATATACATTACTCGTGGAGGACCAACACCAAGGGCGCGTGTTTTTGAACGGAAGGTGTTGCGCACAATCTACGGTGCAGTACAGATGGAAGACGGAACGTCAACGAGTCGAATGAACTACGAATTACATCAGTTGCTGGGAAAACCTTCCATCGTACACACCGCTAAAATCAGTCGACTACGGTAGGCTGGGTATGTCGAAAGAATGTCGGACGACAGTCCAGTGAAAATGGTTCTAGAAACGACGAGCACAAGAAGAGGCGCGCAGCGAGCAAGTAGAAGTGGACTGCGAGGTTGGTGAACTGCAGCCTTGGACCGAATAGAATGAAGACGACGAATGAAGACAGCAGAGGCCACCCCGGCCTTAGTATGATTGGTAGGGTAAGGTAAGGTAAGTACATTTGGAGTGGGAGTACAACTTTTTTGACCGCGAGTTTTTCTCGAACGCATAGTAGGCACGACTTCTCATACTAGGCGTCTTCGGATGTTACGGCTGGTGTCGTTTTCTGCCATAATCAAGGATCCAAGGATCCTCCACCACCTCGCAGGTATCCCCGTCAACCCCAAGGCTGCTTTCTAGGCGGGCCCTGTCGCACTATGTGCCTCCTACTAAAGGATGTGTGTGTGTGTGTGTGTGTGTGTGTGTGTGTGTGTGTGTGTGTGTGTGTGTGTGTGTGTGTGTGTGTGTGTGTGTGTGTGTGTGTGTGACTCCAACCTAACACCCATCGGCCGGCAATGGTATTATAGAAGAAATCTGTTTACAACAATCATTCAAGTGACCATTGGAAGCAGCTTTAATCCGGGAGCTAGAAAGTGATAGCTCTACAGCAGATCCAGTAACCCATTTCAGAATGTTTGGGGAGTCACGCCCATTCCGAGGTTACGTTCACATACAATAAGCCCCGCATGTAAACATTACCGATATCATTTGGATAAGGGCACTGCAACACACTTCCAGATTTGGAAATTTTATATTTCCAAACCAGGCACGTATTTAGTATTATTTGAAAATAAGATTAGTGTTAATAAAATCAGATACATCTCACCCATGTCTTGTTCATTCGTAAAAATAAAAAATTTCGTCGTTGATTCGTAATAAATTTCATGCACTCGCGATTAAATGTGCACAAAAATTAACGTTGCTAAGCCGCCCGCTAGATATGCAACCTGCATAACAAAACTTCCCGTGGTGAATGCACCTAAAATTATGTGCAAGCTTTTCACTCGCCCATGCGCGTTGTTTTCGTTGTTTTCGTTTCGACCAGCAAATGGCCGTTCTCTACATTGCACTATTTCTTTTTTCACTCCACACTCTGCCAATAATGCAAATCCCCGCTATAAGGCGACTCTATATCGAGCTTCGAAACTGATAATAATCATCGATTCACTCGCGACAAAACGGAAAAACACTCTAAACTAATAATTTATGCCCGAGTGTAACAATATCACCATTAATAACCCCCTACTAAAGGATGCTTCCATCAAAATTTGATCGACTTAAACTTGACGCATTTCCTTTTATCGTGCATTAAAAATTGTTGCACACCCCTCATTTTGAAGATGTGTGCGTGTAGCATCATGCCTATATTTTGTTTTAGAGATTAGCACTTCAGTTATCAAAATGTCGTCGAAGGAAGAGAAGCAACGCATCAAAATTTTGCACGTGCATGACGAAAATCCAAACTACTCTCACGCCGAGTTGGTGAAATTGTTGAATGTAGCTAAATCAACTGTTACTAATGTATTAAAAGTGTTCGGTGAACGTTTGTCGACAGCCAGAAAAGCTGGATCGGGGGGGAAAATCGAAAGCCGGAGGCCACAGCGACGACAAAAAGAGTTGCCCGCTGTTTCGAGCGGAACCCCAACCTCTCCGTCCGAGGTGTCGCAAAGAAGCTGGGAGTGGTGCCTTCAACCGTGGATGGAGCTAAAAAAACGAGCTGTACTATCGACTTACAAGAAAGTGGTGACTCCAAATCGCGACGATAAACAAAACACGTCGGCCAAAGCACGATCGCGAACGAAGTTTGATTGCATGGTACGGGATGATGAAACTTACGTCAAGGCAGACTTTAAACAGCTTCCTGGACAGAAATTTTACACGGCAACCGGACGGGGAATGGTGGCAGATATTTTCAAGCACATTAAACTGTCAAAGTTCGCGAAGAAATATCTGGTGTGGCAGGCCATCTATACCTGTGGCTTGAAGAGCAACGTTTACATTGCGACTGGAACCGTCAACCAGGAAATTTATCTGAGCGAGTGCCTACAAAAACGTCTACTGCCTTTCCTGAAGCGACATAATTGTTCCGTTCTATTTTGGCCGGATTTGACATCTTGCCATTACGGAAAAAAGGCCATGGAGTGGTATGCTGCCAACGACGTTCAAGTGGTGCCCAAGGACAAGAACCCTCCCAACAAGCCAGAGCTCCGCCCAATCGAACAATATTGGGCCATCGACCAGCGGAACCTTAAGAAGACTCAAAAAGCTGTTGTGAGCAAGAAACAGTTCAAGGCTAACTGGCGTTCTGCGGCGAATAAAGTGGACAAGGAGACTGTATAAAATCTTATGGCAGGTGTTAAACGAAAGACCCGGCAATTCGCATTCGGTAAAAAGGAAGCTTAGCTGAATATTTCTCCTGTATTCTGTATCAACTGAACTTGAAAAAGAAAAAGAATTTGACTTATTAATAAAAACTTTGATCGATTCCCACACATTACTGTTTGACTAAATTTTGTTCGGAACATCCTTTAGGATGTATTTTACTTTCGACACATTCACCACCAGTGCGACTTTTGTTGCTTCGCGTTCCAGGGGGGGGGAAAGCTCCGCCCCCGTTAAAAAAAAATAGATAAAAGGGGGGAAAAACGAACCCCGCGGGGGGGGCCCCGGCCCCGGGATGACACCTTCCAGCGCAATGTTGAACAACAGGCATGATGAAATAGGGTGGAATAAGAGGGAATAGAGGCACAGGGCTGGATTTGAAAATTGGCGGGTGGTGATGATTTTTTTAAAGTGATTATAATATGTTTGTGATTCGGTTTAAGATGACAATCACCTTGTCGTAGTCCTCGACGTGATTAAAACGAGGTAGAATGGTCTCCCGAAATCTTCACGTAGTTTTGAGGCCAGAACTCTCCATAGCTCTGTGCGGTCGATATTGTCGTACCCCGCCTTAAAATCGATGAACGGGTGATGCATCGGTATTCACGGCTTTTTTGGAGGATTTGACGTTGTCGAGCGTCCTCGCTGAAACCGACCTAATAACTTCTCGACGGCGCCGGTAAGCGTGGTAAGCTTGGTTGTCCTCACCTCAGCCAGTCTGGTATCAATATTAGTCGGCGCCGTTGGGATTTTCTGAGACGGAAAATCTTTGATTACGTCTTCCTTCGGAAGTAACACTGTTGGTCCCAGCCCATGTGTTGATGTGTTCGATATGCAGGGTCCAGGACCTCTCCTTGGCGTGATGAACCAGGCTCAGGCTGAAAGTCACGTAAATACGAAGCAACAACAACTGATTACTTCCAACGAACTCATTTTCTGTTGGTGATAGATAACGGAAGATGATCTGAGATAGCACTTCACAGGCGGCATTTGGCATTTGTGATCGATCGATAGTTGTCACTCTCCAGCTTGAAGTCCTTCTTGTAGATGGGGCATATGACCCCATGCATCCAACCCTCCGGTAGCTGTACGGTTTCCCAGATTCAGACTATCAGCGGAAGCAGACAGATGGGCAGCTTCGCCGGGCTTGTTTAGATACCAACTCCGAACCATCCTTGCTAGCCGCATTGTTATTTTTGAGCTGCTGGATAGCATCCTTAACTTCCCCCAGAGAACATAGTCATATCTGCTGTCTTGGTCTTCTGCGCTTGTTACCTTTGCACTATTCGGATATTCGTTGTAGTACTGCTTTCACCTATTGATCACCTCACGTCCATCCGTCAGAATGCCCCCATTCTTATCCCTGCAAATTTCGGCTCGTGGCACAAAGCCAATACGAGATGTGTTGAGCTACTGATAGAACTTTCGCGTTTCTTGAGTGCGGTGCAGCTGCTCCATTTCCTCACACTCCACCTGTCCCAGGCGGAGTTTTTTTTCTCCCGGAATAGGCTGTTGCCGTTTACGTCTATACCGGTTTTGCCAGGTCTCGTGCTGCAGAATTACTGCCGGGTTACCGTACCATACTTTGTAAACGACGGACAGTTTTGATTGCAGTTTTACCATCACTGATGGTCCGAGTCGATTTTAGCGTCACGATAGGTTCTGACGTCGATGATGTCGGAGAAGTGCCATCGATCAACAAAACATGGTCGATTTGCGATTCTGTCTGCTGCGGTGATCTCCAAGTGTACTTATATTAGAGGCTAGAAGTAAGGGCTCCGAATGGCCATATTCTTGGAGGTAGTGAATTCAATAAGTCCTGGTCCGTAGTCGTTTGTCCACTCGGGAGTGCTGAACTTTCCAATAGTCGCTCTGAACTCCTCCCCCTGGCCGACCTGAGCATTCAACTCTCCTATTATGATCTTGACGTCATGGCTTGGGAAGCGGTTGTATTCACGTTCTACCTGTGCATAAACAGCGTCCTTTTCATCATCAGTGCTTCGGAGCGCGGGCTATGCACGTTGATAATGCTGAAGTTGAAGAGCTGACCCTTGATCCTCAACCTGCACATATTTTCTTTGATCGGCCACCACTCAATCACGCGCCTCTGCATTTAGCCTTTCGCTACGAAAGATGTTCCTACACCCAAAAGTTGAAATTGTGGCAAAAAATTCGCCACGCATATTTTGCTATCATTTATTGAGAAAGGCGCATGAGCCGGAAATGCCAATTTGGCCTATCTTGACTCACAAAGCTTTTTATGAAGTAAACAAAGCCATGCACCTGTCTGCGAGCGCATGCGTGCACACAGATTCTTCGAAAATAAATTATATGCTTGAACGCTGTACCGCTTAGTGCCTTGGTAGTCGAAGCAACCGTAGGGTCTTTATTCATTTGTCATCAACTTTAGAATATGGTTGAGTAGATTTTATTAATATAAACAGTGAAATGCAACTAAAGGTTATTTTTCTTCAATAAATCGAAAACTTAAGTCAAAATGTTTTTTTTTTACTATTTAATTCGAAAATCAATGTTGGTAGCTACTTTTCGATACACTCTTTAGCTTACTTATATTCATTCAAGATTTACCGGTGGATCCACCACCAGTATAATCGTATGAAAAATCGTTGAACTTCGTCTCTTTGTTTAATGCTAGCGTTAGGGTAACCAGGCAAACTCTGAACACTGTTTTAACCTCTGGCCGGTAGTTCAAAACATTCAATTCGATACGAAAAAGTTTTTTTAGGATTTTTAGGATGACGGAAACGTAAGAAATGGTTAACAAAATCATACTTCAAATTCCCACCTTCCTCTCCTGAACGAACAATTGTAATCCCCACTAATCTTCAGTGTTCTTAAGAAAAAAGCCAACAGAGTCCAATATAACGCTGACATGGAAACCCACCTTCGGATTATTAACGCACAAGGCCACGGGACATAAACTCAAATTTGCAGGAGATTTTCAAAACTAAGATACCACAGGAAAAGCACAATAATTCACACACTACCTTTATACCCATGAATAGGAAAATGCAAAAAGCCGTGCTTAAGAAAATGGACCAGAACTAATAATGCTGTTCGCCTCTCCCCCTCTTGGTTAAGAGAATTGTTTGAGCTCTCCTGCTCCTCCTCTACAGTACCCAAGTCCACTCGAAATACATCGCTCCTAGCGTCAGCGCCCAGGACCTCTGGACTGAGGCGTGTAGACAAAGGTGGAAAGGGTGAAAACTGCAGCAACGTCGCACTCTATAACAATGCTGCAGTATGGATGGTGGTGCATCATCATCAGAATCTCTTTGGCAAATTTATTTCTGCCTCACTCTCTCCTGGTTGCTACTGCTTCGGAGGCTGCACCTTACCACAGTGGCAAGAGGGCAATTGCAATAAATTGGAACCGACCGAGTTTCTCTTTCTGTGCAATTGCATTGGAGTTTATTCGCCTGGAATAAGGGGATTGCAATGGCCCAGCGGGTTAAGGCATGACATTGCTTTTCCGCAGAAGCAGGTTCGAAAACCTTCAATTAATAATTGTGGAAGTGCATCTGGAACACTATGTTGAAAGTCGGCTGAACACTCGCTGCAGAAGCTACAGGAAAGAGGAGATAGCAAATATCTCCTGCTCTTCCTTATCTCGATTGTCTTGCCAAAGTAGGGTTGGAATGGGTAGGCTCGAGTGATTGGGACATAGGACTATATTCTCTATAGTGAGCTGCGGCACAGAGTGTTCAAATAATTAGAGGAAATTCCACAAGAGGAGGACACCGTTCGACAATTAAATGAGGATTAAATTAATTGCGAGGCACTTCTTTTTGTGACGGCTCCAGTTCGAGTGGTTTACCCTTCTGTGTTTTAGTGGTTGTAGGAAACAAACACGTTCTGGAGCACTGGCGGTGCATAGTTTTTAATTGTTCCACTGCTGAAGACAAGGACTCGGCGGATGGAACGATTTTACTATTTTGACGGTAAATTAATTGGGGAAGACAATTTTTGAATGTTTATCGGGGAATATAGGGCGCAAGTTAACGTTTGGGCATTTTTGAGAGATCTTTTTGACGTTCATTTTAGTTCAAGCATGTAAAACCTCAGATAAGAGTATATTATAGCATCATATATACAAGGCTGGTAGCGACTGAGTGTCTAAACAAAGGAAATGTACAGAACATATGCCTGAAAAACGAGACCAAACAGAGACCAGAAAGAAACCTAAAAGATACCAAGTAGGAACTTAAAGATGAGTAGAGAAAGGCTGAGAATTATATCTACTTTAACTAAAGGTTGTACGGAATCAAATTGCATCACTTTTAAATGGCTGTAACTTTCGATTAGTTCGATGTGTATTTGTTTACGCTGTGTAAATTTCACTAGCAGATGTGCAATCGTTGCGAAGATGGAGTCGAAAGAACAGCAGCGACGCAAAGGAATTTTGCACACGTACCTCGAAAATCCGGATCTTTCTCATCGTGCCATCAGCAGGAAGCTGGCAATGGTATATTCTACGGTGTTTCGTGTTTTAAATCGTTACCACGAACGTTTGACCATCGATCGGAAAGAAAAAAGTGGTAAAAATGGATCTCCGTATAGTGCTAAGGATCACAAGCCGGTAGTTCAAGCTTTCAAGAGGAATCCTAAAAGTTCAGTTTGAGATGTGGCGAAGAAACTGAATCTAACCAAAACTTTCGTGCAAGATGCAAAAAAACGTGTCCTCTACACACGTACAAAGTCCAAAAGGCGCCTAATCGCGATGAACGGCAAAATACGGTAGGTTGACGAAACCATATTGCCTCGTTATGAATGATGAGACGTATGTAAAAGCAGACTTCCGGTAGCCTACGGGGCTCCAGTTTTTCACTGCTCATCATAAATTCGAGTTCCTGAGGACGTTACAATGCAGAAGATGTCAAAGTTTGCCTAAAAAATATATGATTTGAAATGCAATTTACTCGTGTGGAAAGCGGAGCACCCCATTCGTGACAACTGGAACGGTCAATGGGCAGGTGTACCTAAAGGAATGCCTCCAAAAGCGTCTACTTCCTCTTCTGAGGTCACACGATGGTCATAAGATTTTCTGGCCGGATTTAGCCTCGTGCCACTCGAAAGAGGTTTTGGAGTGGTACAAGGCTAAGGAGGTCAATTTCGTGCCGAAGCATCTCAACCTCCCGAACGCACCGGAACTGCGGCCAAATGAAAAGTACTGGGCCATCATGAAGCAGGCACTTCGGAAGCATCCTAAGGAAGTGAAATCGGAGGAAGATATGAAGAAAAAATGGATTGCCATGCAAAAAAAAAGTTGGTCCAAATGTTGTACAGGACCTTATGTAAAGAAGAAGGTGCCCGTATCAAATAATCTGGATTGCGAGGATTGAAGCTGTTCAAAGAAAATTTGTTCGTTATGCTCTCCGTCATCTGCCGTGGAATGATCCTGTCAACCTTCCATCGTACCAGGATCGTTGCTCACTCTTGGGTATTGAAACGTTGGAACACAGGCGCACAGTCATGCAAGCAGTCTTCGCGGCAAAAGTGCTGCTAGGTGAAATCGACTCTCCAGGAATTCTGGCTGAACTATCTATTTACGCTCCTGAACGAGTTATGGGAACAAGAAATTTTCTGCAGCTCGGAGCTCGTGCTGCAAACTACGGCCAACACGATCCAATTCGATTCATGTCATCGCGCTTCAATGTACTCTACGCTCTATTTGACTTCAACTGTTCCGCTGAGACCCTCCGTCACCGGGTTTAGCGTAGTTGGATGGAAAGCCGCTAGTTCGGAAATGCTGACAAATACTACATACTGGATACCAGACGACTGATTCCATCACGAAAGATTATTTTTAATTTTATTGACAAGTTTTGTGTGTGTACTAGAATTAATTCTGTTTACTTGCTTTGTATTCCTTCTATTTTTGTTGATTAATGTAGTGTACGGTTTAGCGATAGGGGGTTTTTACACCACATGGCTTTTCTCCATTACATTTCCATAAGATGTTTAATCAGTTGGAATTATATAAATAAATAAATAAATAAATAAATAACATGTTTTATTTTACTCCCTGAAAGTTTGAAGATGATTGGTTGAACGGGCGAATTTTGCCGAATATTTGTGTGTGTCGCAATTTGATTCCGTACACCCTTTAGCTGTGTATTTCCTGGACTGGCATATCCAGTTGATATTATTCACATAGGAATAATTAATTTGCCGCTATCAGTCAGACATCACTTCAATTATCTGTTAATAACATGTTTAGATAAACTCGTACGAAACGTGTTTAGATTACCACGTCACTTTGCGGCATAAACTGAAACAGTGGCCTTTTTCATAATTTTTTTTTATTAAGGTTCACTGGCAGGATTCTGAATAGAGTAGAAACCTTTACGCCAGGTCTTTGATGATATCGTTGCGTAAATCCTTTGCTATAGGAAGAAAAAGGTGAGTAAATGACCGTAAAAACCTGTTACCTTTTGACAAATTGGGAGCGGAATATACCAAAATACCTGTTTAGTTAAGAGTTTGTTCTCTCGTTCCACATGTTGACTTTATCTTCTGTTCCGTGGATTGCTTCGTTATTACGTGACAGGATTTTCCATACAGTTTTGAGGGTTTTATTTTCAATTCTTCAGCAAAATTTCTTCTTGATGACGTAGTACATCTTCCATTACTAATGCGTACTCTAAAACTGCGTTTTTATTCAACACTAGAATTCAACATCTCGAATTATATCGCCTCACGATAAAAGACCTCGATACAAATATAGTATCTAGGGTTACCAATCCCATTTTTATCTCATCACCTTGTAGTTTGTGATATTGAAAACAAAATATTGACCGTCTGATTTTACTTTTTACTTATTTTTGATTTATTCATTTTTATTTGTTGTTGAAAATAAGCAAACTTAATAACAAAAGGAAACAAATGATTCATACATCAAACCTATATTTCCGATTAGTATTGATAGTTAAGGGGAATTGCAGTGTGAGCCCTTTGAAGATTGCGCAACCCTGCCCAACTAAATACACAGATGTCCACAGTACATTTCCAGGGTCGCATGTATGGGTGATCTTAGGAAAAGCTTCAATCAGTTAGGTGGACTTTTAATCTACTTACCATCTGTTCTAATCGCGAAGGTATTATCAATTATCATGAAGAAATATTACAAATAATAAAATAAGACGACACAGCTTGAATTGTGTGGACCACGCATTACAACCAAAAGTATTTTTATTATTATTATAAAGAAAGTATAGCTAACATTATAATCTGTGGTCACTGTGGATTGGGCTTTTCTTTAATCGTTGCGGCCGATGCGAAGCTCGTTGGTCGACATTGGTGACACCGGGGCGGACTTAAATCCGGAGGGATGATTAGCGGGAAGAAACATGCCAAGTCGCAGCCGGCGAGGGGTACGTAGCGAGATGATGTAGAACTTTTTCTTGGTAAGGAATACGCGGCAACTCGGTCAGTGTAACGGACGGTCTGATTTTTCACTGTTTTATGCCGGGGAGCGGTATTGGAAGCACTTTTCAATAAAATGTCTTCAGGGTCGAATAATACACGTGGCCCTATTGTTAGTGTCTTAACAATGGCGACACACACTCAGTCAGCACAACGGGCTTAGTTGCATTCGCGACGTCAAGGGTGTACGGATTTGCTATTCAGTTCCACGGTAATGAAATACTTCTACACTCGACCGACTCTACTATCTTCACTTTTTTTTGCCCTTTAACAATGCGGTCACAAAATACGACGTGACGCGCACTACCGTTGCGAACACTCCCTCCGGTCGGTTCGCCAAATAGTTTACAAGACCGCATGGTTGTGTCCCGCTAAGCCTTATATATCCTCCCAAAACAATAACTACCATCTTGGTACCACCCCGGTGTCATGATGCTTAATGAACGCTGACTGATGACACTTCTTCGATCAGGTAACGAGGGGTGACAATGATTGGATTGGTGTCAATTTTTAATTGAAATTTGTTGCATGCAAGTTTATATCTTTTTGTCGTCTGTATATAAATTTTGATGTATTTTTTTTTAGTTCGGTAAGATGTAGCTAAACAGACTCAATAATGTAACAACATAACACGTGAAAACAAATAAATAAAAAAAAAACTAACATAAACAATAACAATAAAGAATAATAGTATAAGCGATTTATAAATATAAAGCTGATGTTAACTCAAACGTTCATTTACAACAGATCACCAACATTAATTATATATTTAAACATTTACTGACAATTATTATAAAAAAAAAACGTTTAAACAAAATCAAGCCGATAACAACGATTATATGATGGTTTTATTGTAATCAAAAAACGGTTGGTTACAGTACAAATAAAGGATCATGAGATGGATAATGGAACAGTGGAACTGTGCAGTAATGCTTTCCGAAAGTGTGCTGATTTTTGATGATAAATTATTTCAGCTTTTTCAACTGTGTTTATATGATCAAATGCAACATTTCATTTATTCGCAAACACTGAACTTGGCCATTGATCACCATCTCAGAATTACAATGTTCATCGATAAAAACTACTTGAGGATTTTCAGAAGGATTTTTGGGCTTCATTACTACTGATCTGGCAACACTAGTGTGCTTCTTTCCAAAATGGTAAAGAACCAGACCAGCCCTGGGACTTGGAAGCCGAAGTTAAACTACCACAAGGTTTTGCCAGTGCCCTGGGACAAGCAACCTTAGTTTTATTTTCATAGGAAAAATAAAATGAAGACTGTCATGCGAATAGCGGCAGTATACTGCAACACATATACTAGACTTGTACAAATAATCAAGTCGTTTGGTTTGAATATGTATGAGTAATAACCATGATTGATGGGAGACGGTCCGCTGCTGAAGTGGTACTCCACTCTGTTATCTTGTTCTCATATATTTTATGTTACTGAACTGATTGTTTTAATTTTCTGAATGAAATGAAAGATTTTTCATTGAAATTTCAAGGAAACATGTGGGAAGATCATGTTTTTATTAAAATACATTGATTATATAAAATTTTTGTTGACGCTCTATTTAACGATAATTTTTTTTTAATTTTAGACAGTTTTATTCAGCACATAGAAGTATCTGCGATGTATCGTCTTCGGTTTGAAAATTACATTTATTTTAAGTTTTCAAGTTTCGATAAAAAAAAATAAACTGTTAACTTTGTCACATAAAAAAATGTGACTAAAAAGCTTAAACAATTTTTCACTGATTTTTTACATATGACATTTATAGTTGAAATTTTCAAGAAAAGATGTGAAAACATTGAAAACCGCGATAGCCATAAAATACAAACATAAACATTTGTTTGAATGAAATGGTCATCCTAATGATTGACATAACAAATCACGGTTCTATAATGTTTAGAATATCAACAAAACTACCAATTGTTACAAAGCTCTGAGATCCACTATAAGCTGTTGCACGGAAAAAGCTAACCTCACTTTTCACCATGAGAGTATGAAAGATAGAAACAGCCGTCGTGTTCTCCGTCTTTTTTCTCATTCACAAATTTCTGAAGACAAGGGCACCAGTACCTGTCATATCTGAGGTGTGACGTCACTGTGATTTGGACCATATAATTTACATACTCTAATTGTTATTTTTGTATTCTCCGTGCGTGGAGTAACGATTATGATGTAGAAGGACATGTTTCGCTCATCACCATGAGGCACCAAGAGTGGACAGTTATATTTGCTAGAATGAAAGATATGAAGAGAAAGTGTTGAACCTACCGTACACTGACGGAACTTGTCGAAAAACAGCAAACCCACCAAACTGCCCTGAACTACGACCCTTCAACAGATACTGGGCATTTATTGAACGGCATCTCAAGAAGGATGGAAGAGAAGCTAGTTCCGTTGACAATTTAAAGAAAAGGTAGACTACGGCTATGCGAAAAGTTTCGGTGAAAGTTGTGAAAGACCTCAAGGGAGGCATTAGGAGTAATATTCGAGAATTCTTCAGAAATAAGCAATAAACCTACTGGAAGTTTTCCACATGTACATTAATCTTCATTTCCTAATGTAACTTAACGTAAACAGTTGAAAAATTGATGTTCAATTTATTACAGGAACAGCCCTTATATTCGTTTGTTTATCGCTGTGCAATATTTGGATTTATTTTACCATCTATTAACATGTTTATTTGCTATCATTAAACTGAATGCCGATTTACGATAGTTTTTTTTTTTTAATTTTTTTTTTCACCTCTTGTTTCCCGGGGAAATGGGGTAACATGGGGTAACTCGGAAGACGAGTTCCTTTGATCGTATGGCTGGTAAAAAATCGACTTTTAAATGTATGCTGAAATTCACTTCAAAATAAAAACATAACTCAATGCTAGGAATGGTGTTTAGAAATTTGATAGGAGAAAGCAGCAGTATTGGAAGAGAATTTCCCAAATTTCTGATATCTACACCAGAAATCTGGTTTAGTCACAACCGGCGTAGCGACATCTGTAGGTTTCGATGAAGGATGAATGGAAATCCTAGTAACAACTTCCTAATAATGTTTTATGTTACTCGATGCGTGAAGATGATGATAACAATGTTTTGAAGGAAATTCTTGCTTATCAACCATTTCAGGTATGACGTCTCCAATTCTCTTTCCAGTTAACTATAAACCTAAACATTCTAGACCCAGACGAGCGACCAACACCGTCCGTTCCGGCGACACACTCTGCTACGCAGTTCACTCATCTGTAAGTTCTACAATTGAGTGACTTACCGCCCACTCTTTGAACCATGTCGACGGCTAATAAGCAGCATCGAAAATAATGCAAGTTGTGCAAAAAATAAACCACCCGAATTTTCTAGAAACTTACCAGAAGCGTTGCGAAGCCCGTTGAACTAGTCGCACTGTTCCTAACTGCTCACAATGATTAAGATGCTTTTTTGCACTATCAAAAGGCACTAATCAGTCTGGAGACGGGTTCAAGCCTCGTAAGAAAAAAAAACTTTTCCTATGAAATTTTTTCACCTTTACAACACTCACGAAACCCGAAAAATAATAGTGACAATTGCCGTCGCACACTGTTCGGTTGCTGCGTTCCTATACGAACAACAAAAACACTCACCAACACCGAGGATCGAATGCGATGCAAATACTGTGCACTATGCAGCCCGCTGAAGTTAGTGATGCACTTTTACCTACAGATTGGAAGCAGAAGAAAAGTCCCGATAAGAGACCGACCGTGAGTGTCGATTGTTTACGTTCTGTTTGCTGGGGTGTCACTCGGTGTCTCACGGCACAGAAAACTCACTCTCTCGAATTTGCGGATGCTCACCAGACATTTGACACACGCTAGCAGGGCTGCCGATTTTTCATCTATGTATGACTTTAGGCTGGATTTCATGTGTTGATATTTAAAAATTAATGTTCCTCTTTTTTCAGTGAAAAAAATATGTATGACAGCAAGCTGCTAGCAATCAAAGCGGCTACACCTATGCCCACGCAAGTCTTGTATTGCAAATTGATGTTGGACAGCGAATATAAAAATCCCAAAGACCACGAAAATTAGTGATTCTATGTCACACTTCAGAATCCTAAAACGGAGGCGACACATGCTAACAACTTTTGTTTTGTTGTTACTGCTTTTTTAATCCTGCAGTCTGTTGGCCAGAATTGGATAAGATGATTTCAGTCGGAGCTTCGATGTTGAGTGTGATTCCTTCACTGCAACTGGTGATGCTGATACAATATATTTTTAAAGGGACTAAATGATAGAAATTGTAACGATTGCTTCGAAAGTAGGAGAGGTGATGTGAAACGGTTCAAAACTCACATTTCAGCTAGTAGTTTTCGAAGAAATTCAGTTAGCACTCGCTAAATATGATTGAAAATGATTATTATTCCCAGTGGGAAACAGTTCATCCATTAGGCTCGAAGAATTGGAGGAGTTTGCTCATAAATTCTTCCGGTCGGCTTCCTAGCATCTTTCTATGAAGTAACTTGTGGTCACTCACCCACCGATTACCTGCCGATCTGCCAAATTTTGGTAAACCGACTGCATAGAACTATCTCAAAACGTAATATTCCATCCACTATATCACAAAATAATGCGAGTAGTTGAACGGATTAGAGATAAGGAGAGCATTGGATATAGGACCCCCCCCCCCCGGTGGGTACCAAATAAATGACGTAGGAATCAATAGAATCAATATCATTTACTAATGCTATGATGGGCCACCAATCGGAGGGGCGGTCTAACTTGTCTTATCTCTATTTTCAGGATATCCATAGAAAAGGAGGCATGCCGCCGCTTAGTAAAAACGTACTCTAGTGAAACTATTACCTACACAGGCAGAAAAAGCGATCACTATTATTTACGAGTTTACGGTGATTGGGTTATGCCAGACTATTCGGGGTGCGGTGCAACTGGCGTTCGATGTTCTGTTGTTTGTTGGAGCGGTCCCATGCTTTTGGCGGATATTGCTAGGTACATACTTTCAGCGTATTGTTAACCAAAACGAACCGTGCTCAACATCCCAGTGATTTAGTGCAGAGGATTTCTCGGCTTCCTTCAAAGTGAGTCTTACGTCAACACGTTCCTTCCTAATCCCTACTTGACCAGCATTCGGGCACGGCCGGCGCCGATATTGCTTCATAATGGGTCACCAGTTTTTACACATTGAGGATGTATGTAAGTCCCATAAATTTGTTGATTCTTTGTGTAAATACAGCTGATCTGGCAATAACGGAGTAGCATCTGTGGGCGGTCAATCATGCTCATGCTCAAATTCAGTTACTACTCGGCTAATATGATTAACAATGATTATTACTCCCAGTGAAAAACAGTTCATCCATTAGGCTCAAAGAATTTCCCAGGAAAACCTATTTTGTATAAGCAGCATATTGACTACAGCATTATAATCATAAATGGACGAACCCTGTAAGTGTTCATTGACTTTATATTTAAGTTTTAAAATCCAACTATAAGTAACTAGTAAGCAGTTAATATGAAATAAGGTTTTGGAAATCTAGTTACCTTGTTTTTCATTGAAAACCCCCACCATTTGTGATTGGTCTTAACAGCATATTTACTGTTGATTTTAATCGGTCCAAATCGGCTCTCACAGATTATTAGAGAACCAAACGCGAAAAAGGTACGGTAACGGCTAGTTTGACATTAGTTGTAAATGACAAGGATATGTCCAATTGGAATCGCCTTGGATCTAAGGGCCTGTTCATTAACCATGTAGACTCAGTTTTGAAAATCTCAGACCCCTCCTCCCCCCTCGTAGACTTTTCTCCATACAATTTTTTGAAATTTTGTATGGAGCGTAAGCTTTGGTCAAACCCCCCTCCCCCAGAAAAGTCTACGTGGCTTATGAATAGCCCCAAACGACTTTTCTATTTGACAGGCAGGCTTACTCAGATTGGACTTTACGAAATCATTGCATGAAGGCCTCAAAAATTACCTGGGTTACCCGATAAAAAAACACCATCAGCATCCTTATTGTTGGTATAAATAGCTTCAAATTAGAATTCAGCGTATCGTTTACCAAAACGAACCCTGCTGCCAAACTAATACTTTTATCTAATACCGTTTTTTGTTTTTGAATCTAGGTCGGAACTAGTTCCAACCTGCGATACCCTAAGTTATTGTCAGTGCAAACCTCAACCCGATACGAGTTACAAATAAAAACAAGCACATTGACGTTAAACATACTGTTGTTCTGCTGGGCCGATCGAATCTTGATACCCGATCCAGGTTGAAACTGAATCCAAATCGGAAACGGTTTAAGATCCCAATGATATTTTGTGGAAGTGCAGATGATTTCTCGGCTTTCCATAAAGCGAGTATAACGTCAGTACCAGAGTTCGGAAAAACTCAAATTCTCAACTCATGCGAGAAAAAACTCATGTTCATGAATTTTTCATCGATGTGAAAACAGCAGATGAGTTTTCTTGTTCAAAAATCAATTGCTTCTTCTTTGGGCGTGGATCATTGTTATTATTGTTCCTCTCACAGTAGAAAAAAAGAACTAACACGGTCTAACTAACTGACTCACTAACTAGCTTGTCATTTGAATGGTAGTTATGAGTTTTAAGACGATATATATCTTTGGCATTGTGAGTATGAGTGTGTGAATATTCATGTGAATCTCAAACATGTGGTTTGGTTGTCCTATTCACACATGAATTTATTCACGAAAGGAGTCTAAATAAAAGATATTTGGAGAATGATTTTCCGAACACTGGTCAGTAAATTCCTACCCTTATGTTAGGTATATTATCAAAATTAAGATCGCATCACTTATAAAGGTGAATCCTGATCCAACTTCCCTAATGTATTACTAAAACCTCCTGCATCTTTTGTCTCTGGGAACGTAGAGAGAACCCCAAACAAAGGTTACATTAATATTCCTTTCCCATTCCCATTTATAGCAAGGAGGTGGCCGGTACTGTTTTGATAATTGAAATATGAAATCAATAAATCTTGTACAATAAGAATGGGCGGTCAATTTCAGCCCCATTCAATTGATTAATTGTGCAATTTCAGTAATTCTGATCCATCACGGTATAGCAACCATTAGATTTATGCAGACAATATGAAACTTTTGTTTTGAAATCCATTGAGTAATTAAATTGAAATGAATTTTACTTTTCATGCACCATGTAAACTGCCGTTATAATCATATCTGTCTGAACCCATATAACATGGTACAGTTATGCGTAGAACGGCTCTAAAGTAACTAGCTTGGTGTTTCATTATTTAAAAAAAAAACTAGTTTTCCATCATCTCAAACGTTGTGCAGACATTGACTAAAACTTGTGGAACAGTTAAAAATTCTGATTTGGCTGCTTCAATTTTCCTAATAATTTCCTTGAAAGATAGCTTGTTCACGATAAACGTGATACATTTGTAAAGTTTATACTCTGAAGTAATTTACCTATAATATTGGTTACATTTAGGATTCACCTATATGATGCAATGTAAGCATAAAACAAAAGCAAGATTTTAGGAAGGGTGTAAATATTTGAATATATTATAAAACCTAGGTTTGCAGTCAATGATTTATATCATTAATAGCCCTACATTCCTGGGAAAATGATTCATAACCCACCTACTTAACTATCCAAATCAGTTGTTCCTTTAGAACCTCCAAAGGAGTAAATTGTTAAGTATCCACTATCCAAATGATCTGATGAATCTGAATTAGATAGCGATTCAATCAAATCATCAGAAATAAAAAAATGCATGAGTAAAACTTGTGTCTAAGATGCCTATCAGCTAAGAAATACCAATAAATCCACGAAATGGTAGGTAATCCAAAGAAAGCAATAAATCAAACAACCAACCCTTTCCAACCTATATTTCCACTGCCACCGATATAGAGGTTCAGATGTATAAATCTACTTTTGTTATTTGTGCAAGCAACTTTATTCAAGACCAATTCTTTCATCAAATCCAAATTATCAAAAATCACCATCTAGTATAAGTCACCATAGAAAGTAACTACACTGACAAAAAAGCAATCTATATGTCCGACACATGAATTTGCAATGCGATCGACAAATGATAGTAACCATACATACTTCGTATATGTACACATATCCTCTATGTGTGGCCACACATACTTTTCATTTGTCACATAAACTTCATTTGTGTTCATCGGAGGGCTCTGTTTGTGTGTGAACACATCTGAATTATGTGGAATTTACCATGGATTTTTGCCAATAAATCGCGACTCCCTGAACTTTGAAGTACACTATTAAGATAATTACTTCTATAATTTGGCTAAAGACAGAAAACTTTTATAAACACGATTTCAAGTTAAGATTTAACCGAGCTTTTAAACGTTATCTTTGCGACTCAATGTGAAAAGATCTACGATATTGTTGAAAACAATTTATTTCAGGACAGCCAATCATTACTTCCAAACAGTCAATTTTAAGAATATTCCAAACAATTGTATTTATTCACAATATCCATTTGGGTAGCAATGCCATCAACATCATTTTCAAATGGCTCAAAGACAGCACAACAATGAGTACAATGCCATTCAGGCGCGTATTCAGTTTTCAAATCCTTTCCAAAGAGTTAAGAGTTAATAATAGTCTTACGTCAACTTATCTTACGTAAACGATGCGATCGTTTCTTGCTTGATTTCCTTTGTTAATGGGCAGAATGTACAATAACTATGGCTTTTATGGGCAGAATGTACAATAACTAATGTCTAATTGAAATTAAATAAAATCTTTCTAAACACCAAAACATTTAGCTCGGCAACCCTGCTGGATGTGCGAGTGCGCTGGCCTTGTCGCACTTGTCAAACACGAATGCGAGCGAGACACCGACGGTCTTCTTCCTGTTGTTCTTACCGCTGCTCTCGCTTGCAGCTGAGTTGCAAAAAATAAAGGATTTTTCGTCTATAAATCAACTTCACTCACAGCAGCCTAGGCTAGGGCGACAAACAACGGCACACAGAATTGCGCAATTCCGCAACTAATTATGGGCAAAATTGCAATGTATGCGTCAATTTCAGGGCTTACGGAATAATGCAAAATTACACGCGCGAGACGAATAACGCAAAGTGCACCCGATACCAATGGCCACCGAAGTTATGTCTTCGCTTGTCACTTGTAAATGTAATAGACACGGGAGGCCTTCGAACTCTCGTCGTCGCCGGATGATCACTTTTTTACTTTCGGGCAAACCGCCGCTGGGGAACTTATCAGAATCAAATCGTTAGAACTCAACGAATACAACAGCGAAATCGCGCCGGAAACCGAGCAAAACTTATTCCGGATAAGATTTGTTTTTCAGCCCGACTATTTTTCACTTATTTTCGCCAACAACACCACAGACGAACGGCGCAGCCAACAACACACGAAAAACGCGATTACACAAATTTTTTTTCGGCTCCGTCTGCCGTCGTCGGCACTCACTAGATTATTCTGTTCTGCATATGAGTGTGGGAGAACTCTCGGGAGTATTTTTGTTTTTTCGAGTGTGGTTGAGTGCTATTTGTTGGGGTGGTCCGTGGCCTTTTTGCTGCAGCAAGTGCATCAGGCGCATATCTGTAGCACTCACTCTCGTGAGTTGTTTGGCTCGAGCCGGCTTTCTGGCATGCATTATACTGATCTTGACAGCAAACTGCATTGAGATCTCGTCAATGGATTGGTTCACTAGGGTGATAGACGGGAAACAGAGCGTTTGAAAATTGCGCGCTCGTTATTTAATCCGTTGGAAACACGTGGTAGGTTTAGCGGTGTGCTTGCAAATTATAACCAAATTCATTTTTTTCTCGCATGAAATTTGGAATTGGCCTATCATCGTTAATCGATTCTCTTCATCGTCTTTCTCTTTGGGTTTTCACGGCTAAACAATTAAATTTGTGGCTCTACTTTTATTTCAAGAGAATACGTTGATAACTAGTACTTTACACAAAACAAAAATACATGAAAAATACCTTTGTAGCATCGTTATTCACAGAAGAGAAAGTTGATGGAGAAAACGATCAATGAAGCTCGACCCTTTTCCAATGTTATGTGAAACAAATGTTTCGTAATTAAAATTAAGTCTTATGATTTGTATAATTACTTATTCGTTGCGAGTTTATGTGCGTTATACACAACAATATTCTAGCTTTAAAGGCTTTTGTTTAATTTACTTTAGTCTCTGATCAACCTTCATTTCGATTACTAGCATTGGTTGCCTTATTTTCAAATTTTTGACTAAATGAGTAAAAACCGTTGCGCTTGGTAAAAGAAATACCCCACGAATCATTAATAAGTTTAATCCATAAACTTTTATCACATAGTCAACAGCTGTTGAGTGCATAAGTGCATTAGGAAACTTTGACACTATTCGCAGTTTATCGCTTGATAGTCAACAAGAAATTTGTGTTCATAAATCAAAGATGTATAAGTCCGTAGCTCAAGGTAACTTATACGCGTCATGCATTCATTTATCTTGAATTGAGGGTGAGACACATCTAAATCCCTTGATAGCGAATCAATCTTTGAAAAATCTTGTTTCACCTTTTGAATTTGAATCCATAAACCTGCGGTCACGCTCCATCTTTTTGCAGTAAACTTTTAAAATCTTCATCAATCTCCGGCGACCTTATGGTAGTTGGCCGGAACCATACCCATGCCTGGTGAAAAGATGAATGTCGGTATGTTATTTAGCTCTTTCGTTGCCTTGGTGATTAGCTGGTCTTCCGTTTTGGCCACACAATTATTAAAGTAGGTCCGCCGTTTGAGGTTCGCCAAAAAATTATCTATTGTTGGGAGGGTTTGCGGTCTTTTGTACAACATTTATGTTCAGCCGCTCGATCTGCTCCAGTTATCCCTTTGCATAATAAACTGAGGCCATATTCGGTGAAAAAGCCTCATCTTCCTTCGCGTGGTACTTCCTCATGAATGCGGCAACTTCCGACAGGAACTTTGTACTGTACCCAAGTAATCATTTAGCATTATATCTGCATATAAAGCAGCACTTAAACGCCATGAAGCTCTATATTCAAATATTATGGTAATATAATATCTCGGGCGAAAAGAGGCGAAATAACGTGCTAATATAAAGGAAGAAGTGATAGTTCGTAAATAACATTATTAATGCTATATTATTGCACCTAAACATAGAGATCAGTTTTGATAGCCCGTATTTATCTGCTGTTTTTTCCCCGATTTATTTTTAGAACTTTTTATTCTTTTGCTTCTTCTTATTGAGGGCCTTGGCAAAAAAAGGAGGAAAAAATACGTGTAACAATGAGCTTTAAACAAACCGCTAAGTGTAAATTCATATTATTAGAATTGAACGGGTGTTTTAGTATGGAAACTGTTTTGTAAATTTAAAATACTGCGAAAATGTCTTGTGCGTCTCGAGTCAAGGTACCCAGGTAACCAATAAGCATTAGCATATGCGGTAAATCAACCCTAAATCTGCATTTCAGATGCTACAAGCATTATATTAGCATTATATCACCATGCTATGCTTGAATGCTATCTGTTGAAAAGTTGCATTTCGAATGCTATTCAAATGCTTGTAGCCTGTAATAAGCATTTCGAATGCAAAAAAGCATAAATGAAGCATTATCATAGCATTGCAGTAAAGCAGCCGTATATTGGGCCAAAAGCGGTATTTGTGTTGCATTTAAGGCGACTTCATTGGTTGATACACTGAACCCAAACACCCTCCTGTTATCGAATGAATCCTCCGTCGGTTAATATCGAAACATTGAAATCGCATTTTCGAATGATAGATGCAGGCGGAGGACGATTTTCTAGAAACCAGCAGATTATTATTCTAATGTTGAACAACTAATAATACGCGAAGTGAATTGACCTCCCGTTCAAATTCGATTGCACGCTGTATGAAAAATCGTCATCCCTAAGTGGAATGCGTATTGCATTAGAAATTGCCCTATAACGCAAATCATTTGAAATGAGGATGACAAACATTCCTTTTTACATCATTTGGTAAAATTCTATCAATCGATATCAGAACTGGTACCAACTCGAATAAAGGATCGAAACCCGCTCGCTTGCTTCCTACGGAGTCACAGAAAATATTTCACGACTCCTTCAATTTTTAGGCTCCCGTTGCAATCTTTGCTCAACGGTTGAGGAAGTGTAATGTGAGATTAATTAATTCATGTCGTAGAATTGTTTCAAATTATTAATTAATCTATGATCTACATGTTTTGAAACAAACAACACATTAAATTTGGTTGACTGTCATACGAGACATAGATGATCGTCGTTAAGATGCTTTGGAACTGTTTATTGGTTACCTGGGTACCTTGTATCATCATGCATGATTGGTCCAACGATCAAGGCATGATCCGCTGCCTTTGCTGATCGTCAGTCACTGAAGGACTTTCTTTGAGAACTTGGTATGGGAGATTTATTTGACGTCAATACTTTCTTCATTGGTGGAATACGTAAAGTACACGTTCCCCCTCCAGTTGTTAACATCCAGCGTAAATTATGTCTCGTCATTTATTATGACTATAGCGTCGCGCTTCGCCGCAACAGCCCCTTCAGCCACTTCTTCTGAGTGATTGGCTGCTGTTCAGGCACGGTCTGTCTCTACTGACGCTTCTGCATACCAATATTCATCTTTCCCAGGTACTGCTTCACCGCTTGGCTGGTTCCACCAACCTCTCGGCCCAAGGCACGGAATAATAAGGCCACCATGCCTTCGCTCTTCCTCTACAGCTTCTGCTTTACGGTCATGCAGCACTGTCCTACGGCTGGAACCAGAGATTACGTTCGACACTCTTCAATTTTTCTCCAGAAGGGAGAGGATGTTATAAATGCCGGATTGACTATATCCGGCACACACGAGTGCCTCAAGTTGTCTTACTTCTTCGGTTTGGGGTGGAGCAGACAGTACGAACAAACCATCGAGCGTAGTTGCTTCACTGTTTTGGTCAAGGCTGCTACTAAGCATGGGAAAATTCATTCACTCGCATGAGCATCACCGATATAAAATAGCAGTCATCGGTTGCTAACAGAATAGTTAACGTGTGTGATGTTTCCTGTCGAATGATTCTACACGAATCCTCGAGAACGAACACTGCAGAAAGAATAAACGAGGAAAACAGAATCACGCGAAACAAATTTTCATCTAGGCGTTATTTATGAATGAATGCGTTGCCACTGAACGCAAGCGATTTGAATACACCGAACGAGATAAATTCTAGACAAAATAGTCAAAAAGTCGAAAGTAACATTTGTAAACAATGACTTCTAGCGTATTTTTCTGGGATCTGCTTGCTCCCACAAACAAAATTGCACCAGAAACAGATACAGGGAGTTATTACCTACCTGTCGGTAGTGGATATAGATGTTAACAACCTGGCATTTGCAGGAAATTTACGTTTTTTGTCATTGTTTACAATTGTTACTTTCGACCTTTTGACGATTTTGTCTAGAATTTGACTCAGTGAATGCAATCAGCTGATCAGAGCAGAGATACGACTTGAAATGACGCTTTATGATTTTATGTCGCATTAGATTGCTTAACATCGTGATGATTTATTTGAATGTTAAATTAGGTTTAAGGTATGTTTTAGAGAAGTGAGTGTGATTCAATCAATCTCGCTCAGCTGAATCAAACTGAATGCATTCGTTAATGATTCAGCAGGTAAAAAATAGGCACTGAGAAATCATCCACACTGCTACCGTCCGATTCATTCAGTATACGATCAGCTGCCAGTTTTGCTCAATTCTGTTTGCTACGAATAGAAAAAAAGCAGAATAGTAATGAACAGAATCGGAATAACTCAAAAGTGGCAACGCTCACTTTTGACGGTGTATGCGTATGAGTGAGAAATAAATGCAGAGTGAACCGATTTTTCCCATGCTTGGCTGCTGCAAATTAACACACTCATTCGGATTTACCCAAAATGAAGTAAAGTTAACCCAAAATCATTAAAAATTGCAATTCTCAAAATTGGGTTACCGGGTCTAAACCCAAATTTGGGTAAACCCTCAATAGATTTGATTTTGAATTAGTTCTACTCATTATTATAAAAGGTGGATTTATGCAAATTGGGTAAAATATTGAAAAAAAAAAAACCGTAGGCTGCTCTAGTTCTTTTTCTTTTTTATTCTTTTAAAAAAAGTTACTTCAATCCATCCATAATATTATAAAAAGATCAACGACGGTTATCTCTCCTCCAGCATTTGATCTTTGGCCACACTCATCACGGTGTCTAGAAACCGGCGCTGGTGCGCATCGCTCACGCATTTCGGGAATTCCTTAGCCATCAGTTGGTTGGTTAGTTTACGCTGATCGAACACCTGCGACATGTCGAAGTTTTCATCCACGCACTTGTCAGCCTATACATCCTGAATGACGCGCTTCTGTCGGTTCGCGCTGCCGGGAACTTACCGACGACTACCGCACATAATGAATGCACTCGCTAACGATCTTTCGATGTGCTGCCGAACGAGTTGTGTTCTGGAAGAGCATTCGGGAAGCGTTCGGAAGCTTCGATGGAACTTTGTAGGAACTCAGGCGTTCCGTTGGATGAGTTTACTAGTATGTCCAAATAGTATTCTGATTCGGCCTATATCCAAGATGGTCAGGATTCAATCCTTTGCCCTTACGACAAGCTGCGAATTGATGCTCCCTTTTAGAATAAAGATAAATAAAATAACTCCGTTGCCATTTCCGGCTTCTCTTTCAAACAGATTGCACAAAAGTTACGTGAATTCCAAAGAATTAATCACTGTTTTCCCCTGTGAAACTTTAGTTTTTTTTTTTATCTGTAAAGTACAAAATTGTGTCCATTGTACAAACAGTAGACATATACCAGATTTATGAAGAATAGAGTGAGATCTACCCACTTTCATAAATCGCCTTACCCATGTTTTGACATTTCAGCCTGTTTTATGAAAATAGGTAAGAGTTACTCAATTTTGGGTAAATCCGAATGAGCGCTGATAACGCTGTCAATTTTGCAGTGTTGCCACCGACAAACCGACATGAATGACAATAGAATGACAATAGAAAATGTCTTAATAATTTGTCTTATTTCTGTTCAAATCGTATTAGGCTAAGTGAACTTGAACGCACGCACACTAAAGCGCCATTTAGATCAAAGGAGTGCAAGTAAGAAGGAAAATCTTTTGGAGGAAAATAAACCATCATTCCTCTGCATGTGCCAGAAACGGTGAGGTGATCAAACGTCAAAAAGCCTAATTACTGACATCTATCTTCGTGTTCGCTGAGAACGTTTATTGTAGCCACGATCACGCTTGGGAACTTGATAAAAAGGTTCATGTCTGAGCAATTCTGGACAAATTAATTTTATCTAGATAAAATGATTCTATAGGTTCTGACAGATGAGATCGCTGCAAATTTGAATCGGTCGTTATGGATTCAGGATCAAAAGTGAGGATTGAGTTTCATGTCGGTTTGTCGGTGGTGTTGCTACGATTGGCGATGCATAGATGCCACCAGGCGGCATGGTAATCACATTGAATATCGCTAATATCAGTCAATTTTATTGATGTATTCGTTACTACAAACATCTGACGCAATTATGCGTTAGAGGTTTTTACTGAGCACGGATCCTTGAGGTTCACCAAAAAGACACATACGTGTTATAGTGTCACTTCATAACGATCGCACCTTAAAAATTGAGTTATATCCGAGGAAACGCAAAAGACTCAGCCCGTTCCATAATTCGAGCGATAGGGTTTGGGAAAACGTGACAATCAATACAAAAAATTTTGAAGGTCCATACATAAAACTTGACAAGGAGGGGGGTTATAAAAAGTCACTTTTTGCGTGACATAATTAATGGAGGTTCCCTAAGCACCATGTCCAATATATACTCATACCCTTTTTCATCTCGTCGTACTGGTGAAGGTACAGTTCATACACTATCTATGTATTTATGTGATCTTGCACTGTCTTTACACAAACCATTGAAAGTTCTGTTTGATTATTGTAATTTAGTGTTTATCTTTTATCAGCGTTGATAGAATTTCGTTAAACATTTTTTTGGAAAGAGAGCGACCAGTTGCTATTTTCAAAAGTTTGGAGAACCTGGGAGTAGAGCGTAATTCTTTGTATCGAACCATTAGAAGGCACCGTGAGACTACTTCGATGGGTGACTGGAAAAGATCCGGCCGTAAACGTTCAGCTAGGACTGAAAGAATGATTAAGACCGCCAGGGAACGAATTCGACGAAAATCGCAACGCTCTGTACCTAAAATGGCAGCTTATCTTAATGTCTCCAAATCAACCATGCACAATGTACTGAAATAGGACCTGGGATGCCAAGCTTTCAATAAACGTAAAGTTCACGGAGTTTTGGAATCTTCCAAGAAGAAAAGGCATGAAAGAGCAACTCTCCTACTATCGCGGCACGCTGGACGAGACTTTGTCTTTTCCGATGAAAAGTTATTTGTCCTGCAGCAGTTTCAAAGTGGCCAAAACGACAGGCTGTGAGCTTGCAAGTCTAAGGACATGCCAGATAGCGACAAAAACATTTCACGGTTCCAAAGCGCCACTTCCGTGATGGTTTGGGAGGATATTTGCAAGCGCGGCAAGCTACAGATTGTTATCATCGAGAAAGGCGTTAAGATCAATGCTTTATATTATAAAAAGGAAGTTTGCAGAATGTCGTGAGGTCAAGCTTAGAAATAATGTACGGGAAGGATGATTAGGTGTTTCAGCAGGACGGAGCGCATTTACAGCGAATTTGGCCCAAAGCTGGTGTCGGGCAAATTTGACTGACTTTTTGGCCAAGGAGTAAAGGGTGTTTCGATCAAAATTTGGTCGACTTAAACTTGACGCATTTCCTTTCATCGTGCATTAAAAAATTTTGCACACGCCTCATTTTGAAGATGTGTGCGTGTATCATGCCTCTATTTTAATTTTGAGATTAGCACTTCAGTTATCAAAATGCCGTCGAAGGAAGAGAAGCAACGCATCAAAATTTTGCACGTGCATAGCGAAAATCCAAACTACTCTCACGCCTAGTTGGCAACATTTTTGAATGTGGCTAAATCAACTATTACCAACATATTAAAAGTGTTCGGTGAACGTTTGTCGACAGCCAGGAAAGCTGGATCGGGGGGAAATCGAAATCCGGAGGCCACAGCGACGACAAAAATAGTTTGATTGCGTGGTACTGGACGATGAAACTTACGTCAAGGCAGACTTTAAACAGCTTCCTGGACAGGAATTTTATACGGCAACCGGACGGAGAAAGGTGGCAGACATTTTCAAGCACATTAAACTGTCAAAGTTCGCGAAGAAATATCTGGTGTGGCAGGCCATCTGTACCTGTGCCTTGAAAAGCAACATTTACATTGCGACCGGAACCGTCAACCATGAAATTTATCTGAGCGAGTGCCTACAAAAACGTCTACTGCCTAGCCTGAAGCGACACAATTGTTCCGTTCTATTTTGACCGGATTTGGCATCTTGCCATTACGGTAAAAAGGCCATGGAGTGGTATGTTGCCAACAACGTTCAAGTGGTGCCCAAGGAAAAGAAACCCCCCCCCCCAACACGTCAGAGCTCCGTCCAATCGAACAATATTGGGCCATCGACAAGCGGAACCTTAAGAAGACTCAAAAAACTGTTGTGAGCGAGAAACAGTTCAAGGCAAACTGGCGTTCTGCGGCGAATAAAGTGGACAAGGAGACTGTACAAAATCTTATGGCAGGTGTTAAACGAAAGACCCGGCAATACGCATTCGGTAAACATGAAGCTTAGCTGAATATTTCTCCTGTATTCTGTATCAACTGAACTTGAAAACGAAAAAGAATTTGACTTATTAATAAAACTTTTGATCGACTCACACACATTATTGTTTGACCAAATTTTGATCGGAACACCCTTTATATCCTGCCAGTTCAGCAGACCTAAGCCCCTTGGATTGTTTGGTGTAGTCGTCCATGCTGTCGAAAATAAACGAGCACAAGGTGTCTACTTTGGCCCAGTTAAAGTCATAATCCGTCGAATTTGGGACGAACTGCCGATGGATGTCGTTAGTGCCGCTTGCGATGGGTTTGAAAAATGTTTGAAGCTGGTCAAAAAGATTAAAAGCGGTGTTATTCCGAATCATATGTTGCACATGATTCATTTAATATTACCTTTCAATAAAACAATTACCAATAAAATCCGAATAACTTTTGTAAAATGATAGTTTGAATTTGTTTGAGAATATATTAGACACGGTTTAACTGAATATACACACTTAGATTTGTTACAGAAATCTGTAAAATTTTACCGAATTCTCAACAGCTGAACGTTCGGTAATCCGCTAATCGGTAATTTAAAGGATTTCGGTACAATTTTACCGAAATCCTATAAATTTTTTTTAGATAACTGTAAAATTTCGCCGAAATCCGTTAAATTGGATTACCGAAAGTTCAGCTGTTGAGAATTCGGTAAAATTTTACAGATTTCTAAAAAAGAATTGTATGTGTGCAGAGTGTATAAGTGAATTTTTAGAAAAGTTTTTGATTTAATTCAATTTCCTGAATCTAAATTTTGTATTTTATGCTAAAACCCCCATACAACGAGCAATTTCTAAAGAAAATATTACAAATATTTGATGAAAGGTATCATTGCGCCTACATGTAGAAAATTTTGTATAAATCATTGGAAATTTCACAGAGAGCCTGGAAATGGGAACATTTTACTAACACTAATCATATGATTCAGTTTATTGGCACTTGGCCAGATAATAAAAAAAAATACTCTGAGGTTAATGACATCGGTCAATGAATTATATTGAATGGCTAAGTTATAATTTATGCAGTATTTTCTTCTTCTTCAGAAAACGTTAAATAACTCAATCGAGACACATGATCATATCCCTTTAAGAGTATTGTTGATCTCTTCTACTACTTTTTCAACGCATCAATTAAAAACGCAAGCTGGACCGATCAATATTGCCTCGTTTTACAGTACGAATGTTTGATAAATAATAGTTGAATGAAGTTGTATTGAGGCATTGATGGATCTACTGGTTTCGGTGTTTACAATGAATACTCATCTGCCTTCCGGAAACTTCAGGAACCTTGTTCCGTATATGTTGCTGAGCTGGCAGCAATCAATTTCGCATTGGGGATAATTTCCGACATGCCCATAGACCATTATTTCATCTTCTCGGATAGTCTCAGTTCTATTGAGGCCCTCCAGTCGATGAAAACAGTTAAGCACTCATCTTACTTTCTTTCAAAAATAAGGGAGCAGATGTGTGCGTTGGTCGAAAGATCATTTAGAATTACCTTTGCATGGGTCCCCTCACATTGCTCAATTCCAGGCAATGAGAAGGCGGACTCTCTAGCAAAGATGGGCGCACAAGAAGGCGAGATTTTTGAAAGAAGAATTTCACATGATTAATTTTTCCCATTAGTAAGTCAGAGTTCTCTTCAAAGTTGGCAAAACGATTGGACAAGTAATTCTCTTGGGCGGTGGTTACATTCCATTATTCCAAATATTTCGTCGAGATCGTGGTTCAAAGGTCTGGATGTAAGTAGCAGTTTCATTCGTGTGATGTCAAGACTTATGTTCAACCACTACTCGCTAGACGCACATCTCTACAGAATTAACCTCGTCGATAGCAACATATGTAGGTGCGGAACCGGTTATGATGACATCGATCACGCAGTTTGGCATTGCCCGGGTAATGATGCCTCCAGAGCACGACTATTGGATACCCTAGTGGCCCGAGGTAGACAACCCTTCCGCGAAGTAAGAGATGTTTTGGGAATGCGTGATCTCCCCTACTTGCAAGCGATTTACGAATTCCTTTGTTTGTCTGATCTAAGAGTGTAATGTCATCACCCCCTCCCTTTCACTCTAGTAAATTCCCTGCCATTGTGTCCCAGTTATATTATCCTTTTGTTTCCGTGCTACTTGTACCTGCCCAGCAAGCTGTGGTCACCCATCTGCAGCTTAGTTCCTGTAAGGGACTACAGAGACCGAGGATTTGGTAGATGTCACAACCATGAGCAGCAACAAATACCTGAAATAAGTTACCTGCCTAGCCCCTTCCAAACAATAATGTGACCCGTTAACCTCGAGCTCGCCACGAGTAATTGGAACCCCACTTTACTTAAATCGAAAAAGAAAAATTGTTAACTACAATATTGAATATCGGCTCCGCAAAGTGTTACACACGCCTGAGCCTAATAAATAAACGAACTGATTAAAAAAAAAGTTGTATTGCTATGCTCTCTTAATAGTTAGAGTTGCAGTCAAATTTCGTTGCACAACACGCTGGCTATGTCTACAGAAGGAACTACTTAGTTTCGCGTAAGTTATTGCCTTTACTTCATGAAATCATGAGAACCGCGTTTCTTGTCTAAAAAATAAAGGGAATTTAAAATAAACCCAGTCTTCCGGATAGCTGATCACTGTCCCAAAACAATCCACCATCAGTGATCTTTCCAAGGAGAATAAAGGGTGAATCTGTACGAATAAGGCGTGTTTCAATGCTATCGTGTGAAGCCGATTTTGTGAATTGGTTCCTGCCTTAGAGTACCACACAATCAATTAACTTTATTGAAGACGATACATCCCACGTGTTTTGAAAAAAATTAGAAAAAAAGTATCCGGCTCTAATCTAAGAACGAGTAACAGACACTTATTTTTCGAGGACTTCAGAGTAGCTTGTCAGTACAAACGGTGTTTCGGATTAAAAAACAAAACACCTTGGTTTACAAAAGGTCATTTTGCTAAATTTATTTCGAACCGATAAATAGTTTTTGCAATGCGATTCATTTTTAAATCTGATAAAAGTCTTGCATTTTGATTGCTCTTGTCATACCATCTTATTGGCATTTTTTTATTCAAATTTGATTACCCTATAAAACTTTCGATTGTAAAGCACTGAATAAACTTTTTAAGGCACACAATTTCACCTCATCCCATACACCCACACTACAGCCACGCCCACCGGGGAGACTGACGGCCAAAGTTCCATACCGTCGGATGTCCCTCATGAGGAGCTTCCAGTTTTCTGGCAGCACTCCAGTCAAACGGCTTAACCCGTTGAATCTTAGCGCCGGATGCCGAGACCGCCTCGACTTCACCTTTTGCCGCGGTTGTACCAACGCTACGCTTCACAGCCTGTCCATCGACGATCGGATCGTACAGTGGTCCCGAGTAGGCTTGGAAGATGCCAGTCCCATTGCTGACGTTAGTTTCCTTGAAAAGTTTCAAATCAATGTTTCCGAATGCCGTGGGATGTTGCTGATCCAAGTCGCCTCGGTAGGCACTTTGGCGAATGAATTTGGCCAGCCCTTCCAGGTCAGTAATGTTGTTGAGGATTTTCTCCTGAATGGAATGTTGTTGTGCGTATGTTCCGTTGGTCTTTACCTGACCGATATCGGCTAGTTCCTGTCAAAGGGAAGAATAATTGTTAGAAGTCGTAGAGAAAATTGAAGGAAATTTTGGTCTTACTTTGAAAGTTGGCACTCCAGTTCCTAGCCAGTACCCATCATTTATAATCTGCTGAGTCATGTCTTCTGCATGCAGTCTTCCAGGTAGCTGATCAATAACCCAAAACAATCCACCATCAGTGATCTTGCCGATAGAAGTCGTTTTCTTCACAAATCCTTCGAATTCAGATTCCCCGTAGTCATTCAAATACTTGCTGCTTGTTTTCATGTGATCATCATATTCAGCATGGTTCATTAGCAGTTCTTCAACTTCGGTGGATTCATCTGACGATCCCCGATTCAATCGATTCAAATCGACTACTAACCACTGTTTCGCACCTGTCGAAGGACTTCGAGCAAAATACTTAGACCATACACGACCACTGTGAGCCAACCGGTTGGCAGCCATTACCCTGGGTGCCAGCGATACAGATCGTACCAAGTCTATCTTCATCCAGAGATTCATGTTATCGTTCTCGATCTTGATGCCAGCTACAACCATGCGATGGCGTTTACCAGAGAGCATGTAGAAATCATCTAGTGAAGCCAAAACAGCTGGATATCCGGTAAAGATTATGTTCGTATTTGGCACTACCCTTTCAGCGCTCGAGTCAGCAGAGAAATGATAATTCAAAGTGTACTTCTTCATCATCCTCAACATGGAAGAGTAGCTGCCGTCACTCGTGTGACCAAGCATGATGTTCACCTTGCCGCTAATACTCTCCACCAGCTTCAGCAGCATCATACCTTTGTTCGGTTCCACTCTCATGCCGCTATCACTATCCAAGAAATTTATGTAATACGCTTTGAGATCACGAATATCCACCGCACTGTTCATCAACAGAAAGTCCTCCAAGGGAATCTCATGCTCCTGACGGGAGCGTCGAACGCCCTTGCGGAATCCAAACTCCAGCCCATCCAACTGATCAAAGAATAGTCCAACCTGATACCAATAGTGATCGCTTTTGCCCTTCATATCGGCCATTTTCTTCACCGTTTCCACATTGGTGCTGATGACCCGTCGCAACCAGTGGCAAAATTCCTCTGACTGCTGATCTCGGCTGCATTCCGCGTCGATGGTACTGGAAGGAAGAAATACAAATTGAAGTTGTAAAATCCGTACGAGCCTTTGGCGCTTGTCCTACTTACTTTGACCAATGCTGATGGATGTTGTTCCAGGTGAGAGCACCCTCCAACATTCCCGCGGCAAAGGCTTGAATACTGTCCGGATACTCAGGTTGGGATTCAAGCTCCAACTGGGACCAACCGCTCTCCAGGAGGCTGTGCTTGAAGCATGCTCGCACAGCTCCCCGTGGAATTTCCTCCAGCTCATCGCGTTGTCCCCAGAATTCCACACGGAAGCCCGAGTTGCGGGCCCAGTAGGAGGTTGCACAGTATGTGCCACTGTAGTTGGGTCTGCAAAGGGAGAGGAAATAGATATTGGCTGTAAGTGGACTGCGAAAAGGGCGGGAATTCGATATCAGGGTTCTACGATTTTGAGATAATTATCATGTTTCTGGCTTTTCGTGGCATTAAATATCTAATAAGGTAATATACTTGTGATGAACTTTTCTAATAGCAACAATCCAGAGATAATTCATTCGATGATCTGACTAGAAAAAGAAATTTCTTAAAAAGACAAACATAAAAATGTTTCCATTGCTATTGACTACAACTATACAAATTTTAAGTGTATCAAGATAAAACCAGTTCAACACCTTTAATATTTTATCACATGTTTACCTTATCTTACTTCATTGTCTTCCCGGATCCCATCGTTGAATCACTTCAAAGTGCACTCATTGTTGATGATGCGATTCTGGAAAATTCCACTTCCATTCGTGTCTGGAACATGGCTCTTTACGAGCTACGTCCTTCTTGGTATTTAACGCTTATTACTTATTACAATAGCCTGCTCTCAACTTAGTGTTCTGAATACACTTCCAATGTTATTAATTTAGAGGTTTCGAATCGAGATACCATTTCTACATTAGTATGTATGTGTGGCAAGTATTACCCGTATTACCACACTCGAGGAGACGAGAAATTTTCCCTTACAGAAATACCTAGCCCATATCGGAAATCACACCCAGCACCTCCGACACACACAGTTAATAAAAAAATGTAATTTTCAATTTATATTCATGCACATAATTGGAGCAATGTAAAAGCTTCAAAATTACAGTTGAAAAAAAATTACATGAATTGGAAAATACATGGCACTTTATTTTTACACGAATTGAAACATTTCATGTAATTGTAACCGTTTTTGAGCTTATGCAAGCTCTGTCAGAAACAAAGTTCATCTATTTAAAAACAACGTGAAAATATCCCGGACACTTTAAAACACGAGCGTTAGGGTAAATTGATTTCTTGAAACACTTGTAAACATGCTCAAGAATCATGAAATTTAATCTCTATCATATTATAAACTGTCATTCGGAAGACTTCATTTCCCAAGCGACATCAACTTTTTTTTTTTTTTATTCTTTATTTTACGTCGGCCTATTTCCTCACATGGTGACAATCACCGACGCCAGGAAGACGACTCCACCACCTGGACCCTACCTAACGACTCATGAATATGAACCGGGACCAACGGCTTTACTTCCCTTCCGAAGGAAGACGTGACCAGATTATTTCGCCTCAGAAAAACCACCGACGTCGACTGGGATTGAACCCAGACCCTACTGGGGTGCCAAGTAGCAGTCACGCTTCCCACTACACCACCGACGCCGGCTAGCGACATCAACTTGCTAACGCTGATCTCCTTATAATTTAAATAATTATTTGTATCCAAGAAAAATAACATTTTAACGACGTGACTATAAATGTTTTCTCCCACTGCCAAACTTTTGCGATGTATCGTTCGAATTAAAAGCTGTCCTTAGAAACAATTTTAATCTAGCAACTAAGTTCAGGTGGCTCAGATCGTTTTAAGCGTTGGGTAGCAGTGGCAGCCAGGGGAAGCAACAAAAAAATCGGGCATCATGGCTTATTAGTTTCAGCGAACGAACATATAATTTTACACGTTCATGTAAACTCTCATTTTTATAAGTTGAAAAAGGCGACCGTTCCACGTAATTTTTAAAGCATAATGTAAACATACGTTGTAGTAAAAATTTGATTGAATATGAATGCTTATTTCAATGTTTTTCAACATTTCGCTTGTGTACTTGAAATTAAACTGAAATTTTAACTAATATAAGGTAATACATTGATGTATTTTTCAAATTGAACCAATTTACATTACGTGTAATTTTAATATTTTTTTTGCTGTGCAAGAGTGATCTTTAAACAAAAGAATGATTTGTAATGGAGTGTGATGAAATTGATAAAATACAATTCATCATAAAATTACCTGAAAATGCCAAGATGCACTTTTTGAATGTTATTAACGTTAGAAAATTGCACTATTTGCACTATTTCATGCTAATTGTATTTTATCCAAATCGGGTGTCTCAATCCTGATAATTTTTAAGCCACAGTATTACTTTGATGCATTTACATCATAAAATAATGTGATCTATGAATCTATATGAATCTTTGTAAAAATGTTGAAACAAATAGAAGAAAAAAAATTTATTAAACTATTTTAGCGAGTTATTTCAAAATAACTCGACAACAGTATGCTGTGGATTGTTTACATTCAAAGAAGGAGTTGTTTATTTTGTTTAAATTTCGTTTCTCTGTCTTTTCAAGTCAATAATTAGAGCAGGTTTTGTAAATGCGTCTCAACGAAAAAGGATTTATTGTTCCAGGTAAGATTTTTCATTTAAGGCGGATACTGTGCGCCATTGTTTAGACATGATAAATGCTATAAAACCTCGATAAACCATGCAATGTTTCTTGGATGGATTCGATAAAAGCATCGTAACATCGTTGACAGGCCAAACGGAATCAGTAGGTCAAGTTTGGAAATGAAAAGGAGTGTTGAACTTTTTAAAAATACATCTTTAAAGGTTATTACTTTCGGAAATGATCTTATCAACTCATTTTGTATTAAATTCCGTTATATAAAAAGAGAAAATATTTGAAATGAACTCAATAGGCTGGCTCCGAGCTTCCTGGTCTAGAACATGATACCGCATTACAATGTGGCAATGTCGACGATTGCTTTATGGTCAAATAGTTCTCCCAGTTCCCAAATAATATATCCTGTGGCAGGCTATATGTAGCAGTGGATTGAAGAATAAAATATTTAGAAGTACAGTTACGAAGAATCTGCACATTCACGTGAAATAGTACCAACAAATCTGGCTACTACCAATCGAAAATCAGTCACATTTTGAATGGTCTTAATTAGTCTGATTTGACGTTCTCGTTACGGAAAAATAATTCGGATGCAATATTATAAATAAATAGCCTTCTTATTTCGGTAAAAACTGCATACAACTTCTTCCCAATGAAAGGTATTGAGAAATTCATTAAAATAAAAAGCGAACAATGGGAAAGAATTCGCTTAAAAGTAAAAAAAAACTTCCTATTAGGTCGGGTACGAGGACAAGGGCACTATGGAAAATCTAATTGATGAAATCCAATGCAAAGTCTCTAACAAAATCGAATAATTTCTTATTTTATGTGAATTTACATTTAACAACACTCTGGTATGATAAATTCTTGGCTGGTTTGAAAATAGAACGAAATAATATTTTATTTCGAGTCTTTCTGTGGTTAGATTTTTCTGTGCATAAACTTTCACTCATTCTATTTATAGACAAGTATCGATGCCAGGTTTTTTTTACGAATAAACGTCAAAAAATTTCATTTTTACGAATGAACGTATGAATGTCGGAGTATGAATGTGGAGGCAACCTTTGGTGAGATCTATCTGAATATAAATATATTAAAAAACAACAATTTTCAAATAATACTAAATACGTGCTGGTTTGGAAATTTAACATTTCCAAATCTAAAAGTGTGTTGCAGTACCCTTATCCAAATTGTATCGATAATGGTTACATGCGGGGCTTATTGTATGTGAATCTAACCTCGGAATTGGCGTGACCCTACATACATTCTGAAATGGATTGTTGGATCTGCAGTAGAGCTATCACTTACTGAAGCTCTTTCAATAGTCACGTAAACGATTGTTGCTAACCGATTTCTTCCATATTACCATTGCCGTCAAGTGGGTGTTAGATTGAACACACTCACACATAAGTATCGATACCAGATTTGTTTTGACAACAGATCATTTGAAAAGTTTTACTCTTTTAGTGGTAAAAGTGTTGTTACGATTGATTAAGATTAAAAAAAAAAGATGTATGCCGCAAGAAGGAAATTAATTTTGCTCAAAATTATTTTTGGTAAATTAATGCAAATTAATCAAAATTGCGAAATTGTTAAATTTGGCTCAATCTTCCGTGTGCAGTGTCCTCAAACGTTTCCGTGAGTGGAGAACTATTGCGATCGGCAACTGCATTGCAAGGTACTGAGAACAATTAGAGCAAACCCAGGACACTCGGCCATTGCCATAAAATAGCACCGTCCGGAAGATCCATCTACACAAAGGCTCCTTATCATGCCAGCAAGCAGCTAAACCGGACACGGAAGCGGATCCAAATGGCCAAAACACGCACTCGGAAGCTATATAAAGAAGTTCTCACCCAGGATGCATACTGATGGACGACGATATGATGGACATGGGCTACTTCCCGGACAAACGTTTTATGTGGCCACAGCTCGAAGAGATGTTCTCAACACATAATAATTCGTTTTTGATGATATGTTCGCTAGAAAATTTCTAATTTAGCATGTGATTTTCAGCTGCGGAACTCGGAGCTCTACAAGGAAGAACGCCTGAAAAACGCCTTCTTCACGGAAACAAAAGCGATCCCCAAAATGAAAACGAATCGTGAACTAGTTCACGTTTTCATGATTTTTCCCCCCCAAAAAACGTGATCTAGTTCCTGAGTACGTGATTGCGTTCACGGTGAGTTTTTGCTTGTTTTCGAATTCATGACTGGGATCACGGATCTGGGCACGGTTTTTTTTTTCGATGTGCCATTCATCAAAGGCCCTGTAAAGTATTGGCCCTTCAGTGGTACCGTGCCAACAGGGTGGATTTAATTGAAAAGGACCACAATCCACCAAATTTGCCCTCAATTTGGCCCAATCGGGAAATATTGGGCGATTGTTAAGCGGAAGCTGAAAAAAATGAAATAGTGACTAAGGATGCAACTAAGATGGAGAGATGGTCCAAAAGAAGATGCAAGATATTTCAAGAAAAGTTCGTCATTTCACCAAAACCAAAACGGGATTTTTGATATTTTTCAAAGTGCAATGAAACAACTTTATTTTGAATGATCAACTGTTTTATTTCATCGAAGAGATCGAGATACAGCTGATTTTTTGTGTCCAAAAATTAAGTGAATCGAGCTTTATTTAAGTCAAAATGTTCACATTATTGAGTGAACACCTTTCAAGCTTCATAATCGTTTACTTTCACGGTAAAAATCTGATTGGAAAAAGTTAAAAAATATCGTTCTGATCTATAATAATAATAAATTATAATTTAGATTGAAATTTGCTAAATTGTTGTATGTTGTAGATCAGTATATTTTGATTTTCGTCGTCTTTTCTATACCAACGAACATTGGTCTATCTAATGCAGAAGGATGGAGTTTTATAAATTTTAAGAATGTTCAGTGTATTGGGTTTAGGTATTTTGCAGATCCTCTTATGAACTTTTGAAAACTTGCCGTTGTACTTTGACAAGATTTCTGTTGGGATTTTGAGGATATAAGCCTTTGGTGATTCTTTAACCCTTACAATGAACTTGTTCTAAACTTGTTTATGGACTTCCACAAACGCCCTTGCATACTTTGTTCTAAAATTTCCTTAATTCTCCAATATTGTGAAAGTTCATATAAAAACCATGAAATTTTCAACAAATGAATAAGCGAAAACGTACTAAATACGTGTACTTCTGTAGTATTTTGTGTTTTAGTATATTAACGTTAAGGACTCTTGACACTGTAACACATTTTGTACACCTCGCTGATCATGTCCGCAACCGAAGTTGAGCCTTCTCGGTCTTCTTTGGAAGCAGATTATTTCACTTCACTGGCTACGAAAACGGCGGCCTTACCATCCGCTGCCTGGCCATAAGCTGCCGTCCAGCTGTCAGTCTAACCCTGGCTCCTCACCGCTCCATCAGCATGAACATGAAGACAGCCGGGCGAATGTAGGAAAATCCCTATATATATTGTTCGCTACTGCATATGAGACCTCGGTTGCTCGAATTTGTAATCTGTGGTGAATATTCCAATGAAATCATTTTGGTTTAAATCGTGTGCTTTATAGTTGCGTAGCATTGCCTATAAAGAAGAGAGACACAAGAATGCAGTACGAAGCAAATTTCATTAGAGAGGACGGGCTTCAGTTATAAAACTAGACACTGGCAACTAAGCAAACTAAATTTGCAGCAGAGAGGGGACTATGGCTGTATTTATCATAGAATGAAAACTAATGAAATAAAAAGAAGAAGACAATTTGAACCATTTGTCATCCGTTTTTGAGGACCCGGAAAGGGAAAACCATATTTTCAACCTGTTAATATGCAGATTTGTATGGGAGCAAAAGTAGGTCATTTTAAAGTAAAAAGTTGAACTACTTATACTAATAGCACTCAATTGAAAATGTGATCAAAAACATTTGTAAGGTTCGTAAGAAATGGTGTATAAATGAAGTCATTCTGTTCAGTCAAACGAGAGTTATTACACACTTCGAAAATTTTACAGTATTCGGTAATTTTTTACCGAACTTTCAACAGCTGAAAGTTCGGTAATCCGATTTACCGGATTTTGGTGAAATTTCACAGTATTCCGGTAAAAAAATTACCGGAGCTTGTAAAATTTTACCGAAATCCGATAAATCGGATTACCAAACGTTCAGCTGTTGAAAGTTCGGTAAAAATTACCGAATACTGTAAAATTTTCTAAGTGTGTAGCGTTAAAAAACCTTTCACTTTTGTGTAACGCTCTTATTTTTCAAAATTTTGAAATTACACCCGGTATAGAAAAGAGAAACGTAGTCCTACGTTAAAACTGTCCCCAACTTTGACCGATCGATCTGTGTAATCGTCAATCGGGACCTCAAAAAGGCAGGTGCTGAGGCCCACAACATGTCAGACTTCAAGAAAAACTTTAAAGGCTAAAATACTATCATATTATCGAAATCAGCTTGAAAATTTGCGAATTGTCGTCAGTTTCATTTCAATTTTTGAAAGTTTATAACTTCTTTTCGATACTCTCCTTATCGAGGATTATCGTATACCACAGCATAGGAATGAACGTTTTCTTGTTCAATTAATGGTTTTGAAAACTTTGAATGAAAATTAGGGATCATCATTATTGGTGTTGTTCGACAAACTACAGTTTCATCATATTGATTAAAAATATTTGAATGAATACAAGAAAAACAAGTTAGTAAATCGTTTATCTTTTATTATAAACCTCAATGGTTGATTTTCACAGACGTTGCTTGTGATCTACGGCAGTACAACCCAAGTAACTTTTTCCTCGGCGTTTGGTTAACTTAGACAGCTACTTTAGAGGTTCGGACAACGGTTTACTGTGCCAATAATAGCTTCCATTACTAAAACTAATATACAGTTACATTGCAGCATAAATCTGAAGATTGCCGAAAATGTTGTACTGTTGATCAACAATTTTTACATACGTTGTCAATTTTCGTAGAACCCCAGAATATTTGTTAGCAAACGACTTATACTTAAATCCATTTTAGCTCATCACTTTATCCCAAAAAGTATAAAATGTTTTTAAAATTTGATTAAAATTTCTAAAGTTTTTAAATGCTGGTAGCCCAAAAAATACTGGACGTATCTGATTTAACCTTGAAAAAGCTCAAAGCACTTTTAGTAAAGGATCTATTTTAAATTAGCTTTCAATTGTCAACCGACTGTCTGATACTGTATTTCATAGTTTTCAAACGAAATAACCATAGAACTTTTCGTCAGAAAAAGGATTTAAACAAATTTTAGTAGACAATGAACGATAAGTTTGCTTTTCCCAAAGTTGTTTCCAGGTAAACTTCTTATGACTTGTGCGGACTTAGTTTCTAACCAAATTAGTTCGAATTCTAACAGAGCAATCAGGATACGATTTGGAATTGTTTACGCAAGGTGGCGGCGAAATTTCCAAATTTACATAATTCTAGTGTACTCTGCAGTTTACCTTCACACGAGCATTTATTTAAAAAAAAACAATGTTTTCAACGCAGCCATCTCCTCAAAAATTTACAAACTTACCTGTCCATATCGGCGATGAAGAATGCCCCGAATGCCAGCATGAAAGCGCCTCCCAGAATGTAGGTACTTATGCGCGTTTTATACCACGATGCTCCAATTACTTTCAACATGGTGCCTATTTTGACTATGACTTTTGAACACAATAGGGTATAGACAACTAGCTCTAACGATTATTAGTGGAAGACACTCGTTTCACTTTGGATTAAAACTACTTTCTTCTTCTCAAACACTCCAGCTTCACTCACTTTACAGCTTTTTCTTCTTCTTCTTCTTCTTCTTTTCTTCCAAATGCTCACTCTTCACTCGTTGTAGATTCAATTTCAGGGACGGATCTCAATTTGCACTAATGCCGAACTTAAGATTTACTATGTCTGACCGTTTCAGTACCGGCCAGTGGCGGGAGCTAGGCCTGGCTATAGTTGAGGTCGGAAATTACCAGGCCCAAACCGTTGTACAGATGCAGGAGAATTGTGCAGACTTCGAAGTAGAAGTAGCAGAACTGGGCGGCCAACCCGACGTGCTGGGCAACCTTGGGCGACGCCAATTTGTACGAACCAGGACTCCCGTCAACTACTCTCATTGGAATGCGTTAGCGGAACGGTGGATGCTCGGGGGCGAAGTTAATGATGATGCCGGTTATTGGAACCGTTTCCGAACGGTTATATGATGTGCCGTCTTTGTGGGCGGCTTTCGATGATTTCAGCCAAAAAGTGGCGAATTGTGCAAGAACACCTGATGTCGTCAGCTCTGAAATGACCGACAGTGTACTTACACGCTCTTCAGCAGTTCCACGCGTAGAATGTTCCTGGAAGTGATAAGAAAATTGATTGAGTGAGCATGTCAGAAGATGGTTTGAGTTTGGCATTTTGTATAGATAAAGACAATAACAGAGACCAAAAAAAAAAAAAAAAACTGGTAAAACTCAAAATCTTCTTTGCGACGATGTTTCAGCAATTCAATGATAAAATTCCCGGTAAATCTTATAGAGGCCTCCCAACAACGGTTGTCGTCATGCAGTAACCGTGTTACGATAATTTACGATAACACCAAGGGTAAACAATTTATCAGATGGTGAAACAGCAGCGACCAGTTCGTGAAATCGCAACGCAAACACACTTGAGGCCACGAGCGATCGCGTGGGGAATGTGCATGACTAATACACTAAAGCAGTGGTGGGCTATTCCGACTTAAGTCAAAATCAAACCATCGATTGGGCACTGTTCGCATCACGAACATAACTGAATGCCGGTGTCCCGTCCCGAAGAGGCGCCATCAAGTTCCGACATCTTAACAACTGGGTACTGATAAGGAGTAAATTACATTTTATGAACATGGAACACACCTTGGCAACCACTGAACGAGTGACTGAGTAATCGATTTAACGCTGATTGATTTCAAAAACTAGTGGCACGCCACACGACGAAAGTCTGTGCGCTTGCGTAATCGTAATCCACAATACACGGTTTGGACAATTTTGCGACACTGCAAATGCTTCCGTTCGACGATGATATAAGCACAGGCAATCGGTTCGATTGTTTGGCGAACTAACTGTTGAAATATAGGTATTGAAATTTCACGGCAAAATCCGTTCAGCACTGCTCACTAACGAGGTTGAAAATGAACTGAATGGAACTGCTGGTGCTGCGCAAAGCATTCCTGTTGAGAAAAGCCACAGCCATTCACGAATCTTCACCAATACCAACCTCAGAAACAGTGACTATCAATGTGGTTGAAACGGTGCTTCTACAGTCAACTCGCTTTGAAATGAATCCGTGAAGTGGATTATAGGTGAGGCGAGAGATCGTAGTTTAAGTTTTTGAATCACTTTGTGATAATGCTTTTCTGGAAAATTGATTAGTGGTTCGATTTATGTAAGTACTATCCGTCTTCAACATTAACGGATTGTAGTGCATTGAATGTTTCAACAAAGTCTTATAATTGTCATGTTAAGGACCGTTTAGTAAAATGCTGATGAAAGATGGGAGTATTTTGAATTCAAAGCTCGTGCAAAAATTATTCCAGTGGTACACATTACCTCTCAGTTGGTGGTTCTACTTAATTATATAGTTTCCAGTCCCACAACCGGTGGGTAACATTGCAGTTTCTCTTCGGGCACCTTCAACCGGTTCTCCGGAAAGGTAATTAGGGCAAGCATGATCGTTCCGGCCGTTCTGCCTGCCTGAAATTCTCGAGGATATAAAACTTAACCCCCGACATCTAGAAGATCCTTTGTTTTTCACGTTACCTGCAGTAGGCCCTTCACAGCGACGAACAGTTGAACAACAATTATGCGGAGTGTATTAGCATATGGTGGTGCCCTGCTGGCCATAACCGGCAAGCGAAATTAATTTCTAACGCAGACAATGCCCACCATATTTTTAAGGTTGACCAATTTAATTTTCCAATTAAAGAGTTAGTTTTTATGTCATTTTCATGATTGAACCAGAACTGACATTGCATATTTATGCCAGAAAACAGCACATTATGAGTTGTTTAAGGCTTTTATGAGAGTAGAAAATTGCGTATAACAATCTTTGCTACAAAAAATGCTCTCTTTGAATTTTGTGTTTAGTCTTGCATGGTTCGTTAACTTCTTCGCAATACTATCCGACAATATTAGCGTCACGTTAGTTTAAATTTGAACAGTAATACAACAACAACAGTAACAGTTTTAGATTCAGTTAGATTTGAAGATATTTGATGACTTGTATACAATACGCCCTGCAATTCATAACTTTGAATAATCATACGAAATTGCTGCATCAGGCATATGAGGAGAATCCTCGAAAGCGAACACCTTTACAACCCAAGTAACAAATTCAATTTAAGGTTTTCAATACTCATTTGATAAAACCACGCATAAAACTAGATATTCTACATAACATCGATAAAACAGCCATAAAACCCTCATAAGTTCAAAAAGGCCCATACTAGAGGAGGTTCTCAAGACTATTTCCCAAAGTTCGCTTAAAACTTGATAGTATTATCGGTACATACTTGTAATGACATTCAAGACATGCTTAAAACTATGATAAAACTACCACAAGTTTAGATAGTTTTATGATTTTCCGATTTAAGAACACTTCCAGTCCGTCACAAATATGTTTCGAAGATTCCATTTTTGGATTCGTTCTGCTGAATGGGGACTTTTGTTTTTTGTTTATAGTAGAGTGGAAGCTATTAAAGAAAAAAAATATCGATATAAAATATAATGCTTCTTTTCCAAAGTGGATTCGTATGTAAATCATTTGTAAATTGACCATAAATGCATGAGTGTTTTTGTTTGCAATTGATAAATTTTTCATGTGACGTTCAGTTTATTGGTCTTTTATAACATAAAAGTTCGAAAATTTTAATGCATCACAGAATTATTGCTAGAACATTGATTTATTTAAAAAAATTAAACATACTTGAAAATTGAACAATTAGGTGACTAGGCTGATAAATTGTTAGATCTTGAATAAATTGTGTCTACAATTCATTTTAAGTTTCAAAATGTATTTTAAACAGCAGAAATTGTTCGTAGCATTGGGTAAATGAGAGTTTTGTTGCATGCCTATGTAAATGGCTACCATTCCGAGGGAATCCAGAATAGCCACGCTCGCCATTTTTTCAATGGTTTTATCTGTCAAGACTAACAAGATTTTTTGAGGAGCGCGATAAGTTCATCTTTTTTTGTTCTATTCTTGAAAAAGATGAGTTACGCTTGAATAAAGCTTGTTTGAATTGCTCAAGGTAAACAAGTCTTTCGTAAGATAGCCTTAAAATCAGTGTGGAGAAGGCAAATCATAAGAAAGAAAATGGGAATGTTCAAATCAAAAGTGCCTATGCATAATTGCTGTTCTTAGTCGTAATTCCAGCTTATAATATATTGTTTTTACTTACCAGCGTAAGCCGATAAGAAAAAAAAAACTCTAACTTGAATATGCTGCTTACGGTTTTGGGAAGAAGAACAATTCATAATATTGGGTCGACGGCTGAAACATCAGTTGAGCAAAAAATGATTTTTCTCTTGATGTATACGCTATATCTAACGTCGGAAGAAATGCGCTGTGTAGTGGATCACTGAGCGATTCCAGCGCACTACTTCCGACTTTAGATTTAACGTATAGATCATGAGAAAAATCGATTTTCGCTCAGATGATGTACCAGTTTTAAATTGCAATGGGTATAAATATTGTGTAGCCTGTTGAAAACTGAAATGCATGACTCGGGAGAATTTAGCATGGACATAACATTTTACTATCGTAGGTTTTTATTGAATTTCCGCTTGAACGATCCATTAGTTTTTAATTTCTTCCATCTATGGGCGTCCATCGTGACAGTTTGTTTATTTTTCACATGATGTTCTTTCTCAAGAGTATGTGCTCTTATTTGAAATCAAATGGCTTTAAGAGCGTTTTATGGCAGCATTTCCAAGATACATTCATCTTAAAGATGAACTTTTTCGAAACTTTTATCAGGTTTTATGAAAGTTGCGAAACGATGGCTTGTGAGGGGGATCAAGTATCGTATAATATAAAATTACTTATAAGGTTAATTAGATTTATAAATAATGTAGTTTTATGTAGGATTCTTCAAGTGTTCTTTAATCACTCTTAAGAACTGTTAATCAATTAAAACTATCTTAACTTGGAAAATGCCCTGATAAAACTAGATGAACTCCACAATGCTTTGATAAAACTACCGTAAAACACGAATCAAACCAATTATCATTTGGATTGTTACTAAGGAAGCCAAATTGCCCTGCTAAGGAACATCAAATGATTAAAAAATAAATATTTGCGATAAAATTAAACAACAAACATCCTATTGTTAATTGAAAAACTAGGAAAATTGAAATTAACACTTCTTTTGATCACTTTTTCTAAAATAATAAAAAACTGAAACACTTTTTTAAACTATCACTAGTAAACGCGAGCAAATTCCGTTAAATTCCACTACAGATAGCTTATCTTTTGACAGATAGGCCTATTTCGTCTGCGACTTACAGACTTCTTCAGTGTTGAGTACTCGACTGGGTAACTGAAAAGTGTTTCAGTTTTTTTTTAAGTGATCAAGTGAAGTGTTAATTTAACTTTTCCTAGTTTTCCAATAACAATCGTTCTACTAATACGCTCGTAAAAGTGTTTTTTTTTTAAAGTGAAGATCCTATTGTTACCCAACGTCAACCGTGTGGTCGTACCTTGTGTATAATCCCAATTTGTTTTTTTTTTGGGAGGTTTTTGTAAAAAAAAAAGTTTTTGTGGAGTTTTTGTTTGTTAGTGGGGGTTGTAGTTGTTATTGTATTTGGGGAAAAGAAAAAAAGGTGTTTATTTTGTGGGTTTTTGGTTCTGAAATCGATATGGCGATGTATGTTGGTTCACTAACGCTTATGTACCAGTATGACTGTAAACAACCTTAAAGTGATGATTGCTGTTTTGGGTAGCTCGGAGACATGTTTGAATATAGTGAGTTCGTTCTTCTTTAGTATTTAGTAGGTTTTTTTTTAGATAGATAAAAAATGTACTTGAAAAAATGGAAAACTTTCTTTTTTGTATAACTTTTTATTGCATGGGTGACAATTGATGAAATTCTGGGTATATCGGTAAAGTGGTTATCGAGATGGCTTCCAAGCAAGAAGTGCTTTGACAAAAAAAAATATGGGCGCGGTCGTGCAAAATCCAGGCCAGTCCCACATGTGGATCGTGAAATAGTTAGGAATCGACAATTCGACTATGTCCCGTGTGGTAAAATCGTTGAAGACCCAGACGACCCAGTGGCGAGCTGGCAGTGGAAGAAAAGCGAAGACGACCAACCCTGTGAACGCAAGGAAGGTGAGGGATTACTTCAAGCGCAATCCGAGCCATTCGATTCGGGTCGTGGCCAAGGAGGTCAATTCTTCCGTCTGGTTCGCCCAGCAGCCAATGAGGCTGGCCGGACTTCCTGTCTTCAAGGTAAGGAAGGCGCCTAACTGAAACGTTAAACAGAATACGGTGGCCAAATCCCGCGGCAGGAAGCTGTACCGCGAGTGGTTGGTGCAGCCGAAATGCATCGTAATGGATGACGAAACGTACATTAAAGCGGACGCCAAGCAGATTCCCGGTCTGCAGTTCTTCGTCGGCAAGTCGCGCCTGGATGTTCCGGAGAAGTTCTGGAAGAAGTAGGGTGACAAATTTGCCAAGAAGTACTTGCTGTGGCAGGCGATCTGTGGGTGCGACAAATTCAGCATGCCGTACGTAACGACCAGCACCATCAACGGCTAAATATATAACAAAAAATGCCTCCAGAAGCGCCTGTTGTTTTTGTGCAGAAGGTGGCAAATCCGAAAAATTCGCCAGAACTTCGCCCAATAGAAAAATTCCAGGCGATTATAAAGGGCATGCTCCGAAAAACAGGGTAGGTCTTCAAAACCGACAAAGATTTGATGAAAGAGTGGATGAAAGTGTGTAAGAAAGATGGCGCAAGTGTTGCAAAGGATTTGATGGGTAGCGTTAAGTTCAAGGTGCAGGCATTTAGCCTAAGAAAGGAGGTTGAATAAACCACCATAGCAGCAGGAACCTAGCTATGTGTTTATTTATTCCCTGGGAGATTCAAAACTATCCGACTCAAAATGAAAAAAAAACGAGTACAATAGAGCTTATCTTAAGATTGTACTCGAAAAAAAATGCAACAGACAAAAATGATCACCAAAAGATCATTTTTGTCTGTTGCTTTTTTTTAGTACAATCTTAAGATTAGCTCTATTGTACTCGATCTTTTCCTAATGAACAGTTAAAGAGGTCCTGTTAGTGTTGATCGATTATGTTAATGAACATTATATATTTTTACGTTTTTACGTATACAGTTAGTCAGAGGACTTCAAATGGTGAGTTGACAACTCGGAAGGAAGGTGCGATTTACCTTCGGTTCTCACTTCACGCCAATATGAGTCATATGATCTCAAAATACTGATACACGGTGACGCTGATGTACGTATCTTGGGCATTTTTTTTTTCAATTTGACAATACCAAAGTGAAAGGGTGTGACTGAAGATTGTCCTCGTGAATCGCATTGTATAATTTCCATTCTCATAAAAATAATATTTTCAGTGTTCTATAGGATCATCCTTGCATTCCAAAACCATGTATTTATAAGCAAATAGTGGCTTAGCAAGTATAAATGCGTTACTTATTTTTCAGATTTTACATAATTTTATAGAATTGAAAAAAAAATAAACTTACAAACAAGAAGGTCCTGAAACAGATATCAGAAAGTTACGACCGAAATCTACAAGCCATCCAATTGTAGAAACAATATTTGCATTACACCTTAATTTTTTTTTAAATCGCATTTCAACTTGAAAGTGAGTTAAACCGCTTTCCACTTCCAACTGGCATCCTATATCATATCATCAGATAAATCTAGTAACTTTAAAATATGTAAAATCAATACCATATAAGTTTGCCCTATCAAACAAAGTACTTGCACATTAGGTCACGTTTTTTTCCGTGTACCAAGAATAATTTGTCATAAAAGTTTCGTCCGTAGTTGCCGTTTATTACCACCTGGTCCGGGAGGAAGGTAAAATGCACTCAAGATAAGTTTCTAAACAATTCCTATAAATTTTTGAATATCTAAGCGACAGCGAATGTGTGTTAATAATATGAGTATTTGTAGATCATAAGGTTTTCTGAATTTTCTGATCGAGTACGGAGTTTTTGCATTTCCTTCTTCTTCGTTCAGGAAAGAAAATAATGTAGTGTCTGATGTTCTAAAAAAATCGATATCGATAATCAAATATTTTTTTCATTATTTCGTAGTTGACCGTGATTGACCGGAGCTAACAAAATTGTGCACAAACCCAAACGAATGGGGCCTTTCTGATGCCCGTGGTCAGCAAACCATGCATACGTTTCGCAGGTTCCTTAGTTCATTTGGTCAACAACAAAGCAGGCTACGTCCTCATGGTTCATCGGGGAAATTGGACTTCTGTTGCTACTAAAGACCGAATACACCTCTGCATCTTCACTGTTGGTTACCACACAAAAATGTGATGGTGGCCGATTAGCATGAATACTTTATTTATTTATTTTGTATCATTTGTTTTAATTTAAGACAAAGGCCTTTAAAGTCTTTAAAAAAATCACCATTACGTTGCTCACCTGTTTGATCATAATTTTCACTGCATTGCTCACTAAAACTTTTTAAAAATGCTTCATTAATCACATCAGCATCGAAGTTATTGGACGATTGTGTGTATGTTCGTACTACTCCAACTGACTTAAGATTTTCCATAACGCTTTGGGAGGCAGTTTTGGATCAAGATATGATTTAAAATAGTCTTGCTAAGCTTTACGAATAATCATTGTGACTTTATTGTGTAATTGTTTAAAAAATTCATGCACACTAGCGTCTTTGGCCAGTTTCCATTGCTTCTGTCACGATCTATCATAGCTTTGCTAATATTGGAATTGGACTTGTTTTGGTTTTACTAGACTTTGATTTCACCGGAACATACTTTTCATGTAAGTACAAGTCAAGACCAAATTGAAAAACTCTAGCAAAACATTTGAATCATTTTTCCTGTCGAATTAATCAATGGAATCAATGGAATTGCAGTCAATGGCATTGTATTCAAACCATTTAATTTCCGAAACAGTTAGGTTTATGTCAAAAGCAAGCAAATATCAAATCATGGTTAGATAGTACCGTAACCTCAATTTGTTTAAACCGAAGAACTTTGGAAGCATCGTTAGAGATAAATAGACCAAGTTGCAAAGCTCCATTCCAATGATGGATAGTTGGTTCAACTCCATGGCTTATTGAGCCATAAGTAGTCATGATATTAACCAATTTTTCAGTTTTAAGCATTTTTCGGTTTAGCAAATTCGTATTGAAATCACCAAGAAAACAAATATGCTCGGTTCTGAGCTGTCAATTTCAGTTGGGTTATAAAAAGCCAAAAAAAAAATCTTATCATAATTTGCAATTAACTCGAAGGAAATATAATCTACCAGTTCTATCATACCTTAAAATTTCATATCCATCGATTATTAATACAGAGTTGCCAATCTTATCATTGAGCCATGTTTCACTCGCACACACAATATCAACATTGCAAACACGTACACTCAGCAAATTATCCGTACGATTTTCATACGATCGAAACTATGAACCACAAAGCACGATTCCAAGACTCATTCCATACGAAATCGTATGAAATCGATTATTGTTGCATTGGTCGAGAAAAACATGCCTCTTATACACTTTCAATTGACATCACTTATCAAGCGTGTATACTCCCGTGGGATTGTGTTTTCATACGTATGAAATTTGCAATAATATCTTCTGGCAAATTTCCATGCGATATTCCTATGAATTCCTCTGGATATGTTCGCTTAGTGTATTATCTGACCAATTCATCTAGTTTACACATCCTACGAGCACAAATGCTTTGACTATTTACACAACAGATGGACAGTTTTTCATTGACCAGGGCCAACCTCATCACAATGCCGGGTATAGACGCAGGGTTGCAGCAATGGGAATCGCTAGCCATAAGACAAATCAGAAAGCATAACATTCAAAAAAAAAAAACACGTAATTGAGCACATAATTTTGTAGTTTAACAATAATAAACATTTCAAAAATATAATCAATTTGTAATTAAACTCAACCATTCAATGCAACGTAAATCATCTATGCAAATATAGCATCTATAGTAATCATTAAAATCCAATAACGATCGATCTTCTCGTACCTCCATGAAAAAAATGGCGGTGTTTTGGCTAAATTTCCAAAGCAGCAGCGCAGACAGACGTTCGACTTAATCTCATCTACCTGTGTAAAAATATGGCTTCCCTCAAGATATCAAGTAGCAATAAGCTAACAGATGGCGCCACAGATTTGTTTTGATTGGTCAAAGGAAAAATGGGTAGCCTGTCAAACTTTCAGATTTAATGTAGCAACTAGTTTACTAGGTGGCGCTACTGTGCAAGATGGAATTTTACACAACAAATTTGAATTCTTTTGTTCGAGCTCGAACGTCTGTCTGCGGCAGCAGTAAATCGCTTTGGCAGAGTTGCTCCCGGACATTTTCACTCAAGCAAATAATCTTAAGAATTTCATAAGATTCAACTTATGAACGATGCTTTGAAATTTCATAAGGTTGACTTATGAATAGATGTTGTTTTACACGACGTTGTTTTTGTACGGCTTTAAGCTTTCCTGATTACATGTTTTGATATATACTAATGGTTTGATTGAGCCTGTACAAATAAATGATTTATAAATATACTAGTAGTCAATTCACTGGACCCATAACCTCAACGCCTAAGGTTCGAATCCAGGTTGCTCCATATTTTTATTTTTTCAACATCATTATATTTCATAAGGCAAATTCTTGTGGCAAACAATCATAATGCAATCTTATGAATATCGAAAGTTTATTTCGCTGAGTATTCAGGTTGTCGACAGAACACACTGTCAAACCACGCCACGTCCTAGGCATACTCCTCAACTCCCAAAAAAAGAGGAGGAGTGGGACGTTCGTCAGTCAGGGCCTTCGTCGCTAAATTTATTCGATTGACATAATTAATCAAATACATAATTCATGACGATTAATCGAATCTAAGTCATCGATTCGATAAATCGTCACGAATTATGTATTTGATTAATTATGTTAGTCGAATAAATTTAGCGACGAAGGCCCTGCGGATCGATGCATCGAGCTGTGATAAACGACGGAGAAGAATTCGAAGGGATGGATGAATTTGTGTATCTCAGCTCATTGGTGACGTCAGACAACAACTGCAGCTGAAAAATGCGACGCATTATTGCTGAAAATTTTGCTTACTTCAGAATCCACCCGACACTGAGGTCTGATAAACATCACCCCTCGTACTAAGTGTACCATGTACAGGGTGCGGCAGAAAATAATGCGAAAATGTTCAAACTTGAGTATTGGGTTAATTCGTGTAGCTAGTGACTTATTTCTGTCGAAAGTGTATTTGTTTGTGTTTACTTTAAAGTGCTGCATCCAAACATTCTATTTGTTTCATTGCAAATTCGTCAAAATGTTCGCGAAAGAAGTAATCACCAGTTTGTTGCTCACCCAGAAGAAGCCAAAAGAGATTGCCAAGGTGGTAGGGTGCCATTTGGCAACAGTTTACCGCATAAAAAAGTCCCTGCAGGATGGTCCTAAGCAGTGGAAGCCGGGAAGCGGACGTCCGCGCTTTGCACGCACGCCGAACGTGATCAAATCTGTCCGAGCAAAAATTGCTCGCAACCCGGTGCGTTCCATTAGAAAACTTGCAAAGGAAGCCAATATTTCGGAGAAATCTATGCGGAGAATCATCAGAGAAGACCTGCATGCATCTTCCAGAGCCAGAAAGAAACGCCACTTGATTACGGACCGGGTCAAGGAACTACGAGTGACACGTTCCAAGAGATTGCTTTCCTTGTTGAAGAAGGAAAAAATGATAATCCTGTTCTCCGACGAAAAGCTTTTCAGCATCGATGCTGTGGCCAACAGCCACACGGACCGGTTCATTTCACCGCAGAAAATGGAGAACGTTCCGGAAAAAGTGAAAATCAATTTTCAAACCAAATATCCGGCTGGTGTTATGATGTTTGGCTTGGTGGCGTCCAACGATTTGAAAATGCCGCCTGTTTTCATTGATGCTGGAGTTAAAAGCAATACCGAAGTGTATATCGGTATTTTAAAGGGCCAAATGCTTCCCTGGGCGAAGACCAACTTCTCCAAGGACCAAAACGTTGTCCTACAGCAGGATGGAGTGCCGTGTCACACGTCCAATCGAACCCAACAAAGATGGAACGATAACATGAAGTTTTGGCCGAAGGATTTGTGGCCCCCTAGCAGTCCAGATCTTAATCCGTTGGATTATTCGATTTGAGCATATGTTGAAGCACGAGCCTGCAAAACATCACACCCTAGTGTGAAAACCCTGAAGTCAACCATAACACACACATGGCAGTCAATGTCGGAGGACTATGTCCGAAAGGCATGCTCTGGCTTCCGGCGTCGGCTCGAGGATGTTATCAATAAAAATGGAGGACACGTTGAATAAATTTGTTTAAGAGGACTTTACAAAGATAACTGCACTCGAAAATGTTGACATTATTGCTTGAATTAGTTGAAAATGGGATTTGAAAGAAATAGATCAAATTTTCGCATTATTTTCCGCCGCACCCTGTACAAGACGCTGAGAAGACAGGTAGTTTTCTACGGGCATGATAAGTGAACAATGCTCGAGGAGGTTTTGTAAGCATTTAGGGGGGGTTTTTTTGGGGGGGGGAGAAAAAGCCGGGGGGGGGGAAAAAAAAAAGGGGGGGGCGGAACGTGGGGGGATTTTTTTAAAAGTTGTGGGGGCAGAGGGTGGGGGGAGTGGTAGAAGGGAAAAAAAGGGGGGGGTGGGGGGGGGGGGGGGGGGGGGAAAAGGGGGGGGGGGGGGGGGGGGAGAGGGGGGTGGGTGTTTGGTGGGCGAGAGAGGAACGAGCCTGGAGGGGGTGGGGGGGGAATTGGGGGGGGGGGGTGGTATGTATGGGGGTTGTAGGGGGAAGGAAAATAAATTTATATTTTAATAAAAATATATTTAATTTTATTTTTTTTTATATTTTTAATTTTTAACTTTCTTCTTTTTATTGTTGCGATATAAAACTCGCGATTACATGCAACATAAATACTAATTTATTTAAAACAATTAAGGAACAATTTAAGAATAATAAATCACATGTGGACTTCTAGAGGCGAGTTATGTTGAATCGCATGATGACATACACGATGACACTTCTTCGCATCGTACGTCGACACGGTCGACGTCTGTCGCTCTGACGGCTGTCAGATGTTGATCCACCGGCTGCGTACTGAAGGTTGGGGTGGTCCCTCCAACACCTCCCCCTTTTAGTAAAGATGGTACGGATCATACCTCACGGGAGCCCTTCGGTTTCGCGAGGAAAGGCGAGGCACAGTTGATTTCCGTTGTGTAAGGTATTGTTGCTTTCGAAGATTCTTGGGCGATCCAGTCTGCTGTTGTGGTTCTTCTTCCGGAGGATCATCAGGATCAGGATCGAATTCCGGATCGTTTGCTTCCGAAGAACTTTGGTTCAGGCCCCACGAGTCTAGTAGAATATCAAGTGGGACTTGGGAAGGCTGTTTTTCTTCTGCTGTTTCTGCTGCATCCGAATCACACCGCTTTCGTAGCTGATTGCAGTGCGATCGGATTAACGACTTCTTCTGCTGCAACCATACATTGTAGATCACGTTTCCCACGCGCTCGAGAACTTGACCAGCCTCCCAACTCCAACTGTTGTTTTTGTAGACCTTAGCCCAGACCAGGTCCTTGGGGTTGTAGCTGATGGCCTTGCTTCCATGCTTCCGGTTGTACTGGTCGTCTTGCTCGCTGTTTTCTGCTTTATGAATCGCTGTTGGCGGTTTGAGAAGATCCAGTGACGTTCGTATCTTTCTACCAAGCAGTACCTCGGCAGGCGATTTCCCTTCAGGAGCGCTTCGACAGGACGTGGAACGGTAGCATAGCAGGAACGTATTGATCGCTTCGGTGAGGCCCTCTCCTCCCGCCGTAATTTTCTTGAGAGTCCGTTTAAACGTATCAACGAATCTTTCTGCATGTCCATTGGACTGCGGGTGGAAAGGTGGTGTCTTGAGGTGAAGTATTCCGTTGCTGTTACAGTACCGTTCAAACTGCTCACTGACGAACTGACGTCCGTTATCGCTAACCAGCGTCTCCGGCATTCCAAAGCGAGCAAAGATTCCTTGGAGGATATTGAGTGTTGCTGACGTCGTGATTCGACGGGTTTGGACAACTTCAGGCCATTTCGAGAATGCATCGACCAGGATAAGATAGTACCAATCATCGACGGGACCAGCGTAGTCGACGTGCAACCTTTGCCAAGGCTTTTCAGGTGCAGGCCAGGATTCCAAATTTGTTCTAGTGTTGGTTTTGGCAACTCTGGCACATTCGGTACATGAACGAACAAGTTGAGCAATGCTTTCGTCGATGCCTGGCCAGTATACATAGCTACGTGCAACCGCTCTCATTCTCTCGACGCCTGGATGACCTTTATGCAAAAGCTGGAGGACTTTCTTTTGGAACTTAGACGGAATAACTACCCTCTCACCGTAGGTAAGACAGCCGGATATGACTGATAGTCCGTCTTGACGAAGGTAAAATTGTTGGCAGGAGTCGGTTACGTCGGTCTTCTTGGCAGGCCAGCCTTGCTGGACGTGCTGAAGAACTTCTTGGAGGACAGGGTCTGCACTGGTTTCGGATTGTATCGACTTGTACGTAAGCGGCAACATTTCCAGCGATTGTTGAACAACATCCTGAAACGTATTTTCCAGCTCGATCGATGCTATCACGTACTCCTCATCAGGCCGAACGTGAGTGTTTATCAGCCTGGACAGAAGATCTGCGTAGCCAAAACTGTCAGTCGACACATATTCGATGGTAAAATCGTACAGCAGAAGGGTCAACGCCCAACGCTGTAACCTGTTGGCGGTGTAAACAGGGATACCCTTTTTAGACCCGAATATGGCCAACAACGGTTTGTGGTCGGTTTCCAACGTGAAATGTCTTCCGAAAAGCATTACGGCGAAAATCAAAGCCAACCCCTCCTTCTCGATCTGGCTGTAGTTTTCTTCGGCAGGTGTTAGGCTTCTCGATGCGTGATATATTGCTTTCACAGTGCCGTCGGGAAACCTGTGAGCGATTCTAGCCCCGATACCGATAGATGAAGCGTCTGCAGATACCACGATGTCCAGCTGGGGATTGTAGTGAGTTAATGCCAGCGGAGACATCAGCAGTTCCTTGAATCGATCGAACGAATCTTGGCAGGCTTTAGTCCAATCCCATTTGTTCCCGGTTTTCAGGAGTTGATCCATGGGATACCGCAACTTTCTCATCTCTGGAACATACTTGCCGTAGTAGTTCACAGCTCCTAAATACGACCGAAATGATGGAAGATCGTGTGGTGGTGGCATATTGGCAATCGTGGTGACCTTATCTGGATCCGGTCGGATGCCATCGCTATCCAGGATCTGGCCCAGATATTTAATTTGACGCATGTTAAAGCTGCATTTCTCGATTCTCACTGTAAACCCGTACTCCTGTATACGACTTAGGACCTGTTCGAGATTCCGGTTGTGCTCTTCCTTTGTTCTGCCGCCCACCAACACGTCATCCAGATAACCACAGGTGCTTTTGAGTCCGGCGAGCATTGCATCTACCAATTGCTGGGACGCTCCCGGTGCTGATTTGATGCCGGGAGATAAGCGAGTAAACTGATAGAGTCCTTTGTGGGTATTGATGGTGAGGAGATTCTGGCAGCTTTCATCTACCTCTACCTGTAGATATGCATCAGAAAGGTCGATGTGGCTGAAAAATTGACACCCCGTCATCTTTGCAAAAATATCGTCAGGTAACGGTAGCGGATATTGGTTGGGCTCTAGGATGTCGTTCAATCCCGTTGAAAAATCCGCACAAATGCGAATCCGTCCGTTTGGCTTCCGCACGACCACAATTGGCGCAGCCCAGTCGGAGAAATCGACTGGCTTCAATACTCCAAGGTGGTGAAGACGTTGGATTTCCTCTTCAACGGCTCCTTCCATGCTGTAGGATACAGGACGTTTTGGCCGAAATACTGGTCTAGGATTTCACCGAAGTGGCAGTTTGACCTTCGTTTTGCAGCACAGTCCTATTCTGCTGGTGAAAACGTCAGGGAACATTGACTGGATTGTCCCTACGCCTGGCTGAGACTGGCTACTGATTTGGTTGCAAAACGCGTTGATTGGTACGTCCCACAGGCCAAACTTGTCCATCCAATCGGCACCTAGAACGGATAGATTAATCTCTGGAACCATAACACGACACAAACCTCGTTTAAAGACACCATTGATTGACACGTCACACCAAAATTCGGATGCGATGTTGAGCGGATCTCCAGATGCTGTGACCGCTTGGCACGAAGGTGGCTGTGTTTCCGGTTCTCCGATCTGCTTCCACATTTCGGCCGTGATGATGCTGATGTCTGACGCCGAATCAATTTGCAATCGGACCGGAACGTTGTTTATCCGTAACTCCGCATATTTTCGTCCACGGCTGACTGTGTTCACGGAGACTACCTTTGTTGACTTTTGTGTACGTGTATTCTTCTTCCCCTTGCCGGCTGCTAATTTTCCGGAGAAGCAAGCACAATAGCCCTCTTTGTGTCCCTTTTTTCCACAATCACGACATTGATGATCCCGAAACTGGCAGTCCTTCGAAAAGTGCATTCCTCCACACGACCAGCATGGAGTACGCGGCTGATCTGCACTGCTTCCACTACCCGTAGCCGATGAATGACGTGCCGGCTTAAACGGTTTGTTGGTGTTGTGCGTCACGGCACGCACTGTTGAAGGAGACGGTTTTTCTACCAGCACGTTGTCGTTCTTGAGGTTCACCAGGGTTCTGCAGTCCTCCACGATCTTCGCCAACGTGATATCCGACGATTCGTTCAGCTTCGTGATGAGTCGCATCCGAATATCGGAATCCTTCGACGACTTGAGACCACAGACAAAAATGAGGCATTTAAATTGCTCCTCGGACATGTCGGCAACTTTGAAGTCCACACAAGCGCGATTTACCTTGCACGAATATGACACGATGTCTTCTGCGTCATCCTTGACGATTTGCAAACACTGATACCGCTGATGAAAAATCGAGACGGTGGATCCGAAAAGCGATTTCAACCTCTCGATGGTTTCGGTGAAAGTGAATTGCTTGGACAGCTTCGGGAGAATAAAACTCGTGTATCGCTCGTGTGCCGCTGGGTTGAGTTTCCTCATTAGGAGTCGGACTTTAGCGGAATCGTCTAGTTTCTTCGCATCCTTATCGAAAAGCTCAGCATAGCGAGAATACCACGAATCGAAAGTGCATCCTTCGTCCGGTGCGTAACGAAATTCGGTTATGTTGCTAGCTAATGCATCCAGTGCAACGTCATCGCGAGAGAGCTCTTTCAGGCAAAGTTGCGTTGCTGACATCTGCTCGGACATCTGGGTGATCAGCTGCTGCTGTTGCGTCAGGATCTGCAGCAGGGACTGCTGGAACGCATCTGCCGTTGCCATTGCAGCTAACCTCAAACTTGCTTTTCAGCTTCACCGACGGATGAGCACAACTGTATTCGAGCGAGATTCCGCGAACCGACACCGTTTTCACTCGTCGCCACGTTGTTGCGATATAAAACTCGCGATTACATGCAACATAAATACTAATTTATTTAAAACAATTAAGGAACAATTTAAGAATAATAAATCACATGTGGACTTCTAGAGGCGAGTTATGTTGAATCGCATGATGACATACACGATGACACTTCTTCGCATCGTACGTCGACACGGTCGACGTCTGTCGCTCTGACGGCTGTCAGATGTTGATCCACCGGCTGCGTACTGAAGGTTGGGGTGGTCCCTCCAACAGATATGCATTTGTATCAATCGATTAGAAATCTTTTTACGCATTTTCGGAAATATTCAATTTACTTTTTTTTTGGAGGTAAAATTTTGGGGCAAAAAAAAGGGCCTTTTTTTTAAATTTAGTTTTCCTTTATAAATTTCCCAAAAGGCAGGTTTTTTTCTATCAAATTTAAAAATTCGGAACCGGATTGGGGGGAGGGGAAGGTTGGGGGGCTCGCGGTGTTTGGTTCGGGGGGGGGGGGGGGGGGGGGGGGGGGGGGGGGGGGGGGGGGGGGGGGGGGAGGGAAAATAAAGAAAAGAGGGGGGGTGGGGATCACTAATACGTGTTACTAATTCTTATTTCCCTGACTAAGAGTATGTTGGATTTGGAATTTCTTCAACTTTTTGCACATTCTCGCCAATTGACAGCCAGGTGTGGGAAAACGTTACGCGAAGTATTGAATAAATTGCTGTCCGGTGTTAGCCAGTTGATAGCTAGCAGTCTAACAACTGGACCAGCTGGTAAAGCGAAGTGACGATTAGGTCACCATTTAAACTCAGTTCTTTTCAGAACGAATAATTCTATTTTCCATGATTAATTTGATTGGAAAAAAATATATATATTGTTTGGCGCAGGCTATTTCAGAGCATCGGTCTTAACATATTACTTTCATAGTTTGAAAGAAACATGTAATTTTCTGCGTTATTTCGTGAACATACATGGGATGCTAGATTTCGCATAAATCTATGAAATATTTCACGTTAATTTAAGCGGAATGTCATCTAAAATTAGTTTGAAGCATCAAAGATTGCAAACAATTTTGTTGTTTACACTTGCTTTGTCTTGAAATTGAACGAGGGGAAATTTTAAGCGTCGGTTACTATTCATCATATTTTTTTATGTTATTCTGTTAAAATAACACAGCGAATCAAAATTCAAAAAACAAAGATTTAAGAACGTCATGAGAAAGAATATCGTACTCTATGGTATATTTGGGATTGATGAGGTTTCAAAGCAGTGAAATATTTGACGATTTGGCTAGTTGGCGATATGTTGCTAAAATTTACATGAAATATCGTGTGAACACATGTCACAATCTAGTAATCCAAATATGTGAATTAGATTTCGTTAAAAATTACAAGATTTTACAAATTACAAAATTACAATGCTGGTTATTGAAATTTATGAGATTTGATTGACTTCCAACTTTATCGTCACCCAATTTGGCCGATTGATTCCTATATATTAAAGAATACAGTGAGCACATTTTCCTAAACAGTATTTTGAATTTGATGACCACCCCTAGCACGCTAATAACAACAAACATTTTTATTGATTAGCATGTGCAGTTGCTGAAAAATCTAATTATACATATGAGTTTGGAACTCTCACTATAGCCTAACGTTCATCGTCAAGAGCTGAAATGTGGCAAAAGATTGTTTACGATCTTCACTCTTCACTGATCCAGGAATTTTAAATACCGTCAAAACATCGACGTCACATCAATCTTCCGGGGCTGCTGCAGAAAGGAGGAAAAATTTTAATTGACCAATTGATCTGATCAATAAATTAACATTTCAATGACTGCCGATCGGACGCCACCCGCTGCCGAACGGAGCAAGGCACTTGAGAACCCATTCGAAAATGAATGAGTCTTCGAATCGCCAGACGGGTAGATCACGCGGTTCATCTTTATTTAGAGTAAGTACAGGTAACCGAACTGCGCAGCAGCCATTCATCTTACCTTCAAGTTCGTTTGTAGGGCCGCGGTCTTCGTCGAATGCACAAACTATATTTTATTTCCCGTCGTCCGGAAGAATCCACCGAGCTCGTGTCAACCCATTGAAAACCGGATGTTGTTCGAAGGGGTCCAGGCGGGATGCTGTCCCGGTGGAATGCGTGCGTTCGTATGGCCGGTGGTGAAGGCGGTAAGGGTTTGCTGAAAGGACACAATTGCAAAACGTTGAAGAAATATTAGCTTTCGTTGCCTACGCGTATCATGCTTCCGTCATCGGGCGATGGGGGGTTCGAAAATAAGGGAATAAATCAACATGCAATGTGGGTGATGAGTGGAAGTGTATACATTCCGGCAATGAATGGGATTATTAATGGGTTTCGGTGAAAGATTCAGAGGTTAAGAATGAAGGATGATTAGTTCTTGGGATACCAAATTTCATGGGTCATTAGAAGATCGACCAAGTAATATGAGTAAACTTCATAAGCATGGCAACAAGGAAAGACTTATCATATGACAAAAGCGGCTTGTCTCCAAGCTCGCGTAAAACTAATGGAATTGGCAAATCTACCGCTAGTCATAGCAATTTTTCTGGACTCGTTGTCAAATTTGATCCTCACGAGAATCCGATACTACTTTCCGATTATACGCATAACTGATGTTCATGTTTATAAAGTTAACTCAACATAGGACAAATATAGTGGAAGTCAAACACGCGACGTCTAAGCGAAATTGTTTTGAATATTGAAAAGTTCTGGAACGATCGTCTCTCGGTGGCTCACATTTGAGTATAGCAAATGGCGCAAACACGGACAGGCCACACCAATTGCTTTGTAAGCTAAATGTGTTCGGAATCACTCGTCCGAGAACTTTATCGTATGTTTGTTTGGAAACACTTGTGTTGACACTTTGCCATTCGCGTGCGCACGCTCGTATGAATGTGATGCTTTGATCAGAACCATGTGCCGCGTTCTAGTTAGGCAAGTGGAGGATCTTGTACGAAAACATTCGTCTGGCTGGAAACATGATCGTCATTTACAGTTGCTGGTAACGTAATACTGGGAGTAGTACGAGCATGGGGCGTCTAGTGGCGTCTGATGGAAGGATTCTAGATCAATGAACTGCTAAATGGGGTGGATGTTTTAAAAATATAAACTGATGTTTTGACTGACGGAATCTGCTGAACGGCTCGTTTCGGATTTATATCTATTCGTTAATTACCATATACGTGAAACTAATCATGAGTGGAATATTTTCTGGAATTTTTTCCAACCAAGATCCTTGGGACGCTTCAATTATTCTTCCTTATATTTTGATTCTTTTAATGCATCTAGTCAACAACACACGGCTGTCAGACAGACTATTTAGGTGCAGACTCTTATCGTCAAAACAATGACTAGAGCCAAAAACCCCCGCCAATGGGTTAGTGTTGAGTCATTCGGAATATTTGAAAGCTGTATATACATCGATAAACCGTGCTAACTGCTGCCGTCAACATCAGAGGACTGAAATAATTAGCTAACTTTCTGTCTCTCGCAATTAACACCACAACGATTAACGTCAATCAAACGAAAACTAAACCAAGCGTACTGACGGGGAAATCTTTGTAGCTAGCAAATTGCTCTCATTCCTTCAGGAGAAGTTCGACTTCGAGTAGTGAATTCCATGGCCAGTTGTAATTTCGCCAGGGTCGACACGTGCAGCATGCTCGAATTATCGATGCAGTACTAGTTGCACAACGATCGGTGAAATATTCGCGCGGCAGTTCTTTACGTTCAAGGCCGACCGCCGAACGTAGTTCTACTTTGAACGTAAACAAAAATTAAAACAACCCGTACCAGTTAGTTTCGCCGTGCGCGATGTGTTCAATGAGTGGAAAACTTAACCAAGAAGGCAGTGGGGAGGTTCGTGTTCATACGGAAATGAATGCTTGTTCTGGATTAGGGCATTTCTGCTAGGCAAATCGACAGGAACACAAGATTGATGGCAACGACGAAATGATGAAATAGAAGAAAGTAGTCGGTAATGAGGGCTAGGAGTGTTGGCAAAAATAGATTCTTAGGAGTAATTTTGAGGTGACCTCCACGAGGCGATCGGTTGAATGTAACGAAACAAGGTTTTCTTTTTTTTGCGATGGTCGAGAAAATGTGCAATAAGCTTGAGCTGACGATTTCTTTTTGATGTTTTATTATTTTGTTGCTTTATTCTTTTGATTTTGTTTTTTTTTCAGAAACCAGATTCTTATTTGAAGTAACTTTATTTTATTTCAATGTGAAGAGTTATTTTGTTATCTTGATCAAAGTGAAGTGTTATGTTAATTTCCTATTTTTTTTATTTGGAAAGTGGTTGAACATTATAATAGAACAAATCAGTTTTTTTTAATCCTTCAATGCACACGATACTAAAAGATTATCATAAAAAATAAATTTCTTTTTAAACACGTTCACTGCTGTTAAACTAAAAAAATGCTTCGATACTGTGCTCCCAGGTCACACGACTGCTTCATCGAAGTCTATCAAACAATTTCACTGGATTATTTCCCCAAAAGAAATAGAATTAATTTATTTTTAAGCGTTTTCCGGTATGTTGTTTTAAAGCAACAATGCGCATTTAAGGGTTAAGTTTAACATGTTGTGACGTAGACTACGTCTTATGGCAAGGGTAGGGTGTCAATTGAAAATCTAAAAATATTCGTCTGTCACGAAATATTGTTACACATTAAACGCTTATAACTTAATAAATGCTCGATAGATTTTCAAAATGTTAATATCAACCGGTTGAAAATTTTCCCGCGTATCAATTCAACTATCAAAAATTATCCGTTAACAATTTTAAACTATTTTAAATACCGAAAATAGAAGGTCATGTCTTATAATTTCGTTTTTCAGGCTAAATTTACTAAATGCACAGTACTTTTCTATCACAGATTTCAAATGTGAGCAACGGAGGTCTCTTATGCAGCAGTGGACAATATATAAGGGGTACACCTTCGCAATTTTTCTCATTCGTGTTGCAGTACTGGAGCTGTGCGGAACAACGAGCCAGTATGGTTTGGCAGCTGGCGATGGCATGTACCCTGGAGGGTGCACTGGCTTCATTTAGTAGTGCGGAGCAGGAAAGCGCTTATGTGGATTTGGCTGCTGGTGGTGGCAAATACTATAGAAGGTGCAATGGCAACCAACCATTGGTAAGATAGCTGACTGCTTTGCAGGCTGTTGCTAGCAAGCCGTTGGCTAGGCAACCGTTGCTAGGCAGCCATGAATTATGCAGTGATGTGTTAGCAGTCGGTTGCCCAAACCGGTGATGTATTTATAGCCGGTGGGTGCAACCAAGAGGAGCGAAATAAGGTACTTGTGTGTGTGATCTTTTGGTAAGGCGCAACATGCAACTGCATGCAACCGAGAAAGTTTTAATTCAAATGCGGACCATTTCAAATCCGTCCTTTTCAGGACGACCAATTCAATTTTGGGAGAGTTTGTTTGATTTTAATTTATCTACCAATACTTTCCAAGTTCTTACCTATTGGCAGACAGCGGTGGCTAAATCAGTTTTAGTTTTCTCTTCGTTGCATACCTTGGGCATTGTGTACAATTTACGAATGGCTGCCGTCACGAAAAATTGAAACAACTGACGCTAATAATTTGATCGTTTCTTGATTGATTTATTTTTGAGATTTTTGCTCTAATCTAGAGGTTTTTACGACTGGCAAGTATTTTCCAAGTATTTAAAATTTATTTACCCAAGTATTACTCCAATGTATGTATGTTATTTACGTAATAGAATATAATATAGGTATTTACAAAATATATCTATCATCTACTGGATTGTTACTGAAAACTAAAAATTAGGTATGCAGCAATATCTTAATAGTCCAGGAAAAGCTGAAAAACAAAGAATGTCAATCCAATTAACAAAGATAAAATTTAAATAATATGATATTTGATTATTTTTGTGCATCAACAGCTTATTCTATAAGACATGTTCTGAAAAGTTTTCTTTATGCCGTTTTAGTTACAATGTGAGTGATCGAAGAGTCCGCTTTGATGATTTATGAAATAAATGGAATATCTAATCAAGGTGGGCAAAAACTTAGAGAGATGCATAAACGCGAAGCTGAAAATAGCATACAAAATACAGTGAAGAGATGCTATAATGCAAAATGACAGCAACAATTCCATTTGCACTATCTGCACGTGCGCAGACTCCTGCCGCAACTGCAGACGGACCCACGCATCCATCATGAAAGCTTAGAAAATGTAACATAGCCACGCGGGAAAAAAATAATCTAAAACTATTACACAATACTTGGGAATTCCATGGGTGATCTGAAACTACATACCATTCAATATTATATCTAATTCTTCGTGTGATATAACCGCAATGAAACTGACCCTTAGCTTCGCGTCTTTACAAAGAATCCCTACTGAGCCCTTGCGGCACGTCAAGCCGGCCAGTTCAGCGCAAGGGCGAAACGTGTTTTGATAATTATGTATATATATATAAAAAAAAATTGTGTTGTTCTTTTCTTAGGTTGTAAAAGATATTACCAAAGGTTAAGAAATCTGCATCAAATCATAAATAGACATGTCATCGTATTTTGATGCGATAACGTCTTTGGTTTTACACTGCACTGCACTGCAAAGGTTGCTATGATGCATTGTGTCGCTGTCGAATCATATGAAACCAGCAAGCAGTGATATTGGAATTATTGGTGAATTCACAATGAAGTCTTATTAGCATGTGACTGTATCTTTTCAGAACAGAATGTCTGAATAAATATCTAAGCAAACAAGCCTGCATTAAGTGAATTACAATGTTTTGAATGTTGTGCTGTATAAAATAAAAAACAAAAAATGTATCAGTGTTTCAATGCAGTTGTACATCCTTAATCCTTAACTTCAGTAAAGGGATATCCCCTAGCAATGAAATGTTTTAAAAATAACAGAAGAAACCACATGAAAACTGATTTCAATGGAGAATTATGGAGAGTATGGACGAAGTTGGATCTATAAATATATAGACCCAACATAAAGCCTTTAGACCGACATACCATACATACCCGTCGAAAGTTTTCGCCCTAAAGAGGTAAGTTTTTCAACAGATGCACAATAACGAACGTCTTGTTAGGATTATCTAAGCAAGCATACATCCAGCTTTAATCAAAAATATCATCGATCGTAGCATACTAGGCTGAGGCATAGGACTGAATAGGTGAAATTTAATAAAACACATATGTTTTCCTTCAAATATTTTACGTCGTTCTTAAGTCGTTTGATATACATTTTAAAAGCAATCAAGCAGATCATGTAAAATAAAAAAATCTTCAGATTTTCTACTACCATAATTTAATACGACCTTGAGAAATAAATCCATACAATCAACTATTCTAAAATTTAGGTGATGCTTTGCATTTAAATTTCAATTGAATGGTATATTCAACATAAATATTGAACGGCATGCCATCAAATATTCAAATAAGAAGTACTTCTTTCACTATGTTGAATATTCATGGTTTTTTTTTCCTCTAATAGTTTGCGTCATGAAAATAAAACCACAATCAAGATTTAAATAATAAGCTAAATTATGACTTCCAGGGCTGCTAGTATGAGAGCACAACTGATTTTCACGATATCTGCAGAAGCGGTTTTGTAAATTGTAACATAATTTTATAGTACTATAATTTTAAGTTTTATATTATTATATAACATGGTCGTCAAAACTTCGGACCCTGGAAAAGGTTTAATGTGCTATATTGTATCAGTTACTTGTAGTATATAGAAAAAAACACGTATAAAATTTAAGCTCCTATACTGATACGCATGTCCCGTTTTATTGAAAACAGTAAAACAGGGCCAAGATACGTTTATGGTGGTCTCCAGGAGTTTTTTTTCCTCTGTTCGGGACTTAAACCACTCACAAAGAACGCATCTCGAAAAGGTGATCTACCAGCGTTACGGGTCAAGTGTTACGGGCGACAGGAGTTAATCAGATACCTGTGATCGTCAGTTTTATCACTTAATTTTAACAATCGCTAGAAAACTTCAATAAAGCCAACAATGGTAGTTGTGATTAGCAAGTTCTAAAGATAAGAAGAACGAGAAATTCAGTAAATTTGTTGAAGTACTGGAAATTACAGATTTTTGAGCGTAAATGATATGGGTTCACATTAGCAGTCACATGGCCTAGCAACCTATGAATTAGAATTTGAAGGCAAACAAATACTGTAAAATATTATGATTAAATATTCATGGATGCATCGAATCAGATAAGACAACCCACCTTGATCAGACAGGGAGTTTCCTATCACAAGAACCGGTCGCTATTAGTCATTTTTCACCATTCCCTTGCTTTCGTAAGCGTCTTATAATTGGATTTCTACGAGACATACGGCAACGACGCGCGCCTGCTAAAGTTTTGCTAACACCCATAAACTGGACGTTTGATAGTTTATCTCATAAAACGTATTCCTTTGGATGGCGGTCGTGTCTACCTTCGAAGTGCATTGTTACAGCTTTCACTTTGTTTGACATTTAAATTATAGGTACAGAAATTGCGACTCGTCGTTAGCATGTAATATTCTGTTGAAATCATAAACTTTCCGTTTAATTTACCATTTCCAAGATACTTTTGTGATCTTGGCGTTCTCTGAAATTGGTGCATCAATTTATAGCTCAATATGGCTCTGCTCTTGCTGTCGTAAGTCATGGTAATTGAACGAGCTGTTACTGAATAATTCATCTGAATTGATACACTTTTAATCTGAAGTGTAGAGGAAAGTATTGAATTGGCGCACTATTACCAACGCCTTGCTGTAGAAATTGGCGGCTTGACGTAAATGAAATACACTTGTTGACAAACTGTTGACGGATTTGCTTTATATAATTCAAATCAATCGAATGGAAAACTTTTCCCTTCTAGGAACTTGCCCCATTTTTTTTACAGCCAGGACAAAACTGTAATTGTCATACCTTGACCGGAGAACCTGTTTTGTGATGAACATTGCTTGCAAGTTGAGTTTCTTATTGTTTGGGCAGTAAACGGGTTATCGTAAATATTCGAATAGCACATGCAGGAGGTGCGTGATTGGAACCGCAAAATGTAATCACCCCGGCTCGGCGTGTGCATAAAAATGATCTCCTAGAAACACGCCGTGCCGTTGGCTAGACTGGTAGGCACAATAAAATTCCTTTGAGAGGAACTGACCCGACGAGTGCAATGCAAATGTTAGATTGAATATAGAAAACAACGATTTGCAACTAGATGCTTTGATCAGGCCGAACATCAATGGTGGGCTGGCTTCCGTATGAAGTTCATTGTTTGCCGAGCGCATCATCATCGCCAGTTTCCGGCTCGTCGTGTGGAAGACGATATATACGTTATTGTGACTCAACGGTACACCTACAATCCGATCGGTGCATGCTAAAATGTGAAATTTGTTTTGTTTGTATTTATTTGTTATGGCACCTCAAGCTACTCATTCCTGAAAACAACTATTTTTAGTTGGTGCCTCCAGTTGGAAATAATCAGAACCGTCATCTATTCTTGGGTAATTAGAGCGTGCCAGTAGTGGAAGGTTGTCATGGGAATTGATTTCCGGGTTTTTTTTAATAGGCTTCTTTGATTTTAACAAAGGTATTGTACTGGTAGGTGTTATACTTGTAGTCGATCTTAGTCTGTAGTGAACCAAAATTTTAGGAGGATCTCACCCCAGGACAAGTTACAAAATACCCAAAAAGAGGTATTTGAGTGACTACGGCGGGAGATCAACCAGCTGAAAATCTCGATAATAATAATAATAAAAATAATTAAGGAATTATATTTGTCGAAGGTCGACTGAACGATCCGTCGATCCACAGGACCACCCCCTTTTTTGACGTTAGTGCTGCTTCTTCTTCTCTAGCTCATATATCAGTAACTTTTATGTCTAAAATCAATCTTGTTGTTGATTTCCTCCAAAAACCATGAAAAACATATGTTTTGACCGGAAGTATTGCCTAACATGCCAGTTTTGTTTTAAAAATAATAAACTTGCATTGTTCATCAAACTAGATTTAAAAATAATAATTCTATTGTGTTTGTCAAAGTTATTAAACATATAAACTGTTTGAAACCTCAAGGTCTTTTGAGGTGTAGCATTTTCAAGTAAACAGGCCCCTATTTTTCATTTTGTTTGTTATAAACCCATTTTTTTGGTCGATATCTTTGGAACTTTTAACTTTAAATCAATACGATGCTTATTTAAAACGAAACAATTCCCGGCAGTGGTTCTAAAGATATGATTATTTCATTGGAAAACATTAATCAACAGTTTTCAGTTAATAAGTCTTATTTAATTAGGAGAACTACCGATACTACAAAAATTCTAAATGTGTATAGTATATTACCTTAATTCAAATTAAATAAGACAGTGATGTCTTTCAGTGTGAGAAAAATGTGATTGTTCTAATCAATGTATGAGAAATAATTCTAAAATAGAATTAAAAATAATCAATATCAACTACTTCTTCTGAATTTATGATGAAAGATTTTTGACCTTATGTAAATATAATTGTAATTTTATTTGAAACCATGTCCACGTTAAATTTTGTACACTTTTGTTCCAGTCTAGTTTAGGATTTTTTTCTCAGATCGCTGGAACGTTTCAATTATATGGCAGCTGAAACTTTCAACTTTATTTCGGGGTGCAAATTGTTTCCATTCTTGTTGCCTTTGGTATAATGGCGTCGAATCAAAAGGAAGTGCGCAAACGCACTTTGTACGAACGGCAGCAAAGTCTGACGTTGCCGGTACGCGATCTTTACACGGAGCGAAGCTTTACACCAAGTTAATGCAAAAAACATCTTGTACCGTAATGGTCGAAGAAACATTGTACTCTCAACATTCTCCGGGTCTGGCTTTTTATACCGCAATGTATAAAAACGCTATTGTCGAGTATTTTCGGACAAAGAAGGCGTCTAAATTCTCCAAGATATAATTGGTTTGGGTCGAAAAGGAAAAAGTTTCGTCTCTATCAACAAGGATGTGTACGAGAAAGAATGTTTACAAAAACGGTTGCTACCGTTTATGATAAACCACGACTCTCCACCTTTGTTTTGGCCTGATTTGGGATATTGCCACCATGCACATTCCGTTCTGGAATAGTATAAGGCACATGACGTCAAATACGTGCCAAAATAGCCAATTCGCCCAACTGTCCAGAACTTCGTCCGATAGAAAAATACTGGGCTGTGGTTAAACGGAAACTTTTTCAAGCTAAGAAGATAGCAAATGGCATCGACGATTTCATGAGAAAATGAAAAACCACAACAGCTAGTGTATCTGAGGATACTATACGGAATCTGATGACGCGTCAAAAAGTTCGAGGATTTTACAGAAAGAGGGATTAACATCACAATCAACTGTTTTAACTGTATAAATATAACTCTATTTTACTGAAATAAAGTATCGGTTCTGTTGAATTTGGTCAAGATTGTGTTTGCTCACTTTATCTTAGTGTCCGAAATTTAACGCGAACAGTCTTTAGTTCTTATTGAACTTAATTACTGGGCATATAGTCGTCGCAACTTGCCCCACACTAGAGCTGTCATGGAGATGCGGCTCGCTTCAGAAAAAAGAAGAAGAAGAACTAAATTACAATCCATATTGTATTCAATGCATCTTATTCATCGAATTTCCTCGAAAGCAAGGCTTATAGCGACTAAGAGGCTAAAAAAGGAATTTAAATGCCTAAAAAAGAGACCAAAAAGAGACCAGAAAGCTGGTTGGCTCTAAATAATGTTGAATTGAAAGTGGCTGAGAAATATATCTATTTCACTAGCAATAGTTAAACCGATTTTCAATCGGCAGAGAATACCATACTTTCTGGATGTTTTCTTGATGACATAGTCAATATGTCAAATTGAGATCTAATCATCAGTAATAACGCCAAGATATTTAATCTCGTCTGCGTGAGATTCAATTGTACCATCATCACTTTAGCATACCTATATTAAGATTTACAAATGTTCAAACTCCGCTGTTTGTACATACTTCAACCATCTACTTAGATAACGTAAATCTGTAATCAAAAGTGAAACGACCTCATTAAGTCTTTTAGCTTCATAGAATAACACGGTATCATCAGCAAAAAGATTAATATTACAAAATCGCAAAACTAGCCACATGTCATTGATATTTGGAATGAATAAAAATGAGCCCTAATACACTCCCTTCTGGTATATCAAGGCTGTTCTCCACAGGGCTCGAATCCTATTCATTGAACTTCCTCAAAAGCAAGTATGATAGCGACTGAGAATCTTAGAAATATTAATTTTAGAGACCATATGCCTAAAAAAAGAGACCAAAAAGAAACCAGAAAGCTTTTTGCCACTAAATAGTGTTGAATTGAAAGTGGCTGAGAAACATATCTATGGTTAATCTCACAATAAAATGAAGAAAATCTGAAAAAAGAGTTTTTAAGACATACAGTTATTCATGGCGGGGGTTTAACCTTTTTTCAATATTCTTTCCAGACATGCATGACTTCTTGAGTGCAACTCAGTCCTTAAAACGCTGTTGATGAAGCCGATTACAAATTGTTTGCGGTTTTAGACGTGACCAGATTTTTTCGCCTCAGAAAAACCACCGACGTCGACTGGGATTGAACCCAGACCCACTGGGGTGCCAAGAAGCAGTCACGCTTACCACTACACCACCGACGCCGGCATTTATTGAATATATTGAATACAGTAAATAATTATAATGAATAAAGATGTTTATTCTACATCATACCGGCTACCAACTCAAGTGTTCCATTCTCAGGACCCCCATGGTGTTGGATGCAAAAGATGTAAAGGTCAATTGTTTCCTGATTCATACTGTAGCAACAGGTATATTGCCAAATAGCAACAGATGGACTTCTGAAAAATCTTCTAATATTTTTCCTTAAAATCTTTTCAGGAATTCTTCATTCTCTTGTGCAGATTTCTTATGATACCTGTCCGGAAAAGAAAATCTATAAGTTGATGCAAATATGACTAATAATGTTCTACTTCGTGATTGATTTGGCTAACGATGCTATCCTTACAAATCTGGAAAAATCAGTATTGAAGAGCAAGAATGCAAGTCGGCGTGTACTAATTAGAAAAGTCAACAAAAACAAACGATTAAAATTTGCTCAAAAGTATGCTGAACAAATTCTACGGGCTATTCTGGAAACAAGTGGTGTGGTCTGATGAGAGCAAATTTGAATTGTTTGGCAAGAAACAGCGCCCTCGTGTTTGGCTGAAGTCTGGAGAACGCTTGTTGGAGCAGAACGCACAGAAGACTGTGAGGTGGAGGAAGTATTATGGTATGGGGGTGCTTTGCTTGCAAATCGTAGGCATTCTGACTGCTGATCGTTACATTGGTAAAATCAACGAAAATATGAGGGAACCTATGCTTGAAATGGGGTGCAAGGAAAACTTCATTTTCCAGCAGGACAATGACCCAAAGAACACAGCTCGGAAATCAACTGCGTCCTTCAAAGGAACACTATCGAAAATTTGTGGTCATGTTGATACAGGTGAAGTGACGAACGAAACCTAAATACTGAAATCTTATTTTTCTATGCTTTCATTTCAATTCCTCTTAGTTTCCGTGCTACAATGGGTGGTAGTACATATCATACATCATACATACATTACAATTCCTCTTATCAGCACTTTATTTTTTCCAATCAATACCAGAAGAAGGTCAACAAAAGTTAACATATATATTTTCAGTTGTAGAATTTTATTCATTTCTATGCAAGAATATCGGTAGAAAAAGATGAATTTTGTCGAATACAGTCTCAAGTTGTCTCTGAAAATGTAAAGATCATTTAAGATTATCCGTTTTGGTGAGCACTTTATTTTACTGTACATCAATAAAAAAATTGTCTGGGACCTCCAATGAGGTCTGCTTCCACCGGGAATCGGTTTCAGAGAATAATCTAGGAGCAAAGTTACAAAATAAACTAGAAGACTCGGCTAGTTTCGAAAGGCTTGAACCTTTTTCCGTTTTTCTGTCATGATTACTTAAATAGTCGTCTCATTCTTCCGTGATGATGCTCCAACTACGACTACCATTCTTTATGCTCTGCGAGTATGCTGTTTTCATTGTTGTGTTCTGTTACACAAAACTATTATGTTTGAACCTCGAATGGAAACTATGCGAAAAGCATGAAAAGCGAGCCAAAAAAACACGAGTTGGAAACAAAACTTGTAAAATCTGAAAGCCAATAAAAAAAAAACAACACAAACGAAAAGTTAAACAAATGACTTTAGAGACAAAATATTAAAGATAATTTGTGATGGAAAGAAGTGGGGTGATTGGAAAAATTTGTTTGGTTGTTTTTTTATAGAGTTATAGTAGGATTTCCACTTTCCAGGAGACAAGTTTTCAATGAGTTTAATAAGTAGGCCAAATTTTGTGTCCCATTAGATGATAATGCTGAATGAGCATGATTGTGGCAATTTTCAAAATATTAATCAAATCAGGGTCACGTTATCAATAGATGTTTACATTTTAATGAAACGATTGCAAATGCTATTGACAGCTGCTAATAACAAGCTTCAATAATGTCCGAATGCTAATGAATTCGCATGAACTGTTTTCGGTGCCAAAACAACAACAAATCAGTTACAAACACCATGACAAGCCGGCTTATTGTGGAATTTGCCCATTTTCCTCGCAGCTGGCTATGATTGGTGTTTGAAGCATTTATTAAGATATGTGTGCAGCTTCGGCTGAGGTCGGTCGCAGTCGATCAGCTTTCTGAGTGTTCACTAGGCAGTTTAAGTCAGTTGGACATCTAATTGATTCAACCTAACCAGGCACAACTGAATCGACGGAATTCATATGATCATTAACAAATCTAGCTGTTCAATATAACAACAGAAATGATGCAGTTGTTGATTGTACTGATGATTTTCATTGATGATTCATTTCAAAATAACTACAATGAACTCCACATTGAGTGAAAACTAATTCTTAGCACTTTGACGGTGGACTCATCCATAACGTCTAATGGATTTATAATTCCATTAGTGTATCTAACTCAGATCACATTAGTCGAGTTTGATAATAAATAATATTTTTCGCCCCAAATCAACCATCAACCCTAGTGGCACATGAATGTTGACTTCTTGAATGGCTGAAGCACGTGCTTTTGAGTACCCGCCTTTTTCACAACTACACATTGAAACGATTCATCCTCGACAAGTAGATCTTTCTCGTTTGAGTTGGGTAATTTTCTTCGCCCTATCTTCGCGTCGCATCCGTCTGGTTGGGCTTGTCTGTCTGCCTGCCTGAGGCGATCGGATTGCGGCCTCTCCCATCCGCAGCCATCCCGTCCGTGTTTCCCCGCACGTTTTCCATTCACCCAAAGATATTCGAAACGATCGGTCATCTGACATTCACAAACACCGACCATTGTCCTCGCTCGCTTGGAATGAAAGGAAGAGACTCCTAGAGGCGATACCCGGTTATTGAGCTCAGCGGAAGTTTTGACTCCACTGGAAGCGAATCTTAACACAGTGGTACGATTCACTTGCACCGAGACTGGCATAACGGATTCATTGATTACTACGGAATTGAGCTGATGACAGCGATTATCTGTGTGCTCCAATACCCCCGCGTGTTAATATGAGAGAATCAAAAAAAAAACGAATAAACTTACCTAATTTCAAACAACCAACAGTAGTTGCCTGCTTGGTAGCAAGGCTGGCTTGCGTTTAAGGATGCAACCGCAGCGACGTGCTCGCAGGATCAACAGGTGGCAACAGGTTTGAAAATCTTGCTATTCAAATGATATGTGCCAACCAACCGATTCACTTTCACGACAAATTATTTCCGCCTTTTGGAATTTGACGACACGATCAACACTCTTTTGCTTTCTTAACCTCACACTGAACCTCGAATCGCAACTTGAGCACAGTCTACGCGAAAAAAATATTTCAATGACAATTCTCAAAAATTAACACTTTTTTCTGATGAAAATATATAAAATTATCACCAAAACTATTGAGAAAAAGATTCAAAATAGACAAACCATAGAATAATTGCAACTTGCGATTGAAAGAAATGGCACCCGAGTTGTTACGGAGCTATTACTAGAACATGTGGAAGATATTTGTACTTTGATTTGGGCAAGGTTCCAAACGCTGCGTGTGACGTTTTTAGAGCAGCTCAAATGTGCATGACCGTCAGTGACGAGAATCGGGACATGAATGAACACCATATGACGTCGGACGCAGGGAAGCGGTAGTGATAGCCGGCACAACCATTCATTGCGTGGTTAAGAGCAAGATGAGTACATGTAGGTGTTCTAATGTGTCAAACTCATGAATCAGCCATGTTTGATTTATGTTATAACGAGTAGTTAGTGAGATTATTTCCACTTTTTCCTAGCATATATACTTATGGAACAGGACCACCATCCATCACTCATCATGGCTTAGAAACAGGTTTTATAGTGTATTGGCGCTCGGTGGACAGGAATCGAAATTGTGGTTGCCTTATTATGAACCAGTTTGCTATAGTATGAATTGGTGTTTGTTACTATGAATGAACTATACAAAGATGGTTATGAATGTAAGCGTGAAATGTAAAACAAATGTCAACAGTTTCGATGTGTACATATATACAAGACGCGAACAGCTGGTTACACAAATGCTTACAGTGGGTGTCATCATTGGATGCGATCGCCGATGGATCTCGTGATATGGTTGGGTTGATCAAGAAATCTTCAGTCGAGCACTCTAAAGAAGTGTTATCCCGGATAAAAAATACAATCCAAAAATACTATAGCGGATATTATAAAAATTAAACAAGTTCCAATGCTGATGATTTATTTTACTGTATTTGTATTAACTTGGTTAACATTCTAGCTAAGCCTCAATTATAGCTCCTACAAAATAACCATACAATAATTGAGAACAATTATCGTTATGGTAAATAGGGTATGTGTTCCTTGACTCAGCCTAATATGCAACGATCGATTACATTTTTATTTTAACTCATAGAGTATTTGAGCTGGAAGCAATAGTTAACTAGTAATATACTTGCTTAGATAAGTTTAATGTGCAATTTGATAGTATGTATCACGAAAAGTTACACAACTCATTTTATTAATTCAAAAACTGTCGATGGATATGGATGTAATGTCGGTCTATAAGCACCAAATCGTGGATGCAACTTCGTCCCATTCCTTAGATTTGTTATTAAGTGTAGGCTTAGTACAGATTTTTTTATGGTTTTCTGATTTAAGGCGTTGCCAGCTATATTCGCTCTACCTAACACAAAATTTCCCAAAACCAACTATAATAAAACTGCTTTGAAACTGTGATTCTCACATATGATTTATCGGCCATTTGTTAATGAACACATTACGATTCACTCTACACTGATTTAGTTCCTTTGGTTTGTGTTTAGATGAGCCATTTGGAAAAAATACAACCAAAACTTAGAATTATTTTCGAAAATTTTACCAATAACAACATATTTACTACGCTTTTCATACAACAGGCCATAGTTGGGAGCATAGAAAAAAATACGTCCCTAACATTGGGTTTACAGTTATCTTGTTAAATCATTGTTATTTAACCTATGTAAACAATAAGTTTATAACGTGTGATTATTTTCTGTACATCTTGGTGTTAAAAAAAAAAAAAAAAAAAAAAAAAAAAAAAAAAAAAAAAAAAAAAAAATTTTGGGGATAATCTGTTCAGCTTAACCAGTGAAGCCATGGTGTCTAAAAAGTTAAGAATATCGAAAATTACGCGGAAGGGAACACCTTTAAATTGATTGATAATTTCTCAATTGCTTCCAAATAAACCGGTCATCCTGCTAGCAACATGATTTTGTTGATTTTCGGCGAATTAATGACATTTTTGGTACATAAGCCGAATGAAGGAGCTACGCCTACAGTAAATCCCGCTTTCCTAAAGAAAATGAGACTGTAATGGATGAAATAAGTTGAAATTTATCGAAGTAATGAGTTTTTTGTAAAATCAAGGAAATTGAAGGTATAAATGATATTGAAAAGATTAGATATTTAACACTCGTATATAAGTACGCTCACACATCCATCCACAGATTTATGCACACATACATTCTCACATACATGAATATAGAAACACTACTAACATTACCTTTAGTTTGTCTTCAACCTCTGCCAGCTGTCACGCAAAAAAAATGGGATATTTTGAACAATGTACTTTGCGCTAGTGTTTATGAGACCGCTCGGCGAGAACCTAACGCAATCAACTCAATTTGGCAGCTTCATTCTTCAACATTGCTGAACCATGTGTACGATAAAACGTGAATTCAAGTGGAAAAATGATCCACAAAAGTTTTGTTATGCCTGTGGCAACTATATTTTTACAAAATCGGTCAATTTCACTGCTTCGTTGCAAACTGCATAGAGGCATTATTTAAAAATTGATCCTGGAAACTTTGACGAACTGTGAATTCCAAAAGTGTTTTGTAGTTCGTACAAAAGCGTACTTGGCTAAGTGGATGTCAGGCGCAAGGTAAATTGATTTCTTCCATATATTTAGTAACTTTCATATAAACGATATACAGCATCGTAGTAGTTCCCTGATAAAAAAATACCTTCAACGAACGATATCACAAATCCTCCAACCATTCCTTTAATTGTTTGGATGATACCCCAAATGGGTCGTTACGAAAAATAACCATACGAAATTTTGTTTTAGGGGTTAGTACTTTGCTGATCGACATTATCTTACATCATCTAATTTCAATAAGTGTTAATGTCTTAGGGTCCTCCCTTAGCTCAGTCGGTGAAGGCGCAGCTACAAAGCAACAAAATGCCGGAGGTGGCTTGGTTCGATTCCCGGTCTGGTCTAGAAATTTTTCGTAAAGGAAAATTTCTCGACTCCCCTGGGCATAGCGTATGATTGTACTTGTCACACAAACATACTAGGAGGTGTGAATGTAGTTCGCCTCCCCGCGGTGCATCTTGGAAACGTTAAGCTTAACGGCTAAACGAACTACGGAGGATTGTCATACGACGCATTGGGGTGGATGCCAGTAAAACTCCAACTATGGCAACTGGCTGCGAAAAGATTTATGAGTGGTACACGTTGTAGTCGGGCCAGCGCCTGTGTCGTCTCCCCTGAGTACCTGCCGGGTGACACCGGAGCTTAGGAAATGGCGAGGTTCCCGCGGCACAAGTCGTCTCCGTCCCATTGAAACGTTGGCTGGCTTCCATAGGTTCCATTCTCCACCGCCGACCTCGCCAGTCGGGCGGGAGTAGGCTCAGATGACCTATACCTGTCTTGCGCTGATCCAGCTCCTGAACACGGTTCCCCATGAAGGGTCGTGTCAACCCTCGCATGGCCTCCCTGCATGCATAGGCAACCATGGGATCACAATAGCGACTACTCCACGTGGGCTTGGATAGCGGCTGGAGGGGGACCCAACCCCATGGAGGAAACTAAAAAAAACCCAAGAGAGAGCGAATCCGTTCGCTAAAGGCGGCCTAGCGAGGTCCCCACCGCGTAAAACGGTGGGATCGGGCGTGAGCGACACCTGCGGTAGTGCTATGGCATCGGAGGCAGGTGGCACCAAGCTAGGTGTGGCCATGAATGGGCCAGGACTCATCCGGGCCATGGATAGGATGTGGGAAGCAAAGTGCCAAAGAGTTGGCACGGCTAGCGGCCACCGAAAGGGCGAGGGACATAGCCTCGAAGCAGACGCAGACGGAAACATCCGTCTCCGTCGGAGAGTTCACCCTATCCATGGGGGCGGGGACCTCCAAGCGGGCTAGGCAATCCCCGAGCGAGACGGCACCTGGCGCTTCTAAGAAGCGTATCGTGTCGGAAGCCCCAAAAGGGAAGCGAAGCTATGCGAACGTGGCGGTGGGGTCTGAGGGTCCATCCTCGCGACCAGCTCCGGCTGCCTGTAAAGAGAGAGGCCCCGGCGCTAAGCCAAACGCGAAAGGCGCGACGTCCAGCTCGCGTGTTGTCTCAAGCGCCGAAGGGGGCCCGAGCGGCAGGGCCTTAACGACAACAACAGCCATAGCTAGCACGGAGGCAGATGCCAGTGCTAGGAGGGGGACGAGCGATGACCCCAGGCGGGGCAGGGAAGGCCCCTGGAATAAAGTGAGGAAAAAGAGTAATAGAACAAAAAAAGAAAAAGAAAAGCGACAGGTGGCCCACAAGCGTAACCGCGGAGAGGCCCTCATCGTCAAGACCGAGGCGTCTAAGTACTCCGAGGTCTTGAAAGCGATGCGTGGGGACGCTAAACTGGCAGGCCTAGGCGCCGATGTGCGGAGTATACGCCGTACCCGCACTGGCGAGATGCTCCTGGAGCTTAAAAAAGCGACAACGCTTAAGGGCCCGGTGTATAGAGACCTGGCAAAACAGGCCTTAGGTGAGGGTGTGGAGGTGCGCGCCCTCGTCTCGCAGGTGACGATCCAGTGTAAAAACCTGGATGAGATCACCGAGGCAGACGAGATGTCCACTGCACTGAAGGAACAGTGCAAGGTCGAGGTTGCTGCCGCAGACATACGTCTGAGGAAGGGTCCACGGGACCCAGGTGGCAACCCTGAGGGTAGGGGCAGTCGACGCAGACGCGGCGTTGAAAGTGGCGAAGGTGAAGGTGGGATGGTCAATATGCCCACTAAGTCTACACCAGCCGCCGAAGGCATGCTTCAGCTGCCTAGAGAGCGGGCACATGTCCTGGGAATGCAAAGGCCCAGATAGGAGCAACAAGTGCAGAAGGTGTGTGGCAGCACTAGCCACAAGGCGCGGGATTGCAAAGGTCCCCCCAAATGCTCGATGTGCGCCGGGAAACCGGACGATAAGCACGTCATGGGGGGGGGGGCAAAGTGTCCGGCCGCTAAGGGTATTCCAACGAGCCAACCATAATGTAGGTAACCCAACTAAACCTGAACCATTGTGAGGCAGCCCAGCAACTGCTGTGTCAGACAGTTAGCGCGTTGGCATCGGATATCGCCATAATTTCCGACCCATACCGCATCCCATCCGGCAACGGGAACTGGTTTGCGGACAGGTCTAATATGGCGGCATTATGGAGGACGGGCAAGTGTCCGGTTCAGGAGGTTGTGTCTACCACAAACGAAGGCTTCGTGTTTGTAAAAGTGAATGGAGTGTTCTTCTGCAGCTGCTACGCACCGCCAAGATGGTCGATCGAACAGTTTTCCAATATGCTCGATCGGATGACAACGTAGCTAACTGGCCTGAACCCGTTGGTAATAGCGGGGGACTACAACGCTTGGGCGCTCGAGTGGGGGAGCCGCCTTACCAACCTTAGGGGCCAGATTCTTCTGGAGGCCTTGGCTAGGCTCAATGTGGACCTAGCCAACGTGGGTACCAAGAGTACCTCCCATAGAAACGGAGCGGAATCGATCATCGATATAACATTTAGCAGTCCTGGGCTACTTAGCAATTGGAGGGGTGGATAATGGCTACACCCATAGCGACCACTTGGTGGTACGTTATTGTATCGTCCACAATACAAGGCAGCGCGCGGAAGGAGGAGCATCCACTCCATTCGCCCGCAGATGGAGGACGTCCTACTTTGATGTAGAGACTTTTAAAGAGGCCCTTGAGAGGGAACGAAACTTACGCGAAACCCAGGAACCTTGCGGCAAACGACTCGTTATGACACTTACACGAGCGTGCGATGCGACCATGCCGAGGGAAGTCAAACCGAGGAATGGAAGATCGCCGGTGTATTGGTGGACGGAGTCGATCGCCGACCTCCGAAGAACATGCCTCCACGCAAGACGGAGGGTGCAAAGACCTCGGTCAGACGCCGATAGAATCGAGCGTAGAGGGGCGCTAGTCGCCGCGAAGGCCGCACTAAAGAGGGAGATAAAGGCCAGCAAGCGAGCCTGCTTCGAGGGTCTGTGTCAGAAGGCCAATACGAATCCGTGGGGTGACGCCTACTGGGTTGTAATGGCCAAAACCAGAGGATCAGCGGCTCCAACCGAGCTTTCATCAGAGCTGCTGCAGGTGATCGTTGGGGGACTCTTTCCGAGCCACGTCCCAAGTCCATGGCCCCCAGCCACCGTAGATGTGTCCCATGACCAGCGTTCCAGTATCCCAGACCTTAACGCTGTCATAGCGATGGAAGGGTGGACGGCTCAGCCGAGCACCCGTGACCACGTGGGCACTGACAACGGCACAACGGGGGTCGGCGACGAGGCGACGGTGACGAATGATGAACTCATTGCGATAGCAAAGTCGCTAAAGGTGAACAAAGCGCCGGGACCGGATGGTATTCCGAACCTGGCCATCAAGACGGCTATCTTGCTGGATCCCGAAATGTTCAGGGTGGTGATGCAAAAGTGTCTGGACGAGGGCGTCTTCCCGGACGCCTGGAAAATTCAGACCCTTGTGTTGCTACCGAAGACAGGGAAGCCACCAGGAGATCCATCGGCACATAGACCTATATGTCTGTTGGATACAGCGGGTAAGGTGCTCGAGAGGGTAATCCTCAACAGACTGACAACATACACGGAGGGTATAGGCGGTCTGTCTAATAATCAGTTTGGCTTCCGTAAAGGGAAGTCGACGGTGGATGCCATCCTGTCCGTCACCAAGACGGCCGAGGTGGCAATCCAGCGCAAGAGGCGAGGAGTACGATACTGTGCGGTGGTCACCCTTGACGTGAGGAATGCGTTCAATAGCGCCAGTTGGGCGGCTATCGCCGACTCGCTCCAACGCCTTAAGGTTCCTGGGTACCTGTACAAGATTCTCGGAAGCTACTTCCAGAATCGCGTACTGGTATATAATACAGAGGCAGGCCAGAAACGTGTGCAGATCACCGCAGGCGTCCCACAAGGTTCGATCCTGGGTCCGGTGTTATGGAACACGATGTACGACGAGGTACTGCGGCTTGAGTTCCCGAGCGGGGTGAAGATAGTCGGGTTCGCAGACGACATCACCCTAGAGATATGTGGCGAATCCATTGAGGAGGTCGAGTTAACGGCCTCACACTCCATTGACATTGTGGAGAGATGGATGACCTCCAGGCAATTGGAGCTAGCCCACCATAAGACCGAGGTCACGGTGGTGAATAATCGGAAATCGGAGAAACATGCGACGATCAGTGCAGGTAACTGCACAATAGAATCTAAGAGGTTCTTGAGGTATCTTGGGGTTATGATCGACGATAAGCTGCCCTTTGTCAGTCACGTCGATTACGCTTCTGTCATGCAAGGGATTGTTATTTCTGCTTAACAGAAGTTAAGCAACAAGGACAAAGCGGAAACGAACGCCCTCTGTTGAAGCAACCGTTACAAAAAGCGAGGACCGTTACACCGTTACAAAATACACAAATTACACAATCCGAATTTAATGATTTGGTGTGAGACCTCGACTTATCGAAGGAGAAATCCGAATTGCTGGCATCATGCTTAAAAGAACACAACATGCTGAACACGGTTGTCAAAACTTCTTGTCACAAAAATCGCCACAAGAAATTTGACAAATATTATTATACAAATTACAAAGCATGTTGCTGCCATGACGTCAACGGCTTGTTTGAAGCGTTTGGTGAGCCATATGATCCAGCTGAATGGCGTTTATCCACCAATAGCAGCAAGTTGAGGTTGAAAGCCGTTCTACTGCATCAAGGAAATGAGAAACCTTCTATTCCATTAGCTCAAGCCGTTAATATGAAGGAGACGTATGAATCAACACAATTGGAAAATTTGTTCCGATCTTAAAATTGTTGCCATGTTGACTGAATTGCAACAGGGATTCACAAAATATATGTGTTTTTTTTGTGCAAATGGGACAGTCGAGCTCGTAAGGAACACTACGTCCGAAAAGATTGGCCAAAACGGGATAATTTCACAGTTCGTTAAAAAAAACGTTAAAAATGATCCCCTCGTGGAAATAGAACGCATAATACTTCCACCACTACATGTGAAGCTTGTGCTATTCAAAAATTTCGTCAAAGCGTTGCAAAAAGAAGGGCCAGCATTCCAGTACTTGAAAACAGTATTTCCAAATTTATCTGACGCGAAGATAAAGGAAGGTGTATTTGTTGGCCGACAAATTTAAAAAAAACTGCTCAATGACTCCGCATTTAATACAGTGTTGACACCAGATGAGGGAGAACCGTGGAAATCGTTCCAGCGTGTTGTCACAAACTTTTTGGAAAATTTCAGAAGTCCAGATTAAAAATAATTTGTTTGTTATAACTAATTTCATATTCTTTTATTTCACTGAACACAGGTGTGAATATGTCTTTGAAAATACATTTCCGTCATTCTCATTTGGATTTTTTCCCGGAAAATCTTGGTGACGAAAGTGATGAGCACAGCGAACGGTTTCACTAACAAACGAAGATGATGGAACGTCGTTATCAAGGGTTTTGGGATGAAGCAATGATGGGTGACTATTGTTGGTTTCTGATTTGAGAAACAAGTTCGGAACATCGAATATTAAGTCATTCGATTCTCAACCATTTTTAATGATACCCGAATATTTTTTTTTTTTTGTATCAACTCGGTTTCCAATCCTGATGTGCCTCAATCAACTTAATTGGTAGTGAAAAGAATTTCCCATGAAAACTTTACATGCGATGTTTGGATGCTTACAACGACACCTAGTAGTTAGTGGAACTCTAAAGCTGTGGTATTTCAGCAACATTTTTAAGTGTTTTATGAAAATACTCATAACTTCGACAATTTTCAACCGATTTCATCCATTAAAGACTCATTTTCTTCGGTTTTTAATGGAATTTAAGATTCAATTAATGAAAACTTTTAAAATTACTCATATATTTGTATGAGTAGTACTCAAAATTTTGATGGTGCATGCTGCTGAAAGCACTTTTATGTACGTTTAGACCAGCAACATGATTTTCATTACTATCGTTACGATATTAAAAGACATAATTAACTAACTACGATATTAATTACAGTAAATAGTTTTTGTGCTTTCAATTCAACGAATCAGTTGAGGTTCATTTTTACAAAAAACCAATAACAACACTGTTTTGTGGAAAATCTGCATGATGGTAAGTTGAGTTTTTAAGTGTTAAGGTACATAACAACCCTCTAATCTAATATAAATATTCCATCAACCATACATTTTATGCTATCAAGCCATAAATGGAATTGTACTTTTATTGTAAAATTTACAATCCATTCTTATTGTTTTTTCTGCTACTATAAGTTTTATTGTATGTCTTATGGTTTTTTTTTAATTTGGGATGCGTCTATCTTCTAACTGTAATAACGTTGCTAGATGAATTTGTCATTCTAAATGCTCTCTTTAATAAAAGTGAAATACTAACAAGTTCTTAGTAATTCTTTATTGCTTACTCATTGCTTAAGCAAGGAAAATTGGCGATTCTTTTCTAAATTTGTGTTGACGTCTATGGATGATGATTTCAAGGATTTCACACTTAAGAGTGTACTTGAAAAATATGCAACACTTTCTTCTGTGTACAGCGTTTATATTAAATTTCGTCACAATCTGTAAAGTTACGCGGTCGTGGAAAATCCAGGCCAGTCCCACAGGTGGATTGTGAAACAGTTGGGAATCGACAATTCGACCGTGTCATGTGTGGTAAAATCGTTCAAGGAGACCCAGACGATCCAGTGGCGAGCCGGTGAGGGATTAGTTCAAGCGCAATCCGAACCATTCGATTCGGGATGTGGCCAAGAAGGTCAATTCTTCCGTCTGGTTCGTCCAGCAGACAATAAAGCGGACCGGACTTCATGTCTTCAAGGTAAGGAAGGCGCATAACCAAACCGATAAACAGCATACGGTAGCCAAATCCCGCGCTAGGAAACTGTACCGCTAGTGGTTGCTTCAGCCGAAATGCATCATAATGGATGAAGAAGCGTACATAAAAGCGGACGCCAAACAGATCCCTGGCCTGAAGTTTTGTTTCGTCAACTCCCGCCTGGATGTTTTGTAGAAGTTCAGGAAGAAGAAGGTCGACAAATTTGCCGAGAAGTACTTGGTGTGGCAGGCGATCTGTGGGTACGGCAAAATCAGCAAGCCGTACATAGCGACCGGCACCATTAACGGTCAAATATATAAAGAAGAATACCTCCAGCCTGCGGCCCTTCCTCCGGTCTCACAAAGCTGACACTCTGTTTTAGCCGGATCTGGCATCGTGGCATTACGGGAAACCGTTGATGGAATGGTGCGAAGCCAACGATTTTGTTTTTATGCCAAAGGTTGCAAATCCGTCAAACTCACCAGAACTTTGCCGAATAGAAAAATTATGGGCGATCGTGAAGGACAAGATCCGGAAAACAGGGAGGATCTTCAAAAACGACAAGGATTTCAAAAAAGAGTGGATGAAATTGTGTAAGAAATATTGCCCAAGTGTTGCACAGGATTTGATGGGTAGCATTAAGTCTAAGGTGCAGGCATTTAACCTAGGAGAGGAGGTTGAATAAACCAACTTTGCAAAAACATAGCTTAACGGGGATAACTAAAAATGAGAATGATTTTAGCTCTCTCATACCAAACCACAAACGTGCACAGAGAAAAGAGAAATTATGTGAATCAATGCTCTCTGTCTCCCCAACATCATCGCATGTTTTGTTTTGTTCCAACTTGTTGTTAGGTATATTAATAACATTTAAGCACTTTTCTGTATGTTTAGATCAACAACAAGATTTTCATTACTATCGTTACAATTTTAAAATTTATAAATTAATAGCGATATTGATCACAGATACGAAATTAATAACAGTAAATAGTTGTTTGTACTTTCGATTCAACGAACCAATTGAGGTTAATGTGTGCCCCTCATAGTAATACATGCTAAAAAAATTAAGTCTTGGTTACACAGCACTGATTTCCTGTCTTGTCTTTACAAATATTTTCCTTAATAATTTCACGATGGATACGTTTCTGAAACCAGCGTTTTCAAATAAGTTTCTGTTTTTAATTTATCAAACAATCAATACTAATCTTTTGCTACTACGAACAAATATTACTGTAATGTTGATTTAAATAGAAACAGTACCAATCCAAGCACGAAATGAAGAAGAGCATGACAGAATAAAAGATGATGGGGAAAAAGAAATCGAAAAAAAAACATTACGCAGAGTAAGATGATGAGATTGCGATAAAACTCATGATAAAAGCCATAAAGAGGAAACATAATATATGAAAGTTGAAGGAAACAGATAGAAAAAGAGAAAGTGTCAACGAAGGTCATCTATAAGAAGCCACGACCATAGGAAAAAAGGTAACATACTTATTATAAACAGCAACAGTCACCTCATATTATACAATTTGTTACAGTTAAACAACTGAAATTGACATGAACGCCTCCGATGGATGGAAAGTGTCATTAATAAAAACCAACAAAAACATTGAAATTTACTGCATTCAAAATAAACTGGCGTAACGCAGGATCCAATACACATTGATTACCCTACCAACTAAAACGTAAACAACGTTATTTAAACATCAATCCTTGTTTTGTGGTCCTTATTAAAAAATTTTCAGATGAATTTAGATTAAGAATATTTCAGGTGAATGAGAAATTGCGAATTTTGCCTTTCAGGGAAATTTTTTGATGGAAAAAATGCATCCAAAATTGAACCAATACAATTATATTCAGCTATTTAAAGGGTGTTCTCGCGTAAAATGGAACCAATTTGTCACGTTAATAGAACGAAACTCTTCGGCTTTAATCGTTCCAGCGACTTTTTGTAATGGGAATAACTAAAGATTCTTTCCAAACTTGTGGCACGTGCTCAGTTTGCAGTGATTCATTAATTAGGTCCAGCAGGTTGTTTCCGATGACATTAAAGCAAGCTTGTACTACTCTTGCATTTATGTTATCTACTCCAGCCGTTATGTTTAAAGAAAAGCAAATATATTTTAGATCCTCTAACGTTATTGGGTGAAAACTTACAAAACTGCAATTAACATTAATCGGCTGTTTTATTTAGTCTGGCTCATCTACTCGATCAAGTGAACAACATACTATCGACGAAATATTCATTAAATCTACATGCAATGATGTCCTCTGGCTGTTCTAATGTGCCATTGAAGGTTAGGGATCGCGGTTTGCAATTACTAGGTTTCAACAAGGATTTCAAAATTTTCCATAACTCTTGGCTGTTGTTTTGATGCAAATCAATTTTCCTCTGAATATATTCACAACGAGTTTGTTTAACGGATTGCGAATATTTGTTACGCGCATCTTTGTACCTATTCCAAAAGATATGAATTCTACGCCATTTCTTGTACAGCTTGTCTCTTTTACGTTTAAGACGCAAAAGATCCAAATTGTACCAGCTGTTCGAGTTCTTTACTAAAAAAAAATTATGTTCAACTAGTTTATTGGTACATATTTTTAAGACCTCTGTCAAAACAGCTGATTTCTGATCTAGAGAACCGGTATTTGTTTGAAAATCCACACTTCTTTCGACAAGTTTTAAAACAGCTTGTTTGGAATACTTTTTCCAACACTTCAATATCACATAATCGCTGTCAACACTACTACTATCTTCAACGTTAATAATAATGGTTTCATGATCGGTTACTTTCAAGTCAAAGTTTATAACAATACTTACAGAATCAAAATCACAGTACACATGGTCAATCAAAGTTTTACTGTGTCTGGAAATATGTTGGAAATTAACCAATTGTTTTAAATTTAAGAAATCTGCTAATTGTTTCAAATGCTTCGAATTATTATTGTCACAATAATTGATATTAAAATCACCAGCAAGTACATTAAGTTTACTAGAATCTACAAAAATCTTATACCTGTTTTCCAAAATTTCAATTAAACGCTGGTCACTAGAACTAAGAGAATTATACAGTACACCATAATTACCGATTTGCATGCCACGGACAACTGCAATGCTTACAAACCAATTGCCGTCACAAACTTTGTTCAATTGAAGCTTGAATTGAACTGATTTTTTAGCATAAATAGCAACACCGCCAGTGTGTGGGGCCTCCCTTAGCTCAGTGGGTAAAGGCGCAGCTACAAAGCAACACCCTGCTGGAGGTGGCTGGGTTCGATTCCCGGTTTAGTCTAGGAATTTTTCGTTAAGGAAAATTTGTACTTGCCACACAATCATACTAATGCAAAAATGGTAACTGGCATCGAAAGCTCTCAATTAATAACTGTGGAAGTGCATTTAGAACACTAAGTTGAGAGAAAGCAATAAGCATTTTGTGAAAGCAATAAGCTTGAAATGCTAAATAAGAAGAATAAGAAGCCAGTATGTATAGAATGTGATAAACAAGCAGCCACATTATATCCCGGAATACTATATTGATCAAATGCTTGCATGTCAACTATATCTCAACGTCATACGTCAACTAAATATTGACGTCTATACGTCAACTAAATATTGACGTTTTTCTTCTACAATCTGACGCAATTCTACGTAGTTTGTAGACCACCCGGAAATATTGAAGTACAAAATATCTAATTGACTCACATCACTACTGGAACTTGGTTGCTATTCATTGAAATGCAGACTGCTTTTTTTTTCGTTCATATAATCGCTTAAATATTTCACATTCACAACTTATCGAACCAGGGCTTACGCACAAATTCATTTTACGTTCATCATTCGTTTTTTTACAATTGATACATTTCAAAACAGTTGATGTGAAATCAGATGTCGTGTGACTTTCACTACACTTAGAGCATGCTACATTTGTTTTATAATCCATGCTCATGTGTCCAAATTCTCCACATTTGAAATATCTCAAAACTTGAATCTCAGAAACAACACTACACCAAACAAATTTAATATTAACGTGGTTGAGTCTAAGATAGCCAAGATGGTCGTAATAGCATTCAAGCACCGGCCAAACATGTTGATCCGGGACATTGCTAGAAAATCGAAGGTGAACTTCATGCTTACAAAGTGCAAAAAGGCCCAAACGAGAACTAGAACCAAAATTTCGCTCCTAAAACCCGTGCTCAGAAGTTCTTCTAGCAGCAGCTCATCAAGCCGCATTTCATCGTGATGGAAGACGAAATCTACGTTAATCTGAATGTACACAATGCACTAAAGGTTGATTTGTTGAGATCCACCCTTCGTTTCTGATGGTTTGGTGGAGACGCATGGCGATTTAAGTTTTGTTTGCCAGTAAATACATACCTCCTGTTGTCATTATTGTTGTATAATTTCTTCCAATCTAATTACGCATAACGTTATTCATGGACTTCGTAGTAATGGATTTTAGTTTCTTATTTGCTTTACTCCACACAATACATAGTTAATCGTAATTGCACAAATTGAAGGTTGATGCAATCCGTTCCTCATTCTGCATCACTGTATTCTGTGCAATCTACTTTCTTTTGATCAAGCAAATATGATAAGCTCAATGGGCTCCATTCATTGGTTTCACTTACATTCTTCCATTCATCCCAGACAGCATAATACTCATCAAATAGCATAACAATAATTATTTATTTATCGCTATTTATAGCCGGGTTTCGACTTTCAACTGTCATCCCAAGTATTACTCATCATCAGAGTGTAACCTATTTTTCCACCCGATGGATATACAAAAGGAGTGGGGAATTGTGTCTTACGCGACCCAATCGGGATGCCCTTAACAGACATGCGCGTATTTACCGACCACCCTCAACAAATTTCGGCAAAGGTCACCCGGCTTTCGAAACACCGCCGTCATTCCAGCAAGTCTGCGGTGGGTGGGCGAACGTCTAGATAGTTACTCCAGCTGACGACCGTTTGGGCTGTCTGTGGCGTGCAAGGCGAGAATCAATTTAGTCGGTTGGCTGATGAACCCGTGATAAGTGAATCGTTTCAAGTGTCCATCAAGCACAAATAGTTTAGCAATTATTTAGCAGAAGCGGGATGAAGTGATTACGAGTGTTTTCGATATGAATCGTACAAGTGTTATTGTTCCGAGTGATTGGTAATGCCTATGATTGAGCGTATAATTACATCACATATAGAAATAATGAACACGATGAGCCAGAGGTCACACACGTGGATGCAGCGTGATCGAAATGTATCGTGAATAAATCTGCTAAAGATTTGCGAAGCGGGCATACGTTCGACGTTCAATGAAGTTGGGGAAGAATAAATCACATACTGTGCAAAATATTGGTCTTGTTTCTCAGACAGATTTCAATTCACTGGAATGACCTTCAATTGTTCAAAGGCAAAAAATCGATTAAATGAAAATTACAATTCTGTTATCAAAAAGTATTCATTTCGAAACTATAGAATTAGCTTAAAACATTCCTCAAGTTCAGGTTGTAGGAACCTTTAAACGATTATGGAATTTGAACTGATCTAAATCAAAGCTTTAGATCGTCAATAATCGCACTTCAGAGATGCAATCTGAGAAAAAAAATCAGCTTTTGAATTGAAATACATTGAATTGAAATGCATTGATCACAATTATTTTGAAGTATCACACAAAATCTTTTATTAACTGGTATGACCTTGGTCAGACATTGGGTGATTTTTACACTGGGGGAACTTTTTGCCCACCGATTGCAATGGACAATTATAGATAATCTATTTATTCCCCGTTATAAAAGTGAACCAATCAGTGTCCTATGTTTAAAGGGTGTAACGATCAAAATTTCGTCAAACATGAATGCGTGTAAATTGATTAATATTTTAATTGATTAATACTCACTTTAATTGTTATGTTTTGTATTCTCCGTGGGTGGAGTAACGATTATGATGTAGAAGGAGATGTTCGCTCATCGCTATGAGGCACCAAGAGTGGACAGTAATGTTTGCTAGAATATCTTTCATTCTAGCAAACATTACTGTCCATTCTTGGTGTCTCATGGCGATGAGCGAACATCTTCTTCTACATGATTAATACTGTTTAAGGTCCAATTAGCATAAAAGAAGAAACAAATATTTAGCTAAGCTTATTGTTGACCAAATCCGAATTGCCGAGCCTTGTGGTTAAGTTCTGCCATCCAGTTATTTACAGCCACCTCATCCAGTTTGCTTGCCCCAGAACGCCACTTTGCCTTAAACTGCTTCTTGCTTCGAATAGTTTAAGAATATTCTTCTTCTTGTTGGTGACATACCTAGATGGCTGAAGCCAACCAAAACATGATATCATATTGTTTCAGAAAAGGAAGCAAACATTTTCAAATACTTGTTCACGTAAATTTCCTATTTGACCCCAGCTGCAATCAAAATTTTGCTTTTCAAGCCACAGATACAGAGAGCCAGCCAAAACTGATATTTCTTAGTTAACTTCGATAATTTCATATGCTTGAAAACGTCTGCCATCTTTCCTTTTTCGGGAGCCTTCTAAAACTCCTGCCCAGGAAGTTTTATGCCATCTGCCTTCACGTACACAGAGTAAAATGATTAATTTTAAGAGGCACGCAAAAAATTCGTTCAATTTCCAACCAAAATAAATGAAAACATTGAAATTTGTTTTTCATCCAACAGACTTATTTTGAGCGATATCCTGCTATATCGATTGATGCTTGATCGTTGTTTTGGTAGAATCACAGAGTCACATCCTGCAACATAATAATAATAAACGCTGTTCTATTCGATTTGATACTTTTGAAAGTTGTGTTTGAGATCTAGGACCTTTCGTGATATACATCGGTCCCAAGCTCGGTCCCAAGCTCGGTCCCAAGCTCAATGATTCGCCCCTAACAACGTAGCTCACACCAACACATTCTCAAATGTTGTGTCAAAATAACATAGTGAATCAAAACAACAACCAAGATACTAGTACCGGAAGGTACCGAAGAGCGCAAGAATTATTGCAAGGTGCAGACTGCAAGGTATACTTCGGACCTAGGGGTTCTACAACAGTGAACCAATGTCAAATTGCTAGTTGCACATTGATTGTTGGTATCACTGCGCTTGCCATAAGTGCATATTGCCTGCCAAGTCAGGTACTTTGATACGTATTTGAACAGTATTTCTTTTTGAAGCGATCGTCTACTTGAAAACTATCATAAGCTGAGTAAAATAATTTTGTCCTGGCAATTACTTGAAGTCAGCGTTGATGTAAGTTTCGATGCGACAATTCTGGGTTTTGAAATCATTTCACGCTCGGTTCATTGGTTGATTTCAATCTTGACCACAAACCTACTGACAACTAAGTAACTGCGGGGATGTAAATAATACACTTTAAAGATAAACTGTGCAAAATTTGGTTTATCTCTTTAAAGTTTGTAAAAGTAACGCAACGTTGAAGCAACTTTGAGTGCGCAACGTCGACCAGTGAGCCTAGTCCAACCCTGGTTGACTCGACTGCAAACGTCAGCCACACCTACCGACTGGCAGAAAAATTGACCGAAGAGTGACGAAACAGAAAAATTCTTCTGTCTGTTACAGTTGCTATGATTAACAACTCACCCTTTAGTACATTGAAGAAATTTTTTCCATTTTTAAAACATGAGCAGTTCTTTCAATTTGTGTTACACTTATTCTAATATAGTTAGCTGGTTTTTTTTTCCTTTTTAAGCACGATTCGTTCTTATGAGGAAGAAAATTAATTTCAAGAATCAAGTTGTGGCTCGAAGTAATGGAAAATCTAAAAATGGGAGATGGCTGCATAAAGCAGATCCACCCATCCCGATATTTTGGTGCCATTTTGCTAAACTTTTAATTGTGCTAACAGTTTTTGAGTCGATTCTATTCAAAACAAATACCAATTTTGTTTTAAAGAAGCACAACATTATGACTGTTTGATTGAAAGTTTTTTATGATTGCTTCCCACGCAGCACATTTGTTAGAAGTTAGTTGATATAACTTATTCGTGACTTATTTTAGTCACCATCAAGGAGATGCAACTATTTTTTACGATTGTTTGGGTTCTGAATGCTAGATAAATAAAATTTAATGTTTGCAGTTAAATCATTCATTGGAGTCACATGATCAAATTCTATTAAAATTAAGGTTGATTCTTTAACAGAAAATTTTCTACGTAGCAACATTAAACGCAACCCAAAACGATCAATTTTACCCGCTGAACAATGTTACCTTGTTTTACGGTACACAAGATCCTTGAGGCGGATGGTGTAGAGGACGTTTCACCTCTAATGTTTCCATGCATGTTTGACAGATTTTTCATGTCCCTTTCTTTGAATAAGATACCGATATTGCTACGGGATCTTGGCGATGTCAACTGGGTCATTTTAGCTTGTCTACCTGAGTAAATCTCCCTTCAGTGGTTTGGACAACCAACTGTAGTGTTCAACAAGGTATAAAACGGGGCTGTCGTTTGTCTTCCAAACTTAAGGTGTATCTACTACACAACATAGCTCAAATAGCCTAGTCGGTTTACCCGGTTCGGTCAAGGGAATCTTACGGGTTGAAATTTTATTCAACTTCCGTGTGCATATGTGAAAATGTGCTTGCCACACAATATAAAAATTTATGCATTGATGGTTAGCACACACTCAGTAGCAAAAAAAGCCGTTCAAAATTTTGCTTCCATAAACCGTCATATTGAAACTTCTGTAACTTTTTCAATTATCAACATTTTTGACTGAATTTTCGACAGCACTTTTAATTTTGTATTAAATTATTGACCTTATGTGATCAAAATTTCATGTTGATAAAGTTTATAAATTTGTAGTTTTGATACCATACCATAAAGTTGTTCTTGAACATACCAATTTCAAAAAAACGTACTTTTGTGAAACATTTAGGTAGCGTTATAAAAATTTCACCACAGCCTTAAAAAGTATAAAAAATAATGTGGACAAAATTTAAATTGTTCCATTTAGTAGTTTGGACCACAGCTGGCGTCAAACTTGACGCACCATCATGAGTATTTCCCTTTTTCACGCGGTATTGACCATGCTGAAATGTCGGTGCAAAAAAAAAAAAGCCGAGGCGAATTGTGTTATTAAAACTTCAAATTTATGAACCTTATCAACATTTAATTTTGATCACATAAGTTCAATACATTAGTTATCGTGCTGTCAAAAATATTGATAATTGACAAAGTTACACGAGTTTCAACATGACGTTTTTTGGAAGCAAAATTTTGCTCGGCCGTTTTTTTGCTACTGAGTGTAGAACGCTTTGCTACTGTTGGAGGGGTTCTAGAATACTAAGTTGAGAACAGGCAAAAGCTTGTTTAAAAAGAGCGTCAAAGCCAGTTAGAAAAAAAATAACCAATTTTACTAGGACAATGTTTTCCTGACTTATTTCTTGCTGTCGATTCTCTTCATCGACTTTTTCGACTTATTGTTCAATGCACTAGCTATCTTCACTCGACCTAACCGGCAAGTAGTGCCACAGATTCAATTGTTTTGCCGTGATAAACCAACGTGAAAGCCGAAGAAAATAGGCCCTTTTCAAATGTTACGAGAGAATTTTACTATTTGGTGCACCAAATTGGGTCTATCAATGAATGCAACATTTTCCCATTCGATAGATTTATTATTTAATGCAGTCTTCGTACGTTTTTTTTCTTCTGATTTTATGATTTAAACAATTGCCAGCTATATTCGCTTTACCCAACACAAAATTTCCCAAATCAAATTAAAATAAAATTGCTTTGAAACACTTTGGGAATTTTTACATTTGATTTACCTGCCATTCGATTGTAAAAAAAATATATTACACTCCACACAAATTTTGTTACTCAGGTTTGTGTTAAGATGAGCCATTTGAAAAATCTACAACCGAAGTTCATACATTCCCATTGAAAATTTTACCGATTACAACATTTTTAATACGTTATTAATGCTACAGGCCATAATTGCGAACATAGAATTTTTTTTCCCCAATATTGGGTCCACGGCTTTCTTGTTAAATCATTGTTATTTTTCATATGTGAACAGTTAGTTTTTAACATGTGACTATTTTCTGTACATCTATGCTGCATTATTTGGTTTGTTGATCCATTTTAGCCAAATTTAGTTCATTCGAAGATCATGGAGATAATCTGTTCAGCTCAACAAGTGAAATCATGATGCCTAAAAAGTTAAGGAAATCGAAAATTACGAGAAAGTGAACAACTTTAAATTGAATAATAATGTCCTAATTGCTTTGGATTAAATCTATCATCCTGATAGCAACATGATTTCGTTGTTAACTGCTGAAATAATGACATATTTGGTACATAGGCCGAATGAAGGAGCTAGGCTAACTTAACATCTCCTTACCCTATCTTGTTTCAAATTTTTTGATAAATAAAACTGATGAATAAAAAAATAAATCAAATTTTCACCGATGAAATATCCAAAACTTTATGTAACTAGAGCATCATTGCTCTGATCGTACAATATAACACTTTCGGTAAATTCCTAGGGGCGTGACTCTTCCGGATTATCGCAGATTTAGAAAAGAAATGATGCTTAATCAAAATTCATCGCTATGAAAAATAATCGACGATTTTTCCCGATTTCATCCGATATTTCGATTTAGTCGATTTTTGAAAAGTTTCATAAATTATTATGCCGTTAACCTATTTACGTATATTTTGTTTAGAGTATCCATTGGCAACATTGGCTGTCAGCTTGGCGTATAACAAAATAGGAGCGAAAGCGCAGCATTATTTTAGTTCTTAACATCATCGCTGATTTATCCCAATCGTTATGTGTTGAGCTGTGTGTTGATGACGAAGCTACTGAGTCATTGCGTATCAAGTTTTTGGAGTATTTAGTGCCCCAGTGCTGCTTCACCATTCCTGCAATAACTTTCAGAGCACTACATTCCCCCGCCGTGAATCTGAAATACTCGAAATCTCTGATGTAGTCAAGCTCGGTTTTCCATTCCTGACAGTGCGACTTGTAGATGCTGGGATTTTTTTACATCTTTTTCGATTCCCCTTATCGACTCGTCGTCCAGGAAGCCAAGTTCTTTATGAATAAGTTGATCTTGCTCCAGAATTAATTTTATTCTTTTTGAAACCGGACCAAATTCTTCACAGAGAAAAAACAGTCCAGTTGATTCAGGGAACAAAATTAAAATTTTGGATTGATTCAACTAAATGGGGTGAAAAGCGTTGAACTCAACTGCTTAATTCCCGAAACAATTACTCAGAACTTTAGTTTGTTTTAACCACCGTAGGTAGTCAAACCAAACTAATATGATGTTTTCCCCCAATTCAACGTGAAATTCCGGTTTAATGAAACTAGAATATGTTTGCGTTTACCAATATTGTTTATTGACTTCTTTCCAAAAAAAAATCCATTTTCCCTTTTAATGTTTGGATTTGAGGGTTACAAGCTGGAAATTCGGACAGAATCTGTTTATGTTTTGCTAACTACACGTACACAATCAAGTGAAATTGATCAAACTCGTGACTCAAACGCCCATATCGGATGAAATCCGATCGAATCGGATGAAATCGAGAGTAATCGAAAGTAGCAGAAATTATTTTACCATATTTAGAATATTGAGAGTTATTGTGAAAAATGAAAAGAATCATTGATAAATCAAACTTATCCACTATGAATGGATGAGTGTCGCACCCCTAGGTAAACTCATATAAAAAAGAAGAAAACATCTTTAAACTTACAATATAAACGCCTACTATGTTGGCATCTGACGAATGAGTTCAAAAAGTTCAAAAATGGAAAAACAGTAATTCCAAGATTCGTATTTCAAAATTGTGACTAGATAGAAACTTGGTGTCTTTGCTCTATCATAACCAAAAAACCACACAGGACCATAATTTAAAAAAGGAAGTTCCGTGTCACTAGTGTCACTAGTGGTGAAGTTGTGAACTAGCAGCTAAAATCGTCCGTTGTTCTAAAAACGAACTGTGTCTCTTTTCATCTACTCCATATCCTTATTTTGGCAATGAAAGTTTCACGTATTGATGTAATTTTTAGATCCATTGTGTAGAGAAATACATTGGCTTGTTCACCCATAGTTGGCCCATCGTGCCAAGCCATGTTTGACTATGATTGCAACGTTATCAATTTATCTAAACGTTTGTTTCAATATTTCAATTCAAGAGCTGCAATATGATATCTTAAAATATTAAATTATTGAATGTTTACTCCATTTGTTTCGATAAACGTAAGAAGCGCCACCACCAGGATTGTTATTCGATAGCGTCTGTGAGCTATCATCTTATATAAAAAATCAGTAGGCCAAGTTGGGAAACAAAAAGCATACTTAGTGTTGAACTTTTGACAAAATCACCACAGTTTGTCACTCTTTAGTTAATATAAATGTACGTTTATAAAGGCTATTCAATTTAGAAGTGAACTGTTGCAGTAATCCAAACCTGTTCAGCGAAGAGAGAGAGAGAGAGACAATGTGCGAGTTGTACATTATATGCCAAGAATCGACTCCGAAAAACTATTCAGTGTTCATATTTGCAGCCTCAGAATAGCAAGGTGGTGGTTGTTGTAGTGAATCCTGTCTAGTATCTCCTTTCCTGTTTTAGCTTTTGATATCCAAACCGAAAACAACCAACAACAAACTATGCGTCGCCATCGTCCATGCACGAAACAGCTGATAAATGAAAACAAAACCCATTTATGAATGAATTTTTTTTAAATCTATTTGTAGAACCTTTTACATCTTCCCACATCAGTTGAGACGAGAGAGATAGGCAAAATTGCAAACTCATCCCAGCATTTCTCGTAACTATTTGCATTTGTTGTTTCCCCGAGACAAACCGTCATCCGAATAATTTCGCAACATATCACATCAGAACGTTTGCCTTTCTTCGTGTAAGTAGATGGATGGGTGGTCATTTTTCGACCCATCATCAACGAGGCGGATTTTATGGCTAGAGACTAGAGAGCGCTAAAGAGAAGTTTTGCCCCAGATAGTGCGAGCAAGAACGATATTACTCTTGTCAGCGTCTTCCAAGACACAGACCACGGGCATCATCGTCAGTTGCGAAAGCGATTCGAACAAGCGCAGACCAGCGGTTCACATAATCACGGTGGTGGCCCAGTCCAGTAATTCAGTCGGGCACGTGTCGCGAGCCTGTTTTGCATATCTCTGACAAGATAGCGGAAGTTACCTCCTGGTTGTATATCATTGGACATACGACGTAAGAAAAATGGATAAAGCTCAGATACGGCATCTTTTGGATCTGTCCAAGGCGGAGAAGAAACAGTTTTTGAATTCATTTGATGCAATAATGTCCGACTGTGATGGTGAGATGAAGTTTGATGGATTGTTCAGTTGTGACGCTTGTATGATTTATGAATGGTTTCTTAACGTTCTCAGGTGTAGTTTGGAACTTCACCGGACCGATACCAGGAGTGGACAGTGCACTGCAGATGCTCAAGGAACATGGGAAAAAGTTGGCGTTCATTTCCAACAACGGCATGCGTACGATGGATGAGTACAGGGGAAAATTCGAAAAGTTGGGTATTGAATTACAAGAGCGCGACATTGTACATCCGGCTTTGACGACGGTTAAGTACCTGAAGTCAATCAATATGCAGGATGCTGTCTACTGCATAGGGACCGAGGTTTTCAAGGATTATCTGAGAAGTGCTGGCTTTAGGGTGTTGGATGGGGTGAGTAACTTTGTTTGTTTATATAAGATAGAGAAAGATGAACAGGAGATTTCTTTGATATGTGTTTAGAGAAGATAAAGTCAGTAGTACTGAGTTAATTTCGAGGAAAATTCCCCAAAAAGAGGAACTATTTATTTGGAATTTTTGAAGCTATTTTATTAAGAACGCAGAAACGTTTCAGGGTGATTCTGGCTTATCAAACCTTACTTAGTGTTCTGAATTATGTTTTACAGGTTGCCTACAATGTTTGCCAAGATTTGCGTAGCTGAGCTAGCTTAGAAGATCTCAGGTTAAGACATGCTTCATACTTAAAGAAAATATCAATCGCAAAAAGAAAATGTCAATTATGTGAGATCAGAAATGATACTTTGGTAGAAACGATCAAGTAAATTGTGGTGATTGATTCTTGGTTTGTAATACCAGAAGTAGCATCACAGATCAGTAGTCACAATTTTAATGTATTGATCCTTACACGCTAAAAGCATTTCTCATGGTAGAGCCACTGAAGTGGTCACCATATTTCAAACTTATTATAGACGCCAGGTATTCAATCAATGTTGGTAACGCAGTTCTTAATTAAAACTATGAAAATAGTTTAAAAAAATAGTAAATCTCCATGTATATATAAAAAAGCGTCAGTAAATAAATAAGGGTTGTTGCTATACACAAATTGAAAATCCTAGGGAAACTCCTAATTAAATTTCAACCCTCCATATGATTGAAGCAGTACAAAAACAAAATTGCAATAGGACATTAAACAATTTTGCTAAAAAAAAAATCGAAATCTGCAGCAAGCTTTAAGGTGAATCGCTGCTTTATGTAATTTTTATTATCTTTTATCTCACTCTCGCAAACTTACCTTGCTATTTCAAATTGATAAATCTCGATTGTTAGTGAATGAACATCGTATCGAACTCTATCAGATTGATCACATCAAGTAAGCATACAAACTGATGTGATTAAATTTTCAATATCTAGTACAGATTCTGAGTTGTATCAATTCTAAATGTTGAGGTAATGCCTGCCGCCAAGAATGCTTCAGCATAAGCCCTTAAGCTAGCTCTGCTTATTAAATTTTGAAGCATAATTTTGAAAATCCAGGGAAATCTGTCAAAATTGATTAATGACATGATTTGAAGTCTACGTATCTTTTCGTCAGCTACTAAAGGAACCAAATAAAGCTTTCATCATTTCTGAGCAATTCCGAGACGTCATTTTTTAAAACCATCACGCCAAATTCAAAAATAATCAGAAATGCTCAGAAAAACTTCTAGTGAACACGAAAAATTTGAACATATCGTCGAAGTAGCTGGCATAACAAAATTGGAAACAAATCCAAAGTGCGTGCAAGAGACTCAGTAAGTTTTTTTTCTTTATGATACTATGTGAGTCTTCATAACATTGCTAGAAATTTCAAAACTAAGATGATCGAAAAGATTTTATAATGACTAGAGTTCATCAGAGATAAAAATTCGAAGAACTCGAACGATCTTCATAGACGCTCAAGATCAGTCTTCAGGTTATTCTAGATAATCAGAAGGTGTTTAAAAATATTTTGAACTTTGTTGAAATTCATTTGGTTGATCAGGAAGCGTTCAATAAATGGTTGAAGTATCAATTTTACTAGACGTTAGTCATGGATATTTTTGCAGAAATTTATATCTTCGTTTGGAATGTTGAAAATTCTCGTGGCTGCAGGAAATCTAATAAAAACTATTCTTACATAAATCTTACTGTTCTTTCATTATTTCAATGCTAAATCAAGGGACTGGAATGCAAATTGTTTAGTTTCTTTTCATAATTAATGTTGATTCCTCTATTTCGTTCTCTTTGCTTCATGCTATTTTAACGCATCTATAGCGAGTGTTTTGTCAGTTCTCAACTTAGAATTGCAAAGCTTCTTTGTGAGTCTACAATGCCAACAATGCTTGTATTTCTAGATTGCATATGAGGCCCCCTGAATTCGTTTGAATTGTTCAATCTGAAATCTTTTCTTTCATCGGTTTTGCATATTCAATAATACAGAAATTGCTTAGGTATACGGTATACGATCTCTCATAATTTCATAACAATTGGTAGTGTTGTTCCTTATCCAAAAACATTAGACCGATATTTTTTAGTTTTGTCATTAGGGTGACCATTTCTGCGTTAGAGTGGTTCGAAAAATTTACTTTTTCCAATTCTTACTTTCGAACCACTGAGCAGATTTAAACAATTAAATTTGCAAATGAAAGGTAATTATATATACTTTTTTGCAAAAAAATCATGGGACAGCCTAATGAGGTTGTACGCAAAGGTGACGGAGAACTACGCTGCAATGTGTAATGAATGTTATAATGATTTGTTTAAATTTTTCGTGACGGTCGCCATTTGTAAAATTTCTATTTGGCATGTTGCTCTTGGCATGAGCTTGTTTTATATTTGCACTTCGGAATAATAGAGAGACCATTTAAATTTCCGAGCCGTATTTGAAATTGTACAAACGAATTAAGGTATGCGGCGAAGGGAAAGCTGAAACTGTTTCGGCCAACACTGGCTTCCAACTGGCAAGAATTTGAAACGGCTTGTTAGATATATTCCAATTCAAATAAACTCTTTAGCTGGGAAAATCAAATTGGTCGTCCTAAAAAGGACGGATTTTAAATGGTCCATGCTTGATCGATCTTCTTTGGACCTGTCGTATGGCCCATTCAAATCTTTACTAATTTTGTGCGACAATTCATTAGCCAGCAATACTAGCGTCATATTTGCAACAGTTGTTAGCAGATCAGTGAAAGCATTTATTTGCTTCCCAAGTAACACGCAAAACTAATTTTTCCAATAATTGATAACTGTTTGTTTTATAAATGTATTGTAAACGTATTGCAAAACATGTCTAGTTCTAGTTCGACTCAGATTGGATCTTTCATATGCTATATATCAATCTGACTAACAAATCTGCTAATAGTATGCTAAATATTTTTTTCACTGCTGGAAGTGATTTGTACTTTATAATAATTCTTAATAAAATGTTCCTCACATTTATAAATCATGAACAGGACAAGATTTTACGGGTAGTTCTAAATACTGTTGAAATTACATTACACCAACCATGTTTTGCACAACGTGTTCTTTTTCTCATAAAGATGCCGTTGTACAAGATTGTGGTTTCACTGCCAACGGGAAGCATATCATATATACTCAGAGTTTAATTTTCAACAATCGGAGTTGGCTTAGCAAAGAAGCTACAAACCTAACACGCCAAGGACTAGAGTTCAAATGCCACGCTTGGCGTTGTTATGTTTTTGTATGAGAATGATTTTTTTCTCCATTTTATGCTTTATATGGCTTCAATTTTGACGCTTTTTACGTCATATTAAAGTATGAAATAAAGTATTAAACACTTATATTGATTACCTGTATTTGTCATTTAACAGTACTTTCAACTTGTTTATTACAAGTTGGCGCACTTAACCGCCTTACCAAAAGAGGGCTGCCAAATAGATCACACTTATTTCGCTGGTGGTTGCTTTTGAAAATGTTCGGCGAAACGACTGAGATATAAACCTGACCGCTTTTCGTGATGGTCGCAATAGGTTTTTTTTAATTGTAATAATTTAAAAATAATAATAATACAAACGGTGTACAATACACCTGAATTGCAATATTCATCAGAAAATGGATATGCAAATGAAAAATAGAAAATGGATATGCAAAAACAAGGGAACTCCCTCTCTATGGCTGGATTTTGTACCTGGACGCTGGTGGGAGGGCCCAATCTCATGTTAATGATGCATTGGAGATAGCTGATTTATGATAGATGTCGCTAGGTCATGTCATTGTATGACCTTCTTCTTTAATGAACCATTCATTCATTCCAGCCACACAAAGTAGTGATAATATCACACTTGCTCCTCTTTCTATTTAATGGCCGCGTCGTAGCACGCATGTATACAGGCACTAAAGTTGAGTGTGATATTGGCAGGTTGGGCCGCAAATCACTAAAAATTTAATCATAGATAGATTTATTTAATTTTGAAAACGTTTAACATTCAATTTGGGGTGGAAGTTTGAACTGTGTCTTAGAATTTCCTATGCAGTGGACTTCTAGACCGTGGCCATAAGTATTGTGGTTTTGTGGGATGCGGAGGGCCCGTTTAGGAACTCAGAGTATCGTATCACCGGATTTTGTTATCGGTGGGTTTGTTCAGAATGAAAGAGGTGTGCTACCAGCGGGCTTTGCCGCAATTTACGCTTAGACGAGGCTAGAAACAGTTTGTAGAAGCCTGACATCAAGTAGTTAAGGGACACGACAGGAGGTGCACTTTTCATTGGCGTGGCAATTCTTTCATTGTTGTTTATGCATTGATTGTCATTAACTAAACACCAAACATACCTAAATAGCAATTCTTTTTCTAATTCTAATATAAATTATATTTTAAATATGTGCTATATACGACAGCCGACTTTCAAATGATTGCAAATCATAGAGAGATGTTACTTTGATATAGCAACTTGCAGCGTAAAAACAACATGAAATTTACAGTGGCATCTCAAATAGCCTGATCACATTGATACGAACTACAGGGAATGGCTCTCTCTATCTTTTCGGGATGTGCCGTATATCATTGTAATGCGGAATTGTAGATTAACGTTTTTATGATTTTCTTTTTGCAGAATTTTTAACCGGTCCAAAACGCCCTACCTTAACCACCTACCCTAACCTATCCTTGTTCCTTCCCATGGAGTTCATGTGGTCTGAATAGACTAGTTCGCCATTACCCCTCCTCCATCATCGGCTTTGGACTGACTTGCGCTCTTATTGCCCCACCAAATGCTGCAAAATGAAAATGAAAATGAAAAAACAAGGGAACTGTTTGGTCCCGAGTCCATGCAAACCATGAAAACAAACATAATCCATGTTTTCGTTAAAAATATCGCAAGTCAGGTGTGTTTTTGTATTTTATCAGAAAAAAAATTTTTAATTACCTTTCATTTCCACATTGTTTTCATCGGCTTAGTGGTTCAAAAGTTATGAATTTTTGAAAAAATGCATTTTTAAAAGAAAGTCAAACACCCTGATACAGAAAAGGTCACCCCAAGGACAAAATAAAAATAAAATATACTAATATGCTTTTGTAAACAAACACTTTGTCTGCTAATTTGCCGGAAGTTGAATACAATTCCTTCAAATTTAATATATCAGCGGATAGAGATAAAGCTCTTCATCCTCAAAGAGTGCTTAATTTGTATTTTTGACCTTTTGTTCAAGAGAAAATGACTACGAAAGCCATTGTTTACAACAGCAGATTCGCCCTAATCTAATGTTGGCACTTATATAGACTATCTTGATCTATGCATCTAGTTTTCATTGGAAATAATGTGCATGGCATTTGATATAAATTTTACCAGCCGCTGGATAGTCATGAAGAAAATGGATATAGTTTTTGGCTCAGTGAGTACCAGCACATCGGTCCCAAGCCTAATGAATCCCCCTTTAAAACATAACTCACAATGAACAACCCCTAGAATAGTCTGTCAAATTAATGCAGTGAATCGAAACAAAAACTAAGATTTTAGTACCGTAAAGCGCAAGAATGTATTGCAAGGTGCAAGAAGCACTTGTGACCAAGAAGTTCTACAACAGTGAGCCAAATTTAAATCGGTAGTTGCACATTGATTGTTGAAGATACTCTATATCACGTAACATAGGCTGTAATGTGAACGGAGTTTAAGAGCTGCCTACGCTCGGAAAAACTATCGGAAGTTTGTCTTATTGCCAGTTCTTTGAATTGAGCTCGAAGTATTTCCTATTTCTAATGTATTATTAGCACTTCCAAATTCTTATTATAAAAAATTTTGACAACTAACATGACCAACTTTCATGAGTTTTACTCTGCGCTTTGGTCAATGAGCATTAGCGCGCTTTAATGCCAATTTGGCCACGGCACATTGCGAGTAGAAGAGGGTCCATGTAATTTACTCAAAAGTGCCTTAGTCAATTGCAAGTACTTTCAATGATTACTCGTAGTTGAGAAAGTGAATATTTAACAATAGTTTACAGTCCATAAAAGTGTTACAGGTAGCTTCAATTATTATTATTTTTTAATACTTTTTTTCTCTTGCAAAAAACAAAAATTCATGGGTAGGGGAATTGGGGAATTGAGTCATTGAGCAATAGATTTCTTCATGCCCTTGTTCTTTAACCTTTACATGAACCTTTTTGACGGCCAACATATGTTTGTTACTGCAACAAAATAGCTTTATCTTATGGTTTTTTTTTTCCTAGAAATTAAAAGGAGGTCGTAGCATGCACCACACGAGTCGTTGAACGATTATATTTCTGATTTTACCCCTCTTCTCCCTGAAAAAAAAATCAGAGATATAGTGGCACAAGATGGATAAAATAGTCCTAATCCAATGCAAAATTTGCCGTGTTATCGAATGGATTTAACGTACGATTTGGTGGATGCAATCACTTTCACTCGATTCCTAGATTTTTTTACATAAGATTAGGCCTATTTAGATTACCGCATAGATATACTAGAGCATAGATATATAGACATTGTTTAAACAAAAAATCGGGGGAATTGGGCAAAATATGTCTAATATCTCTGTCAGCTAAATTTTTCGGTGTGTAGAGTCCTCCCTTTTCGATTTCCCAGGAATTTTTGCCTTGGAAATGCTATTTTTCACTAATTTCGTGTTACTCGGAGATCAAATATTGAATTTTTTCACCGCAGATAGACATTCAAGCTCGAACAAAACAATTCTAATTTGTTGTGTAAAATTCCATATCTAATTACGTTGGAATCAGAATGCCGGCGTCGGTGGTGTAGTGGTAAGCGTGACTGCTACTTGACACCCCAGTGGTTCTGGGTTCTGGTCACGTCTTCCTTCGGAAGGGAAGTAAAGCCGTTGGTCCCGGCTCATATTCATGAGTCGTTAGGTAGGGTCCAGGTGGTGGAGTCGAGGAAATAGGTGAGAAAATAGGCCGAGGTAAAAAAAAAAATAAAAGTACGTTGGAATCATCTTGCACAGTAGTGCCGCCTAGTCAAGTTATTGCTACATTAAATCTGACAATTTGACTGGCAACCCATTTTTCCCTTATCAATAAAAACAAATCTGTTGCACCATCTGTTAGGTTATTGCTACTTAAAATCTTGAGGGAAGCCATGTTTTTACACATGTAAATGAGATGAAGTCAAACGTCTGTCTGCGCTTTCGCGATTCTTGTACGTTTTTCTCCCACTGTGCACTGGTAGAAAATTGTGCTCTTGTTTGAAATAATGATTTGACAAAGTTAGGGAAAATAATACGGATACGCCTTTGTAACTAATAGGACAGAGTGCTTGAAAATTAAGAATAAACTAGTAACATTTCGTTAAACATTTTGACGGTTACTTTTAGAAAAGGAAGTATTTTAGTTTTCCGGTTCGATTTTTGTCATGAGCGCATTATTGATTTATAAGTAAAGTTATCTATTGGTTTCACGTCAAATGCCTCACGATTCAATATCAGAAATGACTCGGCTGTATGTATGGAGTTTTAGAAGTTTCTAAGGTACTAAAACCAATTTCAAAATTTAGGGTTCTGTATTTCTTACCAAGTCCAGTTTATTTTTTTATTTTTTGACCTTACTACATAGAAAGTCGGTCGATGTAAATCGTCGATAAGTTCACTCTCCATCTAAACAGTTCATTAACACGGTAATTTCATTTCAGCCATCTGAACGCCTGCCGGACGATCATGCTGCCAACGCGGTGCGCACATTTACCGCCTTCTTCCAGGAATCCAACCAAGGATCGCGGGTGGGAGCCGTCGTCGTTGATATAGACGTTAACATTTCTTTAGCTCATCTCATGAAAGCAAAGTGCTACCTCGAACGCAATCCCGACTGTATGCTGCTGGTTGGCGCTACGGACTATGTCATACCTCTGGGTGAAAATATGGATGTCATCGGGCCAGGCTACTTCATTGACATACTGGAAAGTGCCACCGGACGCAAGGCCCTGGTACTGGGTAAACCAGGTCAAGCATTAGCTGAACTCATACTGGAACAGTTTCACGTAACCCAGCCGGAGCGGACGCTGTTCATCGGAGATATGTGAGTGATGATAAACGATGGATTTGCATACGACATTTGTGATTCACGTCGTAGTTTCTTTCCGCGTAGCGACAGTCTGATTTACTGTTACGGAGAACTGATAACAGTGGGGAAGTTGTAAATTATCATACAGTCTAGAGTTACAATAACCCTATTGTTGAAAAAACAAATCAATGAAAATACCTCTGTCTAGTACTATGTTATCAGTTGAATGAATGCCAGTGGCACGCTTTAAACTGGATCGCGTTGGATTTTGATTGATGTAGGATAAAAACCAATTGATAATTGGGCAAGTCAATTCAAAATTCAATTCTGTATCCAGGTTGGTTTTTCCGACCCATGTTCATCGGCGTTTTTTTTTTTTCTCATTCAAGGCTACCGCAGGATATGGGCTTTGGATCGCGCTGTGGTTTTCAGAAAGTGCTGATGCTCAGTGGAGGTACCACCAAGGATATGATGCTTGGCCATGGCAAACCCGAAGAGCTGCCTGACTACTATGCGGATAGCTTTGCTGATTTTATACAGTTGTTCCTGGATGTTGCTGAATAGAAATCGATGCATAGATAGTTTTCGTATGTTGAATGGATGAATATGTCTGATGAATGTTTTTCAATAGCACAGGGAAGGATAATGTGATATCACGACTAAAACAAGCACAACTATAAGAGCTTCTTAATACTGTACTTTGATTGCTTCACAGATTTGATGTAGTAGTGGTTGTACTTGAATCAGTTTAAATATGTTGATATAATGTGATTGATAGTTATATTTTAAATACAAATGATTGTTACATCGATACGCCAAACAATTTATTTCTTTACATAAGGTTTAAATCAACAATTTCGAAAATCTTAGTCTTCAGTTATTTTTTATAACTTACTATAGTACCACAACAGAAAATCGGAAGTGGTGAGCTTGTTTCTGTGGGAGTAAACAGTGACCAGCATTCTGGATAATCTTCATTCTTAGTGTACTCACCATCGATGTTTCACACTACTAAAAATCAATAGGAAACTAGCTATTTAAAATTGGATCACTGATTTAGAGCCCCTTAGGTCCCAAGTACACCTTGCACCATGCAATCTTGCAACTTTTCGGCACTAACATCTTTGTTTTTGTCTTGATTCGCTGTAATAATTTGACAGCATATTTGAGAGGTTGTTCATTGTGAGTTATTTTTTTAGGGGTGATTCATTAAGCTCGAGATCGAGCTTGGGATCGTTGTGCTGGTATTTCCTGAGCCAAAGACTATATCCATCTTCTTCTTGACTATCCAGCCCATGGCTCAGGAAGTACTAGCACACCGGTCCCAAGCTCGGTCCCAAGCTTAATGAGTCGCCGCTAAGCCCGTAACGCACACCAATACACTCTCAAATATTCTGTCAAAATAACATAGCGAATCAAAACAAAAACAAAGATACTAGTACCAAAAGGTACTGAAAAGCACAAGAGTGCATGGCAAGGTGCAGACTTCAAGGTGTACTTCGGAACTAGGGGTTCTACAACTGTGAACCAATTTCAAATCACTACTTGCACATTGATTGTTGGGTATAGTGTATTTGCGATCAATGCACAATGAATATCAACCGAGTTTTTATCTGCTGAACGCTCGGTAGTCTGTTTGGTTCAAAATGGAACAACCGAGTTCTCTCGTTTAATTTTTACTTTCTCACAATCTGTCATTTTTTTCCGAAAAACTCGGCTGACAGAAATAAATCCAATCAGCAATAACCGGTAACATCGGTTTACTCAAATTTTACCGAACGCGGTCAAACAAACCCACTTTTCTGTTGCAACTGCGGAATTCGGTTCTTTTTGGCTGTGCTGGAATTGTGGTTGAAATAGCTTCAAATTGGATAGTAATAACACCAGTTTTGTCAGTTACATTGTTTATTGATGCAAACAATCCTCATACATTTTCTTATTTTCAGATTGCAAGCCAGAGACATAACGTGCAACGTGTTCACGGCATTCAAAACAGACTATAGCGCAGGATGCCTGCAAATATAATTAGTATTAAATACTTACAGAAGATTTCAACTAAACGTGAATCCTGTTGTTCCTGGCTGACGATTTTTCAGAACTTATCGAATCAAGTAAAATAACCGAGTTTTTCGGTAGACATAGCCGTTGCGGAATGGACTCGAAGAGAAGTGTTTAACGTTTAAGAATATTCAGCAAATGCCCGGTTCAGTTTACCGAGTTTTCTCGGTTTTCGTGTACCGAACTTTTGAATATCCCTGCTTAGAGTACTGTTCGGTTCATCTTTCATTTTTATCTGTCAAATATATCATATAGTAACCGAAATTCGGGTTTGACTCAAATAATACACCCGAAAACAGTATATATAAACGATTTATTCGGTTTCTTGTTGGTAACCGATGTGGTTTGATAGAAAATAGAACCGAGTTCGGTGTTATTTTCTAAATGTGTGAGGTTCGAAAGTAGTGAATCAATTTTAAATCGCTAGTTTTGTATTGTTTGATGCTATTCCCAACATTCAACCAACCAACCAATCTGTTTTGATTCGCTGTGTTATTTTGACATATCATTTTATGGGTTATTCGTTGGGAGTAATATTTTTAAGTGACGATTGATTTATCTAGGACCGAGCTTAGGACCGATGTGTTGGTACTTTCTGAGCCAAATAAAATATATACACTCAAATAAATCGACACGTTGTTTTTACGTGAAACGCACGTAATTTTCGTACACTGCCGAAACCAGTAATAAACACGTGGAATTCACGAAAGAGCTATATGACTTCCACGTAAATCCACACTCTACGTGAAAATCACATTAATGTTACGTGATTTTTTACGTACAATTCACTGGCAAGTAATGTTCACCTGATTTTACTGAAGAATATTTGATTACGTTCAGGTGAAAGCAGTGAATTAGTGAAAGTTTGTTTTGTGGTTTTTTTAATAGGAGAAGTTTTTTTTTTTTTAAATTGGGGTATTTGTTTTTTTTTTGTTTTGTGGTGGCGTGTTGGGGTCGTCTGGTTTTGTTTGCTGCGTGGGTTGTCGTTGTCCTCTTGTTGTGCTGGTGTTTGTCGTTATTCGATGTTGACTTTTTTTTTTTTTTTAACTTAATGTTTCTTTATTTCTTAAGATTTTTACATATCTGTATAATTTACATTTCAAGTGATGCTGTTCGTTACATTTCAGCTTTGACCTTTTTGTATTTACATGTTTTTGTTTAATTTTGGCATTGAAGTTTGATTTTTTGCAGTATTGCAATGTTGGATTTATGGTTTCTCCTTAAAACTACTTAAAAACTATCCTACCTATCCTTAATTTTCTAAAAACAGTGAATTTATCATAAGGTGCTCTGATTGTTGACATTTTACTTTAAACTTATTAAAATTTGTGATTATTCTCTGATCTAACATTTGGACACCTGCCAGCTCATGTACCTCTGTTGTTCTTGTATAACTTGAAACGTTTAAGATCATTTTTAGCGCTTTGTTTTGCACAACTTGCAGAGTTTTCCGGTGACACGTGGCTGCGGAGTGCCAGATGGGCATAGCATAATCAATCACCGGAGCTATTATCTGCTTGTATATCGCTATTTTGTTTTTCAGGCATAACTTCGATCTGCGGTTTATCAAAGGATAGAGCGCTTTTACAACTTTGTTGCATTTTGTTTTCGTCTTCTCCACATGAGAACGGAAAAGGAGCTTTTGGTCTATTGTCAGCCCCAGATACACGACTTCAGAAGACCAATCGAGCGGAACACCATCCATGACAATTTTGCAGTCGTCTGGGGGAAGCAACCTAGGGGAGCGATTATACGGGAAAACTATCACCTGGGTTTTGGCTGCGTTTAGCTTTATTTTCCACAAGGATGCATACTGCTGAAAGGAGTTCAGGCATTCTTGCAGCTTTCGGACTGTTGTTTTGGTATTGCGCCCCTTAACCATTATGGCAGTATCGTCAGCAAAAAGAGACAGATAACATCCATCGGGGAGTTGAGGCACGTCTGAAGTGTAGATAGTGTAGAGAATTGGGCCAAGTAGACTTCCCTGGGGAACCCCAGCTGGAATCAGTAAGCTGTCCGACAGTTCACTACCAAGGGCCACTCGAAAATGGCGGTCTTGCAAGTAGTGCTGAATTATTTTGATTAAATAAATTGGTAAGTTGTAACGGTACAGTTTGAAAATAAGCCCATCGTGCCATACGTTGTCAAAGGCCTTCTCTACATCGAGAAGGCCCATGACAGTGGATTTAGCGACGGATTTATTCCGGTTGATTATATTCGTTACGCGATACAGTTGATGAGAAGTCGAGTGACCCTTGCGGAATCCGAACTGTTCTTGCAGAAGGATGTTGTTAATGTTGACATGATCTAGAACGCGGTTCAAAATTAGTTTTTCGAACAGCTTACTGAGGGCCGACAGCAGACTAATCGGTCTGTAGCTCTTGGGGCTAGTGGGATCTTTTCCTGGTTTAAGTATCGGAACCACCTTCGCTGTCTTCCAACAAGACGGAAAGTAATTCAGATCCAAACATCTATTAAAAATTTTGGCAATATGGGAGAGAGTGGACACGCTTAAGTTTTTTATCACCAGGTTAAAGAGAAGATCAAATCCAGGGGCTTTCATGTTCTTCACACCTTTGAGTGCGGCAGTTACTTCTTCAACGGAGATTTTTTGGTTTACAGGGACGTAACATGGAGTGTTGTACAAGGTGGACAGTGTATCTGAGACCGCTTGCTCCATAGGACTAACTATGTGGCTACCTATCAGGTGATTTTCTCTAAAACTCGATGCAATGGCATTCGCTTTTTCTAACGGGGATACTAATAAATCGCTATTGCATTTTAGGGGAGGAACCTGCTGTGGCTTCGATTTTAGAATCTTCGCAATTTTCCAAAAAGGCCTCGAAAAGGGATTCATTCTACTAACATCTTTTGCGAACCTATCATTTTTCATTTCCTGCACACGAGAGGCAATAACTTTAGTCAAATAACTGGCCTTAAATTTCTTCGACAAGTCTCCAGTGCGCTGGAACTGTCTTCTAAACACATTTCTAGCACGCACCATGCTTAATAGTTCTGGGTCGAAATGAAGTTGATTACTTACAATTTCCACTCGTGGGACACATTCGTTTTCTGCTGTTGCGATGGCTTCTTGCAGGTTTTCCACTGCCCGATCGATGTCTTCTACGGTTTCCAGCTGCATATCTGCGTCGTTTCTGGAATCGACTTTTTGTTGAAACACTACCCAATTTACTCGGTGGTAGTCCTTCCTAGAGCGACGCAGGCCACGTTCGACGTCGCCACCAACTCTAAGTAGTACGGGTAAGTGGTCGGAGCTTAGTTCATTGATGGTCGACGGTAGTGGGACCACCATGTTGGTCAGGAAGATGTCCAGCCAGGCCGGGCTACCCGCCGGCGATACGAATGTCGGATCCTTTGGAGCATGCACCATGAAGTAACCCAACTGCGATTCATCGAACAGGAGATTACCATTTTTGTTGCGGAGGTGATTTCCCCATGCCTCGTGCTTTGCATTTAGATCGCATGCCACAATAAACTTTTTACGGTGTCTGGTCAGCTTAACAATATCATTTTTAAACTGTCGTGCCTTACCACGTCCTTCGTAGCACTGGTGGGGGCAGTAGGCGGCAATTACAAGGAGGGGACCACTTAATGTACTTACTTCAACACCGACTGCCTCTAACGTCGATGTCTTGTAGTTTGGTTGCACTGTAAACATAATTGGTTGTTTGATGGCTATTGCGACTCCTCCTCCTAGGGCGGGTGACCGATCCAATCTTACCGTAGTGTATCCGGGAAGACAAAAATTGGTTCCAGGTTTCAGATGTGTTTCCGTTATGACGATGATCTCTGCTTCTGTTCTCTTTGCTAGATCAAGGAGTTCCAATGCCTTCGCTTTCACAGCGTGGGCGTTCCACAATAAGATGTTGAAGTTGTTAGTAGCCATGTCGAATGATGAATTCCCCTAGGCAAAGGATTTGGTCAGCACGAGTGCGACACTGTTGTAATTGTTGCCACATCTCGTGGAAAATTGGCAGGAGTTGCTCAGGTGATAGCAATTGCGCCGAGTCCGCCTGTGGCAGAGCACTGCCCTGCTGCGGCCTAGGCTGATTAACGGGTGATTCACGCTGGCATAGCCTATCCCTATAGGACCAACCTGGAGGAGGGGCCCTCGTGCCAGCCTGTCGGGTGGTAGGTTGTTCATCGGTTTGATGGGGGAACCGGGGGAAGTTATTCATGTCGAAGTTGGGAGCTTCCCTCAAACGACGTCTTGGTTGGTTTCGGGTTGCCGCCTCTTTTCGGATGCGTTTGAATTCCTCGCGTTTCTCACAGGATCGATCGGTGGCACGGTGGCTGCCGCCACAGTTCGCACATTTGTATTCGACTACTTCATCGATGGGGCAATCTCTGGTTTCGTGCTGTTGGGTGCAGACACCACACCGTGGCTTCACGTTGCAATTTCTTGCGCCGTGACCAAAGTGAAGGCATCGCATGCATTGTGTAACGTCTCTGTTGATTCCACGATATCTCTCCCACTCGATGAAGGTATCGTTAAGACATCGGACCGCCTTCAGTGCGCCGAAGGTCACAGAGCCCTTCATAAAATGTACCAAGTAGAGGCAGTCCCGGTACGTCTTCGTCTTATCATGGCGGGTCATTGGGAATACCGCCAGAGGCTTGAGCTTGTAGTGATGTTCCAGTTCTTCCTTGATGTCCGTTGTGTCCATGGCATCGAGACCACGGATAACAACCTTGAACGGTTTATCCGACGGCATGTCGAACGTGTAAAATTCCGTTTTGCTTCTGACGAAGTAGGTTTTGGCTTTTTGATAATCTTCCTTGGAGCTCAGGATCACCTTAACACCGACACGACACAACTTGTATTTCGCGCTGATGTTAATTGCTTTCATGGTGGCTTTCAATTTGCTCAAGTCGACCGATTTCACCATCAACGGAGGAATTTTCACCACTGTTGCACGCTGTTGTTGTTCTTGTTGACATTGTTCTTCTGGTTCGTCACCGAATCCGTCCAGATCACTATCGTTCAGTGCTGTACCACCGGTACTGTAGCGGTTTCGCGACAGGATGGTCTCCTGAAGAGAAGATACGTCATCTTGCCGTTTCATATTCACGCCATCTTGCCACTTCTTTTTCGCATTAGATAACTCAGGTGTGCTGGCTGTGACGTCGATCGGTTTTCCGTTTCGAACTTTACGCTTGCGCCCCATGATGGGTTGCAAGCCACGAATTTACACGAGTTCAGACGCATTAGTATTAACACAAACGAGGAACGTCTAATCCACACAAAGGATACTAGTCGAATGATTAGGCCGGAACAAATCTTATTTTTTTCTTTTGTCACCACCCCCCTCCAAAATTTGCGATTATCATGAAGGGGGAAATAAAAAAAAATCAAACATATTTCTGTTTTCTTGCACTGGGAGTTGCGCTGCTCCCTAAACCACGATCACTACGATGTAATGGGTGGAGTGCCTGTAAAAAGAGTGAAAGAGTGACGATAATGTTGAAATAAATTGCAGTTAACTCTCCATATCTCGATGTTCTATATCTCGATATGTGACCTCTTGTTTCTTTGTGTCGATGGATATCTCAGTCCCTTGAAGTGGACAAGTAGGCTTTTCTTGTTCTATATGTCGATTAGATGGTCCCTTCAATATATTAATCATATATTAATCGACTCTAGATTGAATAGGGTGACAAATTGCGTCCAGAAGTAAGTGAATTTATTTTAGTAGTGAAATAACTGAAACATGTATGTCTCTCATTGTTGGCGCGGAATATAAAACAATATGTAAATATTTATATAACGTATAATCATAAGTATGCATATTTCTACACAAATAGTTTTCATGAACTGCATGAAAAGTTAAATTTATTAAAATTGTCATGCAATTCCTAAAAACTAGATGCATACAATTCTCAAACATTTGACGTTCAGTCATTGTTTACATTAGGTATTTAAACTTTTTTCACCGATTACTTGAGAAAGGTGCGTACTTATGACAGCTACCACGCTATGTAAATACATGTTGTTTTTTATTCCGAGTCAAACCTGAGAAAAATATACTTTTTTTCGATTTTCTCCATAATAAAATAAATTTACTATCTTTTCGACAAAATTCGTCACTCAATTCAATCCAGGGTCCATGAATATAATTCATTGGAACAGCAATCATTTGTCAGTCTCATACTAATCCTCGTTCCCAACGGGTAAGAAACCTGTTAAAACATGAATATAGCTTTTGGAAAACGATACTCGAAAGCTAAGAACAAGTGTGATCATATGTTGAGAAAATTGTGAAAACAAAATTCACTGCCTACCGGTGGGAATCGATCCCACACCTTCCAGTACGCTAGACGGGCACTCTACCACTATGCTACGGTGAACGTGATGCGATAGAGACGGTCCAACTCCCCCAGTTCGAGGGATGCAATTAAAAAAAAATTCACCATTTTCTCATCATTAGTTCTTCACGTGTTCTTTCGAGTATCGTTTTTCAAAATTGAAATTAAGTTTTGACTCAACAATAGTAATTTAACCTAAAACATGAATATAGCGTCACTCGTCTTAAATGTACTCTAAGCTGGGTAACCGAGGTGAATCTGGGTAATCGGTTGAGTTGTGAGAGTGGTACCAATGTAAAAAATATGCAAGCATCACAACTACTGAACCAAATGATGATCATCAACCGAGTAAGAGCAAGGCTGTCCCTATAAAAACTATTTCCTCATCCTTCATTCGCTTTAGCGTCGACTAGAGCGCTCTTGATCGTCAACTGCACCGAATGCAAATTTCCTCGCCTTATGTACTCCAAATACAGTTTGAATCTCGGTTTGAATAAGCAGGAACTGTCGGAAGCGGAGCTTTTTTTTTTGATAAAAATGTCTATTTTTGTAGTTTTCCGCTTGATGATTTGTCTAATATTTTTCAAAGCCCAAAAATCAAATGTTATGATCCCATTCACCTGCATTATTATAAATGTTCGTTCTTGAAAGGATACAAAAACTTATGTGCGATGTGTCTTGCTAGTAATCTCATTGTAACGCACAATAAAATTAATATTTGTGGCTTCTGCTACACATTACTGTCAAAACACGCTGAATCGAAGCAGTTTAAAAGCGAAGGCGAAGAGTAAGAAAAAATGCAATTTTTTGAAATATACGGTTTGATTACTATATAATAGTGATATTTCGAAGTTTTTTTTTGTTTTTTTTTATTCTATACCCCCCCCCCCCCCCCTCGACTGGAGCGGACGCCGTGTGACAAAAGAAGAAATCAATATTTGTTCCGGCCTGTGGACAGTAATGTTTTTTGCTAGAATGAAAGATATGAAGAGAAAGTTGAAAGTTCCGTCAGTGTACGGTAGGCTAGAAATAGAACAGAGGTATTGAAAATTGAGTGAAAGGGCATGGTAAAGTAGTATTCGAACCACAGGCGTTTCATTTGCCTAACATCCCACTATGGGGTAGCTCGAGGAGCAGATCACCCTGCCACCTCGACGAGGCAAAAGAAACGCGGCAGAACGCACTCTAATACTACCGATAGCTTGCGATAGTTTGCCCATGTATGCATCAAAAAAAGGGGGGGGTGTCAAACTCTGGACATAAAATATCCCGATTTGTTCATTTTTCTTGTTCCCGCTATGTCGGGGGGGGGGGGTGTCCTGTATTCCTTTTTCTCATCTCTCCCCTCCGCACCCTGCGGCGCGGCATAGTGTAAATATAAAATATTATAATATATTGTGTAATATATTGAAGCTAAAATGGATTTTATTTTATCTATTTATCTAGATCAATCATTTTTTGATCATTGTAGAATAGTCTCTTAATTGAATAGCACATCACATCACAACAACTTTAGGAAATGCTGAAAAACCTCCCTTCTCCCTTGACACGTATTTTAGTTCTTATTATTTGGTACTGCTTGCCACACTTTTCATAATCCCCTGTTGACTAAAAACGTAACTTAATTGGCTTCAATCCTACAGTAAATCCCAAAAACACTCTCAAAAAAAAAAAAATGTTTTGACCATAAATTAATCTCAGTATGCCGCATCGGTCGTAAATTGTGCCTCGTTCTTTGCTTGCTCCGTTGTGTGCTCCGTTCCTCTCTTGGTAGAACAAAGGCACGGGCGATTCAAAGCTGTGTATAATCATTGCAGCCGGTGCTCAGCGATCGTGATCGATCAGTGTGTACAATGGACAAGTATGGATCATTGCTTCGAGCATTCAGACAGTGCAACAACCACCGAATATTCAGGTTCTGTTACGGTTACTGAATCTGAACGAATTTGCGATTCTATGTTCACGAACTGGTGGCAGTCTGACACACTATTGTTCAGTGGGTCATGAATGATTTCCAAGCCCTGCAATCAACCGGACGAATAAAGTCTTAGGGAACGTCCATTAATTACGTCACGCAAAAATTGACTTCTTGTAACCCCCCCCCCCCCCCCCCCCCCCGTCACGTGTTTTGTATGGACCTTCAATTTTTTTTGCATGGATCGTCACGTTTTCTCGAATCCCCCCTCCCCCCCCTACTGCGTGACATAATTAATGGACCTTCCCTTATGGGATTCTACGAAATTAATAATACCGAACAAGCTGCTGGTTATATGCATAGAAATGACTGGTGATCATCATATATCATATAATTAAGCTTTATTGTTGCAAACAATTAAATTAACTCCAATTGTTTATATTGTTGGTTGAAACAAAAACCTGGTAAAAAATGTATTCCCTCGAAATTTAGGCATGAACCCAATGTCTTTCCTAATATCCTTATTTTCACTATGCTGATATGGTGATTTAGTTTATTTTCGAATATTTTGATTTTTTTTTTCATCAAGGGGACTTATTGATAGGGGCGCAATTATCAACGGTCGTTAATGATACACAAAAAAAAAAAGATTGACGGAATCGGTTTTTACGAAAGATAATAATGAAAAATGTACGAAAGTCAACTTTTAGTGTATGTTACATTATCATGCATCATCATCTAAATATTTTCTATTGAATATGAATTCTTTCCGATTAATCCCTTGCGCTGAACTGGCCGGCTTGACGTGCCGCAAGGGCTCAGTAGGGATCAAGACCCGAAGCTAAGAGTCAGTTCCATTGTGGTTATATCACATTTATTAGCAGGGCAGCACATCGAAATTTTAGGTTCATTATTCTTTATATGCTATACAATTTCAGATCATCCATGGATATCCCAAGTTTTGTAAAATAATTTAAAATCATTTTTTTTTCTGGTGGCCATGATACATTATCTAAGCTTTCAGGTTCATGGTGGATGTGCGGGTCCGTATACAATTGCAGCAGGACCACAATCTGCAGACACGTAAATACTAATGAAATTATTATCGTTTTATATTATAACATCCATTCACTACATTTTGTATGCTTTTTTATAAGTCATTTTCAGCTTCACATTTATGCATCCTTGTCAGTTATAGCTCATCTAACCTACGTTATGTATTTGAAAAGATAGGAAGGTTTTGATTGTTTTTTTTTTTTTTAGAAAGAATCATATTCGAAAAATTCTACTTAAAACAGCACTTTCCTTCTTCATCAGAAATATATATTAGTTCAAAACCTAACAGTTTACAATCATTCATTTCCTATTTCACAGACATGAGGAATCATTTATGGGTGTACAAGAGCTATGGAGAAATTCAATTTCCTAATTTTTTATTTTAGTTTTATTAAGATTCAGTTTTTAGATTCATACTCATCTGAAATTTATTTCGCCTTATTATTAGCTGTCTTCAGTTTTTCTAATATTATTATGACATTAATACACATCTAATTTTTATTTTCAGTAACATACCAGTAGATGTCATATATATCTTGTAACTACGCTTATTATATTCGCTGACTATTATTGTGAAAACAAATTCTAATCTTAGTAGATCTTATTTCAATAGAAACTGCAACAGTCTTTCGATGAGTGGATGGTCAGATTAGTTACGGATATATGTATTCTACTATAGTTTACTGGCTTGCTGGTATTATTATTTTATATTTTAACGTCAGTTTATTATTTTATGTTGTGATATTAAATGATGTGACATAATTGCATTTAAATTCATTTAATTAAAATCTCTATTTCAGATGAGACTCACTACATAAATTATTGCAAGGAAACGGAACAGCACATCGAAATTTTAGGTTTACTATTCTATTGCCATATAATTTCAGATTATACATGGATATTCCAAGTTTGATGAGATAATTTTAAATCAATTTTTTTTCTCGCAGCTGCATTGTCTAAACTTTCAGGTCCACAAATGGAATTGTTATTATCATTCTTATATTCATTCACTATATTATTTGTCATTATAATATTCATTCGCTATATTTATTATAATTATAATATTAATTCACTATATTTTATACATTACTATATGACATTAAATATATATTGGGAAGGGAGGGAGCACCAGGGTATCACTCAAGCTGGAATTGGACAATGGAGTGGTATGACAACCGGCGTCTAGGAGGGAACAAACAGTATCATTTTCTTTATCCTACCGATTCGATTGTGGTGCTGTGAATTCTACTCCAACAATTTCAGTGAGAGTGACGCGCCCTTCTTAACAAGCCATCCCGTAGAAAGCTTAATAAGTATTGCGAATTGGGTTATTCGATTTGTTGGATCGTATCGTTGGAAGGAGAATCTCATGTTCCCGCGGGTTTCGCGTAAGTGTCTCTGCTTACGGGTCCGCCCCACCGTTTTTGGCCCTTCATACAGCGTTACAGTGAATGCAAATCGGTATCTCAATTTGATCTTGCTATTAAGTGGAGCTGCATACATGACAAGGTCTTAGAAGGTATGGTGGCTATTAGGGTAGTTATTGAAGTTGAGCTATAATTTGCGAGAAATCATTGATTAATGTGCAATACAGCTGACAACATCCACATCAGCTTCCAGGAACCGACTTAAAAACCATCTGCTGCGCTCGAATGCCAAACTACGAAACAGATAACAATATCGGAGTTTCCAGGACTGGTTTATTCTGAACCAGCCACAGCGTTTGTTGTCAAATAGTACGAACCCTGATCTCCAGGTTCACAGTAAAATGTGAATGTTATTATTATTACTTTTAATAAGCCTGTATTTGAATAGAGGAGATATTGATCGATTGGAACAAGCGAAGCCTTGCCAAACATCGGTGGGGTTGTGTATAACACACGATCGTTTTATGCATTGTCTGGTTCAACGTGTTAGATTAGTTTCGTCTGTTTCGTAGAGCAACATTGCAATGTAGGTGCTGTTCTAATGGGACGTTGGATAGGCATAGATAAGTAAGAATGATAGGAAATTCTATGGTTTGCACTTTAGAAATCATATGGCAGTGCTAGAAAGGGTTTCAATGTTGGTATGATGAAAAGGCAACGGCTGTACTGGCAGTGGTGATTGTGTTCATATGATCGACTAGCTCGAGACCATTATCATTATCGCTTTATTTATTGTTGAAAGCCTATTTGCACACAAAAAAGAAATATTGTTTTATTAAAAGCTTAGCACTTTACTTCTGAAAAGAGTTTATTTTTCATTAAATTAAAAGTAAAATCATCTACCTTACCTGGCTACCTTACATACATACATACAATATGAATTCTTTCCGATTAATTGCGGCATTCATTCTGCGATAGCACAGCAAGTTGTGTTCAATCTGTTTGAAAGAGTCGTGCAAAATAACTTATTTTTAAATACTACCCAAGTTACTTGAGCCAAATGCTTTTAGCATAGCACACAGCTCTGCTACTCTCTCAGTCATTCATTTCTGAACTGAAAAAACATTTCTATCAGTTTCAGTGAATCCTTCTGAAATTGAAAATGACTTCTGAGCTGGGTAATGAATTCTAAAAGCTCATGAATTCATAATCAAAACAGCCTGGTCTAAATTAAATGATCTAGCGAAAAAGCTTCCTGCAAAGAATCGGGTTTAAACATTTAGAAGCTTTCGCATAAAGTGAATGTGACTGGCACTCTGAAGTAAATTTCCACAGATTTCATCAAGTGAAAACTAAAAATCGCACCACTGAACGGTACACAAGAACACTTCAATTGAATGTTCTTTATTCTCTATGGTTTGTAGAGGAATGATTTATGTTTCACCCCTCGTACAGTGGTCAAAAAGCCGATTTTAACGCTCTCAACTGATAGCTCCCTAAATAGTGGAGCTAGAGCGATGGCGTCTTTGGCGAAGTTGATGGATATAGCAAGCTTTATATTTTGACGGCATGACTTTTGTGATCAATCCCCCTAAAAGTGAGATAAAAATTCAACTTTTTTAGGATTTTAAGATACAGAGTTTGCTGTCTTGAGCAAAATTGTAGAAAAAGTCAATACAAACAACTTTGCTGAAGACATATAAATCGTATGATTCACCCAATTGGAGATAGAGAGCGTTTATAAGAACTAACCTCCAAAAACACATTTTTCACCGAAACCTTTTGTTTTTAATTTTAAGGACCATATTATATTCTACAAAGTTATTCGCAATATCAAAATACAAAACTTTCTAGAACATACTATACCTGCATTATTTCAGTGGGATGAGTTATTGAACTATTTTCCGTTTTTTTCGTCGTATTTTCGACGGCTGTACCACACTTAGGTGCTGGTAAGAGCAGATAGAGTTGACTGCATCTAATAGTACATTATATGAGCTTTCAAGTGATGGTTAGTTAGTCCGTCCACGACCGTCTGCTGGGGAGTTATGCTCAAAACAAATATCGATGGTTTTACTATATTTAATGATTCAAACAGTATAAAAATTTGCGTTGTCATGGTAACCCTACCTTCAAACTCATTATTTTCAGCTGAATTTTACATTTTATTTTTAGTCAATATTTTTATTCATTATATGTTACTATAATTACACCGATTTTTATTTCAATTATTATTAAACGTTTATATTTTTATTGCCGTTTTCAATTTAAACCGCTTCTTTTGCTAGCAGCTTCTTATCATCGCCAGACAACACAATGGTCAATGGTAGTGCGCTTGAAAAAATTGGCCAGCACTTTTGGATTGTTCATCCGGGATTCTATTGCCGACAAATATAATTTAGCGGTAGTTCTTTCAAAACATTCTACGCCTATCCGTTAACGACAAAGATGTACATACTGACAAAAGTCACCAGGAAAGGAGAATCTGGACAATACACCGCTTTTGAACCCGTATTTGCCACATACAAAAGTAGACAAACCCGGTTTGCAGCTTCTACCATTGTCTCGCTATCCGGAATCGATACTAACTTTCTGCCCAACCCGATTTGTCTGCAAGTAGAACTGAAGCTGACAAAAGCGCAGGCAACCGGAACGAATGGTTCATTCGCTAAGACGAGAGGAATAGCTAATGTTTTTTAGCAATTGCAACGATGAAACTGCTGCACCTAACTGCATAGTAAACTCGAGAAATGACGACTTCAAGAGAGTATTAAAAGGCAAGCATTTGGGGCACTTTTGACTTCTCCTAGAAAACAAACTAATCACCCGTTCTAACAATACATACATTTAAGTCCCGTTCTCCAACGGTTTCCTATATTTGATCTGAACCCAAACGCGATACATTTTCAACATTCTTCCCCGGTTGACTTGCAACCTCCGATCGACTATGTTCTGCTCCTCGACCAGACCGGCATTCTGAAAGAACGTCCTTAGGTCGTCTTGCGTGAAGAAGTAAACCAACGTGCCATCACCTCGAACGTAGAAATTCTCCTTCAAACACTTGCCAGGCTTGAACCGAAGCTGAGCCAGATCGAATCGGCCGTAATCTCTGAGCAACAGCAATCCCCCAGGTTTCAGATATCGGTTGATTTGATTCGCCACGTGTTGCATTCTGAAAATAATGATCATCACATTAAACGATTTGAAACAATTCTCGAATGGGAAAGGAAATATATTCCTACGTACCGCTCAGGATCAATCGCCGACAGTACAAATATCAACACAATAATATCGATGCTATTCTCCTCGAACGGTACCTCCCAGTTGTCCGCAGTTGCATCCAGCACAAATGCTTCGCATCGTTTTTCGTCAAACTCTTTACTGTCCTTCAGAATTTGGATTGCCTGTTTCGAAAAGTCACTGGCATAGATTTTCAAATTCTCCTCCACGCTGTATTTCAAAATTGGAAAAACCGTATTTCCGACCCCACATCCAATTTCGAAAATGGTACGCTTTGCGCTTGGATCAAGCGTAAGATTGTCTACTTTTGAAGTGATACCTTCAACTCCATCCGGAAAGACACGTTCTGGAGCATCCTTGGTGTTGCGGGGAGCCAATTCTGGAAATTCAGTAAACAACCAATGACGATCTTTAAAGAACCGATTCTGATGAATCCCGTAAAACTTGTCCCAGTTTAAGTCGGCTTCCTGCTCCAACTTTTGAGCATCTTCAACGGTCATCTTGACCGTCGAGTTCTTTTTAACACCTTCGAGAGCTGCATGCTCTTGCTCTTCATCCCATTCGACATTGTCCCTGGAAATAAGAAATCGAAAGATAGAATCCATTAGAGGTCTTCGTAGCCGGTGCACAACCAACCAAGTGTTGAAATCAAAGACCCTCGAGGGATCTTTGAGAAATCTTTGGCCGATACGAGGTTTCTTTCGGAAACGTGTGAATTCGTAATCGCAGTAAAATCTCCTCACTGGAGAGAATGAGAACTTCTCAAGGCAACGGAACATAATCCTACCAAGCATTGTGCCGGAATACATCATCCTCATCCGAAAGAAAACGATTACCGAACTGTGGTCTTCTATTGCTGATTGGTTCCTCCTCTGCAGCGAATAAAGATTCTTCAGTACACGCTGGTTCCATCCGTGTTGATTCGACACTTTGTTTCTACTTAATCTTTAATAAAACAGTACAATTTAATATGAAATTTTGCGACACGTTTTATTATGAATGTGCGATACGAGACTGCATGCATATCAATGATTTTGACAGTTCACGATAAATATTTAAAAAGGTTTTATTTGATTTCTCAACATTTATTTCCGTTAATCCAGAAAACATTCTTTATTGTGCATGACGTTCTAGACATTCAATGTAAGTTTCCTTCATCAAACTATTTTTATTGCTAGAATCTGTAGTCGTGGTTAATCGAAGAGAAAGTCGATTAATAGAGAGGATCGAAAAAGATTAAACCTTTTGGAATGTTCGCCTGAGAAGCAGTTTGTTGTTTTTGAAGTGACGCGCTATGGTCGTTATGGTCGTTACTCAGATCCGTCCATCTCAGTGATGCCAGGCGTGTTTCGTTTTTTTAACGTACACGGAGAAAATCGAAAATGCTGAAAAGCATGAACCTGGGCACAGTATACAAAAATTGACTTTTACAGTGAGCCATGTTTTCCAGCGCCCTGTGTGTGTGTGAGTGAGACAACACCAAAACACGGCTCACAGTAAAAGCTAAAAAGACAAAACAATTATAGCAGTGTACACAGGCTCACAGGCGCTGTATTTCTTTTAAATCACTGCAATGCATGAAAAGTATGCATTGAATCTATATATTTCATGCATTGCACTACATTTTAGATAATTAATATTTTCCTTGAATAATGGCACTTGTATATATTTTTTTTATAAGTGACCACTTGCGAATTATAGTTCAATTCCAAAAACTAAGAGCACAACCCGGTAGAATATCCTTTCCTGATTCCTCTATTAGATTGTGCTTCTACCCTAATAAATTTCGTATGGTTGTTTTTCTTAACGACCTATTTGAGGTATCATCCAAATCATTAAAGAAATGGTTGGAGGATTTGTGATATCGTTCGTTTAAGGTAATTTTTTTATTAGGGTAGTTATTGAAGTTGAGCTATAATTTGCGAGAAATCATTGATTAATGTGCAATACAGCTGACAACATCCACATCAGCTTCCAGGAACCGACTTAAAAACCATCTGCTGCGCTCGAATGCCAAACTACGAAACAGATAACAATATCGGAGTTTCCAGGACTGGTTTATTCTGAACCAGCCACAGCGTTTGTTGTCAAATAGAACGAACCCTGATCTCCAGGTTCACAGTAAAATGTGAATGTTATTATTATTACTTTTAATAAGCCTGTATTTGAATAGAAGAGACATTGATGGATTGAAACAAGCGAAGCCTTGCCAAAAATCAGTGGGGTTGTGTATAACACACGACCGTTTTATGCATTGTCTCGTTCAACGTGTTAGATTAGTTTCTTTTGTTTCGTAGAGCAACATTGCAATGTAGGTGCTGTTCTTATGAGACGTTGGATCGGCATAGATAAGTAAGTACATTGAAAATTAATCAATAATTTTTATTATTAAAATTGGCACTTAAATTGGTCAATGTTTGCATCGAATAGAAATCATATGAGCCAGTATGATTTTCATTTGCCGCACATAATTTTTAACACCCGTCACTTAATACACAGGTTCGTTTCCAATGAGACTGATATGGTCCGCACATAATTTTCAATGGAGCGAGAAATGTCATTCAAGTGTGTTTTCACTTTGCCCTATTCTATCCATCTTCGCACTTAAAACGAAATGAAAAACTGTGCGCGAAAAACAATCAGCTGCTTTATCGTTCTAGAAGAAAAAAAAAACTGCAAAATGGAGAAGCAAATTGAAGTTTACCGTGTGGTGGTTGAGGTACTTGGTTTGCCAGCGGAAGTCACTGAATTTTTTGAAGGTAATTAATTACTATAGATGTTCTTCTTTGCCATGTTAACGGTGTTTATTGTGAATATTTCAGATCTACCGAGCATTTTTGCCATCCCTGCAGAAGAGCTGCTGAACGCGATAGCTTCAAAAAGTGATGAAGTTTTTATGATGGTACAAATAAAACCTCTTTTATTGACACATTTCGTTTTATTACATGAAAAGTGCAAAAAATCCAATACTATACTTTTTATGAAAAAATAAAATCCATGCACCTTTTTACATAGAACGTATTTTTAACTCATTTGATTTTTGCTAGGACAAGTTAATGCAATGTACACTATAATTAATATCTATTCAGCTCTTGCACTTAAAGACTGGTTAATTGAGCACATTTAATAAAAAATAAGTGCCGCACCAATACAGAGCAACAACTTTGCACTTTGCCCAAATCTATAGGTGATTGCACTTAAATATAAGGTGCATTGTTTTTTGAGTGTATGTTAGGAAATTCGATGGTTTGCTCTTTAGAAATCATATGGCAGTGCTAGAAAGGGTTTCAATGTTAGTATGATGAAAAAGCAACGGCTGTGCTGGCAGGGGTGATTGTGTTGATATGATTGACTAGCTCGAGACCATTATCCTTATCGCGTTATAGATTGTTGAAAGCCTGTTTGGGAGTTCAAAGTCAATTATTAATGATATTTTGAAAATTGACTTTACAGTCACGAAAATCTCCAACTGATTGAAGCTACAATCTCGAAAATCTATCAACAAATAATAAACTGATAAGCGTTCAAAGTGTTTCAATTATTCGTGACGGTCGCTATTTTTCAAATTTTAATTTGACCCCTACCCTACCCAATAGACGTAGTCTAGGTCGAAATAATGTGGGTAGGGTCTCAATGAAACGTTAGACCAGCATTAGAAAGTAAGTATGTGAGAAAACTCTATTGTACACTCTTTAGAAAGAATTTTGTGGCCCTGAAAAAGGGCCGTTTGGTTTGAATGATGATACAGCCACGCGCCATTTATATTACATGGGCAGGTGTTACTAACATTACGAGGTTTGCCCTCCTTTTAGCTGCATAGAAGATAAGTCATTAAGACAGTTAAAGCATTTCTTGACCATTACTTGTCCTATCCTAATGCACCTTACTTTAGAGCTGGAGACTAGCTTTTAGTATAAACTAGAAATATACGAGCCGTAGTATAGTTTTCAAATATATGTGCGTACCAGTCTGGATCAAAATAACAATTCAATTACAATGCAATAATACAAAATAACATTAACATCTTTTGCTGACCATGAGTCTTACTGTCCATGTATCAGATAAAAGAAAAAGAAAAAATGCATATTGTCATTACACTAAATCTACTATTCACCGCATTTGCTAGAATTTTCAACAATAGTGTACTATCAATAGTAATTGACTGAAATTGTTTGAGGAAAAATGATTTCTAAAATGCCAACAGCTTGCGAGAAAAAGGGCTCAGGAGTGTTTGTTTACAAATGTTGATGTGCCCTTTTCTATTGTTGATCCAGAAGTGTTAGTTTTAATTTTTCTAATTTTTCAAGGAGTTTGTTTAGATTTATATGAGTGTGCTCTAAAGTTAGTGTGTCCTGTCAAGTATTATTATTTGTTTTTATGGTATCAGCAACAGTTTATTTGTTTATTTGTTTATTTATAGTTATGCATCAACAGACCGAGTTCAGGTCCTAATGATGTTGGTTTAAAAAAAAAGAACATTACATACACACTTAGAAAATTTTACAGTATTCGGTAATTTTTTACCGAACATTCAACAGCTGAACGTTCGCTAATCCGATTTACCGGATTTCGTTGAAATTTTACAGTATTCCGGTAAAAAAATTACCGGAACTTGTCAAATTATACCGAAATCCGTTAAATCGGATTACCAAACGTTCAGCTGTTGAAAGTTCGGTAAAAAATTACCGAATACTGTAAAATTTTCTAAGTGTGTAGAAAAACGATTACACAATATCTTTGTCAAGTCATGACGAAAACCAAAATTAAAACTATACACTTATCTTAACTCCGTGCGTCAATTGCTCCAAAAACGGTAGAAAATCTCCGACGAAGTACATTCCGCGTCAGATGGAAGTCAAAAACTGACGCCACCCTATTGAACATTCGCTGCAACCCGTGGATAGCGCTGCTCAACCCATAGTTGGTGCGGCAAAAAGGAAGCATTAAGTTGTTGCGCATTGGCCATGGTTGAACATTGATGTTGATTTGTTGCAGGATTGTTTCGCAGTCGGTCCTTCCTTGTAGAGTATCTGCGAAAGTTAAGGCTCTGCAAACGTCTCTACGGACTCGCAGAGGCTCCACTAGTTCACTAATCGATAGCGACTTTCGTAGCTAGAAAGACGAAATGGGTCTCTCCAAGGTGAGAGCCAAGGTCCAAGGTCTACGAAGCGTGAACCGTAGAAAACGACGTTGAATAGATTCGATTCGCTCGACGCCATTATTATAGTTCGGGCTCCAAACTGCTGAACATTACTCCAGTGTAGATCGCACGAGAGAATAATAAAGCGATTTTTGGCAGTAGATGTCAATGAAATTTTTCGCCACCTTGAAAACAAAACCAAGAGTTCCGGAAGCTTTATCAACAACATATGAAATATGTTGCGAATACGTCAGTTTAGAATCCAGCTGAACACCTAGGTCTTTAATGCACTCCATTCGTTCAATGGTCGTGCCGAGAAGATTGTAGTTGAAAACAATTGGTTGTTTCTGCCGTGAAAAGGTTATGACTGAGCCCTTAGCCGGGTTGACCACCAATCGATTTAGAGTACACCAATCGCAAAGGCATCGATCTGTTCTTGGAGGAAACGGCAGTTGGCTATTGAGCAGATACGCAGAAAAATTTTCAGGTCGTCGGCAAACGACAATCGGGGTCCTCCAACAACAATATGTACGTCGTTGAAGTAGAGTAGAAATATCAACGGTCCCAGATGGCTGCCCTGCGGTATTCCGGTCGTGACGCAGAAACTTGTTGATCGAATGTTGCCTAAAGCAACTGTCAGTTGACGCCCCGTAAGATATGAACGAAACCATCTTAAGAGATTACCGTCAACTCCTAGCATGTCAAGTTTTGCGATCGCAGTATCGTGGTTGAGCTTGTCGAAAGCTGCCGTTAAATCTGTGTAGATCACGTCCGTTTGGCATCGAGCAATCATACTATCAGTTATGTATGTCGTTAGGCACAGTAGGTTTGTTGTTGTGGAACGCCCAGTTGAAAACCCATGCTGATCGGCAGTCAAAAACTGCTTACAATGTGCAAAAAGCGAGTTCCTTATGACCAGTTCAAATAGCTTCGATACGGCGCTTAACGATGTTTCCCCTATAGTTATTCACGTCCCTCTTGCTTCCTTTTTTAAATACCGGAAACATGTCTGCCGTTTTCCAGCAAAAAGGAAATATGCCGCTAGAATGGAACAGATGGAATATCTGATGAAGTGGATAAAGAAGATAGGCCATATTCTGTTTAAGAAAAACGGACGGAACACCATCAGGTCCGGGCTTAAACGATGTTTTAAGAAGTGATGCAGCATTCGAGATCGATTAAAAATCCACATCAACGAGGCAATCCCAAGGGATTATTGCTCGCGGCAGCGTTAATGGAATGAACGGGAAGTCACTCGTCTTCAAACACACTAGCAAATTTTACCGAGAACAGATCGCAAATTTCCTGATCAGTGCCAGCGGTTTCACTATTAAAGACCATGGATGATGGTAAGCATACTTCCTTGCGTTGTTGATTAACATAGCTCCAAAATGATTTCGGGTGTGATTTAAGTCGCCGTTGAACCACACTCAGATGGCGTTGGAAAAACACATAACTTAGTCGTTTGTATTCGTAGTTGAGTCTGCTATAATGGCGGTTTAGCGACAATGTGCGGTATTTCGTGAATTTTTGAGATAGTCATCCAAGGGACCCGAGATTCAGTCTGAACGATGCTTTTTGCGACGTACCTGCACAGAAAAAAATCTCGTAGTAAAAACTACCATTTTACCCGACTATGCCTGTTTTTCAAAACTACCATGAAATTTCGGTCAAATTTACTACGTTTATGGTACAACCTTCAACATTTGTGGTATATTTGACATACCTCATAGTGATATCAACCGCACCATGGTTGATCTAATCGCAGGCATGGTAAAATCAAACGCATTTATAGTCAGGTGAAAATTGTTGGTGATTGCGCTTAATTTAACCCTCGAAATGGTAGTTTCTACTACAGTTTTTTCTGCGTGTGTCAATGGCATAAGCCAAGACGTGGGAAAATGTTTGAGCGGCGATATTAACGACGGTTGGATCAAGAATGCTCTGCCAATCTAAATTAGACAGTACCTCACCAATACTACGATAGTCAGCTCTACGGAAGTCATATGATACAGAAACAGGAGTGTCAACGAATTGCCCCTGTGTGAAAAGGAGAGCTCATGGTCTGGACGGAGGAAGCCGCTGTGAGTTGGTGTCCATGCATTTTCCGCTAGGTTGAAGTCTCCCAACACAATCACTTCATCATTGAGGGTAGCCCTATCCGAAGTGGCACATAAGATTGATGTGTACGGGGAGAAACCGAAAAATGGCCGGTAATTGCGGGAAATCATCTCCGTTGTCGGGGAAACGAGACGCCCGGTGGGTTTGTGCTATTGTTTTTGTGACGAGGGAATCTGGCCAAAAAAATAGGAGGGGACAAGTAGAATAATGTGAAAATCAATGAGCGGTTTCCCAACATTTGGTGGGGGGGAGTTTGCGCGGTGGGGGTAGTAATTTTATTTATTTACTACGTCTTCAGTTATGCTGCACAGACTGAACCTATCTTAAATCTAAGTCATTTGCCTAATACTAGTTTTAAAACGGTCTCTACTTATACTAAAATCGAACGTTTCAACACCATTCAACAAATTAAAACACTTTTCAAGCGGGTGATTTTGTCCGAACACCGTTCGGTGTCTAGCAGTCCAAAATATCGATCGTTGTCGGGACCGACGTGCAGGAACGAAGAAGTTAACCTGCTGCAGAAGATCTGGGCAGTCAATTCGGTTGCTTAGTAAATCGAACGCGAACATTTTCTGTAAATAGATACGCCGCTGGCGCAGCGATTCCAATCTCATTAATTGGCGTCGATGTTCATACGGGGGCAGCCTAACCGGATCGTTCCATGGTAATCGCCGTAAAGCGAAACGTACGAAGCAACGTTGTATTCTTTCTATACGAGTAATTTGAGTTTCGTGATGAGGTGCCCAGATTTGAACAGCATATTCAAGAACACTTCGAACGAGCGAACAATAAAGTGCTTTCAATGCATACACATCACGGAACTCAGATGCATTTCGGCGTATGAATCCTAGCATGGCAAAAGCTTTAGCAGTGGTTGCAGTGATGTGTTCGTTGAAGCTCAGCTTGCAGTCCATTACTACTCCCAAGTCTTTAATTGAAGATACACGGTCCAATTTGATGCCGTTTACTCCGTAATTGTATATCAGTTGCCTCTGGGATTTACTGAAACTTATCACCTTACATTTCATCGCATTCATCTCCATTCCGTTTGACACACACCAACTCACTATGGTGTCAATATCTTGCTGTAAAGCTGCACAATCAACCAGTGAGCTGATCCTCCGGTAAATTTTAAGATCGTCGGCATACATAAGGTGATGCGAATTCAGACGGTGGCTCAAGTCGTTGACGAACAGAATAAAGATCAAGGGACCGAGGTGGCTACCTTGAGGCACGCCGGAAGGTGTTGCAAAACAGCTTGACTTAATGGAGCTAAGCTTCACGTAGGCGGATCTGTCTAGTAAGTATGACCGTAACCACATGATGAGCCAATTAGGAAATCCTAGTTTCTCGAGCTTTTTCATTGACAATTCGTGAGGTACTTTATCAAACGCCTTGGAAAAGTCTACGTAAATACTGTCAACTTGGCAGCGCTTTTCCAAACTGGAGTTTAGTGCGCTAACATATGCCATTAGGTTAGTCGCAGTAGAGCGATTCTTCACGAAGCCATGCTGATATTGCGAGATGATGGGCTTAGCAGCAAAATACATTCTATCGTGAATCAACAGTTCAAGCGTCTTGGCTAAGCAGCAAAGAATCGAAATAGGTCGGTAATTCTTAACATCATGGATGTTTCCAGCTTTGTGAATGGGAGAGACCGCAGACAACTTCCATACATCCGGAAAAGTAGTCTCCGATAGCGACAGGTTGAATAGCAAACACACAGGGGTTGCAAGTAGATCAGCACATCGACGAATAAAAACGGGAGGTAGCCTATCTGACCCAGGACCTTTCGAAGGGTCAACAGTTCTCAGTGCACTACTGACATCTTCTACGGTGAAGGTTGGACACGGAAATTGTATATCGTATGATGGCAAGTGATTCAAGACCTCCGGAGAACTCGGCGGAGAGTCAGCATCGTAGACCGATTTGAAGAAATCGGTGAAAAGTTGGACTGAACCTTCGAGGTCTCGACTGGTTGAGCCATCGAAAGAAATTTCCGCCGGGATCGATTTTGTGTCTTTTCTGCTTTTAACAAAGCGCCAGAAAGAGGAGGGATCCACCTTAACCTCGTCTTGGATTCGGAAAATATACTCACGAAAAGAAGAAGATACACATTCGGCGTATTCAGCGTCGAGCCTGCGAAGAATTGAGCTGTTTTCAGCAGTTCGATGACGCAGAAACCGACGGCGAGCTTTACGAAGAACGTTACGCCGATGTCGATGCTCGGTATTCCACCATGGGTGTTTGTTCGAGCGGCGAGGATAACGTCTACGGAGAGGACAGTGTCTGCTTATGATCCTGAAAATCACGTCGTAGAAAGTGGTGACCGCAGCGTTGACGCTGGCATCGTGAAAAATTTCCTCCCAGTTCAGTGAACGTAGATCTTCAAAAACTGCATCGTAATCGCATCGGTTGAAATCGAAGTCAAGGTCTTCCGTAGTTGCGTGAATACTATCCAAGGAACGTCGTGTGTTCACGCGTAAGACGAACGGCTTGTGGTGACGGTCCAGTGGTAAGATCGATAATGGTGCTTCAAACAACTCAATTTCATTACTGTTGCTAACGAAGGCCAAGTCTAGGAGTCTTCCGTTGATATTGCGCACATCACAAATCTGCTGCAATCCACTAGCAATCATGTTTTCAGTGAATACAAGCTCCTGTTCAGTTGATGCATTGGTTGGTAGGTACGAGTCCAGGTCCTCGTCGAAGGACCAGAGTAGATGAGGCAGATTGTAGTCGCCAACAATCATCACAGAATCGCCGCAACCCGCTTTATTAATTATTTGCTGCACACAGTCCGAATGTGCACTGGGTAGTAGCACTGGGGAAGGAAATACCATCAGGACGGGAAGTGTCCGTTGGTTGACAATACTTGCCGTTACTCGGAATCCGGAAGACCCCATCTCCCAACTCAACCGCAGGGCCGGGACGGCTGCTGGTCGCTGGCAGGAAGGGCGTTGAGCGGAATAAGGGCTTCCTCAAGACTAGCGGCAATTGTGCGTCCCGGTACCCCGCTTGCAATCGTTGATCGTAGCTGGCTAGGAGATGAACTGGAAACGACGAACAAATCAGGCAACGAAATGTCCGAAAACACAACGTACTTGCCTGTAGTAGAAGTTTGGAAGATCCCGTCTCCCAACTCAAACGCAGGGCCGGGACGGATGTTGGATGCAGGCAGGAGGGGCTCGACTGCGGTGAGAGGGGTAGGGACTTCCTTTGGACATGTGGCAAGAGTGCGTCCTGGTGTAGAGCTGGTTCGGTGGAAGCTTATTTCATTAATACGATTCGAGTTCGAATATGATCTGAAATGGCACCAATATAAGAAGAATATATAAACTTAGTAAAGAAGCATTATAATGTTCGTGCACAATAAAATCAGCAGGTGGATAGTCATGAAGAATTTTTTTTTGGCTCAGGAAGTACTAGCACACCGGTCCCAAGCTTTATGATTCGCCCCTAAGACCGTTACACACATCAATACACTCTCAAATATTCTGTCAAAATAACATAGTGAATCAAAACAAAAACAGAGATAATTGTACCAAAAGGTACTGAAAAGCGCAAGAGTGCATGGCAAGGTACGGCAAGGTGTACTTCGGAACTAGGGGTTCTACAACAGTGAACCAATTTCAAATTGCTAGTTGCACATTGATTGTTACTTATACCACAGAGTACCCCATTCTTTCGCTATACGGTTCGAAACTCTGGTTTTGTTTTGATTCGCTGTGTTATTTTGACAAAATATTTGAGGGATTATATGTTTGGAGTTATATTTTCAGAATTATGTTTAATTAATTTAGCTCGGGACCTAGCTTGGAACCGAACTGGGGCGCTGGCTCTAATAAAAATCTTTAAAACACTATTTCTTTACAGATTTTTTAAAGAAAATTATGCTGATTTCATTGAAAATTGCATGGCAGCCCTTACGAAGGTAACGAATGTAACGCTTGGCATATAATTCTGTTTATGCTTTATATTCCAGTGTATCTTTGACGTTTCACGCTGCAAAATTTCGAAAACGTCAAATCTTTTTCTCAGCTCGAATGTTTGGATGAAATTCGCGAGCATTCAGTTAAAATTTCACTACAAATAAGCACAAAAATGGACCCGAATCCTTTAGAACCACAGGATTTAAGGTATGTGTTAAGATTGATTCGTTTATCATTTTATTGCATCGTTCTTATCATAGTAAAACGGGTGCACAATCAAACTTGAACGACGGCGGAGAGTCATCTTCGTTCGACGAGGTGATACCCGTAATCCCAGCTGGCGATGGACCTCCGGATCTAGCAATTGGTGGTAATGGTGCCGGGCCACCGGAGATGATCCAACACGAGTGGAAGGAAATCACGACAGATTTTTTCGGCTGTGTCAAAGAGCTTAAGCTAGGCGAGTTGATCCACGACAACATGTTCGGATTGTTCGATGCCATGTCCGCAATCGAGATGATGGACCCGAAGATGGATGCGGGAATGTGCTGTAATAAAGAAGCCACCCCATTGAACTTTCAGACTGCGGTTGAGGTGAGCCACGTTAAGCGAGTTTTTCATGAAGGGCGGAAGAAGATGGTTTTCATTTGATTTTAGGAAGGAAAAATGAAGCTTAATAATCTGGAGAGCCGGGAATTGATAGGGATCATCGATGCAACGTATTCCTGTATGGTATCGTGGTTAGAGGGTCACTCAATGGCGCAAACGGTTCTAACCTGTCTGTACCTTCATCAGCCGGATAAAATTGAGGATAAAGGCATGAAGGCTTTTGCTGTTGCAATTTACAAGCTGATTAATTTAATTCGAAACTTTATTCTGCGGGCAAGAGTCTACGAAGAAGAGGATTTTCAACCCAGCAACTATGGGTACGACATGTATAGGGAAGTTACGGAAACGAAGGCGTGCAATATGCTGAAGAGTTCGGAGGAAGATTGGTTGAAGAAGGCCAAAGATGTCGACGGTGAAAAGGAGAAAGAAGAGATCAATGCTTTGGTTAGCCGGTTGAAATTTACCAGACTATTCCTCCAGTGCCTGGTAGCGCTGTATCCAACAAAGGTATCTATTTGGAATGTTTTGTGTTATTTGTTGTTGTTTGTAATAGTATGTGTTGTAGCAAAATACTTCCTGGCATGTGAGCCCTCAGAATGCAAGTGCGGTAAATGTAAATTTTGATGCGGTTGTTCGTTATATTATGTGATGTAAATTAGATATTCTATTTTGCAGAATGTATCCCCTACAAAAGCGGAGATGATCGACATAGTGAAGACGCTAAATGGGGCACTTGAGCTGACGCAAGTTATGGAGAAAACAATTGAATGCGGAACGCAACCTGAATCGAGCAGTGAGTCATTCTTTCTAATGTATTGGTAGTATTTTGGTGTGAAATAACTATTTGATTTGCATAGCCGACAATCCCAATTCGATGGGCTTCTCGATGATGGTCAACCAAAGACTGCTGCCTCCAACGTTCCCGCGTTACACTAAAATCAAGGAACGGTCGACCTGTATTCAGTATTTGGCCGAATTGATTCAGCGGTTGAAGCATGCATGTAAAATTGTACATTGCACCAACTATCACAGTGCTTTGGTAAGCTGGAATTTATTGTTTTTATCAGGATTCCGAAGTAATCTCGTTCCGTCATTTCAGAATTTCTTTATGGATTTCAGCAAAAAGTTCGGCCCATGTCTGTTATCGAGAAGTATTTTGCAGACCCTGTATCTACCGTCTCACGACACAGTGTTCGGAACCAAAAAATTAACCGAGGTATTGAAGGAATCTGCTAAGACGTTCATCGCTCCTCCCGTTTTGCTCGCAGATAATCCCCTTGCTTCCAATCTGGCTGTGAGTAAACCTTCGTATGATATATATTGTTCAAATTGACTAAAAATAATACCATGCTCACAGGCATTTAACTGCGTCGATTCGTTCTTCGCGTACAATGAACATACGTTTAGTGTGCTGTTTGAGATTTGCGGTTACAATCGGGCCCGGCAGCGAGACAAGCTGGGCATTATGTTGTCGAACTTTGCGAATCTTCAAGACGAAGCCGAACGGGTGGACGCCTATCTGCATTCGTTATCGATGAAGCATGAAAATCCTCGTCAGCATTTGGCGTGTTTCGGAACGTGGGTCTTGTACCACTGTCTGCGGGCAATGTCCTTCTTCCTGCTGTCCGGTTTGGAGTTGGAATTGTATTCGGTGCATGAATATTTGTACATATTCTGGTATCTCTATCAGTTCCTGTTCGGCTGGATAGTGTCGGCTTTGACGCGAGCTGATACATTCCTGGTGGAACAGGACTATGTTGTAGATCCGAAGGGAGCAAAAGGCAATCAGAAGAAGCCAAAGGTTAAGAAACGAAAAGGGAAAACTGACGGTAAGGAAATCATCTTCAATCAGGCTATGCAAAACATGTGTGGAGGGTACTACAAGGCCCTGGGGGGTTTCATCGGAGAGGATCGCATTCCGGAACCACTGCCAATGTTCGACAATGAGAAGGTTCGCTTTGAGCATCGTTTCGCACCGTTTGCCACGTTGTCCACTCCGCCGCCGATGGCCTATTCGGATTTCAAACTAATGAAAACTTACTTGCTCAAGTCTCCGGCGGAAGAACTATATGCTGCCGCTGCCAAGCACTTCCACGAGGCACGCATTCTTCTCGAGTCTTACCCGAATCCCGATGAGGAGGTACGTTTTTAAATCATTTTATATTCTAATGCATTTTCATGGAGACGCATGGTTGATTATAAATTTCTACTTTCTTTCAGTGGCACGAAATCGTCAAGGTGGCCAAGATGAACTTTGTTATGATGAACCTGCTGGCCAGTGGATTGAATCGGCAGTCCAAGACGCCACCGGAGTTTGACTTCTCCTGTCATCGGTTTTTCCCCATCATCAAGCAGCGTAAGTGAGCTGAAGGATGGACTCGGGTCCTTCGTGTGTGATCTTCGTGCAGTTGATAAATCGTCATCAATTTTATCCGTAACAACTGTTTCAGTGTAAAGGCAGTCTAGTAGATGTACGCATGCTGGGCGGCATTAAAAGAGGGCATTGTAAATTATTAAATTAGTTATGGCAAGCGTTTGATATATCTATGTATCCGAAAATCAATTATCTGAGGAACAAAATTTATAAGTATTGTTACTAAATGTTACTTGTATTAAGCATTATTGTTGACTAGAAATTGACTAATGTATTATCGTATTACGGTTGTGATTTCGAAGCATATGACGACCTCATGTGGTTACGTATGGGACTTGGTTTTTTTTTAGCATTGTCGTTTGCACACCTCGTGGATGGAGCTACGATGATGTCACTCCTCGATCGCTCACCTGGCCACGTCCATGCAACCGTAGGTGATAAGGATGATTTGGTATCTACCCTAAGAAGACACGGGGAACCCACGTCAAAGGAAAAACGAAATGAATAGTCGGAGAGAATAGTTGAACAGAAAGCCCTGTTTGGTGTACAGAACAAAAATTTATTTAAAAATGGTCGTTGGCAGTATCTAGTCTAAGAAGGTTAAGTGATGCTCCATTTCTCTTGAAACGGTTGGGACTTAAGCATAACTATAGTACTAGCTCCCTATGGCTTATGGTTATAGCGCCATTACTCGCTCTCTGAAACGAGAAGAATGTCTGAAAATATAAGAACGGGTGATGAAAGAGAACTTGTCAGATTTCTTGGATTGCTGCAACAACATTGCGTTACTTTATTTTACAACTTTATAGCATTGCCTTTTCCGACCATACACAATCCCTGGTTGGCTGTTGTAGAGACGATGGAAGTGCCAGAAAAGCTGCCTTGGGTATGACAGGCTCTTCAACCATCGATTCCTTTGCACAACACCTGGCCAGGTCCTTATGATCAGCAAGGGAATGGGAGGAAAGTGTTGATTAGATGTCTACTTAAGAAGATGCTGAGAACTCATGCTACCTTTATAGACATCTGGAGTTGGAAGTTGGATGGGATTGTACGTGAGGCTCTCCTTGGCAAGAAAGCATATGTATATTTATATGTATACAGATCGTTGGGAGTGACGAAGCTTAGAAATTTAATGCGCTCCTTTGTTGTTCGCATTCCTGGGTTGGAACACAGGAATTCCCTACTTCTATCCAGGCTTTTCTTGCGTGAGAGCTTGTCTGTCCATCTGGACTTGGTCACTATTTTGAGTCTAGTCACTAAAAAGTCACTATTTGCATCCAAAAGTCGCTTAAGTCACTATTTTCTCGGAAAATGGTCTCTAAAGTCACTATTTTCGCACCGCCGATTGTACAAGTTAATTCTGACCTTGGTTGACTGCTGTTAAGCCGAATATTTTTTGGCAAAGTTGTAAAACTTGTTAAGTAGAATTTGATCTAAATTTTTTTGATAAAGTTTATTAGCTATTGATAAGCATACTGAAATATTTCAATGCTATTTTCTAAGGTTTCTTATAAAGGGAAGAACCACTCATACATCTAATGTACGCTGATCTGGAAAGGTTGGTGCGAACCATCATCTGTCGAGTTTGTAAGCCCAATGTGTGGCCCGCAAATACTTCACTTCCAGAGGATATTTTGGTCAATATTGAGAACTTGCTACCTGTGGAAAATGTTAATGTTGGGGATGAAGCAATGGCAGAGCTGGTCAAATTAAAGGAGATCGTCAAACTCCACTTTTTCAACAATGTAAATAAGCATAACGTTGCTGCTGGTAAGCACGCAATCAAAAATTACAAGGTACTGCCCCATTGGGTTGTTCGAAATGATGACGTTGGACTACGATACTAAATGTAAGCCATTTTGATGGTACAATGCAATGCTCTTTGAATTAACCCTTTTAGGACTAATTTATACAAGCAATTGGGTGAATTTGGTTTGTTTGGGGCTCAAAAAAATAGAAATTGTTGGAAAAAGTAGGTATTTTTTTGTGGGGGGGTGGGGGGTCGGTCAAACTGGCAGGGGATAAAAATTAAAATAATATAATATGGTTAGGGGAGTGGAAAATCACATTTGAGGGATATTTTAATATTTACGGGTTTTGGGTGGAAAAATGGTTGGAGGAAAGAAATCATATTTAATATATAATAAAATAAAATATTTTTTGTAAATTTGTTTATTTATTTTATTTTTTTTATATTAAAATAAAAAAAAATATAAATGAAAAAAAAAAAAGACAATATGATTGTGTATGTGGAGCATGAGCATGAGCATGATTGACCGCCCGAGGTTGCTACTCCGTTGTTGCCAGATCAGCTGTTATTACACAGAGAACCAACAGATGATGCTTGGGACTAACATACATCTTCAATGTGTAAAAACTGGTGATCCCAAACTAAGGCAATACCGGCGCCGGCCTCGCCCGAATGCAGGTCAAGTAGGGAATGGGTAGGAATATGTTGACGTGATACTCGCTTTATTGGAAGCCGCGGAATCCACTGCACTTCCACGAGAAATCACTGGGATTTTGGATAACAGGATTGGGTGGCAGCAGGGTTCGTTTTGGTTAACGATAAGCTGTCAAGTGTAATTAGTACCGATTTCCGATTTGAACCGATTTAAACCAACAGTAAGGATGCTATTGGGGCCACTCACAAAGTGTGATAGTGGTTTTTCATTGGGAAAACAAGGTAATTCATCTCAACGCTTGAGAGCCAACTTGGAGCGATCTACACCAACAGTACGGATGCCGCTGCAGCCTCTTACAAAATGGGACAGTGGTCTATTTGTTCCAAAATAGGATGGCCCGTCGAGCATGGCGAACGAATAATTTGGATCACAATTAATTATGTACCTCACCACCGACCGATCTTACCCGGCGAACCACGGCTTCTGATGCTCACTCGATCACTCGCGCAACGAATAATAGACAAAACTCTACGCCCGATAACAAAATATTGCGGAACAAAGTATCGACGCAACCGATTCAACCGATTCAACCGATGGTCGACGCAAACCTATTAAAAATAGATTTTATTAATATAGATACAATGGGTAACAATTACCTGTCTTGCTCCACGTCCTTGAGAGCACTTACTACCTCACGAGTCGCCTGTACCCAACTCCGTATGTTTCCGTCCAGTTCCCGGTACATTCATTCATCTTTATGCCTAACTGAAGTATTATTACTTAAAAGCCTGCCAAATCCCACAATCATGAACCTAGAAGTCCTTAGAAAGCTCCGTCCTCCGGATCTCATCCAACGACGCCGGATCTCGATGACCAAGCCGACGGTGCCTCCTTGCCCAGCCGAGCTTCCTCTGCAACTTTCAACGTGAACAAATTTTCTCGCGGTTCCGCCAGAGCAACTGCTTTGCCTTGCGCAGACAAATTTTCACGTTTCGAACGACTAAATTCCGAGCTTTCTCAGCGATATGAGTCGTCTTTGAACGGAATATCCGCCAAACTATATTGGTCGTTCACATATTTCACTGTGTCTTCTCAGATTCCAACGGACATCGTCTCTGATCCGTCGGCCAGAACAACCTTCACTGGCGCACTCGTGTCTAATTTGTCGAAGATCGACTTACAGTTTGTCATGTGGCCTGAACATCCACCTGGATCTTGATCCAAGGTCCACTACACTTTGATTCAGCTACAAAACAAATCGCCGAATCACTCTCGTCTGCCTGCTTTGCTTTTGCACTACCGGATTTCAATTTCGCATCGCACTTCACATTAATGCCACTCGGGCCGCTTCAGGACTGCTGCAGACAGTTTAGGCGCAAATGTCCCGGTTTACCACTGGTAGCACACTTTCTCACTCTTCTTCTTGCTGCGCATCTTCATCACCTTCTTACCGCTATCGCCCGAATGCTCACGCTCACGCCGACACTGATATTCATCAAGGAGCCTCTGCTTTACCAGCTCACTTCGGTGACGAACTAGCTCAAATTTCTCAATCCTTTTCTTTACCGATCGATACACACGAGAACGAAAAACACGAGCAAATTTCTGCTAGCCTCGCACACACCACAACGGAATCACGCACTACCCTAGTCAGCTCCGAAATAACACGCACACTCATTCATCCGTGCGCTACCCCGCAGCTCTTGTCGAATGCAACCACCGAAAAAACTGTACCAAGCCGACCCACGCCGAACACTTTTCGCGCACTGATGGCTTTCACCGAGTACTTCTGTCCCGGAAAACAATTTTCTCTTTCTTAGTCGCTGGGTTCATTACCTGTTGAACAACAGAGTGGACCGACGGCTACCCAAATGCCCAGCGGAATACCGGAACAACTCCGGACACTAAGTTTCGTGATAAACGGGAAAAACTTTGCACACACGGAACCGTTTGCTTACATCATACCAGAAAACTACGATTTCAATTGCAGCGAAAAACACGACGACCGATTGTGTCGCTGTATAGTGAACGACCAGTCGTAAGCCATGTTCTGGTACCGGTAAAAGGCACTTCTGGAAGGGGGGGAGGGATAAAAAAGAGTGGTTTGTTGGGAATGGAGGTTGTGGGAAGTGGTGGGTGAAGGCGGGGGGGGGAGGGGGGGGAGGAGGGGTGTTTGTAGAGGGGGGGGGTTGGTACCATTTTGATCCTGGTCAGTATTTCGGGAAGGGTACTTACCCCACGGTTCCCCTAAATATATCCGGAACTACGTAAAATTTCGATACTGTTTCAAAAACTAGGACAAATTTGTGATCGTTTGCAAAAGGTTGCATCCGATTTGGTTAAGATTTCGCAGAATGAAAATCCAGATTTTTGATAAAAGAGGGGTCAGGTATGTAGGTGTTAATAAAAACTTTGATCGACTCACACTCATTACTGTTTGACCAAATTTTTATCGGAGCACCCTTTGTACACCGTGTCCAATATATTCTCATACAAAATAAAACTCTATTTATTTCAAATCGATAATCCAGATTTTATTGATAACTTTACCCATTAAATTGCAATATAATAGTACATACTACAGCATATGTTTTGGAATAACACCGCCTTTAACCTTCTTGACCAGCTCCAGACGTTTTTCGAAACCGTCACAGGCGGCACGCACGACTTCCATCGGCATTTCGTCCCAAATTCGTTTGATTACGGTTTTGAATTAGTTCATATTAGACACCCTTTGGTCATTTACCTTCGCAAGCATGTATGACCTTACGAAATAATCCAAGGGATTCAGATCTGGTGAACTGGGAGGCCATTCATTCTTGTCCAAAAAGTCGGTCAAATTTTCTCGGCACCAGCCCTGAACGAGATTTGCAGTGTGTGATGGCGCTCCGTACTGCTGAAACACATAGTGATCATCTCCAAACACCTCTTGTACATATGGCTTGAAAACTTTTTCCAAAACTTCCGTTTTATAATATACGGCATTCACTTTGGTGGTAATTTGCCTTGCTTGCAAAATCCTCCCCAAACCATTACTGACGCAGCACTTTGGAACCGTGGAATATTCCTATCACTCTCTGGAACAGTTTTCGAAGAGAGAGCCCACAATCTGTCATTCTGGACACTGTGGGATTGTTGCAAGACGAATAACTTTTCGTCGTAAAAGATAAGTTCTTCCTCACCGTGCTTGAAAGCTTGGAATCCGAGGTCACTTTGCAGTATATTGTGTAGCAACAAATTTTGATGGGGGTTTTGGGAGAGTGGGGTTTTCTCCCGCTTCGGGGCGCGGGGAGGTCTCCGGGTCGAGGGGGGTGGGGGTGGGTGGTAAACCGTTGGGGGGTTTTTTTTAGGGCGCGGCGCTCCCTTCGGTCGGGGAAAAGAGAAAGGAAAAAAAACAGACAATGCACACTGGGCCAGAATGAAAAATTAGCAGGAATAAATTATTTTCACTATGAAGATGCAACTTTAGAACAAAACTGTTTTGGGCAAAGTTGCAGTTTATAACTAGGACTTTAGTTTGATGTCAGTTTCAGTTAGGGTGGTCCTTGAATATATTGAAATAAAAATTCTATCTTTCACATTTCTTGACATAAAGCAATACAATGCTCTACAAAGTTGTTCCTTATTGAATTTAAAGCAACTTTGCTGCAAAAATCATAGTCGTAGGTCTTTTGTGTCAAAAGTTATGATCATTTTTACGCTTAAGAGTAGGGTGGCCCTGAAAAAATTAGTATTTTTCGCCTAACTTTTTCATTTCAAGTTTTATGAAAACGGTGTCTTCAGCAAATTTTTAGAGCTTGCTTAAATACACACTTTGATGAAAAAAAAACGTAATTTCATAAATTCCTTTAAAGGATATCGCAATTTTAGTCTAAATTATTTTTTAAAGGGGGAAAAACGGGGATACAAATACGATTGCATATGAATGGTAAAGATAAGAGGTCTTTTTTGTATATAAATACTCAGGTGAATTTAGAAGAATTTTGGGTTAAATGGTACTATGAATGTATGTCCTTTTTAAAATAAAATTCTCGTTTTTTTCTTAAATGTTGATGGCAACGACGAATAAATCAATCATAAGTGCCGAACCCGCCAAAGGCTGAAAGGCACTATAATAAAAAAAAAAAAAGCATAAATCACCATATATAAATAAAAAATAACTAATATTTGCAATGCATTAAATTTCATAATAAACATATATGCGAAAAATGTACCAAAATTATAAATTGTTCTACTGAACCACTTAGCAACATTAAACAAAAAAAGTATTTTTTTCTACGCCATGCACCTTTATGGGTTAGAAAAATCTTCGAGGTTGGAATGATGTTCTCAAAAACATCAGGTATAAAGCGCATCAACGTGTATGCGTTTGTGTTTGCGTGTGCTTGGAACCAACATAATGGTAAATTCAAACGGATGTCAGTTGAACTTAACTGCTTAATTCCCGTAACAATAACTCAAAATTTAAGTTTCTTTTAACCACCGTAGGTAGTCAAATCAAACCAATATGATGTTTGTGCCCAATTCAACGTGAAGTTCCTGTTAAATAAAACTAGAATATATTTGCGTTTCCCAATCATTTTTCTCAGTGCACCCTTAGTAAAGCGATATTTTTTCTTTGCTTCGGTGGTTTTTCATTGTGCTGAAGGTTTCAGAGACTAGTGAGCCACGACTATCGAGGTACATTGACTTTACTCTAGAGCTGTCAAATTGTTACCAGATTGTCTGCGGATGACCAGTCATTTCCTAGTGTTTTATTGTATTGAATTTAAATCTGAATGTAAATGTCAATGTAATGAATTTCGCCACGGCTTGATTTTTTTGTGCAATAGTTTTGAAGTTCTACCACCGCAATTCGCAAAAATGGAAAGAGGTTATTTGAATCGAAGCTTTGTTTGTTTTTTGTTTAACGAGAATCTCAATTACAAAAAAAATTGGCAAAACAAGAGAAATCAATTTGCCGGAAAAAGCACATGCACTAATCAAAAGTCTAATGTAACTACTTCTAAATGATTAATCAAACTTGATATTGAAAAAACAAACGTTGCAAACAACAGCATCGAATATCTTTTATTGACAAACATGATATATTACTGATATATCACGAAAGACATCTTTAACATCTCTATATGTTGGAAGACCACTTTAACTACAAATTTTATCAAAACAAAAATAAGCAAAATAAGCAAATTCATCGATTCAAATTGAAAACAATGCATATATTAGTTTTTTATTTATATATGGTGATTTATTCGTCGTTGCCATCAACATTTAAGAAAAAAACGAGAATTTTATTTTAAAAAGGATATACATTCATAGTACCATTTAACCCAAAATTCTTCTAAATTCACCTGAGTATTTATATACAAAAGAGACCTCTTATCTTTACCATTCATATGCAATCGTATTTGTATCCCCGTTTTTCCCCCTTTAAAAAATAATTTGATTTGAAAAAATCGTAATTTTTAGACTAAAATTGCGATATCTTTTGAAAGAATTTATGAAATTACGTTTTTTTTTTCATCAAAGTGTGTATTTAAGCAAGTTCTAAAAAATTGCTGAAGACACCGTTTTCATAAAACTTGAAATGAAAAAGTTAGGCGAAAAATACTATTTTTTTCAGGGCCACCCTACTCTTAAGCGTAAAAATGATCATAACTTTTGACACAAAAGACCTACGACTATGATTTTAGCAGCAAAGTTGCTTTAAATTCAATAAGGAACAACTTTGTAGAGCATTGTATTGCTTTATGTCAAGAAATGTGAAAGATAGAATTTTTATTTCAATATATTCAAGGACCACCCTAACTGAAACTGACATCAAACTAAAGTCCTAGTTATAAACTGCAACTTTGCCCAAAACAGTTTTGTTCTAAAGTTGCATCTTCATAGTGAAAATAATTTATTCCTGCTAATTTTTCATTCTAGCCCAGTGTGCAATGCAAGGAAAAAGTGTATGAGAATCTATTGGACACGGTGTATGCAATATAAAAATGTAATGATGTGGTATAAATTTTATAAATTAAAAATACTACATTTTATACATATGAACTGCATTGAAATATCTAATATCGAAAAAGTTATAGCGATTTGAATTTTATTACATCAGGTGTATGTTTTTACTCAATTTGAAAAAAAAAGAAATCTATTTTTGAATGAACAATGGTTACTTTTAATATATTTTATGTAATGGGAAAAATCCTTCCATATGTGGTTAAAATACTCGGTAATTTTAGAAGTCACAGAAAATATTTCATGATTTGCATTAAGTTAGCTTTTCTTTAAAATTGCTAAACTTCAACTTTTTTGAAGAATATTCATCTCTTTTTTTTTATTTAAACAAAAAGTTTGATTTGTGACCAATATGCACAGGTTTCGGCCATGTACTTATTTATACCATGATTCTATTTATTTGAAGTTTATTCACGTAAAAGGGTAGAGATCTATTGATTCAAAGTTAGGGCTGATGTGGTTGGACGTTTCACTCGCAACATTTACGAAAGTTTATATTTTATTGCTTTTTGAGGCAGCATGAAAAAATCACGGATAACTCCTATAGAACTTGGTTGGGTTGCCATTTTTCAGTGAAACTGCAAACTAAGTAGGCGTATATGTCCAAACATAAGCTTTTTAGAGTAGAATTCAAAGGAATGGACGTTGTATTAGAGTCTAGTGACCAAAACTTGCGCTCGGAGGTTGTATGACCAGGTTTGGACGAAGTACCAAGGATGCTTGCTCATTAACGATAAAAATCAAAGGTGGAAATGGATTCCAGACTGTCCCTGGCTCGAGGAGATGTCCCCGGTAAATTTATCTTCGTGTTCATAGATGAAGTTCATGATTTCGGAAGGTTACAATGATGAATGAATCAGGCAACTCGTGCTGCTTTACATAAAAGCACTCAAAGGACCTATGAAGTGTTGGCCTGATTTGGCGAGCTGTCAGTAGCACTTTCATCGACAAGCACCTAAATCCACCCAATTCCTCCCAATACCGGCCAATATAAATGAATAACAAAAAAAAATCAATAAATATCATAATAAAGGGTGTATTCGATAAAAATGGCACACAGAAAATCTTCTGTAACTTTTGAATCGTATGAGTAAAAAACCTAGAAATTTGAGTAGATCTTATCCATAGTGTATTATTTACATTTGCCAAGTTTCATAGTTATACATTCAGTAGTTCCAGTCATGTCGTCGAAACAAGAAATTGTCCGTGAGAAAATGTGCACTCACAATCAAAATCTAGGGGCGTCCCACCGGTGGATTGCTAAAAGGCTTGGAATTGCAAATACAACTGTGTCTCGTGTAATAAGAACCTTCAAGGAGCGTCTGAGTGTCCAAAAGAAGGAAGGGAGTGGTCGTAAAAGTGGTCCAATGGACAGTAAAATGGCCAGGAAAGTCGTACAACAATTCAAGAACCGTCCAAACATGTCAATTCGAGATGTCGCTAAAAAGTCTAAGGTGTCAGTCGGTTTTGTGCAGAAAACCATGAAGCGTGCTGGGTTACATGTTTACAAAGTGCAAAAAGCCCCAAACCGGAATGAAAAACAAAACATCACTGCGAAAACCCGCGCCCGGAAACTTTACACTAAGCTGCTCACCAAATCCGGTTGCATCGTGATGGATGACGAAACATACGTCAAGGCCGACTACCGTCAACTTCCTGGGCAAGAATATTTCGTTGCCAAGTCGAAGTTCGATGTTCCGGAGGATGTTCGAAAGAAGAAACTATCGAAATTTGCAAAGAAGTTTCTAATCTGGCAGGCGATTTGCGGATGTGGCCAAATAAGTGCTCCCTTCATCACTTCCGGAACAATAAACGGTGCGATTTACACGGAAAAGTGCCTTAAGAAGCGTCTCTTGCCATTCATTAAGAAGCACAAAGGATCAACTCTGTTTTGGCCTGATCTAGCATCCTGCCACTACGCTCGAAACGTATTGGAGTGGTACCGAGCCAACGGAGTCAATTTTGTGCCAAAGGATATGAACCCACCAAATTCACCGGAACTTCGTTCAATTGAAAAATTCTGGGCAATTATGAAAACGGAACTTCGCAAATATCCCAAAACTATAAAAACAGAGCTATAATTGAAGAAAATTTGGGTAAAAACAACAAAAACACTGGGAAAATCGGTTGTACAACATTTGATGGGTGGAGTGAAAAGGAAGGTGCGGGCATTCGGGATGGGAGACGAAATTGAACAAAACAAATGTTGTAAATCAAAACTCATTAGTAGTACTTCATTCCCTGAAAAATTCAAGAAAATCCGATAATCAGTTTAATTTTGATGAGTATATATGTGTGTGCCATTTTTATCGAATACACCCTTTAATATCTTATTTTATTATCAGTGAGAACATCTTGATTACAAGTCCTGTATTCTAAGCAAATTTATTGAAATAGTTTCAAATTATGTTATCAATTTGAAATCAAATTCGCACGACAATATCTGAAAACTTTTTTTTTTTTTTGATAAAAAGCAAAATTTCTTGTTCAAATATTCTGGTAATATTTAAAGTTTTTCATTCAATTAGTAACGTTCGTTAAAAACTGTATGCTTAAAATGATAACATATAATAACAAAATCAGCCAATGGTGATATTAAATTTGTTATGCGATAACAGCGGAAATCAAAACGATACCTGGGATAACAGAACACACTTAGATTTTTTTACAGAAATCTGTTAAAGTTTACCGAATTCTCAACAGCTTAACGTTCGGTAATCCGATTTAACGGATTTCGGTGAAATTTTACGGGTATCTGTAAAAAAATTACCGGATTTCGGTAAAATTTTACCATAATCCGTTAAATTGGATTACCGAACGTTCAGCTGTTGAGAATTTGCTAAACTTCTACAGATTTCTGTAAAAAATCTAAGTGATTATATGATACTAGCTTGTTATTTTCCTTTGCTAGGGTAAATAACGGACTATCAAGTAAAAGCTATTTGATAAGATAAAAAAAAGTCCTGCCATTTCAGTGTCTTTCCGCTGAAGTGTCTGAATTATTACGAACCAGTCCAGCTTATTGTTTATGCTGTTCTCATTGAATAATAAAACAAACATTTATTCAACAATGTTCAAATAAGACCATTGGAAATCGATAAACAACCGTAATTCCAATAACTATTACATAAATTATAAAATAACGATAACTATAAATACGAATTGCAGCACCATCAAATTAAACTTTATTGACCAATTTCACGCCTGATTAGGTGCAGCAAACAAATTATATGTTCTCTCATACAAAATTAATAGGCAATAGTTGCTGCTGAATCCTTCGCCCGTTTCCGCCTTGCAAAGCCTTAAATGCCCCATCCATGCACCCTTCCTTGGAAACTGGAAACCATTATGAACTAGTATTTGCAAACTTGCGGTCATTTCAAGCTGCCATGGACCATATCAGGCATATCTCACCAACAGATAGGTACAGACACGTTCTCCAAATCGTTGTAAATAGCAGCAGCCGCAGCAACAGGACTTACCACACGCGATATCTATTGATCTGTGGGATGGGATTCTAATGATGATAGTTTCCAGTGCGCACCAATTGGTAAATGGGTGCTGAAAATGAATCACGCCGCGTCTGTTGTCCATCGTATGGACTCAATGCTGGTTTGGGTGCCAATGTTTTCGGTGTGCATGACGAATTTTTGCAAACAAACCCCCCCCCTCGCCCCAACCCCTCATTATTGGGGGTGGGTGGTAGTTCGAATGCTGGTGGGCTGGTTGCCACCGGGCAAATCGTTTAGTTTAATTACACCCAACATACATTAATTGCCTATCCGCATTTTCAATTAAGTACCGAAGCTAAATTTATGAAATTTATTGAACTAATGAATGATGCGTGTAGCGGTTCGCTGTATGCGGATAGTGTGCTTTTTTTTACGTCGGTGTGACGTTCGTCAATTCGTTTCCCGAGGGGGGAATTTTTCAGTCTGCACCTGTCAACGGGAAATCCAACAATTGTTTTGTCAAATCCCGGTATCCAAATAGGCGAAACTGTGGCACACATCAACTCCCCAATCGATTCTGCTCGGGCCGCAATCGATTGTGATTTAATACTGCTAATTAGTTTATCGTCATACATTCACTGTGGTTGATTCGAGGGTCAAATTTTCCTGACAGAATTAAAGCCCTTGTTAACTTTTTTTCCATACATGTCCTTTATTTGTGGCGAATAGCAGTTTAAACTATATTAAAGTTATCGTCTTACTTTGTTGAAGGGCCCCTCATAAATTATTGGAGTGTCGCAAATGCATCACGTACTTATTGGTGTGCAAAAATAATTGGCTCATAAATTCAATTAATGGCATTAAATTGGAGGAATTTAAAAAAATAATCTCATTATCTCGTGATGCTTCAATCGAGATAGCAATAAACTGCTTCCTGCTTCGGGCCCTCTCGAAATCTCGAATCAAACCATAATGTGGCCCGTAATCGCATCCATTCTCATCTGAAACACCCACTCCACTCAACGATCATCATCCAGGGCCCTAGGGCAGAAAGACAATCGCTTAAAATGCATTCAATAACACTACAGACTTCACGTTTACGGCACAATGGCAAACGACGACCGACGACCATGCGGTTGCAAGACAACAACAGTGTTGCGCCGCTTTTATCCGTCCGTTTCGTAGCCACGGTCGTCATTTGGAAAATTGACCCGACACGTTTCGGGAAAAAGGATGTTACATCTGCCGTCCCATATCCGATGGATGCGCGTTTTCGCCTCTTACAGCTGCTGCAGCGCACAAAGACAATATGTATAATCAAACACTTTTACTGTGAAAGCAAGGCAGCGCAGCGAACAACAACGATGACACGATACGACGACCACGACGACGGCGACGACGACGACGATGATGATGAGGACAATGTGTGTTCGCTTCTTGCTCACATAAAGAGGATCGAATGTTGTGATATGCACCAGAATAAACTTCACACAGGATAATGTTTGTGTACAGCTTTGGAGGCGATGCGGTGAGTGTCTATACGGACCGATAACGCCCCCTACGGCCAGGCTATGAAATGCCATTATTTAAGTGGCACTTGGTGTTGTTCACATTTTCGTGCTAGAACCTTTAGAAGCCGATAATAGACCCGCTTATTGATGCCGCCTTGGAATGTGCTATGGCATTCTACTGGAGTGTGCCCGGCATTTAGGCACTGTCATTTCCGTTGGTAACTGTAGTTGAGGCACTACTAGATGGACTGAATTGCTCAGAAGAGTGTAAGTTCTCTTCGTTTAGTTCGATCGGTATTGATCTTTGAGGCGATGGATAACCGATGTTTGCAGTTTTTAGGTACAACATAAGACCTTGTGACTCACGTTGGACAGTCCAATTCACGTAATATTTGGTCAAATAACATATGTTCGAAAAATATTTAGATTTTCCCGCGTATCAATTATCAAAAATTATACTTTAACTATTGAAAATAACTCTAATAAAAGATGATGTCTTATCATTTTGTTAAGCAGGCTGAATTTACTAAATGCACAGTACTTTCCTATCACAGATTTCAAATGTGAGCAAGGGAAGTTCGCAAATTTTCTCATTCGTTCGGCAGTAACGAAGCTGTGCGGAGCGGCGGGGAGCCAGTATTGGACTGGCAGCTGGCGGTCGCAAGTACCCTGGAGGGTGCACTGGCGAGCAACTATCGGTTAAGTAGCTGATGGCTCAGCAGGCTGATACTAAGTCCTGTATCCGTAATAATCCGGACACCTCAAAACATGAATAAAACATAAATTTCGCATAATATTTCCGTCGTAGTTGTTTATTTCAGATTCATGGGATGTGTTTTAACAATTCGCGAAGACAAAACATAGTTATTCGGTATTTGCATAAAATTTTCGAACTTTGCGCTGAACTCCGTCCATTAGGGTTTGTACAGACTCTTCAGAAATCGTAGAAGCCGTCTTTGTCCAAATTTGCTGGAAGTGTTTGATGTCTTTGATTCCTTGCGTCTTTCCAGAAAGCTTCCGCTTCATCAGAGCCCAATATCTCTCGATTGGTCGTAGCTCTAGGCAATTTGGCGGGTTTGAGGTTTTTGGTACAATGTTCACTTGATTTGCTTGGTACCACTCCATCACAGTTTTAGCATAGTGGCATGATTCCAAATCGGGCCAAAACAAAGGTTTTTCTTTGTGACTTTTGATGAAGGGTAGCAATCGCTTCTTTAGACACTCTTTCTGATAGATCTCCTTGTTGATTGTGCCTGCAGTGATGAAAGATTTACTCTTTTTGCCACACGTGTAAATTGCTTGCCACACAAGGTATTTTTTGGGAAATTTCTTCGTTCTGAAATGCTCAGCTGTAGCATTTCTAGCCATAGCAGAATAAAAAGCCAGCCCTGGAAGCTGCTTGAAATTCTCCAGGACATAAGTTTCATCATCCATAACAACGCATGAAAACTTCGTCAAATATTCGCAGTACAAACGTCGAGCCCGTGATTTTGCTGCCAAGTTCTGTTTGTCGTTGCGATTTGGAACTGTTTTTACTTTATACGACTTAAGTCCCAAACGTTGTTTTGATTTTGGGACAAAACCAGGCGACATCTTTATTTTACGAGCCACCGTTCGAATAGAGAGATTTGGGTTTTTCGTTAATATCCTTTTCACCTTTCGGTCCATGACAGGATCAGCGAGTCCAATGTTTTTGTCACTTCTCGGTTTCCTCTCCACCGTCAAACGTTCCGAAAATGATTTGAGCACATCGTGAGCAGTGGATTTAGGCAAATCCAATGTTTTTGCAAGGTCCCGTATTGACAAGTCAGGATTTGCCGTACGCCCGTACAAAATTCGCTCGCGAACTTGTTTTTCTTTCGTCGCCATCTTGAATACTAAACACGAAATGTAAACATCAATCATAGTCTTTTTCATCATAGACTCTCAGCTATACCACAGTGAATTTTTTCATTCCTACGTGCAATATTTCAAAAGTTACACTGATTTGAAGGTGTCCGGATTAATGTGGATACAGACCTTAGCAAGCCGTTGGCTAGGCATTGAATATGCTGTCAGTTGACCAAGCCAGTGGTGTATTTGTATCCAGCCTGTGGGCGGCGCAACCACAAGGAGCGAAATAACGTGCTTTTGTTTGATCCAGTTGGGAGCCATCGGATGAAATAACCTGCTTCTTCGAAAGCCCGAGAAGGTTTTAATTCAAATGTGAACCATTTAAAATCTGTCTGTTTCTGGGCGACCAATTCAATTTTCCTATCTAGAGAGTTTGTTTGATTGGAATTTCACTTGAGCTCATCGAAATATCCATTACCACGCATGGAAAAAATGGCCAAAGTTGTTGCTTAGTATCCAAATATAAATCCCGATTCGCCATTTAACACTAGCAAGTACGTTGGACATTCAACAAACGAAATATTATTAACAGTTAACTCGAGCCAAAATGCAAAACGGCAGAACGACAATTTGTACACATATACAGGGTGTCTCACAATAGGTGACACTAAAACTAAATTGGATTACTGCAAAACAAATCAACCAAATCATAGCATTTATTTTTCATTTGAAAGATATATGTTATAGAATAAAACCATATTAAATCTATTTTTATCTCTCCCCTTTTTTTTTTTTTTTTTTTTTGAACCCCGCGGGGGGGGGGGGGGGGTTTTTTGGGGGAATTTGGTCCCAAATGTCAACCAAATTTTTTTTGGAGGGGGGTTTGGAGGTTTGTTCCTTGTTTGTGAGGTTCGCGCGGGGGACAATTTGTTACCTGCTAGCTAAGGGTTAAGTTAATCTTGGGGTCGCTTATCGGCTTGTCTCTCACCCAATGACAAATTGGGAGGCACTCACCCTGAGCGGGAGCGACTTGAAATGAACTACCTACCTACCGGCTTCACACGTGTCCCACAAACGAAAATAACACAGCAATGTTTAACACCAGAATTGCTCAAATATTATAAATGCAAGGCAAATGCGAAAGAGGAAGTTGAATGGTTCCTTTTTGAACCCAAAAGAGCGGAAAACCGATAAAGAAGTGTAAATGCTAATTATCAGGGCTATGTTCTCTGAACAAATGGCTACAGAGGCAAGTTTTCATTACAATTTTCTTAATTTATTCATGACGTCATGCAGGGGTACTTGCGTGTCTGGGCGTATTTGAGCTCTAGCGGATCGCGATCCTGGCGGTGCTGGCAGTAGAAGCGGTGGCTTGTGTCACAGGCAGATGATTACTTCAATGGCGGGAAGCACATGCAGGTGGTTGCTTCGATGGTGGGAAACACATGCAGGTGATTGCTTCGTTTGCGGGAAGCACATGCAGGTGGTTGCTTCGCTGGCGGGATTACAGCTGATTCGGGCCACCATACGATGGCGGTTGGGAACCACTGGTCGTTAGTACTCCGGCTGGCTCGCTGTCTCGCTTGCAAGCGGCGTGCGGTGAATGGCGGTAAGTCGACGACCGGGGAAGGCGGTGGTGAACTACGGTGTATTGATGACGGCGATAACAATAGCGGGTACCCGACGTGGGACCGACTATGTAGCAGCGATGGCGGACTAGTTTTTGCTGGCTCGGGCGCGCTCTTTATCTCGCGATCCTTCCGTCCGTAACTTTCACCCTTCCGGAGATATGTCTGCCGAGGAAAAAGACACAAAAGAAAAAGGCCCGCTTAGTGAAACTGCCCTCAAGATTAGTCCCCTGTGACGTCAAACTGCCGTAGCCTCTGACACACTTAGCCTCTAAGTTTAGAATTAGGAAAAATTACCTTTTTCTGGTGTTTTTGGCTTACAATGACGGTTTTACTTCACAATTTCAGCCACTTTTAGCGTGTGACCGTACTAATTTTAGCTGTTCACTTACTAACACAAAACTAACAATAGACTTCTACTAACAATTAACCCTATAAACAAAGAAACAATAACTCTAATTATCAACACTTCCACATTCTAATGTACATTTCTATACAACCTTTTGTATTAACTAAACCAACGAACTTGCGCGCACTTCCTTCACTTTCGAATACTTTTATAATATCGATCAACTTTTTTTCGGTGGAACCGAAGTACTGTCTATATCGTAAACGATCGTTGACAGTTATGCTCGCAAAATTGCTGTTTACCCCATTTATGACACTTGACTCCACCTATGAAGAAGTAGTGCATTCTCTAGGTGGGATTACTTTTCCCCCTTGGAGCGCCGTTCACACCGCTCAACGAGCGACCACTCAAACTATGCGTCGGCTGAGAGTGGGACTGGCGCTGACACTCACCAAGCCACTGAGTGCCAGCCACAGGCCCATGATTGTGTTAGTGGATTTGTTTTTTTAAAGGGCGTATTAAGGGAAGTAGGAAATTCACCTAGTGTCGAAGCCAGCAAGTAAAACTTGGAACCAACGGTTACAAATTTCATCAACAAAATCAAAGAATTATATCCGGACATAACCCCAAAAGATGGCCGAGTCAAAGTCCAGTAGCTACATGATGTGTTCGGAGGTGGACACATCCGACATTGTGCAGTGTGATGAATGCGACCAATGGGTGCATTTCAGCTGTGCTGGAGTAACGGGGAAAATCAAGGACCACCCGTGGAAATGTCCAAAGTGTAGCAATTCTCTGCATGTTCCCAAGCAGAAGAAAACTGCTGCTGGCGTCATCGCGAAAAGGACCTACACGGACGGGAAGAAGTCGAGTACGAAGGGAGAAACCGGATCAACAGGTAGTGTTGCTTCGGCACTTGAAGAGTCGCTTAAGAAGATGCAGGAAGAGATGTAGGAAGAAATGGAACGAGCGCTGATGGAAAAACAGCTAGGCCTGGAGAGAGAGCTTCGCGAGATGAAACTACAGCAAGAGAAGGAGTTCCGAGACCGTCAGTTTCACCAGGAACAGGAGATGCTGAATCAGCGATTAAAGGAAAAAGAAAAGTTCCTCAAGCAACGGGACAAGCTCCGCGAAACCTTCCAAATTGCGAAAGTGGGACTTGCTGAACAGCATAAAGAAGTGAACGAAGAAGGAGCCGTCGGAGGTTGTACAGAAGAGGACGAAGAACCATTCAAGCGGAAGGTGGAGAATTGGCTTGGTGGGAATCTCAACGAAGGTAAGAAGACGGTCGCTCAACAACCTACGGCGTCTGGAGCAAAAGGTACGAAGGGAAAGACCAAAGCAAATGATGATGCAAAAGAGGAACTTCCACCCTCTACCATTTTGCCTCGATGGGAAGATCTAATTCGTGGCCAGAGTCAACGTCAGCAGGTTCCCGATGTTCCCGCTAACCAAGATGATCTGTTGGTGCGACTGACGCGTGAAGAGCATAGGGTATGGGCAGATTTTCGTATGGGTCGTATGCGAAACAGGGGGGGGAACCGATAGGTCTCTCCCTAGCGCAAATCTCGCTCGAACTCCGTTTCCAAACAGCTGCCGGTGTTTAGGGGTGAGGCTGAGCTTTGGCCAATTTTTATCAGCAACTACTCAAGCGTACGGATGTTCGAACCTAGACAATTTGAAGCGACTGCAAGACAGCCTGAAAGGGGATGCACTCGAGGCCGTGTGAAGTCGGTTAGTACTCCCTGACGCAGTTCCTGACGTAATTCTTGATCTCCAGAACTTGTTTGGAAAACCCGAAATGCTTTTGAGGACGTTGCTGTTGAAAGTGCGCCAGGCCACCGACCACCGAGAACTGAACGCTTGGAAACGTTGATTCACTTTGGTATAACGGCCAAACAGCTCTTTGACCACTTAGAAGCCGCAAGGCTTATGGACCATTTGAGTAACCCTATGTTGGTTCAAGAGCTCGTTGACAAACTCCTGCCAAATTATAAGTTGGATTGGGTCCGTTTTAAGCGGGACAAAGTTCCGTTGTTTATTCCGTTGAGGATCTTTACTCAGTTCATGAACGGATCTCAACGAACGCAACGAACGTTCTGGAAAAGCGAAGCTGAACAAAGAGGAGTATGCTCACGTTCACAACTCCTCATCCAACAGAGCGGAAATGCCGAGAGCGAACTGCGAGAAATCGTGTTGGGTGTGCAGAAGAACCGCTCGACGTCGACGAATGCCTGAAAGTGGTAGAGAAGTGTAAGTTGTGTGAGCTATGCCTCAACAACCACGGGAAGAGTCGCTACAACTTCAAGATACACTATAACGTGACAGGCTGCAGAGAAAGTCACCATCCGCTCCTACTGAAGAAGCAGTTTAGATCATGGAGGTCCAGTACAACGCTCATAACCGTATGAATCGCGCCGTAGTCTTCAGAATGCTGTCCGTTACGCTGCACTCTGGCAACCGAGACTATACATTCTAGCTTTCTTGGACGAGGGGTCTTCTATCACTCTTGTAGAGGATTCCGTCGTGAATAAGCTGAAGGTAAACGGAATCGCCGAGCCGCTAGTTGTCACGTGGACAGGAAACATGAAGCGTTTCGAGAATAGTTCCAAGAAAGTGGGCGTCACGGTGTCTGCTAGACGTTCCACCGAGAAGTTTCCGCTGCGAGACGCACGTATAGTGCCTAAACAGGAGATGAAGTTCCACGAGATTGAAGATTACGGCAATGAAGAGCCGAAGATAATGATCAGGTTGGACAACATGTACGTGTTTGCTTCGCTCGAGTCCAGGGTCTGTCAACCGGGTGAACCAATCGGAAGATGATTGAAGCTAGGCTGGACTGTCTACGGGCCGGAGAAACGGCGTCAGTTTACAAGTACGCTCGTGAAGAGTACCAGACCAAAGGCTACGCACATAATTTGACGAATGAAAAACTCGCTGGTACAGACCCATCAAGAGTGTGGTATCTTCCATTGCACGTGGTTTTGGACCACAAAAAGGGTAAAGTACGCCTGGTGTGGGACTCAGCAGCGACAGTAAATGGAGTCTCTCTGAACAGCATGCTGTTTCCAGGACCAGACCTTTTGACATCCCTGATAGCAGTACTTGACCGCTTTCGTGAAAGCCTCGTTGGATTTGGAGGTGATCTGAAGGAAATGTTCCATCAGCACTTGATTAGAGCGAGGGACAAACAAGCGCAGCATTTCGTATTCCGTTTTAGCCGAAGTGAAGCTCCGCAAGTATACGTGATGGACGTTGGGACCTTCTAAGCAACCTGTTCTCCGTGTTCCGCACAATACATTAAAAATCTGAACGCTGAGCAGTTTGCCGCAGAATACCTCAAAGCATCACGAGCGTTTGTCGATAACCATTATGTCGATGTTTATTTTGACAGCGTTGACACAACGAAAGAGGCTGTACGACTGGCGAAAGACGTTAAGTTGGTCCACTCTCGAGGAGGCTTCGTTAAGTGGAATTGGGTATCCAACTCGGAGGAGTTTCTGCGGCAAATGGGCGAGCGCAGCAGTGAAGGTGCAGTTCATTTTTATAAAGACAAGGATACCGGAACTGAGCGCGTCCTCGGCATAATCTGGGAGCCGTCCGAAGATGTGTTTTCCTTCTCCACGACTCCACGAGATGAATACCGCTCTGCCATAGTGGGAATGTCGTATCTGATGAAAAGAATGGTCCTCAGTTTCGACTTCTGTCTCCATTCACAGTACTGGGCAAGATGCTGGTTCAAGACCTGTGGAGAACCGGTTGGGGATGGGACGAACAAATTGACGACGAATGCTTTTCGACGTGGATGCGATGGGTTAACTTGCTTCCGTCGATTGCAGAAATCAGGATTCCGCGATGCTATTTTGGGAAAGCACAATCCCATCAAGTACGAATTCTGCAGCTTTACATCTTTACTGACTCCGGTGAGAAGGCCTACGGCTGCGTGGCGTATTTTCGTGCCATCGTTGACGGAGAAATCGGTGATGGGTCGGAGTAAGGTTGCCCCGCTGAAACAATTGAGCATCCCTAGGCTAGAGCTTCAAGTGGCAGTGTTAGGCAAGGCTGGTGGATACCGTAGAGAAAAAACACAGCTTCAAGATTCAGCAAACGTTCCTTTGGACCGATTTGCAGACAGTGTTATCCTGGATCAGATCAGCGGAGGTACAAACAGTTTGTCGGCTTTCGGATTGGAGAGATCCTCAGCCTCTTAAAGCTGACAGACTGGCGTTGGACACCGACGAAGCTAAACGAGGCAGATAGACTTACGAAGTGGAGGCGTGAAGTGGAGCTGGAGTCGAACAGTAGCAGGTTTAAAGGACCCAGTTTCCTGTACCAAGATGAAGGAGAATGGCCGCAACAAATCCCACCGGCCAACACGAAGGAAGAACTCCGAGCGCAGTTTTGTTCCACGAAGTGGTCGTGCAAGACATATAGGCGACCGTTCAGCTTTGTCGGCATGGATTATTTGGATTAATTACTGGGTTTAATCACCGTGAACATATTCTATTGGATTTTTGGTTGGTTTTTATCGGTGAAGTGGAACATTAAAACAGCTATTTGTGCGTAACGCGTTTCGGCTTACTTCTCTTCAGCCATCATCGCGCCTAGAACAACTCCTTAGGATTTTTAATCTACTTTTCAGAACATGTGTCACTTACACATTGCTGGTTGTTACCTAACTACTTGTTACGTCAAAACTATACTAATAATTTTTTCACATCTAACCCCCTTTTTGAACAAGCTATGGGTGCACTCCCCACCCATCATTTTCGTCATCGTGTTTTGTCTTCGTGTTTCGTCATCGGTGTCGTTCATTTCATCGTTCTCTCGTGTGCGTGGTTCACTGCGTAGTCGAGCCAATAGTCCATTGTATGTGGAGTTGAAGTTGCCACATTCACGTTGTAGGTTCACTGTGTGTTTTTCTCCCTGTTTCTCGATGTGGAAGACCCCCGCGATCATCCTTACACCCGGGTTTTCGATCCGTTCCAGTACAGTTGTTTTTTCGTAGTTGAATACGTGTCCTTCCTCCATCGTGTGAACGGCTAAGCCTAATTTTGGATTCGTTTTTTTGGCATCGTTCTTGTGCTCCGTAATCCTCACCTCCAACATACGTTGGATAGGCGTGTTCACTTGCTTCGTGACACGTGCTGTTCATCTGGAACGAAGCGCTAGCCTGACGACACAGTCATGTTTGATGGCTATTCGGCGCTTCATTAATCGCAGAGGGCCACCACACGAATTCTTCTCCGATAACAGGACGGCAAGGAGCCGATGAAATGACAGCAAGGAGCTGACGGAACGAGTCAACGACATCAACAGCGACTGTGCAGATGAGCTAACCGATGCGCGCATGAAGTGGACATTCAATCTACCGGCATGAAGTGGACATTCAATCCGACGGGAAGTGGATGACGGACGAGATTTTGCACACATCGGTGACGGACGCAGAAGAGATGATAAACTCGAGACCGCTATTCTACGTTCCGCAGGAGATAGCTGAAACAGAAGCGCTCAGCCCAAACCACTTCTTGCGGGGAGTTTCACCGAACGAACCTCAGATGGTTCCCACTCCGCCACACCCAGCAGAAGCACTGCGGGATTCATACAAAACGTCCGCAAGAGTTGGCGCAGGAGATGTGGACACGGTGGATTAAGGAATACGTTCCTTCGTTGGACCAGCGAACAAAGTGGCACGGAGAAGTGAGAGTGTTGAAGAAGGGTGACCTAGTCTACGTGGTCGAGGGGTCCAAGCGGAGATCCTGGGTGCGTGGATGAATCGAGGAGGTTATAGTAGCGAATGATGGTCGAGTGCGGTAGGCATGGGTCCGAACGAGCAGTGGCTTGTTTCGGCGAGCTGTTGCGCAGCTGGCAGTTATCGAGATAGGCGAGGAAGATGACGGTAAAGCCAGGCCGGAAGTGGCCTCCGGACCAGGTTTACGGGCCAGGGAAATGTTGGGAGCACTGCACTGAGTGCAACGAACCCGTGACTGAAAACGGTCTTCGCTTTCAAACGATCGCAGCCTACTTCAGTGGTTATGTGCAGAGCGGTGTAAACAACTGAATAATAATTCAGTTTTCGCTTTTTCGTAGTGATTTACTTGTAAGTAAGATGATATTAATATTATTATTTGCCTTAACTAAAAGAAATTAAATTACAGCTAGGATAAGTGTGTGGACTTGTGGACGATAAGTTACTAATTAGTTACTAATTACGTTGCAAGTGAGTCCTTAAAACTATTTACAATTACCTTAAACCTAAATCTAAATCTAACAATACCAGGTGAACGGATTTATAGTAAATATAGTTACTGGAACCAAGAATTCCATCAGATCTGCAAGGGGAAGAATAGAAACTATAATTGTAAGTAAACATAAAGGCAACGTAAAGAAACTTAAACCTAACATAAATAAATACATTCTAGCTTTGATCTGCTTCAAAAAAGGCCGATTCAAAGAAGTTTCGAGATTGTCCGAGATAAGTCCGAAACAACATGTTTTCGACACAAAATTTCCTTTTTTTCTTTTCCCCTTTTTTAAATTCGATAATTTTCCGTCGGCTTATTTCCTCACGTGGTGACAACCACCATCCTTAACCACCTGACTTCTGCTGTTTTTCACAACTTTCATTAGATGATTCTTCAGGTAACCCTTGTCAATCTACCAATTACGAAATAAGTTCCAAAGTTCCTTCTATTTAAAGTGTTCTCGGAGCCGTAGCGGCATCCAACAGCTAATGGATTATTTTCCTTCATGGTAAGAAAATGCCAGAGTTTAGATGTACATCAACAAACAGATGGACTTTCCCATCAGCATTATCCGTCCGGCTGCAGGCTTTTTATTTTTTTCCATGCATTGTATTTCCAGCAGACATTGTAGCACTTCGAACAATAAATATTTTCTCGCTAATAATAACAAAATGGGTAATCATCTTCGACCACACGTTAATGGTACAATCCATATTTATAGGCTCATGCGTTTCAACCGCAGTTGAGTGCCTCGTGGCATTGGGCAGTTAAAACGAGGTCAGATATTTTTTTCACAAAGCCGGATGAGCAGTTTGGCAAACCCCATGACCCATTGTGTGTGTGCTGTTTGTCGAATATGAGGACTTTCGTTTGCGTAACCGCTTTATCAGATAATGATGATAATTTGATTTGCGTGACGCCTCCACAACACGAATGGCTTAACGGTTTATTCTGCAACTTAATATTCCTGTCCAACTTTGCGGAGGATACCGGAAATGTCAGTGCGAACATTCTAACCCAAGATGGACGCATGGAATGCGTTCGTCCGCTACATTCTGAGTATACACATACATCACATATGTATCCATCGATCTGCATTCAGCAAGCATTGGCATGACAATAATAGCAATCGGAAAGCATTTAAGCATTAAGAGGACAACAAAGGGCAGCAGCTGTAGCACGAGTAGTAGTCTTTAAAAAAAATGAGCACTTCTCCGTCTGACCGTCGCGTCGTTGTCCGGTAGAATAGCTCAACAGCGAATGCAAACAAATATTTGCATAAAATTGAGCAAGCAAATCATATGGTTCGCATATATTGCAACAGCATCAGCCTCAGCATCAAGGCGAGTGCGGCATTATAGTTGGTAGCAAATCGTCGAAGGATCGGAGGACTCCAGACCGGAGCCCGCCTTTTCAAAGGCATCCCATTTAGCAGAGTAGTGGCTCGTCATGGCTTTTTTATTAGTATCATTCAGCGCAACTATGTTGTCTATGGCTCGTTCGTCCGCTCGCTCGCTCCGCCACTGCCATTGTTGTGTGTTAGATGCAGACAGACATTTGCATCACAATTAGATACAAACTCATTCAGCTAACACACATCTAATATTTTAACATATGGGGAACAATGGCTTGGCTATACACGACGCACTTTTGAAGCAAAAAGAGAAGGATGGAGCAGCGAGTGAGGTCAGTGGTTGGAATATATAGCTTTAATTTTGTCACAAGAAGGCGGTGTGGGAGACAAGGGGAGGAGGATGGGAAACCCCCAGTTCAGGATAACAGATTTTCGTTTGATCGACCCGAACGGATGAAGTTGAAAGGAGATATGTATCCGATGGAAAGAAAAAAAAAGTTAGGTTGGATGGAAATGTTTCCTGAAATTGATTGATTTTTCTTTGTTTCCATAATGTCTATATTTTACGTCGGTTTCTGTTCTGCTATCCAGTACCAATCATCAATGGGTGTTGATTACTATTTATTTTAAATGGAAATCGAAATGCAGGTATGTAACTTCTACTTTTAGGTTGATTTCGGACCATTTCTCACATTCTAAGCAATAAGTTACACATGATTTTAACCTTATATTGATTGTTTGTAACACGAGGGATGCTTAACATTCTGAACTGGTACGTTAAATAGTACTCAATTTTAAAGATGCAATCATAATAATGTAAATTCTGTTTCGTACTTATAACACATACTTTAGTATGTTATTAGTCCGGGAATACAATTTTCCATATTTCTTGACGTCCATTCGTTCAGATGATTGAGGAAAGTAAGAGTAGCAAGAGTAATAGGGAATGCATTTTTAACAAATCATAGCGTGTGAGATCGCCAGGAATAGGCTTCCTTTTTGTTATTATTTGTTAATTTTAATCGATTGTTAGAATATGTTCATAAGTATGCAAAAATGTAAATAGGAGAACTATTTCCAAGGAAAACCTCCAAAAAGGCAATTCCAAAGCTCTTCGCAAAAGTGGTAACCAACATTGCAATCAGATAGATGAATGATTCCACCGATTTGAAAAAAATTGTTTGCTTGATTGGAATTAAAACTGCGCGAAATCAACGATTGCAGTGTTTGCTTACAAGAATTCAGTATGCCAAAAGTATTGGTAGTATAAATTTACTATCGGCGGCAGAAAAATAATATAAAATATCACTTTTCTCCTCAACTGAAAAGATCTCCTCTATGCCGCGAACAAAATTGCATACTTGAATCCTTTTGTTTCTTGCCTTTTCAAGAATCGTAAACAAAACTCGTTCCTCAAAATTTGAATCAAATTCCGATTCTGATTCTGATTACTATAATTGGACCGCAAAACCAGCTATACTAAAGAGTGTTCCGATCAAAATTTGGTCAAACAGTAATGAGTGTGAGTCGATCACAGTTTTTATTAATAAGTCAAATTCTTTTTCTTTTTCAAGTTTAGTTAATACCGAAAACAGGAGAGATATTCAGCTAAGCTGCCTATTTACCGAATGCGAATTGCCGGTTCTTTCGTTTAACACCTGCCATAAGATTTTATACACTCTCCTTGTCCACTGTATTCTCCGCAGAACGCCAGTTTGCCTTGAACTGTTTCTCGCTCACAACAGCTTTTTGAGTCTTCTTAAGGTTCCGCTTGACGATGGCCCAATATTGTTCGATTGGGCGTAGCTCTGGCGTGTTGGGGGGGGTTCTTGTCCTTGGGCACCACTTGAACGTTGTTGGCAGCATACCACTCCATGGCCTTTTGACGTAGGACTACTTCTGTGTTTTCAATACTGGGGTACACGTTCGAATTGCGAAAATTTGGAGCGTCATGAAAATTATATAGGTTTTGAACGTTAATAACTAAGTCATTCCACGATTGATTTCCAAAATGTTTGCACCAATCGATCGGAACATTTTCTACGCTTCGATTTAAATATTTCAAACTATTGATTTTTTAACATGCAACTAATAAAATTAACGCAAATATGAAGTGATGTCTTATAATATCGATTTTTCAGAGTAAATTTACCAAATGCACAGTACTTTCCGCGCACAGACTTCATATTTAAGTAAGGAACGTCTCCTAGGCAGCCATGAATGTTATATAAGGGGTACACCTTCGCATTTTGATTTAGCCTCCGAGGACAAGAACATCTGAGGTCCACCGTCTGTCCGAGATAAAAATGCTCGACGATCGCTTTAGTGAGTCTATCAATCGGTACAGGGCACGCTGCCTGACATCGGATCACCAGATCATCCGGAATCTGGTTCCCCACCCCTAGGATTTTCAAATTGTAGTTTTTAGTTGTAGATTAGGTAGGTTATCAAATTTTAACAAACAATGCCCCAAGGGCTGAACTGAAAAATTAATTAAAACACAACACACTTAACACATAAAACACATTAAACATAGCTGAAGAGCCCATTGGGCTAAAACTCTTAAAATTATAAAATAGTATGTAACACGAAGAATTGAAATAAAAAACAAATTAAGTTAAGTTTTGATTTAGTTTTCCGGCGGTCGTGGAGCTGTGCAGAGTAGGATCTGCAGTTGGACGAGCAGTCGCTGCCCAGAGAGGCGTTGGTGCAGTTGGCTGTTGTTGCCGATGCTCTCGTCAACCTCGCTGCGAGAAAGATGGCTGCTGAAGCCTACGAGTTGGCGGGAAAAAGCCGCCCGTGACAACGAGACAAGAATCAATCATCCCACGTCACCTGCAGATGGCCACCCGCAATGAAGAGGAGATGAGCCAAGAAAGAAAGTCCAAGTTCAATCACGAACTGTTTCTCCCCCGTCAACTAAATCCATCCTTTTCAGGACGACCAAATTAGTTTGCCAACTAAAGAGTTTATTTGGTTGAAATTTTCTCTTGTGCTGTTTGAAATTAATTTCAATTACCGCGCACCGGCTGAACATAGCATTCATTAAATGTCGGGTCCCGTAGTAAATGACAAAGAAGGTTGAACAACTAACGAACGGAATTCGAGCCGAACTGCGTCACTTCTGACCGACCATGTGGTTGAGTTCGTTGTAGTTCCTAGCTATGCATAGCGGATTAGTTGCTGGCGGCGGCAAGCAAATTAGGAAAGGTTCGGTTAAGAAAATCATCCGTCTTGCGTGTAATGATTAAAACTAATTATTGTGGCGCAATAATTGAAGTTCGTCCCCTTTGATTTGTAACACATTGCCTTCGTTGGTACCGCCTTCTTTCGTGCACTAGCATCCGATGCTTTTACCTAATAGCTTTTAGCAGAACATTTTGATTCAGTCTTACGACAGTCGTTAAGCTGTGCAGTGGCTGTATGATCGCAGTTGGCGGCGGCGAGCAGCCGCTGCCCAGAGAGGCGTTGGTGTAGTTGGCTGTTGTTGCCGATGCTCCCGTCAACCTCGCTGCGAGAAAGATGGCTGCTGAGGCCTAGGAGTTGGCGGGAAAAAGCCGCCCGTGACAACGAGACAAGAATCAATAATCCCACGTTACCTGCAGATGGCCACCCGCAATGAAGAGGAGATGAACAAAGAAAGAAAGCCCAAGTTCAATCGCGAACTGTTTCTCCCCCGTCAACTAAATCCGTCCTTTTCAGGACGACCAAATTAGTTTGCCAACTGAAGAGTTCGTTTGGATAAATTTTTCTCTTGTGCTGTTTGAAATGTCCATTACCGCGCCCCGGCTGAACATGGCATTGCTTTAAACGCCGCATTCCGGAGTAAATGACAAAGCGCGTTGAACCAACAGATCCATAACTATCTTCTACGCGTTAAAGATAGTGGCTCTCTCAACCATCGTAGAAAACATAACCAGGGCCATATCATAATTAAGAGCCACCAAATGTTTTCTAAAGAGTGTACAATAGAATATTCTTGGCCCTTTTCAGGACTGAATTAAATCAATTAGCGGATGGCCCTGACGTGTATGAGAATTAGATTACTGCGTAGTACAACGTCACCTTTGCGCACAACCCCATTGGGTTGTACCTTGTAGTTTTCCCGTAATGGCAAGATGCCAAATCCGGCCAAAATAGAACGGAACAATTGAGTCGCTTCAGGAAAGACAGTAGACGTTTTTGTAGGCATTCGCTCAGATAAATTTCCTGCATGACGGTTCCGGTCGCAATGCAAACGTTGCTCTTCAAGCCACAGGTACAGATGGCATGCCAAAATATATGCCACCTTTCCCCGTCCGGTTGCCGTATAAAATTCCTGTCCAGGAAGCTGTTTAAAGTCTGCCTTGACGTCAGTTTCATCGTCCTGTATCACGCAATAAAACTTCGTCAGCATCGTCGTGTACAACTTTCGCGATCGTGCTTTGGCCAACGTGTTTTGTTTATCGTCGCGATTTGGAGTCACCACTTTCTTGTAAGTCGACAGTCCAGCTCGTTTTTTAGCTCTATCCACGGTTGAAGGCGCCACTCCCAGCTTGTTTGCGACATCTCGGACGGAGAGGTTGGGGTTTCGCTCGAAACAGCGGGCAACTCTTTTTGTCAATTCCCTCCCCCCGATCAAGCTTTCCGGGGTGGGGAAAAACTTTCCCCGAACATTTTTTATGGGGTGGTAAAAGTTGTTTAAGCCATTTTAAAAATTTGCCAATTGGGGGGGGGGTGTTTGGATTTTCGCCATGCAGGTGAAAATTTGGGGGTTACACGCACACTTTTTAAAAAGGGGGGGTGTGCTTTTTTTTTTGTACGAGGGAAGGAAATACTTCGGTTTTGTCGACCAAAATTTTGTGGGGGAACCTTTTTTGTCGGGGAGAAAGTTCTTTTTTTAATTATTTTTTTTTTTATAACACAACAAACAATTTTTTAGCTTGTTTTCAATTCTTTTTTAGTACTTTTTTAAATGATGTATATAATTATATAAAGGAGGAGGGTAACGTTAAATTCGACAAAGATTTTTCATAAGGACCTAACTGACAAACGTAAAGAATGGCCTTTTCCGTGAATTTCTCGTCATTGAAAACTCGCCTAATCAATCCACCACGGTCATTTCGAAGAGGAAGAGCTCACCTATCTGATATAATTAAAGGCATATATGGGAAGCCTTTGTGCCACGAGAAATTTACGGAAGAAGCCATTGTTTACGTTTGTCAGTTAAGCCCTAATGAAAAATCTTTGGCGAATTCTTGAATCCCTTAGCACTTTCATGCAAACATGGGCCATCAACACAGAGAGGTTTGAAGGAGGAGTGGGAGATATATGTCGGTGGGTGAAGTAAAAAAAGCCACGGGGAGGGACGTGACTTCTTTTTGATGCACCGAAGAGACACGCGGCTGTGTGTGATACATTCATCAATTCATAGAGATAAATATGTCTCTGCGCTCTCGGTATAAACCTCAGATTATTACATTTGTTCACGGTGGTTGCTTTTTTTGTGGGGGGTGCTGGGAGTTTTGAGAATTTCTCGTTGTTTCCCATATTCTCTTCGTGTTTTCTAAAACGTCTGTTTGAAAAAGTACTCGAGAATTATATTAGTGAACTGGGGTTGAAACTGTAAAAAAAATTTGTGTGAAACCATCGTCTAAAAAGTTCGACCCAGTGCCAACTTGGGTTGAAACTGAGCGAGTAAAAATCGTTTTGACAGCAGTTCGGTTGGAACTGAACAAACACGAATTCGCTATAAGAATAACGCTAAATAAGGCTTTGTGTGATATTCAGGAGATCGGAGTAAGCCATGGTGCTGAGTTGACGTTTTAGTGTTAGGTTGCGTGATTCACTCGTGATACAAGTGAACAAAATGTAGTTAATTTAATGTAAATTTCAATTCAATTCAAAATGTGGACGTGACTTGTAACAAATGTGAAGGAACATTGCAAATGGATTGCATGACGACGACCAATTGACCATTTGATCGCTTTCAATGCTTTAGTAAATCACTTTGACGTTTTGCGGAATCTTCCAGATAACAGTAGAGTCTTCCGATTGGTGCTGAAACACAACTATCTATGCGACTTTCGTTTCTCATTTCTATGTTATAGAAAAGGTCAATATTTTTTGTTAAAACAATGAATTATTGTTACAGCTACCAGGGTGGAGCAATACTTCGGTAGTGGGAACCGGTCCACTATTCATCACGGTTACGCATTATTTGCAGGGTCTGATGTTTGTACATGATCACTGACATTAGTACATGTTCAGAAGTCGATTCGCTTGGATGCAGCCGAGAGGTAGCGATGGTTGACGAGAGGTAGCCCAATGCCGAAGTAGTGCTTCAAGCACTAAGTTTAAATAAGTTTGTTCTTTGAAAATCTCTAACTGAACAGCTGGAGGTGATGCCCTAAAAACTCATTCAATAACATTTTTTAAATTTTAGCTGACATATTAAGCTTTTATTCAATATAGATTTTTTGGGCATGTAACTTAAAACGGACAATGCCGCCAACACCTTCCAGTCCAACGAAGCCAAACGCTATCACCGTGAGCAGCCACAATCCGACACATGCTCAGTAACCAGGTGGTGGAATTCAACAGAGCCCTCTCAAATATGCCACACTGCCGAATCAGCGATCCATTTCTTAATCGGCAAATGTGAATCTGGAAGGGGATTCAAATACTGGTCCGAAATGGGACGAAGATGCAGTTGAGCAAGCTGCGGGAACTGTCCTCCTCTAGCACAATCAACACCTATGCCCGTTGTAGAGCAGGTACCGCATCCAGCCGTAGTATCAAAATCTTCAGCAACGATAAATTTGTCTGCCGCAATATCGTTTCCCTCCTTTGGACTGGGACTTCCGTCATCATCGATGCCGTCGATTATCGATCATCAGCACCGTTGCTTTCATTGGTTTTATCTCCAGCTAACTTCCCTGTACCAGTTTTCCGTTTATCTGTAACGCATTATCGATCAGTGGATCTGATCAAATCTGCGCCGGATCATGTCGGTGTCGGTACAACAGTGCCTTCATCAGTATCGGTATCGTACTGGTTGTTGTCATATGTCGTGACTTCGTCTGCCTAGCATCCGGCACATGCATATCTACCTGTACATGTATTGGAACCTGTGATCATGTCTTAATTTGGCCAGCAATGCCATCCGCAATCACGTCGCTTTCTGCACCTTAGAGAAGTACCACCTCCCGTGCCACCAGGTTAGCCAGATAATTATCCTCTATTTGCGACTGTGCCACCAATCACTAACGATGACAACCTTCAACATTCAATGAAGCAATTTGGTAGCATTGCATTTTCGCCTTCGTAATCACAATTGCTCAACTCAAATAAGTAGCCAGGCAAGTCATGCCACGAGATTTACCTCTCATCTCTGACAATCCAGCCGATCGCCCAATATTCATAAGCAGTTTTTTTTAACACTACACTAGTGCGACAACACTCTGCAATCATGCAGAAGTTGCAGAACAAACTGCTTATCTGTCAAATCCTTTCCTTCTCGTGGAAATTGTCGTCAAACTACCACCTCATCTGCAAATGGAATGGGGCTCATTCATCCAGGGATTTCCGGAAGTAAATAAACCTCATCAAATTGGGTGTTTTTTTGTGGGGTATTTTAAAAGCGGTCGGTATGGCCCCGGGGTACCCAAAAAAATTCCAACAGATTGGCCTAGGGGTTCGGCGTCGGTGTGGTGGGGGTGCTGTGGTGTTTGTTTTTAGCGCGGATAAGCAGGGTTGCCACATTATTTTTCGTTCCCATCTTTAATTTTTGCCCAAAAAATCTTTTTTATCTGTGTTTAACTGCAAAAAATCTTGGTAAAAATCTTTACTTAAAATGTTGTGTGTAAGAGGAAAACAGATCAGTATACGAAAGATTCATGTTCTCGGGGGAAATCGATCATTGCACTTAAGCCCTTCTGACAAACCAGTTTGGAAATAATAATGAATAATGAGGTGTTTGTTTTGATTACTTAAAGTTCCTTGATATATGAACAAAATCAGGACGGAATTAACAATCAATTATTGTTATGATCCGTGTACATTAATTTGTTGAATTTAGTATTCCGAGAAAACTCGCTTCATTCCTGCAAAAGAATGCGGAATTAGTAAAAAGTTCACAATGAACTTTCTTAGCAAGTGAAAAGCAAGCTTCCCATCAGACATTTCTTCAACAAGATTCGAAGTTTTCTGATTCTTCCACCTCGTTGTCCTTGCAGATGATTATCGTCCTCAGCTCACGAAAATCATTTTGAATGGCCTGTTCCTCATCGCTTTCAAAGAAATTCGGATATTGTTCAATAATCGAGTTGAACTCCTTCAAAGGGCGCAGCTTCGCCGTTATATATTTCCGACTTCTTACGAAGATGTTTCTCAAAATCTGAAATCCCTTAATCCGTCAGGTGCTTAAGGTAATCATCCACACAAAAATTAGCAAGGAGCTCCATCAGCGAGACTTCAACTGATTGCATTGTTCAGGAATTCCATAGCCTTTAACCGGAAGATACGATTCGGTTTGATGGCGTCGTCATCGGATCATTAAGATGACAACAATACAACCGTTGGCTCAGTTTGATCAGAACCGGGAAAAAACCGTGGCAATTAACCTGGAGATTTTAAAAAACCGGGAAACCCGGGAAAAACCGGGAATTTATGTTCACATGATTATTCATAATTTAGATTGTGTGTGATTATCATCGACCTCTAGTTATTCCTATCTTAGCGTGTTCATCCATAACGATCTGTGAAATTTTAGAGTGTGTGAATTGATTTACCTTCTATAAATATCTTGGCTCATTCGCGTAGTAGGCTTAGTGATGTTTAATGTACGCACAGTACAGCGCCAATTAGACCAAAGGAGTGCAAGTAAGAAGGAAAACCATTTGGAGGAAAACAAACCATCATTCCTCTGCATGTGCCAGAAAGGGTAAGGTGATTAAACGTCAAAAAGCCTAAGTGTGTCAACGTGTGTTCTGACGTCTGATCTCTTCTCTCTTTCAAGCGCATAGAAAGTAAAGGACTTGCTGTCAGGCAAACGTTTCCCTATGAAAACAATATATTATATATTCGTCCTATGCGTTTGAAAGAAAAGGGAGTAGACATCAGAAAACCTAATAATTATTATTAATCTCTCACGTTCACCTTTTCGCTTTATTGGTGATACTGAGCTCATATTCGTCGCCGAATTCCAACAATTTTATTAGCGAATTAACACTCATCGTATTTCGACAGCGGTTTTTTTTTCTAATTATAACAAGCGATACCAGTATAGCATTACCACAATAACCGAAAACGGCTTTAAATCTAATATTTAGCTATCTTGTTGGAATTCTCCTTTATTGTTATTTGGTACAAGCAAGGATGTTTCGAAATCTCCTTATCCCGTTTTGTCGTTTTGGCTACGCGTTTCATTTTTTTTTTTGGCAGGAGGTCTGTAATTTCTTCGTTTAATATTTCTTCCTCTGTTAGCTGTTCATACTGACTGTCAAAACCATCAAATATTCGAGCACATCAATAGATCATTGCACGATGGCGTCATCAATGCAGTTTTGACAGTTCAGGGATCAATGCAGTTTTGACAGTTTACGTGGACTTAGGATATTTTCGGTAAGATCGGTTCGAGATTTTGTGATCTAAATTTATTACGATTAAAGTAAAACAGCCGGAAAACAGAAACCAGTGCTTATTACTACATCATTTCCTGAATCTAATCATTCAGAATCCAGAAAAAAGTCAATGAAAAATTTCGTTTGAGCGGTTCAAATTCTAACACCTTGAAAACAAGCTTCCTGAACTGTCAAAAAAGTGAGGTTAATGTATTCCGTGTAATGATCTATATCGAAAAAAAAAACTGTTTCGGAACTCGGCTTTCCTTTTGACATTTTTTTTTCTATTCGAATTCAAACTTGATAAAGCGAAATGTTTTGTTCTCGCCGAAGAAGAAGTGGGTAGAGATGAATTTTATTTCCTAGTGTAAAATTGGGTTTACACTTCAAGAAAACTGTAATTTTTGTGTAGACTTATTTCCTGCCACGAGAATCCAAATCCCGGGTTCCATTTAAAACACACAAGCGCACAAATCCAGTGACGCTTTACCCGATCTGTAAAGCAGTCTTGAACCGGGAAATTTTTTACATTGGGTCCGAGAAAACCGGGAAAAAACCGGGAATTTGAAAATGAAAATTGAGTGGCCACCCTGGATATATCGCATCATTTGTTCCAGGTACAATGGCAGTTTTTTTTTGTGGGTTAGAGGAGGGAAAAGGGGAAAAATTTTTTAATATAAAGGGATTTTGGGGGGCTCCATCTGATCCAAAGCCCACAAACCTTTTTTTTTTGTAAACGGTGCCATCGATTTGGAACTGTTTATCAATTGCGCAAAATATGTATAGGTTTTTGCAAGATTATATTAAAACTAACAAAAAATCACATACGAAATAAATATGCTTCATATAGCATAAATAACTTTCAAAACATTATTCTAACTTCCCAAAATTCTTCTGCATAAATGCATAAAAATACTTCTAAATTAGAAGAATAGTATTTCTGTAGAAATGTACTGCGAGAAATTCTACTGAAATATTTTGAGCAGTCTCTTGCGGAACTTTGAAACAAACACTTCTCCAGCGGAATACCTGAAAAAAATATTGAAATAATATTTGAAGAACTATACGTACGAATCTTTGCAGGCATCCTAGACAAAATTTGAAAAATAATTCTAAAAAAACCCATTGCGAAATTTTTAAAGTTAAGAATTAAATAGATTAGATTACGGAATGCATGCGAAAAAAATCTTCTAAGATTTCTTCAACAAATCAGGATTTTCTCCTAAAATTACTTCAGCAAAAAATGTATCGTTTTTGTGTAGTTCTTTCAGGTGTCCTCCAGTGATTCCTTTATAATCACAAAACTTCACAATATCAGGGATTCCTCCAAACATTTCATCACAAGAAAGTTTAGAAAAACTGCCGATGTCAGAAGAAACTCCTGAAAGAATCCCTGGAGGAATGCCTACAAACGTCTGAAGAATACATATAGAAACGCCAGAAGGAATATCTAAACTGTACTCATATTTTGAATTTGAGGTTTTTGAGTGGAAAGACAAATGCCAAAAATCTTAAAAATCTTGGTTTTTCTCAAAAATCTGTAATCTTCACATACAGATATCTGTATGAAAAAAATGAAAAAAATCTGTGTCAATCTAGATAAATCTGTGCATGTGGCAACCCTGAACATGACACGAGTAGATATTATGGTTTCAGTTGAAAACCGAATTTATCGACTAGCGACAATCAATTTTACTCTCGTTCTGTACGTTGTACCTAATGTTGGAAGTAATGCGCTGTATGGCGCATCTGATGCGTAAGTATGCTTCAATTATAATGAAATGTTTCATGCAAGTATAAATTTCACATTCTAGCATTTTAGGTTATACTCACAATTCGGTAGCCTTTGTGTTTTTTACACCCTACTTTTCGCCTTCACCTTACACGAGGCTTAACCTACAGCGTTTATTTAGAATAAACGGTTTTAATATTAACTTTAATTATATTAAATACTTTACTTTTCTTCGCTTTTCAGGTATATCGCGGATCTAAGGACCTGCAGCTATCGGACGACGGACTTCAGAGCAAACTCGATAAATACTTGGGATTTCCCCAGCAAAACCTTCTCAACTATTCCTTTTCACCATCTACGTCGTGGATTCTGGATGTTCGCCTTCAGAACGACCTAGCTCACTATCACCACTAAATTCACTTTATTTTCTGCTCTTCGGATTAATCACTCTAGGAAACGGTATCGCGGACTGTCTTTATCGATACCGGAAACGTTCGTTTGGCACATCATCGATTGACATCTGTCACCTATCAATCCTGACGCGAATATTTGACAGTTAAACGCGTCGCGTTATAGTCGGAGGATGACAAGTTTGCCAGCTTGCCGTTATCTGCGCCGACAATTCGTATGATCTTATGTCGAAGAAACATACTCACCTCAAGAACTTCCAGTTAAGAGTTACATCCAAGTGGTTCCAAAATTATTGATTGGAGTCAACAACTTGAACAACGGGAAGGAATCAGGCACGAAGCAGGTGCTGTCAAAACATTACTCGGTAGGTGTATCTATGGCGGCAAAGCGAACAACGGGTAGAAGCATTAGTCAATTATAATGTCTGTGAATCTGTATCAGACCAAGCTTTACATGACCTCGTCAAGTGTTTCTTCACCATGGTCGAAGTCGGAGCGCAACCCATGGCGCAGCTCAATTCAGAGAATGAACAGCGTGCTCAACAAATACTGCAGGAAATAACAGTTCGAGTCGGTAACCACTACGAAACCGGTCTTTCATGGAGGTATGACCATTCAGAGCTACCTGGCAATTATGAAATAGGTCTTAAGCGACTTGAATGTTTGGAGAGACGGATGCACAACTTAAGGAAACCTTACAGAAACAATTAGAAGATCACCAACTGAAAGGTTACGCACACCGCGTGACTACGAAAGAACTAGCTAATGCTGATTTACGGCGAGTATAATATTTACCACTAGACGCAGTGCATCCTCAGAAACCAGGCAAGGTTCGCATGATTTGGAATGCTAGCGCAGCCGTGAAGGGGGTTTCTCTCAACTCAGTTCTGCTCAAAGGCCCAGATCAACTTACAAGGTCCAGATCTCGGCAGATATAATGGGGATATTCCACTAAATTTTGAGTCGCGAAGAAAACCATCATTCTCAACGGTCAGCTCAATACGTCAAAAACAAAAATGCTAACGAATTTAAAGAACTGTATCTTCGAGGGGTTAAAGGCATTATCTGGATGACTGTCTGGAGGGCTACGAATCAACAGAGGAGGCAATCAAAGCGTCCCAGCAAATGCGTTTCATCCATGAACAAGGTGGTTTTGAGCTAAGGAACTGGCCGTCGACCAGCAGCATCGTCTAGACTAACTTAAGTGAAGTGCAACTCATGAAAGATGAATCTTTTGCGGCGGATAAGCAATGTGACTACGAACGGGTACTTGGACTTCTTTGGCTGACACAAGTGGAGGCCTTCAGCTTTTCTTCCGAAATAAAACCGGAGATCGCTGATTTGATCAATGGCGACGAAAGTTCTTCAAATAGACAGATGCTGAAACGTTTGATGTTACTCTTCGATCCACTGGGTCTGCTTGGACTTTTTGTAGTGTATGGGATGATCCTGCTACAAGAATGATCCTGCTACAAGAAGCGTGGGGAGTCGGTAATAATGGGATGAGAAAATGATCTGCATCGTAGGTGGGAAAAATGGACAAGATTATTCAAAGCGTCGAGCATCCTTAAAATTTTTCGTTTTTACTTTGCAGGTGCTACCAAGGGCCCGGTACAAAGATATACAACTCCACATTTTTGTTGACGCTTGTGATTCTGCCTACTGTGTGCCAGCATATTTTCAAATGAAAGTCTAAAGCCTGCTGGACCTCCAGGGTGCGTGCTGGTTACAGCGAGAACAAAGGTAGCCCCTCTGAAATCACAGTCATTTCCAAGTTTACAGCTGCAGGCCGCAGTACTGGGAGCGCGATTAACATTGACGAAAGTTTGATAAGGAACCATATCGAGAAAATAACGGCTACATTCACAGCCATCAAACCACCAAGTGGATTTTCAACCCTCCAGGAACCTCTCATATGGGTGGTGCGTGGGAGCGGATGGTACGCTCCATAAAAACGGCAGTAGACGTAGCATACAGCAACATCCGCAAGCTGGATGAGGTGGCGCTGGAAACCTTAATGGTGGAAACTGAGGTGATAGTTAAAAGACGTCCACATACAAATCTTCCAGTTACATCGGAGGAATACGAATCTCTCACACCTAATCATTTCCTTCTTAGAAACTCATCTGGCGTTCGACAACAGGCTATCGAAGTATCAAAGTCAGTGGACGCCCTTAGGTCCTCCTGGGGCCAGATTTACCACGTTCACTTTTTCTGGAACAGATGGATCCGTGAGTATCTTCCAACCTTAACTAAACGTCCGAAGTGATGCGGTGAGGTGAAGCCGATCACTGAAGGTTACTTAGTGTTCTTACGGAACGAGTGGATAAGAGGTCACATTGTTCAAGTGGACAAGAGGTCAAGTAACTCTGGGGTAGACGGTAGGATTCGGCAAGGTATAATACAAACGGCGAGGGGGCTTAAGCGAAGGCCATTGGCTAGGTTGGCAATTTTAGATGTTGATGAGGGTAATAAAGCTGGACCTGGCGGCCAGTGTTACGGAGGAGAGAATGTTGGCACTGGGAACACTGTTTATGACGCTACAATAGAGGCCAACGGAACCGGTCAACAGCACTATCACAGTGACACAGTGAAAATTCATCTCAAAATAAAAGGTTATTCGTTGGAAGAAATCGTATTGTGTGAGCACATTCCACCGCCAAACTACGGGAATATGTAGTCGTATTGTTGGTATAAATATAAACATATGTAACTGTACAAAATATTCAATCACGTCAATTTATTATCTTTAGAATGTCTATGACAGTTTTTTGAGTTCCAAGTACTTTTGACAATAGAATTCTAGAAATCCAACCCAGCCACCCTTGATTCGTTAGTGCTTCTTTGCCAACTGAGCTAAGGAAGGACTCAGCTGAGACTGACACAAAACTACCATTGTTACATTGGCCAGATCCATGTTCGTTTTTTTTTTTTCAAATGAGGGGCAGCTGATTAAAATACAGCACTTCATTTTTTTATGGAATATGAATCTGTTTTATTTGGCGCCCAACATTCTATCTTGACTTTCAAATATACTCTCATAACTAAACTACCTACTGTAGACTTAATGCTGAGACTGGGTTTGTTGAGGGTGTAGGTTAGTAATAACACGGTTTAATCAGAAAATGAATAAAACTCTTCATTCCTCGGGCAAAATGAATCTCCAAACAAAGGCTCTCCCATCAGTAAAACGGGGGCCCATGTAAATACCATCGCAATAAAAATTGTAGTTTTTATTTTGTATTTTTATATTTTTCAGCATCACCGCCATCCGCGCGAGACCATCGGTAGAGATGACAAAGTGCTGCAATAAAGCGAAGAGGATGGCGAAAATAAAAAGTAAATAAGTTAATAAGCACCAGCAACAACAGAACAACACTCGGCGTTTGCACATAATCCGCTAACACGAAGATGTTGAGCAAATATTAAGTGCTAAATAAATTGCATGTACACATGTTAGTTTGGAAAATTACATCCCTGCAGCTATATAATATCCGTACCGTTTTTTTTTTCGGAGAGTCGAAAAGGATGTTCTGCCCTCTGTGCTTTGCTGTCGATGATCATCATTCTGGTGGTGCAGTACAGCTGACGTCGATAAGGTTTGCTCTGCTGAATAACGAGAATTGACGTGAGTAGATTGCTTAGAAAGGGGGTGTGGGGTACTTCTTTGAAAGAAAAGTTGTGTAAAGGGTTTTTTTGCCTCTTCACCGCCATGCTAATATTGAATATTAAAACAAATATAAAGGATAGTATATTAAGATTTGAGAGCCTACCTATCTCAGTATTGGTTGAGCGTATGCATTGTTCAAGAAGGTTGAATTAAAAATAATAGTGCTCATCCATACTAATTACAGGGTTTCTCCTAAACCTCTGATTTTTTTTTCCTTTAAAGAATGTAAGTCGCTGCTGTATGAATGAAAGATTAGGTTTCAGGATCAATGCCACTAATTCCATTGAACTATAAAGTCCCGAAGGCAATGACAGCAAGAGCGGAACGGCTACGGCAGTGGAAAACCTCAATCTGAGTAAACATGTTTGTCGGATAGAATACTGGTTAGATCCAAACCGATTCTAATTGGATATTTTGACGTCATTTTCGACAACTGTCAAACTAGCCGTTGCGGTACCGTTGCCGTCACTGCGTTTGATTTAATATAGGAATAAATTAGGCCATCAAAACCAATCCATGTTTTTCTCAGATGGGTTTAGATGTTAAATTTGAATTTACTCTTGAAATCGACATTGGTCACCAAGGTCATGGTCTTTCTGTTCTCTCGTGGTTGTAAATTTTGAAGTTAAAGCTAAGCTTCTCAAATAATGACTTCAAAAGTAGAGTACGTATTTCAAAGAGTAAAGTCCTCTTCACAAGTAAGGATAACCGCAAATGGAAGTGAACTGAAGAAAAATGGCCCATACCAAGCAGATCGTTCGTAAATCTACAAATCCAGGAGAAAAGGCTCCCCATAAACAGCTAGGTATATGTGTGGTTCAGAACAGCGCACCATCTACCGGTGGCGTCGAGAAATCTTATCACTATCGGAAGGGAAACAGAAGCCGGTGGAACTGCGGATCGGCAAGCTTTTGTTCCAGTATCTGGTGCGAGAGCTTGCGCACACTCCCGCTTCATTTTACTCAAAATTTTAGTACAATTGTATACTATCTCTTTTTCTCTCACGGAAATGCTACTAAAATTTCGTAAAAAGTGGATCCACTCATAAAATTGAGTAGATCCACTTTTTACGAAAATTGAGTAACATTTCCGTGAGAGAAAAAGAGATAGTATACAATTGTACTCAAAACTTGAGTAAAATGAAGCGGGAGTGCAGGGCTTCAAAACAGATTTGCGCATCCAGAGTGGCACTATTTACCGCCCAGCAAGAAGAAAGCGAAGTGAATCTGGTGGGATTTTTCGAGGAGACCAATTTGTTCGTTATTGTGATGAGATACATTCGCCGCCTTCAAGGAGAGCATCCCTACAAGAGAATTGTACGAACAAAATATGGATTTTGCGACCGGACAACGTTGAAAGATCCATTGCTACATATTGCGGACACAGCAGCACAGATTTGGTGAGATCGTTTCTACCCTACCAGTCATTAATATGGACTCGCTTGGAAAAGTATTACAACACTCAGCTGAATATTGCATCACCCCTCAAAAAGTTTATTATCATCTAAAGACAGATCCATTCATGATGCTATATCTCGGAATTCTGATTTTCTGCAAAGGTGCTAGTGAGCATGGGTTATTCAGCATCTTCAACGTTTTATCTCGTGATTCTGATAAGATTGTTAGATCATTCGGCAAAGTTGTTCAGAAGGTCAGGACCATTTTGATTTTTTTTTTCGGAATTTCACCGCTACGTGGCGCTGGTGAGCATGGGTTATTGAGCATCTTCAACTTGTTCTACCTCGTGATTCTGATCACATAGAAAGTTCGAGTCTTCTGCAAAGCTTTTCAGAAGGTACAAAGTTGTTCAAGGACATCCGGATGGTAGAGAAGGTGAGCGGAAAAAAAATGAGTTTACTTAATTTGTGTTCTATCAGAAGTTGTTTATTTCAAACTTAAGGGTAAGACATTTTATGTAACAAAATGTTCCGTAGGAGAATTTGAAGTTTGTAGTAATTATCAATTAAATTTTCGATTCCTCGAAATACCCACCGTTTGCTCTAATAACAGCCGTACAAATTCTCGGCATTCGTTACCCAATGTATCGTCCGTGATTTCTTCCCAAGCTGTTTTAGGCATTCTTACAAGTGTTTATGGTCCTACCCAGGTAACCAATAATCAATTCCAAAGCGTTTTTACGGCAGCCCATCAAGCAATTAAGTCGTCTTAAATGCAAAATAAATGCCACTTTTGGCCCAATATACGGCTGATTTACTGCAATGCTATGATAATGCTATTTTGCATTCGAAATGCTTATTAAAGGCTGCAAGCATTTGAAATGCAACTTTACAACAGATAGCATTCAAGATGCTGATATAATGCTAGTATATTGCTTGTAGCACCTGAAATGCAGATTTAGGGTTGATTTACTGCATATGCTAACGCTTATTGGTTACCTGGGTAGGGACGCATTTTTGATCTACCTCATCCCATAGCAGTTCGATTGGATTTAGATCCGGTGATTGCGCCGGCCAATCCATGCCGGATAACATTCTGTTTTGGTCCAAGGCTTGGATGAGCCCTCTTCACAGTTTGGCGGAATGCTTCGAATCATTTTCCTGTTGATGGACAAAACCTTTACCAATTTTTCGCAATCCGTTTGGAGCAGCGTTTTGCTTAGTGAGTTAGTGCTAATTCAGTTAAATTTTTGTTGTGTCAATCCTGAATCATTTGAAGATGAACCTATATGAATTAAACCTGAATAACTTGCATATAAAGTGAATCAGACCTAAATAATGCTGAATCACTTGAATGAGAATTTCGTCAGTCCTGCATCACTTGAATATGAAGTGGATCTGACTTGAATGAGTTGAATATGACGTGAATCAGGTCTGAATCACTTGAATATGAAGTCAGTCAGCCTTGAATTACATGCATGAATAAGACCTTAATCAAATTAAGGGAACGTCCATTAATTACGTCATGCAAAAATTGACTTTTTGTAAACCCCTCCCCCATGTCACGTTTTTTGTATGGACCTTCAACTTTTTTTGTATGGATCGTCACGTTTACTCGAAGCCCCCCTCCTCCCCTACTGCGTGACATAATTAATGGACCTTCCCTAATAAGAAATGAATTAAACCTGAATTACTTGAATGTATTGCAAGTCAGTCCTAAATCACTTGTATTTGAGGTGACTTAGTCCTGCATCAGTTGAATAGTGGATCTTACTTTAACCACTTGAATATAAAGTGAATCAGCATTGAATCACATGTTCATATATGCAATGATTAAGATTTTAATCACATTAATATGAAGTGAATTAGAACTGAAAGACTTGAATGTATTGTGAGTCATTTCTGAATCACTTGAATTTGACGTGAGTCCGTCCTGAATTACTTAAATATGAATAAAATCAGGCCCTATCACTGGAATGTGAAGTGAACCAGACCTGAATCACTTTAGTCCTGAATTACTTGATTTTGAGGTGAGTTCATCCTGAATCGAATATGATGTGAATCAGACCCGAATCACTTGAATACGAAATTAATCAGACCTAAAATATACTTAATCACTTTAATGAGAAGTCCTTCAGTCCTAAATCACTTGAATTTGAGGGAATTAGTCCTGCATCACTTGAATCACTTGAATATGAAGTGAATCAGGCCTGAATCACTTGAATGTGACGTGAGTCAGCATTGAATAACATGCATATGGAATGAATAAGATCAAATGAATATGAAGTTAATTAGAACTGAATTACTTGAATGTGTTTTGAGTCAGTCCTGAATCACTTGAATTGTGTCCGTCCTGAATTACTTGAATATGAACAAAATTAGGCATGAATCACTTGAATGTCAAATAAATCAGGCCTGAATTACTTGATTATGAAGTCAGTCAGTCCTAAATCATTTGAATTTGAGGTGAGTCAGTCCTGCATCACTTGAATACGAAGTGAATCAGGCCCAAATAACCGCTTCTGAAAAACTAGGCCGGAGACTTGAATTTTCTATCTAATCAGAATCACGAGATAGAACTAGCGCCTCGTAGCGGTGGAATTCCGAACCAAACTGTCCACCTTCCGGATGCCCTTGACCGTCTGAACGTCTTTTCGCAAGACAAGAACTTTTCATCTTATCAGAATCACGAGATAGAACAAACACTAGCGCCACGTAGCGGTAGAATTCCAAACCAAACGGTCTATTTTTTGGATGTTTTTGACCTTTTAAACAACTTTGCTCATGACCGCAACTTTGAAGATATTAAGGGTCTCGAGATATAGAATCATGAATGTACCTGTATTTAGGTGATGTTAAACTTTTTGAGGGGTTATGCAATATTCAACTGTGTGTTGCAATACTTTTCCAAGGGAATCCTTACTAGTAGTGTATATACTTATTTATTTACACTTGTCGTTTCTATATACAGTACCCAGCAAAAGCCCACCATACAGTTTTGCGCATCTTGCCTTGTAGAACACAATAACCGTTGAAACACATGTTATATTTTAGGTTAAATGTTTGTCCTAGTTATAGTGTTCGTGTCACCACCTTCGTTAGAACATAGTTATATTAAATACATTCATATCGGTACATGTTTCGTAACTTTGGTGAAATTCGGTGTGACAAAAGAAAAAGCCCGTCCTAGATAATTCTAGTTTTGTACAATATAACATCGATACACCCCTCGGATTATCTTGTTTTGACATTTTCAATGATCCTGCACACTGTTTAGTGACGTTTTATAACCGTTTTACTTGGTTGTGAGATAATACGTGTGAATCAGGTGATTTTTATTACAAAAAGGATGGAAAGCAAACAAATTTCACTGCAGATCCAGAAATTAGTGCTGCACAGAAAAAAATAATGAATTTAGGGGGAAATTTCGGTTATTAGAAAAGGAAAAAAAAAAGGAAATAAAAAGAAGAATGGAGGGGGGGATGTTGGTTGGTGGAAAAAATAAAAATTAGGGAAATTTGTGGAATATTAAGGGGAATGTGTATGGAAATATGGAAATAAAAAAAAAAAAAAAAAAAAAGAGGGTTGAAGGGGGGAGAGTTTTTTTGTGGGGTTTTCTTGTTTTGCTCAGCGGAAACAATATTAGAAGAAAATAGATCATAGTTTATGTCTTTGTGCGTGATGACAATATTACATCTGAGGAATTGATTTAGATTTGGCAACCAACAGTGGCTTGCTAGTGTGCAACTAATAGCCGATTTAAAAATGTGCACTTCGGTTTACTGCTGCAGAAAGCAAAAGAAATTTCACACGTCGATGACTGCCTAGAGTCGAAATACAAATGAAGCGCAGATAATGCGTAGAAGGGAGGAGTGGCTCTTTCAGTTTACATGAATGGTCTAGTAATTTTGAATGACAATGGCGAGCAACCAATATAATTTCTGAAGGTCGTGTAATATTATGTTATTTTGATGGACTCGTATTATTATTCATAACGGATGTTTGAAGTACTCTTAATAGAACATAAATATACAGCGGCAAACCATTAGGTCGACCTTAATTGAGTGATTTTTTCAAATTGCGTGCCATGTAATTTCCATATTTTTTTAGTGTGTAGACAACGAAATTGTTTGCAATCTTTCATGCGCCATTCAACAATGTTGACAATCTTACATACAACAGACTAGATTCAGGCGTTATCTGGCTTAAATGTAAATGGAATATCCCATTAATTTCTGACAAATCTAGCGTTCCTTTTATGTGCATTAGAAACGCAGAAAATTACATGTTTTTTTAAAACAGTGTAGCTCAGTGCGTATGGTACGGTACGTCCACACCTCTTTCCTCCCCTGTAGATTCACAAAATACGTTGTGGTTCAAATCTATTCATTTGAAGCCAAATCGTGTTACAGAATCATCTTTGCAGTTAATGAAACGCAGTAGGCCTGGCCGCTTTGACGCTTGTATCACGTCTTTGATATGCTACAAGCATAAATATTGATAACAAAAAAAAAAAATAATTGGACATAATCCAACCCATTCTTTTTCTCGTACTGGCTGCGTTTGTATTAGATTAGATTAAATAAGATAAAATTGACATTGGTCACCACCCAATGAGTTTGTTTTTAATATTGTTGTTGATGTTTAATTTATAGACATTATAAATTGTGTTGATAATGTCCAAAGGTTATGTTGTAAACAAAAGTACCGTGTTAAACATTTTTTCAATCGCTGATTGTTTCAATAATCCAATGGATGTGCATGTTTCCCGGTCCTCCCCTTCTTATTCAGTTGTAAGATGGCTATTACCCAGGATTGGCTCTGGTTTCCATATTTGTAGATCTATGGCGCTGGTGTTAGCCTTATTAATCATAAGAAATCAAAGTTACAGTAAGTTATAGTTGAATATTTTGTATGAAAATCGGCTTACACAGCAATTATAGTATTTTGGGCAAATTATCGCCTCAACTATATTATCATCCCAACTAAAATCTGGAATTACACCAAACAAGAGACTTGATTTTTCGTACATGATTTGTATATGTTTGGCTCTCACCTTGTTGTGCTGGTTCAACGTCACATCAGAACATGCGTCACAATGTTTCGCCAAGATACTTAACTGGAGACTACTTGTCTTTAGTTATTCAATTGTCCCATACTTCCAAGATCTTACTACACTTGGTCTTACCATCTCGCACTTCTGCATCTTCTCAGAAATCGAGGCAAACACCTTTTTGTGAAAGTGTTGGTCGGCATTTTTGCAACAAGTTCCTTCCATTGTACCCTTCCAGCTTAGGTATTATCAGCGACGTAATTCATCCTTCTCCTCAATACACTGTTTTTACCTACACCGCCAAAGATAGTTCTAAGTATACATCGCTTGAAAACTTCAAGTGCTTGTAAATCCTTCTCAATTACGTCTTAACTCCCTAGAGATATACCGGTATTATCAACGTCCATAGCAAGCACGTCATCCGGCAATAATGCGTCTCCGAATCTCTCTCATCTCAAATTAAATATCTCTTATTCTCAGATTCATACAGTTCCTCGATTTCATCTCCATCAGTTGTCACAGTGTGGACTATGTGAGCTCTTTTACGCTCGGTTCCTCCTGTCAATTGATATTTAGTCTTCGACCTTACATCTTTAACCCAATCTTTTCTGCTTCACTTTTCAGATTGTACTGATCAGCAACCACCTGGAACGGTTTTCTAAAAATGTTCACATTGTTAACGAAACAGATCAAACCGCTGGATTTATTGAAAATCGTACTTCGCACTTTTAGCACTATAGGTGCATGCCAAAAAAATCAGGTCACTTAGTAAGGATACAGCTGAGCAAAAGCAATGAATGAAACTAGTCCTCGACATGAATATCTTCTCATATTAAATAGTTATCTGAAGTCTTTCCATAATAAAAAATATACTTATTTGATGATCCTGGCATGGTATGCCTATTTTTCATCTTTTCAACCGATCTCACCAATATTCCTTGTCTGATGAAGAAATACCAACAATCAATGGAAAACTAGCGATTTAAAATTAGTTCACTGCTATGGTCCCAAGTATGTCCTAGAGTATCTCATTAATTCGCTTTGCGGTACTAGAATCTTTGTTATTGTTTTGATTTGCTGTGTTATTTTGATTGATTGATGTATCAATTTTTGATATATCAGAATTTTTCAATCGGGTGAAGTTCCGGTGAATTAGATGGGTTCATATTTTTTGGCACATAATTGTCTCTGTTGGCTCGGTACCACTCCAACACGTTTCGAGCGTAGTTGCAGGATGCTGGATCAGGCCAAAACAGAGTTGACCCTTTGTGCTCCCTTATGAATGGCGCTTCTTAAGGCACTCTTCCGTGTATATCGCACCGTTGATTGTACCGGAAGTGATTAATCGAGCACTTATTTCACCACATCCGCAAATCGCCTGCCAGATCAGGAATTTCTTTGCAAATTTCGATAATTTCCTCTATCGAACTTCCTCTGGAACATAAAACTTGGACTTGACAACGAAATATTTTTGCCCAGGAAGTTGACGGAAGTCGGCCTTGACATAAGTTTCGTCATCCATTACGATGCAGCACGATTTGGTGAGCAACTTCGTGTAAAGTTTCCGGGCGCGGGTTTTTACAGTGATGTTTGGCTTTTCATTCCGGTTTGGGACTTTTTGCAACTTGTTAACATGTAACCCAGCACGTTTCATGGTTTTCTGCTCAAAACCGACTGACACGTTGGACTTTTTAGCGACATCTTGAATTGACATGTTTGGACGGTTCTTGAACTGTTGCACCACTTTCCTGGCCATTTTACTGTCCATTGGACCACTTTTACGACCACTCCATTCCTTCCTTCGGGCACTCAGACGTTCCTTGAAGGTATTTGCAATTCCAAGCTTTTTAGCGATCCATCGGTGGGACGCCTCCGGATTTTGATTGTAGGAGCACACATTTCTTGTTTCGGCGACATGACTGGAACTACAGTATGAATATAAAACTTGACAATTGTAAACATTTACACTATGAATAAGATTTACTCAAATTTTCAGGTTTTTACTCATACGGTTTAAACGTTACAGAAGATTTGAGGTGTGCCATTTTTATCGAATAGACACTTTAGACACAGCTCAATCAATTCTCTGAACCACCCTTCTGCACACTCTAACATCTTTTCGAATTTAGGAGTTCAAATTCCTTCTTTAACAGTTCCTAAGGAAAATATCGAAAATTGCTTTGATTTTAACAACTTTTCGCCCAACCTCGTGCACGTCATTGACCAGTACGTCACTAATCGCATCTCGTTCCAGTTGTGCTTTAGATATCGATTGCAGCAGAGCCGTAGATGTGGAACGGTGCCGGAGCCTTGCACCAAGAGCCAGGTCAGAAATCCAAAACAGGAGCAAAGCTCTTTGAACGCCAAAAGTTGCCTTCACCTTGCTGCTGACCTGGGGACTGTATCTGTCTTACTACTGACTGCCACTCTAACGTCGGATGGAATTGGGCCACTGACTGCCTCGAGCCAGATGATAGAGCTGCAGCTTCAAATAACATCAACATACCTACCTAACCTACCTGGACAGCAACAGAAACAATAACAATGTGCTCCCATTGCAGAAATGGACAATTTTTTGGTTGAGTGGATTATTTACTTTGGAGTTTTGATGAGCAGTAATCTGGGCTATTTTTAGACAGTAACGGTCGATTTTAAAATTCCTAAACGAGGTTGGTGTTTAAACATGATGCGTGGTGGGTAGTCACATTTTCTTTCAAATTCTTCCTACTTTCGATGAAGAAAATGCGCAAGATGATTTTTTTAAATCTAAAAACACTCCATTACTGGAGATATTTGGCATTCAATTTGAGTTCCGATCGTTCGTAATGCGCAAATGTAAATGGAACTTGAATGAAGTGATCCGTATCTGGCGAAATTTCCCGCAGGCGTTGGAAATGGTGGCCAAGTTGTTTGTCGTTGGTGCAGTCAGTATGTGGCAACATCGCCCAACGATGGGCGCTACGACGTGACCGTCCACCGTGATGCTATGGCCCTACAATTTGTGGAGGCTTTTTTCTGCATAGATTCATAGAGGAATCATCGAAAAAAGGAAAGAACATTCGACTGCTTACGTCGTTCATTTACGGGGGGGTATATTGAAAGCAGCTTATCTGTATTTCTTCTAGTTTTTTTTTTGGAAAGCTCCATGGCGTGTCAGCTGACAAGAATGCAAACTAGTGTTTTGCCTTGAGAGTTAAATAACCCATGAGTTGATTCCATAATGAATGTTGGGAGCTATGGAATTTAACCACACTTTGAGTACAAAGGTAACGTTTAGTTTCTCCTTTGAAAGGTGTTACAAATAGCCGTGAACTTTTTTTTTATAGTGTTGTAATTGTAACACTAAGTGAGCTCAATTTTTAATGTATTAAATTGCGTTTAGAACTACGATTCCAGCAGCTGGTTAGGCAACAACACTGCATCGTGCAATGTAACATCGTAGTTATGATTTTTGTGCCTTATTCCACGTGCCAGAAATAAGCGTCTCCCGTCTGCAGGATGTATATTCTCTTAGAGTATCCGTTCAATGAAAATAAATTTAAATCCTATAAAATCCAGAGGATTTTTTGTTTATGTTTGCGAATCTGATTAAATTGGTAATCAATATTAAATTATCTTAAAGGTAAATTGTCGAACTCAAACCTTTATGGGAGTATGTGGCGGGACAATCATTATCATCGTCATCATCATCATCATCAATATACACACTACCACAATGTCATGTAAATTTCTATCTCCTGAGACCGACACATGCAAGCGTCCTTTAGCACATAAGAATGAGTTAAAAGAGATGAGAAAATCAATTCAATCAAACACATCTTTTGTCGAATTGCGTATGTGTCAGTTTGAGGAGACATAATTTTACACGAAATCTTATTTTACGTTCCCCGACTTTTTACAAACATGAATTACGTCTCGTGTAAAATTCATAATTTCTAAGTGTGTATGATAAAAGGAGCCTCGTAGGAGACAAGTGCTTGAAAAGGTTGTGGGTACCTTACATGATTACATTTAATCGTGATTTATGATTATTCTTTGAACTGTTTTAGACTTCTTGCAAGGATGCCTTCATAGTAGACATGACTTTTACGTAGAGACTTTGGATTCAATTCAAGAAATTGAATTCATATTAAACACATACTTTGAATTTTTTTTAACTAAGAATCCATATACAAGTCTCCATAATATTTTTATTCTTAATAGAAAATTTGTTTTTTTTTTTTATCAGGGAAATCGTAACAACATGGTAAGCATTTTTATAGTGTCGAATTGAAGTGTCGAAATGAGTTTGGGTTATACCAAAATGTTTTTTGTTTTAATTTACATAGATTCTCTTGAAAACCCATTATTATGGCAGCCACTCATATTTTCAATTTGAATTATACTAGTTTTGAATGCACAAAATGTGCATTCAATAGGTTTTTGTATGAAAAAAAAATCAGAATAAACGATCAAGATAAACCTTCAAACTCGTCAGAGGACTTGATAGTTGCCGAGAACTCTCATACAAACCCTCTACCACACAATGATAATACATAAATTGCCATTAATAATGATTTTTAATAGTACGTTCTCTTGTAAAAGCTGGCATAATAATGATACTATATAATAAGAAACAAACGAGCCCGAATTTAAATACTTTCGCTGGTCAAAGTCTACACATTTTTTCACGATATTAACCCTCCGCATCAAACAGTTATTTCCCCTCTCAGCGACGTACATCCTATTTTTTTTGGAGGCAGGAGACTACTTATAACGTTTGCATTAAAAAAATGGACTTTCTTCGCATGGTGATAAAAAAAAAGCTAAGACAGATAATTGCTTTTGATTTCCCATGGAAGCTAATTATTTAAGCTTACTTGCAAAAAAATTCTACGCCCTTGCGAACGGCCTTCCGGCAGTTAACTGGAACATTCGCATTGGCGGACGAAAACATGCGTGTAGGCATGTTTTTGAGTTCTTTCTTTGTTTTATTTATCAATTCCTGCTCAGTTTTCGCGACAAAATTGTTGGAGTAGATCTTACGCTTCAGGTAGGCCCAGAAATTCTCGATGGGACGCAGCTGGGGGACGTTGGGCTGGTTCGCCGACTTGGGTACCACATCGATATTCAGCCGCTCCATCTCCTTCAATGATCGCTTCGAATAGTGGGCCGACGCCTGATCCGGTCAGAACACCGCGTCTTCGGCCTTATGGTATTTCTTGATGAACAACGCAACTTCCAGCAGGCATTTCGCACTATAGATTTCCCCGTTCACGGCCAGTCCGGAGCGAAAGAAGAGAGGCTTTGACATCCCCGTTCTCGCTGATTGTCAGCCACAGCAGCAACTTCTTGGGGAACTTCCTTCGTGGGAGAAGTAAAATACGAAGTGCCCTGCCAGTCGTTGCCATTCAGAGTGAGATAGGTCTCGTCGTCCATCACCACCGCCACGTCGCGATTCGCCGGGAAAATCGAGTTGACCATCTTATTCAGCCGCTGCCGCTGCGTCATTGCCTGCAGCTCCGAAATCAGTGGTCGCGACTTCCGCTGCCTGACATGTATGTTCATGTTCGCCAGGTACTTTTTCACTGTTTGGCCGGTTGAACCGACATCCCGGCCAAGCGCACGCAGCGATGTAGCCACTTTTCCCTCGCTCTTCCTTTTCAGCATCCTTTGGAGCTTCTTGTCGCTCAGGGTCGTCAGCCGTCCGGAACCGGGCTTTCTTTCGAAGCTCTGATTGTTGTCTAATAGTGCCAAGAGGTTGTAGATGCCGGAACGGGCGTATCCGGCGTCCACAACGCACGATGTCCATTTTCGACGCGGCGGGGAGCCGTTCTTTGAACGCGCACACTTCTGAACGGAGTTGCTTCACTGTTTTTGCCACCACGGTTAGAGTTCGACTGATAGAGCTGTCAAATTTTGTCTGTTGACTCATGGGTTACTATGATTGATGCTGCATGGGTTGTTTTTTCAGTGCGGGTGAAGGTAAACTCATGAAAAATCGGCAATTTTTGTCCATTTTTTTTAAAAATGAAAAAGTTGGTGGAAAGCCGGGGTGGAGGTTTTTTTCTCGGGTTGGGAAAAAAAAAAAAAAATTTTTTTTGAAAAAAAATTTTTAAAATATTTTTAGAAAAAAAATTTCCCCCCCCTTATTTTTTTTTTTTGTTCGCCTCTTGGTGGGGAGAAGAGGGTGTTTGTTTTTTTTTGGGAAGATTATTTTTTTTTTTTTCCGCTTTGGTCTTTTCTTTTTTTTCTGAAAAAAAATTTTTTTAAATATTTTTTTTAAAATATTTTTTTTTTTTTTTTTTTTTTTTTTTTAAAAATACACTCTTAAAAATAATGAAAAAATTACGAGTGATGTAATCTTGCTGCACGTAAATACCTAGAGAATTAAAGATAAATATGACACAAATGTATGTTCTATTTGATGTATTGTTAAATCCTAACTTGAATCCCAAAATAATAAATACCGTCACACTCAAAATCACGTTCTGGATGCTACATTTACAACAGCTTCTGGAATATATTTGATAACCTCAAATCTAAGTCCAAAATGCGTTGCAAAATAACCACTAGCCTTAGTACTGAGCTTTGAAAGCCTGAAATTTACATGATCGTTGTCTTTGCTTTTCATAACAACATCAGACCTGTTTTGAACGCAGTCGGTTTCACGCGCCACGACAAGTCACAAATTAAAATTGGTTCTATTCCGTGAGAGATTTTAAAACGAGTTGAACATTGTTAAACATTGTTAAATATTAAATTATGTTAAAAATTTACCATATTGAATTTCATTGCCCGTGAATGAAATGCTTGCAATTTAAAGTTGCAGACTTTCAAAATAAAAACGTGTCCATTTGATTATAATATCCATCAATCTGAACATGGCGACAACTTCTAGCATTCGTAAAATATTTTTTGACGATGGCCAACGACCGGGGTTTGCACTGATTTAATTCAAATGTTCTCAAGCATTAGAAAATGAACGAACAACATTATTCCTACAAGATAAAATTGTGCTTATTTTCACCTCTACAAAGCATGGCCTTGAACAATCTTTTGTGTTGCTAAAATTGATTACCAATCTTGAATTTTTCTGATGGTAACTAAAACTAGATCCTTGAGATCAAAACGGGCATAATGAAGGATTCGTTTTTGCATTTTTAGTAGCAGCATTTGGAAATTTTAATTTTGTGTTCCTCAACTATTTCGGATTTTGTTGGGTAATTGACTCTTTTGCAACAACCAACTCGTTCGACATTTCGAAATAATTCTAAAAAGTTTCCGAGATTCACGAGTCAAAAGGTGCCGATTCCTGTTGGCGCTGGGTGAATATTAAGATGAATGATTGGTTCCAGATAGTGAAGGTTATTCCGAGAGTCAAAGTGTCGTTTGTCACTTTCTCACAAGAGACATACCTCACTTCAACTCTCGGAATAACCATCAGTATTGAATTCCGCGGCTGCTTCGTGCTGTTTTATGGTAGACGATGTGGAGGATTTCCGTCTTGCTGAATCAGTCAAAACTGGAAATTAATTTCCATGGAAATTTCCTTTTTTAGGAGGAAGCTCTCATACGCGTAATTATGACTGTTTGACTGGATGAGAGTACGGCACTAGCTGACATAAAGGATCGGTACTGAGCGGTATCTGCCGCTCCAGCTCAACTCTATTTTAACAACGATTTTGGGCCTGAATAAAGCATTCCAACCGGCTGAAAACCCTGAAACTCCATTGCTAACAGGTTTCCTACGACAGGACTCTCTACAAGTCCCAATGCAAAAAGTTCGCGTTTCTTAGTCAGTTGAGCATCGTGTCCTCAATTAATACACTTGTTCGGAACGAAAGTATTAAAAGGAAACGAACTTCCATGGTTTCTCGCAGATGATCATCAAAAACCCATCAGAATGTATTCCATCAGTTCCGCGAAACGATACAGTAAGTGGATTAAAAGTCTGGAAACGCCGGAAGACGATGTTGAAATCAAAATGTTCCGAACAACTAGACAGGATGTTGAGACGTTCATTATAACATCTTCCCGATTGGCACCGGAGGAAGTGCAGAAGATGAAATTGAAAGAGAAAACACCGTTGCGTTTAGACTTAGAACTTCGTACCTTTGTTTTTTTTTTTAATAAGTATCATTCATTTTGATGGCTCAATCATATTAGTTTTAGGTTAATTTGGTAATAACATGTAGTTGAAGGGCATGAGGAATATAGATAGAGAAATCAGGTATCTTTGAGTATCTGATGTGACTTTATATATAATGTCAGAATTAGTGCACTGTACAGCAACTTTGTGTATAACGTTCAAACCAGCAGTAAAAACAATTGTCATTTGAATTTCCCAGTTTTGAACTGGAACAAAGCTAAAATATTTAAATTTTAGAAGGGTTACATTATTCAGGATTAAACGAGAGAATATCCTGGATCTTTGCGCTGGATTTCAATACAAACAATAGAACTGGAACAATTTTAGGTGGAGTTTTACCTCTGCTTGTTTTCTGTTCACCCAGGTCGAGGGAACCTGTATTAGAGCTCCATTTACCATGTACTGGAAGTAATATCTCAGCAGAAGAAATGATACACGTTTTGCCGAGTTGAAAAATCCCTAATATCCCGCACCCAAGCTCGCGCAATTTCTAAAGGTCGTATAGGTTTCACAAGCTTTTTTTAGACTTTGTATTTGATTGCGTAAGGTGTGAGATGTTTGGGATTTTTCAGCTTGGCAAAACTTGTGTCACTCTTCCTCTTGTGTACCTATTTCAATTTACCCCAAGGTGTGTAAACTTGTGGTGCTAGTTGAAATGCTTCAAATACCTTGGAAAAATCATATTTGTAACTGGGATTTTATATAGCATCTTTCTTGCTAGCCTTCATATGCTTTCAAAGTGCACAAAATTCAATGTATGGGAAATACAACTTTTTGATGAAGACTCAAGCAACGTGTAAAACATATGTGTTAGCAAAATCACGCATGATAAAAATAAACAAAGCTATGAAAGCACGTAAGGCTTATTTTAACAACATGTCATAGCTGTGACAATATGTGTTAACGTATCTAGTATACTGAAAAAAAAATCATAGGGATGGATTACTTCCGCTAGAAGTTCACCCTTCCTTTTCAACTTACCCATAATGATCGTAACACTTTAGCCATATTCACAAAACTTCAGCAATAATCAAAGAACTTCATAATATAGTTCGCAGAAATTCTTCAAACTTCGTAGAGCTGCTGCAAAGTTGAACTTACATCTTTCTCAAAATATCAGTTTAGTTCAAAGAACTTCAGTGTTCAGAATTCCACCATTGCCAGCTGAACTCCATAATGTTTAAAAAAAAGCTATGATAAAGTTCAAAGAGCTTAAGAAAAATAAAAGAGAACTTGAGCAAAGTCAGTAATATCGTAATTTTGTTTTCAGACTTACCGAAAAACGAGCGTGCGATCCACTCGGTTGTGCACTTTGCCCTTGTTGTTGTTTTACACCATTTTTTTTCAGCTGCCTAAACAAATTTCGAACGCTCTGGATTCCGTTCCAAATTCGGAACAAAATAAAGCGTATGATAGTTTTTTTTTACATCGAAACTGTTCGAAAATGAAATTTGGAACGCACCGGTGAAAATGGAAAATTTCGTTTGGTCTATTTAATTGTCAAAATTTAGAATAGACTACGACCGCTGAAAACGGCCTAAGAGTGTAGATTTGATGGATTAATAGAGTAGTGCTAACAAAAAAATTGAGGTTTTCAAGAAAATAGTTTCACATTAAAATTATATTTTGGCTGTTCGGTCTCAAAAGAAGTAATTAAAGTCTTATCTTCTGTAAAATCAGCTTTAGTGCGTTATTGAGAATTGGCTGGCTTTTCTAATGAAGAACCATCATTACACTTTGTGAGTGGTCCTAACGGCATTTTTACCGGTGGTTTAAAAAGCTCCAAAGTCGGTTTTAAGTATAGTCTAAAATATTGTTCATTTTTCCATTGACTGGAACCACCATCACACTTTGTAATTGGCTCTGAAAGCGCCCTTACTGTTGATTTAAATCGGGTGGTTCAAAGCGGGCATAGTTTTGAAAAAAGCTTGTTTCCCCAATAATAGAAACCACCATCACATTAATCTAAAATCGGTTCTAATATGTAAATAACTTATTACACGTTCCACGAATTTAGCATATTGATAACCTAACCGAAACATGCTACGAAACCAATCCTTCTATCCAACTTTCCAGTGATTTTTCGTGGAAATGCAGAGGGCTTCTTATGATCCTTAACTCTAGAATTTGAGTCTGGGTAAGTTGTCACAATAGTTGATGAAGTTTTATAGGTGGCTCAATCTTGATTTCCTGCTCAGTATGAAGCACATTGCAGCCAAGTTACCTGGATATTTTCTTCGATTTTCTATTTGGATCTAATATTTTCCTGTGATGGCATTCTTTCTTTTAGTCGGAAATGTATTACATTCATTTCGATTCCAACGCCATCAACCAGGAAAGTTTTATACTTGCGTTTAGGGTCAACATGTAGACTACCAAGAATGTAACTTCTATCAGCATTTCTCTTGCCCAGAATGCACGTTCAACAGAACCAAACCCTCCATCTCCTGAATATGGGCATCGAACACTTTCCGGCGGAGGCGATGGTCTAGCGTCTGGTTGCTGGCTATTAGCAAAAAGCCTACAAGCAGAATAGGCGAACATGACGCAGATACTGTAAAGCTGCCTACAACTGCCAGCGCCGCTGCAGAGTTTGTTTGAACTTTTCGCTGGAAATGGCAGCAACCAGTCGGTTAGATCTCACTCTTTGCAGACAGCTCTGTCGGATATTAATTTTTCAGCTCCTCCTGTCAAGGGACACTTTTGCTCTTGGTTCCGGTAGTGTGTTTGGATAGTTAAGAACGGTTTGGGCCGGTCGTTCGTTAGCTAGCTGGCCACTTCGGTTGGTAGGTTTTGTGTGCTCGTTTGTTGGATTTCGATATTTAAATAGCGCTTGTGATGCTGCTGTCGTTGCTGCACTCACTGCAAGTAAGTGGCAACTTGGGATAAAGATAAAGCACCCAATGGAGTAAGTTTATGCAACGAAAAAGAAATAGTCTCTACATAAACAGTGAACTTGAGAATTTGAAATTCAACTAAGAGAAATGAAGCATGCCACCTTATATTGTTGATCGAATCGAAAGTCACTTTTTTAATAATCGAATTATGGAATCAGTTAGCATGTTTTTCTAGCGGATTTTTCACACCTACAATTATCATTTAAAAAACAAAGACTTTCAATACATATGCCTATTAATGTATCTCCATGGGTACGAACGTGTTTACCAAAAATTTTCATTTTGTAATACATTAATTAAATTGTTATTTGTTTATGGCAAATAAAAAGAAATTCTTTCAAATAATCTTTTTTTTAACGGCACTTAGTTCAGCTCCATTCGGGTCTCATGTCACCGAGCCCACAAACAGCCCAATTTCTGGGAATTTCCTGACAAGTATCGCGTACAGTGCGACGAGGCAAAAACTCGAATCGGCGGACCCATGTGTTGTCGCGGAATTAAAAGCTTCACGTCCAACATCAACATGGTCCAAATTGAAGAACACTTCGTTGAGCTTTTTTTTCAGACCTTTTTTTTTTTTCTGCCTACCCAATAACGTATTGATTGACGGTCCACATGTGGGGCATCGAGTGTAGCCTTGGGAGAAATAGGAACTCGTTTCCGTTGATGAGTGTCACGCGACGAAAGTAGCTTCAGCGAAAAATACCGACGTCATCCAAGACTTTGCTTTTTGGTTAATATTTCCGTTGGCTTTTGGTTTTTCTTTCTTTTCATCGCAGAGTAGTTCTTCATGTGAGTGGTTAAACGACGCACTGAGGAAAATGCAAACGTTGGTGCCCAAACACAAATAAAGACGCGGAATGTGGGAGCTAAGTTTGCTCGCTGAAAGAGAATTGAGTTTTGTTTCTTTCACTGAGTTGTAGAAATGAACGTTTTTCCTCAAATGGAATCTGTTGCTATGCGTCTCCGAGAAAATTGCGTAAGATGAGAGAGAAGAAGTTTACTGATAAGAGCATCGGTTTTGTTTCCTGTTGTTGGTGATGAATGTTGGAGGTGAAGATACGAAGTAAATGCCATGCGCCAGAAATCATATGTTTGGATTTACTTGGGTAATGTCTGATGATGTTAGGGTCAATATTAATCTGAACATTTATTTACAAAGCTTAACAGACAAAACCCTTTGATAGTCGTAAGTTTCAGCGAAAGGCCCTTTATGCTCGGACACACAGGCTTATGCGCTCTTGCAGGCATGCAAATGGTCAAATGGGACTCAGACTGTTGTATTTTCTGACTCTGCGAGTTGTTTATCTGCAGGTTGGAGACACTCGTGGCTGTTGGAAATGCAACAGTACACTAACGTCACCTTTGTCTGGGTACCAGGGCACGCAGGTTTACCTCGTAATGAGGCCGCTGATAATCTGGCAAACCAGGGTTGTCATGCTCAGCAAGAGGATATTCCCATACCCTACAGCGACGTTACCCACTGGATGAAGCGGACTTCTCGATGCGCATGGGACGAGCCTCAAAAAACCATGATGCGTTCCTACTTCGTATCAAGAATACGACACAAGAGTGGAAGGATCCTAATCCTCGGGATCATAAGATACTGACTTGGCTGAGGATATGGCATACACGGCTCACTCATAGTACTCGTTTAAGCAGCAGTCTAGCCTACTGCCAAGGATGTGGAGTGTAATTAGATTTAATCATCTATACGAGAAACTGAGACTGAATTTAAGAACAGCTTTGGGCAATACAGTATGAACTATAACAGTATCTAGAAGTTAGAAATTTATGATTGGATATGTGATTTGTTCATTTTATAAAGAGGACACATTGTTTTGCAGATGTTATATTTGTTAGTAATCCAATTCGAAAACGGTTTTATGTGTAATAATCACTGTTATCTCTGTATTACGGAAAAAATATGATTTTCATCAAAATGCTCCTAGATACGAAACTGAGGCACTTTTTGACGAATACCCTTCATTAGCCTTTCCGAAGTTCTCTGTGACAACTTTCGGCTAGCAGATGACCACTTTTGTTTGAACTCATTGACAGATTGTGCCTCTCTGCCATCCTCTCGGAGGTGCCGCTTGATTGTTGCCCAGTAGCGCTCGGTCGGGCGCAATTCAGGACAATTTGGCGGATTATCCTCTTTTTGCACAAAATTGATACCGTCTTCCTTCATCAGATCCAGCGTAGCAGAAGCGTAGTGAGCGGATGCAAGATCAAGCCAGAACAGTGGGTGGACGTTGTGTTCTAGGGTAGGGAACGGCTTAATCAGGGGTGACTGTTTTAATCAGTTGTTAGGCAATAGGTCTAAAACTCCCACATTTTCCAAATTATTTCACTTTTAATGATACGATCATAAGCTCTATCTATCGGGCTAAAGATTTGATGTATAAATCAAGATTGATTTCCAATTAATTACTGTCATTTTGAAGATTTAAAATACATCATCTAGAAAACCATCGGTTTCCTATCTGCTGAAGAAGTTCGCTAAAATTTTGCCTTTGCGCATTTTTCATTTGATCGCGTGTACCGGGAGGGCAAGTCTTCATCAGCTCTCTCTCACATTTAGGCTCGTTGCCAGAATGTGATGTTGATAATTGAGTTTGAATTTATTTCATATTTAGATGATCTGAAATCACTATTTATTTCATGTTTCTTCCAGTCATTTGAAGTTGATCTATGCTTATGATTATATTGTCCATCATCTGGCACTATCATATGCAATAAAAAATATGTTTCGGAGCTGTCCAATAGTACTCAACGATAAATAATGCTTCGCTGTTGAGCGGCAGCTATGGCATCACTGTTGCTTTTGAGAGAGCCCATGTTTCCTCTCTTCTTTGTTAACCATGGATATAGCGCACCGGTTTTGTAACGTGAAGCCTGCTGTCTCTTACATTTGTTTTGTTTTTAAACGAAGCATCCCGTTTGTCGTCACAGTCGCTTTGGCTAACATTTGCGTGAGAGTAAATGAAATAAGAAATACACATTGCCAATCTAAAGATCAATGACAAACTCAAAGTTTGTCGTGTAGGTCTGTCTCATAACCTGCTAGTAGACGAGTTTGTGATCGTAGCAATCGACATGTTTTGGTTGATTGTTCTCGAGAGCGGATGGGTAAAACGAAGGAGCGGGTTGAGGAAATTGACGTTTGCAGCAAATCGTGAACTGGCCTATTTCAGTTCGCCTTCGCACACATGCACGGAATCGCACTAGTACAACATTGTTAGTTTATGTACAGATTGGGGAGCTGAAGAAAACATTTTCTTGATCGGAACTTGATCCGCATGCTTTTAAAAAGTGCCTGCAATTGGGAACTTTATTCCATGGCTATGAAATTTTTAGAGTCTAATGCTCGTTGCTGAACGTATGTTCCGATAAATCAGAAATAAGCAGAGGGATTAACGTCTAAATATTGGCAGCTCCCATACAAATGAAATACAAGTTTCTGCATACAACTCGAGAACGAATCAAGCATATGGAACCAAATTTGTTATGTGGAGGTGTTTGGGGAGAGGAATGTTTTATGGTAGTTCGAGACTCCACCGCTCTGAAGGAGGGGGGTCCACATACAAATGCAACTGAAATTTCTGCATAACTCGAGAACTACTCAAGTTAATGGAACCGCATTTGGTAGGTAAAGGTTTTTGAAGGCAAGAAATGTTTCTATTGTGGTTTGAGACCCCTCCGCCTTCTGATAGAGGTGTATTCCATACAAAATGAAACACGAATTTCTGCATAACTCGAGAACAAACTCAAGCAAATTGAACCATATTTGGCAAGTGGTGGTTTTTGAAGCAGAGAAATATTTCTATGGAGGTTTGAGACCCTTCGGCTTTTGGAAGATGAGACTCCCATACAAATGAAACATTATTTTTAGCATAACTCGAGAGCCAATGAAGCAAATGAAACCAAATTTGCATGTTGAGGTTTTTGTAGGCAATACATATTTTTATGGTAGTTCAAGCCCCCTTCCCCTTATGAAGGGGTCTATGTACAATTGAGCTGTTTAATATAAGAATGGTAATTTATAAATAATCTTAAGGCATCGATTCTGCAAGGATTGGAGTTTTCTTAATTTTGACTTACTAGCTCTACCCCATGAAATAATTAAATATTTCAAATGAGAATGGATATGTGCACAGTAAAAACAAAGCAAAGCTTTTCGGGGGAGAAAATTACGAACAAGTCTTAAAATTCCACACATAGAGGAAACATTACTTGCCAGCTAATTTATGTGATAGTTCCACGATAAGGTAGAATCCAGATATATGCCAGGATATTTAAAGTAGTCAACTTTCTCATAGCGTTCATAGCTAAAATGGGAACTTGTGGAAGAACTTTCCTTGGTGATCGAAAGATCATATACTTGGTCTTTTGCAAATTTAATGAGAGGAGATTAACTGAGAAATATCCTTGTAGCAATCGTAAATCCCCTTTCATATTTGAGATAATTACATGCAAGTTAACATGCGGGTAAAATAAAGCCGTATCGTCAGCAAATAACCTTGGTGTTCCAGCAAGCATTAAATTACTTATATCATTGATAAAGATAAGAAAAAGTAAAGGGCCAATGTTACTTCCCTGTGGAACTGCAGTCTTAATTTGTCTTTTCGAGCTTATTTCTCCGTCGTATGAGACAAATTGATTTCTGCTGCTCAAATAACAATGGATAATGCTATTAGCAATGCCATATTAATCTAATTTTCTGAGTAAAATTTCATGGTTTAGAGTGTCAAATGTCTTTTTCAGAAACCAAGAAACAAGCCACTCACTATTTTTTTTGGAATCTGTTTCTTCTAAGTATTTGATCCACAAGCTCAGCTATAGCTACAGTGGTACTATTTCGAAAACCATATTGCAAACTATATAGTGTGTTATGTCTGTCTAAAAAAATTATCAGGCGTTTGATTAGAAGCTTCTCGAGTATTTTGTGGAAAACTGACAAGGTTGATATGGGTCTATAGTTATCAGTTTGGCTCCGATCTCCTGACTTAAAAATAGGTACCACTTTAGAAGTTTTGAGACAATCCGCATACGAACCTGTTTGAATCATCAAATCAAATGGCTCAGATAGAATTCGTGAAAGACAATCAGCATTATTATTAATTAGTTTAGTAGGAATATTATCGAATTTTGTTAGGTGTCAGATCATTTATCACTAGTTTAACTTCATTTTCAGATGCTGGATGTGGAAAAATTGAGTCAGCAATAGGATTTATATTACGTAATGGATTATCCCCTGTGACATTTATTTTGGCAGCCAATTTTAAACCAACTGTTGAAAAATACTCATTGAACGCTTCACAAATAGATTTAGAGTCAGTTATAGCAATGGTCAATGAGAATTTAGATTTGTTAGTAGATTTACCTAGTATTGAATTAATTTTCTTTCACAGTTTGGAATGTGGCGTGTTGTTTAGAAAGTTGTAAAAATAACTTTTTTTTGGCTTGTTTTTTAGCTGCATCTAATTTTTTTCAAACATGTTTGAATAGTTCCACTAATTGTATGTTATCTGGATCTCTGCGATGCATTTTCAAATAATTGCTCTTAATTTTCATCAGTGTGCACAGGCTAAAGTTCATCCAGTATGTATTTATGATTCGAGCTGTTTTAGTAACAGTTGTAGTACATTCTTTGAGGATAGTGTTGTATTTCAAAATTATATTTTCTATACATTAATTTTCATTGCAAACTGGCCCGATGCCTTCCAAGTACCTTTTGAACTCAGTTTCAAGTTTCTCACGGTTGATTATATTTTTCAGTAAAACCATTTCATTAGATCCAACATTCAGTTTAAATTCTGTTAAAATTAGGGAATGATAACTTAAATCACTAAAAATAGTATGATTGCAAAGACGAAGAACATCAGCCATTTTACATAGGACATGATAAAGGATATTTGAACTAACAGACCTGGTAACAAATGTATTAGAACATATAAAACCATAGGATTGCAAGAGATGCTTATATTTTAGGACTACATTATTGCTGGCCAAGTTCACCGGAACATTAATGTCACCTAATATCAAACATGGACGATTAATATTGCTTCTGATCAACCAACCTTCTAGCAGGTCATGGAACAAATTAAAATCATATAAAGGTGGACGATACAAACCGTGAACATCGTATAAACCACCATCTAACATTAATTTAACATAAATGTGATGAAAGCCATCACTAGAAACATTTGCAATATTGTTGTACTCAATTTCATTTCTAATATACATTACTAAGCCCCCCGATGAATTATTCTTGCTCGAAAAACTTTGATAGCCGTCAATCTGGTATATACAAGTAGTGAACAATTTCTTTCTTTAATGCATGTTTCTCCAACAATTCGCTTCAATTACACGATGAAGCAAATTCAATCAAAATTGAGTAAAGCTTCTGTTTTTCATCGAGTTACAAAAGTGTCCTCTTTATAAAATGAACAGTCCTTAGGGGTATGTTTTTGAGTTTAAGCTGACATTGAAAATACGAATCGGTTGAAATCATGAATTTTCATGCAATGAAGCAAACATTTCATATCATGTGATACTAAGAAAAAGTTGACCTAAATTTTCAAATAATTTAAGTTTTTTTTAATCTTTCAAACAACCACTTTGGCTTGATTATAAGACTATCGATTCATCCCCATAACATCGCGAATATTACAGGGTGATTTAAACAAAACCGGAATTCACCTACTTCCACCTCCCGCTGCTTTGCATATTCCATTTTTGCGAGGTGAGTTCCCTTCGCTCTACCGGAGAGCATGAACTCACCTCTTGAACGTCTATCTGCTCGATAGCCGCTGAACGGTGTATGTGTGTGAGGCTGCAGATCCTTCTTTATCGCCGACAGTGGAGCGCATTTTCCGGGGAGCATATCACGCACTGTGCTCCAACTGCTGGTCTCAGTTTCGTTTGACACTCCGAAAAGTGAACAAAGCAGCGGCCGAGTCTCTCGACAGTAAGCGTGTCCCGTTTGCTTCCCTCCCCCTGGAGCAGTATGTGCAGCAGCCCTAGAGGAACAGATAATGGAATGAAGGTACATGGTATGGCCCTGCGGTCGTTTTACTAATTAGTGTTGTATGCGGCAAGAACTCGGAAACGGAACGGAAAAAACTGTGTTCCCGGAAGTGTGTGTACGTGCGTTTGGACCCGTGGGCCAATTCCCCGAAAAAGAACAGTGTCGAAATTTGGAAGTACCAGTCTGGTAGCAGGCTGGAATCAGTGGATAACGATTTGAACAGGGAACGATACGTTTTTACTCTGTCGGTTTGTGGCAAAGAAAGGACATTGGAGCGGTTTTCGGATGTGATGTTTTCTCCTAGGGGTTAATTTTTGAGGAAAACTGGATTTTGGGGCTAAATCATGGGCCGCAAATGGAAGGAGAAAAGGCTTCGTTACGTATCCTGATCCAGCGAATAGCAATAAGTTGCTGTGGCAGTGAAGATTACTCTAACGAGATATAAAATGTGTTACAGAAGGAAAAACGATTGATTTTTTCCAACAAGAAATTTCCCTTTCTTTCTCTGAACTGCTTGATGAAAAAAAAAGCGTCAAAGACGATGGGATGGGTAAGCGCCAAGATGGTTTTTGACAGTGAAAAATTGTGAAAATTGTCTGCACACAGAGAAGAAGCGGCAAACAAGTGTGAGAAGAAGCAGTGGCAGCAATGAAATACGGGATTCCGGATTGTCTCTCGCGATTGAAGCTACGGAATTTCGCTCTTTTGGTGTAGTGATGTGGAGGTTTTCGAGATGAGAGCTCGCGGAGAGGAATCTCTTTTGATAACAAACGAGATGGATAAAGGAGCTGCATAAGAATTTAGCTTTCGGCGCTTTTCTGATCCCTCTGTTTTTCTTTCTTACCCTTGAAAACGCAATAATGATGTTTCTAGTCAAGGCATCGTGAAGAAAAACTATCGATCTCCGGTGGGGTCGGAGCTGACACCAAATAAGAATAAGGCGAAACAGAAAAGATTTGTATAAAAGATAAAACAATGTTTCAAAGTTGAAAGTTTCGAAAGGCAAATCTTCATATGTACACATAAATCAGTGCATGAAACGGGCAGTGCGTGGAAGACGAGGGTGGAGAAACCACGCGCACGGATTCGTGAGGATAAATGAAAGTTTGTTCGGTTCGGTGGAAAAAGCAATTTTCTCGTTGTACAGTGTTTCTGCGGGGATTTATTTTACGAGTCATGGACGTGCTTGTGCAATAAGTGTGGTGGCAGTGAAACACACAAAGTTGGAGATCCTTAATCTCCGGCACAACAGTGCAGTTTGCTCTTGTAGCCGACATTGTCCTGAGACGGCATCACTTTTGATTCGTTGGGGAGCGCAACTGCTGAGGAATTGCTGTGGTGCTGGATCGTGTGTGCCATCTCGTAAGTAGTAACAGCCAGTGAATATTCGGTTTATGCTGAGAGCGAATGTGGTGAGGGGGTCGAATGAATGCAGTGTTGCCAGGATCAAAGGGATGACGATTAATTGGAAGCGATTGTTTTTCTTCATTATCATACGTTTTTGAGTGTTGAAATGGATTTTCATGCTTTTAAAATGGATGCCATATATTCAGCCACAAAGATAAGTCGTGAAGAATAGGGAAATTTGTTGAGGTATATATACTGAATTTTTATATTACTGTCCCAAAATTGACGATTTAATGTGATATTCTACTAAATCTCTTAAGTCTTTGTTTTTGATTCTGGAACAAATAAGCAAGTGTTATTTTGTATTTTTGAAGATGCAAGTCGAACAAAACATAAATTTTGGACAAAACCGTACTAATCATCATCAATAATTGGTAGAAATTTAATTTATTGGTCATTCTTTAAGAATAGAAAAATCATATAAGGGAACAAAACCGTGAGCCCGGAAAAAGTTAATCATGAACGCATTTGTCTAGTCTTTGCTCAAACTATTTTTATTTGTACTGCACTGCAGAAAACTTCACAGTTGTCTAAACCCGGCCTCAGCTTATCTTCAATTTCTTGAGAACTAGAAGTTTGGTATTGTCTTATTGCTCTGCCATGATGGAGAGTTAGTTTTTAATTTTGTTCCAGGAACGCATGAAAATGTGTTGCAATTGCCAGGCCTAACAATCAGGCCAAACAATTTACGATTTTGCTTTATCATGAGTATATTTTTGAAGAACATTTATCGTGGACCTGTTTTGTATTGTTCATACTTATGTATTTATTTTTTTCAATTAAATGTTTTTATGTGTTGAATTTGCTTCCACATTTAAATTGAGATTATTCCAGTTGGCAACACAATTGAATAAATTTGTTTATTGTACAGTACCGTAGAAGATCATGATTTGTATAGTGGTTTGAGACTCCTACCTCTCTGGAAGAGGGCTCTCCCATACAAACGAAACACACATTTTTGCATAACTCGAGAACTAATCAAGCAAATAGAACCAAATTTGGCATGTGGAGAATTTTGAATGATTCTATGGTGGTTTGAGACCCCTTCCCATCTGGAAAAGGGGTCTCTCATACAAATGAAACAGAGATTTCTGCCTAACTCAAAAACTAATCAAGCAAATCAAACCAAATTTGGCATGTGGAGGTGGAGGCAGGTTATTTCGAGACCCCACTCCCTCTGAAGGAGGGAGGCTTCCATACAAATGAAACAGAAATTTCCGCATAACTCGAGAACTGATCAAGCAAATGGAATCAAATTTCCATTCCATTTCATTCCATCCCATTTTTTTATGGCATGTGTGGATTTTAGGAGGCAGGATTTTTCCTATGCCGGTTTAAAACCCCTTCCCCTTCAGGAGGGGGGGTGGCTTTCATACAAATGAAACTCAAATTTGTGCATAACCCGAGAACTAATCAAGCAAATGGAACCAAATTTGGCATGTGGGGGTTTTTGGAGGCAGGATTTTTTTATGGTGGTTCGAGACCCCTCCCCCTCTGGAGGGAGGGGAGAGGGGCTCTAGTATAAATTAAACAGAAGATTCTGCATAAATCGAGAACTAATCAAGCAAATGGAACCAAATTTGGCATGTGGAGGTATTTGAAGGCAAGAAATGTTTCAATGGTGGCTCGAGCTTTACCCTCTGGAAGGGGACCCCTACTCTCATACTAATTAAACTCAAATTTAATCCAAATATCAACAAAAGTAACAACATATCCAACAGCAATTCAGATATTTGTTGAAATGAAAAAAATATTATAGAATATTTTTTGAATTTTGTTTTTCAGATGAATATATCTGAGAACGAAATTACTTATGCCACGCAGCTACGTAAACAAAAATTAAAACTAAGAAAAAATTAAACTGTTTAATCGAAGTCACACAGAAGCAAACAACAATATTTTATTAAAACTAATTACGAAAAACAACCATAAACGCGCCAGTTCTATTAAATTTTCATTCATTTAGTTGCAACGCTCGCACCGGGTTCAGCTAGTATACAATATCACATATTTATTTTAATCAAACTATTTTTTTAAAGGTTTACTGTTTTGAAATAAATAGTGTTACATGACATGTTTGTTTATGTTTTAATTTTAATATTAAAAGTTCGTTTCTTATGTTTGCTCGAACGAACTTAATTGTTTTTTTTTTGGCTCTTTTCTTGAATCGGTTATTGCAATTGAAAACTTAGTTTAGTACATTTTTTTACAGTGTAAAAATCGAGTAATGCTATGAATGACGCTCTTAAAAATATTATAGGGGCCAGTAAAATTGAAAGCGGTTGGTAAATAGCTAGTTATAGTGCTCAGGAGAAAATAAATTTAAAATTAATTTCTAAATTTACTTGAGAATATTTTGAAATTTTTTGCAAAAGGAAATAAGTGGAACTGCAGATTATACCTTCAGATTACTAAAAAGGGTCCATGTTCTTAGGAATAGATACAAATATATCGTGTAATACATTAAACCTCATTGTGGGGGCGACCCCGGTGTAGTAGTTAACATCCATACCTCTCACGCCAAAGTCACGAGTTCAAATCTCACCCCCGAACAAATTACAAAAAATACCCAAAAAAGGTATTTGAGTGACTAAGACGGGAGATGAATCAGCCCAAAATTAAACCTCATTGCTAGAATAATGAATTTGTTCTTCGACAAAGATAAATTTTTTTTTTTTTGTACTGAGACTGATAACATATGGATCAGTTTATTTTGACGTACATTACCACTTACGGGGAGATATAGGGTAGTAAAATGAAAATCTAAACTTGAAGGATGTAAAAAGCAAGATATGATTTTGAGAAACAGTATTTTAGCCATAACATAGTAGATTTTCATGCATTTTGATGAGGGGTACACAAAACCCTGGACCGGTATGTTGAAATGAAAATACAAGCAAAAACCGAAATGAAATGAATGCTGCATTTAGTGATCTTTGAAGTTGTTATCATAGGTATGAATAGTCTGATGCTGTGCTGAATGTAAATAATGTAATAAATGGAAATGAAAACGTTATAAATCTACTTCGATTACAAACTCTCAACTATGTTTAATGGTAATAACAATAAGTGCAATGTTGCGAACACCATTTTTGCAGGGTTGTTGTCCGGCATTCTCGCAACATGCCCTGCCCACCGTATCCTTCCAGCCTTCGCGACCTTCTGGATGCTGGGTTCGCCGTAGAGTTCAGCGAGCTCGTGGTTCCATCTTCGCCGCCACACTCCATCCTCCTGTACGTCGCCAAAGATGGTCCTAAGCACCCGGCGTTCGAAAACACCAAGTGCTTGCAGGTTCTCCTCGAGCATCGTCCACGTCTCGTGCCCGTAGAGAACATCCGGTTTTATCAGCGTTTTGTACATGGTACATTTAGTGCGGGGGTGAATCTTACTTGACCGCAAGTTCTTCTGGAGCCCGTAGTAGGCACGATTCCACTGATGATGCGTCTTCGGATTTCACGGCTGTTGTTGTTGTCGATAAAAATTACATGCCCTTAAGTTTTTCTCATATTGATATGTCATCGAGACCATAATATTATTGATATTATTGATTTTCAGGATGAAAGTGGTGAAAGAATGTTGTGCATCGAATTCTAAACACAGGCCGAATCTTAGATCCATAGACCTAACTTAGATCCATTTCCCATATTTTAGGCATAATTAGGAGGTTTTCTTACTGTCCACACATTTGCATAGAATTCACATTAAAAGTACAGTATCCGAACACAGACTTCTAAATTAAGTAACTAAGCATTCCATATGCAGTACAGTTGCTTCTAAAACTTCTACAGTCGTGTAAAATTTCCCCTCGTTTAATTGCAGGCCAAAGCAAACGTAACAAACGAAATTATTTGCAATTTTTCATACAAAAGAACTGATTTAGGTGACACCTGGCATGAAATATCCCATGAATTCTTGCCAAATCTAGCATTCCATATACGTACATTAGATGACGCAGAAAATAACATGTTTCTTTCAAACTTTGCACTTCGAAAAAAAATCGTGTAAATTTATGACATGCCCATGCCCATAAATGGAATGGACATTATGATTTAATAGCCTTTTGCATGGAAAATTACAGTAACCAATTAATTAATTTGAACTGCAACTTTATAACGACTCATATTTAGTTGGTGTAATTTTTCATGATGAAGTAAATGTTCGCTAGATGGAAATTATATCTGAAGGAAACGAATGTCCATTACTGTGCATTTTGACTCAAGGCAAACGTACTTTTGCATATAAAAAGTAATAAACGATCCTTAAAAAATTGAAAATCGTGCCATGAAAAACGCATTCTTGACCCATAAGACTCTGGTGAAAATCCATAAAAAAATTGAAATGATCCATAAAATTCATCACTCTGATCCATACTTAATAAAAAATTTAGCAATAAAATGTCAAAAATGTACCGTTTTATATCTAGGGCATGGTCGTTAAAAGTGTACGGATTACTCATAAACATATTGCAAATGATCCATGAAAGGCTCAATAACTTTCCTTAAACTTGTAAAATTGATCCATAGAATGTAACCTTTGTGCAATTAAATATATTCGCATGTTCCATAAAGTATTTGAAATTTTCCATAAATAAATTGCCAATGATCCATAAAATGATTAATAATGAACCTTAAGCTTATAAAAATGATACATGGTAAATCAGTTTTGTTCGCTAAACTATATTGTATGTTCCATAAGTTATGCCTGAATTTTTCCTGGTTGGGGCACTATTTTTGTTAATTTTGATCCATAAAGATTGTAAAATTGATCCCTAACTGCGTTACTACTCAGATTTAGTGCCATGTCCGTTCTTTCAGGTATTCGGATAAAATATTGCTTCTAAAGAAGGATTGCGGAGTTTTTGCGTAGCCGTATTGAGGATTGAAGAACTAAGGCGGCAGAAAGCGGTCGATGTTTCCGACATCCGAAGTGTTAACATAGCGTAGATTAGATTCCAGACAAACGACTGATTCAAGCATTTGCCCGGTATAAGGCAAACGGAGGATGTTTTTTGTAGTTAGGTCCAACGAGCGATAGCAAGTTGGACAGCAAGCGTCTGCCCGGCATAATTTAAATCAAATTTTCTGAAACAACAGTTTAATCAAGTCTTAAATCTGACCTGTAGTTCTTTATGTGCAGGAGAGCTCTTTACCGATTTTTTATTACAAACATGTGTCGCTGTTGCGGGGAGATCAAATAATGTTAAGTGCACAGTTGGTTTGTTATGAATCATTTTTTAAGATTATGATTTGTTTTACAAACTATTTGAGATAATTGTAAATTGCCATGGAACATGTACAATAATGGGATATCCGAACAATTATATGTATATACCATTTCCTTGAAATATAACGGTTAATTTTTGACATGTTATTGCTGAATTTTGTTAAAAGTACGGATCAAATTGATGAATTTTAGGGATCATTTCTATGTTTTTTTGTGGATTTTCAATAGAGTCATTTTTTTGTGGATTTTCACCAGAGTGTTATGGGTCAAGAATGCGTTTTTATAGAACGATTTTCATTTTTTATGGATCATTTCTTCAGTTTTAAAGGTGCAAACTTAGGGCTGCCGTAGTTCTTTACGTGCACGAGTGCACTTTACCAAATTTATTGGGAAACATGTGTCGCAGTTGCGGTCGTAAAAGATTGTGAGAACGCAAAAGTAAGTCAGCTTTCTGAAAATTGAAAATCTTCTCCAAAGTGATCCTTATATTACAGCAATATTTAAGCCGCATTGCTAAAGGAACGGACATGTTAATAAATCTGAGTAGTAGTGCAGTCAAGGATCGATTTCCTTGTAGTTAAAATTTATAAAAATTTTAACCCAAAATTAGACAAATTCAGGCATAATTTATGGATCATACATATTAATTTAAGTGCACAAAATTGATTTGCTATGGACCATATTTAGAAGTTTATGGTTCATTTTTCGAACCTATTATGGATCATTGACGATTTATTTATGAAATATTTTCAATAATTTATTGAAAATGTGCATATATTTTAGTTTACAAACGTTTCATTCTAAGGATAAATTTTTCAAGTTTAAGGAATGATATTGAACCTTTTATGGAACATTTGCAATATGTTTATGGGTAATCCGTACACTTTTATCGATCATAACGGTACATTTTGGACATTTTATTGCTAAAACTTATATTAAGTATGGGTCACATTGCTGTATTTTATGGATCATTTTAATTTTTTTATGGATTTTCATCAGGGCCTTATGGGTCATAAATACGTTTTTTATGGAACGAATTTCAATTTTTCATGGATCATTTCTTCAGTTTAAAGGTGCAAACTTAGGGCTGCCGATAAGTTGTCCTCGAAGCTTTGGGGAAATGGGAGGTACGGAAGCCACACGGACGAACATACATAGACGCTATTCACACTTATAACCAGGAAGAAGAAACCCCCGAAGGGAGGCCGGAAACCGAGGCCCGGGGATTGGGAAAATGGCATTTTGCTGGAAGCCCCCGAATGTCCCCAATGTTGCCTAAATCGATTTCCATTTGTAAATAATTAATTATAATTCTCTTACCTCCATGAAGACTATACTCATACATTCCTCTCCAGTCATACAGTAGAAAATCCTAGAGTTAAACTTAGTGCACTGAATCTGAAAATCACTTAAGATTTCTCGTCGTCGGTCGAGCAAAGTTGTCGTGAAGGTGTCCGCTTTGAGTTTCATGCAACGTCTAGTGGCTTGCTAGTTTGGAAATAGTAGCCGATTTTAAAGTGTGCACTGCAGTTTAATGCCGCAGGAAGCAAAAAAATTCATGCGTCGATGACTGCTCAGAGTTGAGATATGACTGAAACGCATATGATGCGAAGAAGGGAGGAGTGGCTGTTCCAGTTTAAAGGATGTCCCACATCAAATTGCATCCCAAAAAAAAAACGCTGTAGAAAATTACCTAGTTGCCCGATCCTTTTCAAAATTTCAGACAAAAAAATATAACCCATTAATAAGCTTTTGGCATATTAATTTCATTCTACTTCAATATCATAACCGTACTCTCACACCTTACGCTTAACTCCACTCATTAGGTTCAGTACAACATCTGGCTGCAGCTTCTTCTGTATGGAGCCCACTTTTTCTTCTCGTCTTCCTCAGATTTGACCTCTTTGGGATGCTTTCGTAGTGCCTGCTTCATGGGCTATTAGTATTTTCGATGGCCCTTAGTTCTGGTGCTGTGGGGGGATTCATGTCTTTCGGTACGAAAGTGACCCCGTTGGCTTCGTACCACTCCAGGACAACATTTGAATAGTGGCACGAAACTAGATCCGGCCAGAAGATCGTTGGGCCCTCGTGTTGCTTCAACAGAGGAAGCAGACGCTTCTGTAGACACTCCTTGAGGTAGATCTCCCCATTTACAGTCCCGGTAGTCACGAACGGGGCACTCCGTTTGTCACATGAGCAGATCGCTTTCCAAATCATGTATTTCTTGGCAAACTTTGAAACAAATTTCAACATAAACAAAATACGGCAATTCCCTTAATTGATCGCACAATTAAGCTACAGTAGGAAACAAACGGGAGGAGGCACTAAAACAAGCAACGGACATCTTAATAACCAACAACTAGCCAAGATGGTTCGTGAGCAGGCTTAAAACACAACGCGTGCACAAACACTACAACACACTGGAGCCAGATCGCGAATTCGAACAACCGGTGAAATATGTATCAACGTCGTACGTACCGTGCCTGAGCGAAAAGCTACGGAAAATATTACACAATAATAATATAATCCTAGCTTCTCGGCCGCAAAACAAAATAAAATATAAAATGTTCAGTAAAACGAAAGACCCGATTCTACCAGGGAAACAGAAGAACGTGGTATACTCTTTACCGTGTGGTACGGATGATGGGAAAGTATACATAGGACAGATGAAACGCATGTTGGAGGTGAGGATTTCCGAACACAAGAACGGTGCTAAAAAAAGGAACCCAAAATCAGGCTTAGCTGTTCACACGATAGTGGAAGGACACTTGTTCAACTACGATAAAACAACTGTACTGGAACGGATTGAAAACCCGGGCGTAAGGATGATCGCGGAGGTCTTCCACATTAAGAAGCAGGCAGAAACGCAGACAGTGAACCTACAACGTGAATGTGGCAACTTTAACTCAACATATAATAGACTATTGGGCGGTGAAGAACAGTAGCCGTGGATTTAGATTTTTAGTATTTTTCAAATTTTGATTCTTGCAGTATAATTTTTTTGAGAGTGTTTATACCGGGTGTTCTTCGAAAATACTTTTGACAGAAAATCAGCCAATTCCCTGAATCCCACTCCGTGAATGGCTGTCGCTAGTGAGGTGGCAAAATAACACGTCGTTTGCGGTGACTCTGACTTAGGGTCACTACACAGTTTGAAAGAAACCTGTAATTTTATGCGTTATCTAGTGCACACAAATTGAATGCTAGATTTGGCATAAGTTCATTGGATCTGTCATGTAAATTTTAGCCAGATATTGTTGGAATTAGGTTGGAATTAGAGTTAGCATATGTAAAGGTTGCAAGTGGGAAGAAAATCAACGAGTAGTCAACCAACAGAACTGAATGGCTTTACACTGGGCCTCGATTGATTTTTTTATAAGTTGCATAAGAGAGAAATTTATTTCCATGTCGCATGTCAACCAAAAGACAATCAACCAGCGGAAATGTAGCCACGGTTTTGAAACTAAATGGCTTTTTTTCAGGGTAACTATTCCATTTCTAAAGAGTTGTTTTACATCCACAATAAAATAGCCAGATTTAATTGCGATTTCATATGATTCTATTTCATTTTTCGCTATGAATCGTAACTTGGAGAACATTTGCTGTTGGCAAAAATGCAATACATAAATTTGCTACGAAAAACTCAATGTGTGCTTTAGGTGGTGCAGTGTATTGTCATGAATGTGTTTTTAACAAATCTGAGTGCAACTCGTCGCTCGCTTACACTTGCATGGCTTTGTTTATTTCATAACATGCGGTTATCGCAAGATGTGATTGAAAAAAAAAAACACAATTTTCGGTGGAGGAGCTTTTTTTGCCACCTTTTCAACTTTTAGGTGTAGAGTCAAATTTATTTTCCATAGCGGGTAGAGACCCAAAAAGGTGTTCGATAACGGAAAGGTGGCCAACAGGCTTTGAAACTTAAGGGCCTTTTTCAGGGCCAATACGTTAGCTATAAAGAGTTGTTTCAAGACTACAACTTATTTCCTATGGCACATGCCTAAGGGAAGCAGCCGACGGAAAGCAACCAGCAGAAAGTCAGGTGGTAGAAAGTGTTTCATCATCTCTTCTTTTGTCGCATACTTTCAACCATGTGCTGAAATGTTAAGGGTCACTATATTAGTCTGAAGTCATCATCATCATTTAGCAATCCTATGGCAAAGGTAGCTTGTCGAACCAAACCGTCTTTGTCGGGGCCACGAAATGATTTCTCAGGAGTTAATAATAGAATTTCCGAACATATTCAACACATTACTGAAAAAATAAACGGTTTAACGTAGTTTTTGTGGGTGGTTTTTAACAAAATACTAAAAACTACTAATTTTTTGGTTTTTCTTGTTTTGCGTTTGGTTAAAACCAGCTTTTTTTTAATTTTTTTTATTTTTTTTTTTAATATATACAGACTTTGAAAAAACACAAAAAAAAATTGTTCCATTATTGTGGTGGAATTTTTTTTTTTTTTATAAAAAAAAAAATACATGCTTTTTTTTTTCTTTCATTTTTTGTGGATTTATTTTTTTTTTTTTTTTTTTTTTTTATAATGCCATGTTCAACCTTCTGTAACTTTGTCAATTCTCACTATCTTTGGCTGAAAATTTGACAACACTATAACCAATGTATAGAACTTATTTTACCAAAATTTCATGTTGATAGAGTTTATAAATTTGAAGTTTTCATAACATATGTGAAAAAAGTCGTTTTTGGACAGATCAATTTTAAAAATCCGTATTTCTGTGAAAAATTTAGGTAGCTTATTAAAAAATTAATTGTAGCCTAAAATAATATAGGAAATAATGTGGACAAAATTTGAACTGTTTCCATCAAGTGGTTTGGACTTCAGCTGGCGTCAAAGTTGACGCACCAACATAAGTATTTCCCTTTTTCACCCAATATTGACCATGCTGAAATATCGGTGCAAAAAAAAAGCCGAGGTGAATTTTACTAATAATACTGTATAATACTGTAAACACAGTTTTCACAAACCAATTTATACTGTTTGCCATATTTTTAAGTTCTCCGTGGATTACACTAGTTATTTGGGATATTTCACGCGTAACAAATCATGTGTATTAATAAGATTTTTTATTAATAAAAAATATTGATAATTGACAAAGTTACAGAAGGTTGAACATGGCGTTGTTTGGAAGCAAAATTTTGCTCGGCTTTTTTTTTGCTACTGAGTGTATGTCCGTAGAGCAAAAAAAATTTTCAAAAATGTGGGGGAGATAGGGGAAAATTATCGGGGGGGGAAAAGGGGGGGGGAAAATTTTTTTTTATATCGTGGAAAAAAAATAAAGGGTGTTCCGATCAAAATCTGGTCAAACAGTAGTGTGTGTGAGTCGATCAAAGTTTTTATTAATAAGGCAATTTCTTTTTCAGTTTTTATTAATAAGGCAAACTCTTTTTCAAGTTCAGTTAATACATAATACAGGAGAAATATTCAGCTAAGCTTCCTTTTTACCGAGGTCTTTCGTTTAACACCTACCATAAGATTTTGTACAGTCTTCTTGTCCACTTTATTTGCCGCAGAACGCCAGTTTGCCTTGAACTGTTTCTCGCTCACAACAGCTTTTTGAGTCTTCTTAAGGTTCCGCTTGACGATGGCCCAATACTGTTCGATTGGGTGGAGCTCTGGCGTGTTGGGAGGGTTCTTGTCCTTGGGCACCACTTGAACGTTGTTGGCAGCATACCACTCCATGGCATTTTTTCCGTAATGGCAAGATGCCAAATCCGGCCAAAATAGAACGGAACTATTGTGTCGCTTCAGCAAAGGCAGTAGACGCTCAGATAAATTTCCTGGTTGACGGTTCCGATCGCAATGTAAACGTTGCTCTTCAAGCCACGGGTGCAGATGGCCCGCCACACCAGATATTTCTTCGCGAACTTTGACAGTTTAATGTGCTTGAAAATATCTGCCACCGTTTCCCGTCCGGTTGCCGTGTAAAATTCCTGTCCAGGAAGCTTTTTAAAGTCTGCCTTGACGTATGTTTCATCGTCCTGTACCACGCAATAAAACTTCGTCAGCATCGTCGTGTACAACTTTCACGATCGTGCTTTGGCCAACGTGTTTTGTTTATCGTCACGATTTTGAGTCACCACTTTCTTGTAAGTCGACAGTCCAGCTCGTTTTTTAGCTCTATCCACGGTTGAAGGCGCCACTCCCAGCTTCTTTGCGACATCTCGGCCGGAGAGGTTGGGCTTCCGCTAGAAACAGCGGGCAACTTTTTTTGTCGTTACTGTGGCCTCCGGCTTTCGATTTCCCCCCGATCCAGCTTTCCTGGCTGTCGAAAAACGTTTACCGAACACTTTTAATACGTTGGTAACAGTTGATTTAGCCACATTCAACAATTTCGCCAACTTCGCGTGAGAGTAGTTTGGATTTTCGCTATGCATGTGCAAAATTTTGATGCGTTACTTCTCTTCCTTCGACGACATTTTGATAACTGAAGTGCTTATCTCAAAATCAAAATAGAGGCATGATGCTACACGCACACATCTTTAAAATGAGGGGTGTGCGATTTTTTTTAATGCACGATGAAAGGAAATGCGTCAAGTTTAAGTCGACCAAATTTTGATCGAAACACCTTTTATAACACAAAATCATTTTAGGCGAGATTTTGGCTTGTCTTTTATGCAATCAAATAAAACTCGACATTATTTTTCTCTGACAGCTTTGCAATTTTTTTATGCGAAATCTTTTCATTTTGCTGGAGAAATTAAGTCTCTAGACTTCTTAAATTTAAATTTAATTTAATTTGATGAAAAAAATTTAAGAATCCCCTGAACTCAAAACTAAGCCTTGCGTAGATGAACCACTCTGTCGAAGACATGGAAGCGCTACGAAGTCATCCCACGGAGTTAATAATTTTATCGAGTCAGACTTATGGTCTGGCCTACTGTGTACTGATATATTATTGTAATCGGAAGCACCTTAGATTCTACTTGAAGCTTGTGGAGATCAAAAATATGAGTAAACTCCAAAATATCCGTTAACCTCTTGAGTTTTCATCTTCACTACTGTGGCATTTTATCCCTTTTCACTTTTGTATTTAACTCGCGATCCCAGTTACTATTTCAAAACTTGATTCGGAGCAAGAAATTTTTTCAATTTATGCCATCCTTTGGTGTATTTTAAAGATTAAAAGTAAATCGTCGAATAGGTTCACAAAGCGCTCTGTAGATCACTATTTTTCTTCCACTAGATTTTATACGCCTTTCGGGATGATAGCTGCCGCTCAAATTAGTATTATTTGAAGCAATTTCACAGATCTTAAATGACGCATACGCTCCGGGGAAGTATAACATTTTCCTTCAAAAAAAAAAAAAAATAAAAAATCGATTATATCGGAAATCGAACTCTTGACCTTTCGAGTTGGAAAACCAACTCATTTACCTATTACGTTATAAGGCCACCCAAAAAAGGTAGATCACTATTCAGACAACTCAAATTCCTGAAATTGTTTATGAAACTTGAATGATGAGTAGCGTGAATATTTTCGGAGGCGCATGATACTGATTTAATCTGGTCACACTTGGAATAAATCGGTGATTATTTTCAAATGTTGCTAATGGTTTTCTCAGTTTTGGGATTTTTAACATCATGCATCGCACATTCGATCAGGTTTCTTTAGATATATGTAGTTTCAATCTCAATTTGGAAGTACTTTCGTATTTTCTAGCAGATTATAACTTTCTTAAGAATATGTTTTTACTAGGTATCTGTTGCAAGTTGTTATGTTATTGCCGTCATACAAACGTTCTACGACGTGGCAGCGAAATAAATGTGCAGAATGTGTGATACTTTCACTACTGTTAAAATTCTTGGTTTCACATGAATTTTCATAGCATGAGATAAGCCCTCTCACCGTCGGCAAGGTGAAAAATTTGACCCACGAGAGGGTACAAGTCAATTAATTAATGTTGATATGTATTTAGCATTGTTAAGAAGGATCCGTTACCTCTTATTCAAGAAACAATATATAACACCCACATATTTTCTTATGATATTGAAAATTTCATAAAAATACCATTCCTGGACTACTTGTGGCGAATGAACAATCTAAACTCACATTTGAAATTCACAGAAGACTGAATATCAAAAAACATACAATACCAAACACTTCAAACCACTCACTCCAATACAAAATAGCTTCCTTTAATCACACGATGCATAGAATACAGATATTGCCACTAATTCCAAACGGCATAATTGAAGAATTTGAATATATTTTTGAGACAGCACACTTGAATGGTTACACACAACGAACAATACAAAACATAAGCAACAAAAACCCAACAACAATAGAAACGATCACTTACCACATTGACAGAAACACAACCTCAACTTATAAGAATATTAATGACATATGACAATCAGACCCACAATCAATGTGTAACTAGCGATTTGAAATTGGTTCACTGTTGTAGCACCCCTAGTTCCGAAGTACACCTTGCAGTCTGCACCTTGCCATGCACTCTTGCGCTGTTCAGTACTTTTTGGTACAAGTATCATTGTTTCTGTTTTGATTCGCTACGTTATTTTGACAGAAAATTTTAGAGTGTATTGGTGTGACTTACGGTCTTAGGGGCGAATCATTAAGCTTGGGACCTAGCTTGGGACCGGTGTGCTAGTACTTCCTGAGCCAAACAAAAAAAAATACGTTTTCTTCATGACAATCCACCCGCTGATCACACTAAACAATTACGACCAATGCTTAGAAATTTTGGTTTTGAAATAGTTTTCACTGGTAAAAATAACCAATTTCTAACTCTCTTAAGATCTGCTGAGGACCCCATTGACAAACTTCGCTAATCAGGTGTCTATAAAATAACTTGTGATAATTGTGGAAAAATTAGGTCACGAATTTAATGAGCGCAAACTATCTATTACATACTACAATTACTATTCCGAGTTGTATTCTCCACAATTATGGCAACACTGATAATCATCGTCTGGTGATCCTTCCACGACGATTACTGTGTGTGAGTGACCCTACGACAAGGACACGCGCGTGCAGACCTACTTCCTTCGGTTTGAGTGGGCCATCCTCTCCTGAGATGCGAGCTGTTGTGTATTGAGTACAGTAGGTATGAACCAGTTCGAGTGGATGTTTGAACGTTGAAGGGAACTGTTTTTGCACGACGACGACAACAACGGAGGCGACTTTTTTTTTCGCATTGATATCTTACAAGCGTCGGGTCTGCAGTTGTATGTGAGCGCTGTATGTAATAGCTTGGTAGTACAACTGCAGGAGGGAAATTTTTCTCTAGATGGCTGGAAGAGGAATAGGACGACACCACTCCACGCTGCTGGCCTGATGCTGCTTTCTGTCAGAGGATTTCACTGCTCAGATGGTGTTACTGGTGCGAGTTTATTATAAGCAGAAAAATTACGAGCCAGATTGTTAAAGCAGTTTTTTCCCCTGAGAGGAAACGAGTAGCAGAATCAGCAGCAGTAGCAGCAGCAGTCACAACTGAAAGGAAATACATCACGCCGGCATGGTGCTAGCTGCTGCTACTCCGAAATGGTGAACCAGAGTGATGAGTAGTGTGTGAGCAGGGAGTTGAAATGAAAATGTTCAATTTCATGCATCTATATTCCGGAAAATTTTAATTGAAAAAGTTTTCTTGATGCGATCACATTTTTTCCCTTGAGGAGAGAGAGAGAGAGAGAGAGAGAGAACGAATCTGAGTGTGTGTAATCTACGACAGAGACAGAGTGTGTAATGTACATGGCATATATTCTGCTTTCAGTAACGATTTTAGTGATTGTTGTTCAAAAGTGAAATAAATAAATTTCAAAACAGGTGACAGCAAGAGTGCGAATGCTTTTTTAAACGAAAGCAGGTTGCTGTGATGGGTTGATAAGCAGCTTTACAGGAATATTACCATTACAAGGTGCAGCAGAAGAAAATGCGAACATTCTTTCAAATCCCATTTTCAACTAGTTTAAGCAATAATATCAACATTTTCGAGTTGAGTTATCGTTATTACGTCCTTGAAAACAAATATACAAGATGTATCCTACATTTTTTATCAATGAGACATCCTCAAGATGCCTCCGGAAGCGAACGTAGTCCTCCAACATCGACTGCTATCTGTAAAGACAAAGACAAAGACAGACTTTAGGGTGTGCAGGGCGAGATGATTTGAAGATTTTTGCGTCAACATACGCTCAAATTGAATAATCCAATGCGTTAAGGTCCGGACTGCTAGCGGGTAGCTATATTTCAGCCAAAATTTCGTTTTCATCAGCCATCGTTGGGTCCGATTTTACGTGTGACCATGGAGCTGCATCCTGCTAAGGACAACGTATTGATCCTCAGAGTTGGCCCTAACCCAGGGAAGCACATAGTCCTTCAAAATACCGTTATTGATTTTAACACCTGCATCAATGAAAACAGGCGGCATTTTCAAACCGATTAACACCAGCCGGATGTTTATGTTGGAACTTAAACTTCACTTTCTCCGGAAAATGCTCAAATTTTTTTGCGAAATGACTGGACACAATGTCAATACTGTACAGCTTTTCGCAAACAGGATTATTTTTTTTCTTCTACAACAAAGAAAGAAAGGAGAATACAAACATAACAATTATAGTATGTACAAGAAAGCAGTCTTTTCGAACGAGTCACTCGTAGTTGCTTTACCCGCTCCGTAATCGAGTGGCTTTTCACTCTGGCTCTGGAGGATACGCGCAAGTCTTAGCGCATTTTAAAATAATTCCGGAGAAATATCGCCAAGTCGTAAGCATCTGATTTTGTAAACAAACATTAAAATTGAAGATTTCCTACGAATAAAAGCTCTATTTCTTAAAAAAAGCCAACAATCGGATAAAAGAAGTCTTTCTTTAGCCAACTGTGGTCTTAATTTTTCAAACTTTTGCATTAGCATTAGCATTAGCATTGACGTTTGCACACCTCGTGGATGAAGCTACGATGAGGAATAATTCGTTGAAGATATTGCATGTCACCATGAAACGGAACCAGTTACTGATAAGTTTCTTCATGCAATAATTTCCACAAAAAACTCCTCGATCGCTCACCTGGCCACGTCCATGCAATTGTTGGAGATAGGGAGGATTTGGTATCTACCTTAAGAAGACACGGGGAACCCACGTAGCTTTCAATAGATATCAAAGGAAAAGGGAAATGAATAGTCGGAGAGAATAATTAAACAGAATGCCCAGTTTGGTGTACAGAACAAAAATATATTTATATGATTGTTGGGAGCATCGAGTCTAAGAACGGGTACGGGTGTTGAAAGAGAACTTATCATATTTCTCGGACTGCAGAAACAACATTGCATTACCTTAACATATTGTCAATTTAGGTTTCTTCTCTATATTTTGGAAATTTCGCGAAGTAAAGCGCTCTGTACGAGTAATAGAACATTTGATCGATTGAAATTGTGAAACTTGAAGAATTTTCACAAATTCTAGCTGGTTCAGGAAATCATAAACATTTAATGATAGGAGAGTTTCATGGAGTGAGTTCGACACAAACCTTCCATTACAATCAATAGCAGTAACTTGTTTATGTTTAAAATCACTTTTAAATCTCTTTGACTTATTTTGGGCAAACATGGTACTTGGAATAAACATAGTGACCGTTTAGAAGGAATTAATTTCAGAATTTCTTAATTATTGTTTAAAGATGGCATTTCAACATAATTTTTAGTGAATGATGAGAAATATAGCCACATTAAACTCCAAGCTCAATTAATGAAAATACAAGTTGTTGTGTTTCTTAATAAAGATATTTGGCAGGTGATCATATCTGCGTTGCGTTAGTAATTAAAAAAATCCATAGATTGCACGCTGGGAGCTAGTATGAGACTTACTTCATCACTAGCTATTTGGGAAGTAATAACTATCCAACCATGATTCAGTGTAGATAGGCATGAAAACATATATTGCCCACCACGCTGAGGCAAATCGGGAAAATGAGAAGATAAAGGTGATACATCAAGTTAAATAATAAATAAATTAAACCTATATCTATATTCATTAGAAATTTGTAGCTTACTTGTTTACATTAGGAATTATGTTAATGAAGCTTTTTTCAAATCATTCAAATACATTTTAAAACTATTTAAACAGGGGAGAAAACACCTTCACAGGCAAACTCTGGCATATTCAAACACGTCACCACAAAAGACAAATTTCCGTAATTTCTGGAACCACTCACACGCATGTTTACATCATTTGCAGTTGGCTGCCAATAAGCATAAATTTTCAATTTTGGTTTGACAGACATGTTGAAAAACAGAAACACCCAGGGAAACTTCTTCCGGCACCCCAAAACACGATTAACCCCCTGTTTTAAAACTATTCAAAATAATGCATTGGCCAAATATTGCCAGAAAGCAAGAAATCTTTTTGAATAACAAAAAATATGTTAACTGACTGACCAATGACTGGTAAATAGAAAGTGCCACCAAAAAAAAGTTGGAGGCGATCTGTTTCATTTTGATTTCTTCTCTTGGAAATTTCACCGAATAATAAAATATTTGATCAGAGATTGCATCTTTACATCACAGTACATCATTTTCTAACACTTCAAGAGTGACTTATCACTGCGAATACTCTGGAACCATCAACCAAGCAGTACTAAAGACACCTTATTATGGAGTTCAAATTAGACAGGAATAAAACAGTAAGATCATAGGTAAAGAGGTGGATACGGAAAAATACTTAGCTGATCGATGCGTGAAACAATGGATCATCATGGGGGATGATCTGGTCCATCCTACTTTCACGCCAGTCAATCAATCCTTTTTCCACCAGGCACTGCCGGAAGCTTGAAACCAACACGTACGCAGCAGTGCAAAATAGCAAACAATTCCAGACAAAACAGCAACCGATCGCCTCACAATACATCAATTTGCACTCAGTAACAAGAGAACTGAATTTAAAGGGGTGACCCCGGCATAGTGATTAACATCCATATACCTCACGCCAAAGTCACGAGTTCGAATCTCTCCTCCGAACAAATTACGAAAATACCCAAAAAGGGAATTTGAGTAACTACGACGGGAGATGAACCAGCCCAAGGCTGAAAATCTCGATAATCAAGACAAAAAAAAGAACTGAATTTCTTCACTAAATAGTATGGATCTTCATATTTCTGAAGAGCGAAAAAAAATGCCACCTAGAAATCAAACTTGACGTCCGTCTACACGCCAAACCTACCTCGATCTCGTGATCTTAATTTTTCAAACTGAGCTTTTATTCGCTATAAAGATTGTACTCGAAAAAAAAATGCAACGCTTTTTTTGTGTATAACTTTTTATTGCGTTTGTAAAAATTGATGAAAACTAGTTTACACTGTAATGTTAACATGTTGAGAATTTCGGCTTCCAAGCAAGAAGTGCTTCAACAAAAAAATATGGGCGCGGTCGTGGAAAATCCAGGCGATGGTGGATAGGTGGATCGCGAAACAGTTAGGAATCGACAAATCGACCATGTCCCGTGTGGTAAAATCGTTCAAGGAGACCCAGCTGACCCAGCGGTGAACTGGCAGCGTAAGAAAATCGAAGACGACCGACTCCGTGAACACAAGGAAGGTGAGGAATTACTTCATGCGCAATCCGAACCATTCGATTCGGAACGTGGCCAAGAAGGTCAATTCTTCCGTCTAGTTTGCCCAGCAGATAATGAAGCGGGCCGGACTTCATGTCTTCAAGATAAAAAAAGTAAAGTGCCTCCAGCATCGCCTGCTGCCCTTCCTCCGGCCCCACAAAGGTGACCATAGGCGTAGCCAGGATTTCAAAGGGGGGGGGCGAGTTTTTTTAGAGAGAGAGAGAGAGAGAGAGAGAGAGAGAGAGAGAGAGAGAGAGAGAGAGAGAGAGAGAGAGAGAGAGAGAGAGAGAGAGAGAGAGAGAGAGAGAGAGAGAGAGAGAGAGAGAGAGAGAGAGAGAGAGAGAGAGAGAGAGAGAGAGAGAGAGAGAGAGAGATAATTACATCGTCTCCAACCAGTGGTTGCACATACTGAACAATTAATGTTAACGATTTATGTGACATTACGCCTGAATGCGGGTGGATTTTCTTCTCTACTCTCACCCAAAGTATTTGACAATACCCGTCCGTTTCTTGCAACAAGATTAAACAATTCTAGGCTTGTTCTGGAATTACAAAAAACGATTTTAAAAACTTTCGATTTTTCCCATGTTTTTAAATCAAACCACATTGAATGCCAAACATTTAACGGGTCATGTTGGATTTTTGTATAGAATAACCACCGAATTTGTTTGCAGTTTGTACTGAAAATGTACTTTTCATCCGCGACCCTCTCATCCAAAGCAACACAGAAGAAACACCGTTTTTACTCACCATGCTCACACCGTTTGAATAGATTATATTTTTTTAATGGTTGTTCAAATAATAAGTGATTAGCTTTTAACAAACATACATTTTGAGTTTTGGTGGTTTATAGCTTATGGTTTGTGTCCCCTTTGCTCACCTTTAGTATAATTATTTTATCTGATATTTTCTAAACAGGAACATCAAACATAACCTTTTAAAACGACGTAAGTAACAAATGTAAGCAAGCTGTGTTTTTTGTGCTGAATTGTTGCTACTTGCATTCTCAACACACGAGTAGTTAGTAAATAATTTAAGAAATTTTATTCATCAATGACGAAAAGAAATTCATATACGTTCCAACAGCTATTCCTCAATATTTTAAAAATAATTTATATACACATCTGCATCTGCGTTTTGAAATTTGAACCGATTTATCTGATATGATCCAACTGAAACACGTTCTGTCGAAACACGGTATATGTAGCAATCATGTGTATCTGAGTAGTATGAAACCAAAACGGTGTATCATTGAATTACATTAAAATTGTTGTTCAAATTCGAGAAATACAACCATTTTGCATATTTTTCTATTCGTGGTTATTTCAGCTGCATGAAAAAAACATTCGTTTTGTTTTGTTTGCTTGTTTTTTTTTTAATTACATGCTGGAAAATATTATACTTACTTTTGAAAAACTTTCGAATGTCCATTTATGGTACTTCTGGATAAAATGAATCAAATAACTGCTTTAGACTGCTTATAATTAAAAAAAAAAACCGTATGTATTTTACCCGATGATTCGTTTTGTTATGAAGGTTCTTCTGTTTGTAAACACGCGCAGAACCATCGCTTATTCTTCCGGTCTTCCTCTAAACTCTCCACCGATTGCTTGTCGATCTGTCAAACTTGGAAGACATCTGCATGGAGTTATCTCAAATTATAATAATCCGTCCAATCTATCACAAAACGTTGCGATTGGTTGAGCGGACTGGAGATAATGAAATCCATTTGTATAAGGCCAAGTCTCTCCCGGTTGGTATTAAACCGGTGAGCATGGATATCAATAGAAACATAAAGTTACCAGAAGGCACAAAATGCATCTACGGACTCTTATTTTTACGAAATCCCTCAATTTCAATTTTTAATGGATTAGCATAGACTGTTCATTAGACACTTCAACTTGATTGATACAGTTATTAGTTACAGCAGTGCAATAGATTGTAGAATACAGTAGTAAAAATTGTAAGTTACGAAAAAAGAGTTTGGTTCGAGCATCGGCTGTGAAAGGTTGTGTCGATGCTTTATTACGCACTATTTTCCTATCGAGCATGGCGCTTTTCGTGTTGTTTCGGTTATCTATAATTCGGTGTAACGAGTGATCGAGTGAGCATAGTAAGAGAACAACAAAGCGTCTCTCAAGCGTTCATAAAATTATCCTTGTTTTCCTAACGGAAAACCACCATCACACTTTGTGAGTGGCTCCAATAGCATCTTTATTATTGGTTTAACTCAGATCAAATCGGATTTCCAACATTATAAAAAATCACCTTGTTTTTCCGATGAAAAAACACCATTACACTTTGTGTGTGGCCCCAATAGCATCCTTACTGTTGTAATCGGTTCGAATCAGAAATCGGTACTAGTATTTAAATATTTTACTAAACGAAGCGTGAATTCAGCTTATTGTTTACCAAAACGAACCCTGCTGCCACCCAATCTTGTCATCCAAAATCACAGTGATTTCTCGTGGAAGTGCGGCGGTGGTCTCGGCTTCCAATAAAACGTCCAAATAAACGTTAACGCATTCCTACCCTTTCCTTATTTGACCTGCATTCGGGCGAGGCCTACGCCGGTATTGCCTTAGTTTGGGATCACCAGTTTTACACATTGAGCATGTTTGCATCATCTGTTGATCTTCTGAGTAATAACAGCTGAACTGGCAGTAACGGAATAACAACGGTCAATCATGCACATTATCCTGCTCATGCTCATAAAAACGGATAAATTATTTGAATAGGATAAGACAACTGCAACTTCTCGCCCTGACTAGCTTGCTGTTCTGCTTCTCACACGCTGAATCAAACTGTAAGATATGATCAACATATATTCTCAATAATACGAAACTACAGTACCCTAAAACGGGGAAAGCGGGGTAACGGGGCGGTTTGACCCATGCCATGAATAGTTCAAATAAATATTTTTCGTTGATACTTTTTCTAACTATCAACTGTGTTTCTTAATCTAGTATTATTTGGCTTCTTAAAGCTATAGCATAGGTTTGAATATTCAGTTTTTTGATTAACCAAGAACTGAACATTTTATTGAGCATAGCTTCTTCAACTTTCAGCTAGCGGGGAAAAAAATCAGTCAATGCTTATCTAATAGCTAACATTACAGATTAAGAGATATTTCCCTAGTAGCACATTTGTTTCAACCCAGTAAAGGTGACTGCTCTGTGACTCAATTAAGTCACAATAGAGCTGCTGAAACCAGTTTTGACTGTTGTGTGCTGCTTGGGGTTTTTAGATACTTTAGGCTACATAGGTTGGGTTCTAGGTTAAAGGAAAAATATTGTAATAAAATTGTTACTCGTTACTATTTAAAAACTATTATATAATTACAACTTTTTTCTCATGGATGTCAATTTTTTACGCTTTTTTGCTACAACTTGTTACAAAATCGAGGCAACTTTGCGTAATTTGGCTTTTTTATTTAGGCAAAGGAGCAATCTGACAAACATCCCAAGCAACACAAAATCGTCATATTTGGTTACAGCGACTTGATTGTGACTTAATTGAGTAGTATTGGAGTAACATCAACTGTATTGCAACAAGTTACCTTGCAACGTTCTAGAGATAAAAAATAAATAATAATATATTGAAACAAATAATAAAATTCTAAAAATAAAATCAAAACTTAGGGGGGGCAACGGCCCCCCCCTGCCCCCCCTGGCTACGCCTATGTGTCTAAAGAGATTGTATTTGAAGTTATAGATTTTTTTACTTACCAATCAGCCCAAGGCCAATGCACCCTCTGCTGTAAACAGAACTTGTTTTCATTCTATTCGGTCCATGGCTGCACTTCGCCAGCAACTGCAATTGCTCGTTGCGCGCCACTTTTTTTTGTGCTCGTCGAATCTTTATCGAGAATCGTTTTAACAGAGCTGCTGTTTGAGATTCTTATGACATGCCCAGGAACCTTAGTCAACAGATTTTAGCGGTGTCAACGACGGGAGAGTCTCTCAGCAACGGCTCTTCCACGTCCCGTCTTTCATCTACACTCCACAGTAGAACGCAACACCTTCCGTTAAAAGAGATCAACTTCTTCCAGGAACATAGTCCATGTTTTGTGACTGGAGAGGATTACCGGTCTAATTAATGTCTTGTAGATGGTCAACTTTGTAGTCCAAAGTAGCCGCGATTCTTAGCCAAAATTTGTCTTTGTATTTCTTTGCTGATGTCATTATCGGCGGTCACCAATGAGCCTAGTGGGAGGCTTCTCGTGATCCTGGTTTTTAACGCATTACTGACGAGCTCAATCTTACTAGCTTCATCCTTAAGTCTGATGTATGTTTTCGTCATCTTCTCAAAGCTGCGTGCTACGATATCAACGTCATCGGTGAAGCCAAAAAGTTGGACGGAATTCCTTAAGATCGTGTCTATCCCCACTCTTCGAATAACACCGTCCAATGCAATGTTAAATAGCAAACACGACAATCCACCACCTTGCCGTAATCTTCTCCGAGATTTGAAGGGACTCGAGGGTATCCCTGAGACTCGGACGGCACACATCACTCGATCCTTCGTTGCTTTGACCAACCGCGTCACTTTTTTCTGGAAATCCATGTTCATATCCTGTTTTTGTTTTCAATGTATTGGATTAGGAAACTAGCATTTATTGAAATAATTACTAACAAGTTTTGGGAGTTATTAAAGTACTGACCAAATTACCTAGCAGCAATGGAAGTTGGATTGAAGTCACGTCATAGTGATCATTTTTTCACACTTTTTTTCACAAAAAAAGTCACATTTCTTCACCCATTTAGGATAATTATGGATGCTTGGGATAGAAACCACAGACTAGTTAAAATATAATTGTTTTGGAATCATATAAAAACTTTTATTGTTCTATTTAAAATACGTGCGGATTACATTCTATAAGGGCACTATCATTCAAGATATGAATATAAATAATACAAGATATGAAAGTAAATTAAAACATTGAGTATTTAGAACTCTACGCAAAGGGTCAGGAAGAGGTGAATCCATTATTATCACGACGAGACCCCTCATCACAGCAACGTTTTATGCCGGGCTTCATCCTAGGTTTCACACCACGGCACTGCGTTAACTGACAACGAACTGACAGCGGGACATGCCAACGTCCAAGCCACGTTAATGTTAAACCGCAGCAAGCCAATGCAGAGTAAAACCGTGACAATTGCCTCGAGTGAAAGATTTCAATTTATTATTCTAATTTTTTGAAATTGATTAATTTTCTATTCTACGTTCTTAAGGTTAAAGCTGTTTAAAAGTTGTAAGATACAGTGGGGAAAGTGGGTAAATGGGGTAAGTGAAAGTAATATTTATATCTTCATCCCCCAACAAGCGTGCACTGCATTTTCATGCGGAAACCTTTCAGACCATTTAGATCATCCCTATCAATGAAAAAGTCATGTGATGTTTAGCCCCTTTCGCAAAAAAGGACCAAGAAGTTGTTTACCTGTCAATTCTCAGTCGTGCGCAAGTTGGTTCGTGCATAATTGAAATCGACATTTCTCCGAGGAGAAAAATACGGAATAAACTTCCTTGATGCATTGGTAAATAGTTTCTTTCAATAGTTATGCATTTTGATGGCAAAAGCCTTCAAAATATTCAGTTCTAACGGAAAAAAATAATAAATTTATTTATCAAATACACCAAATTTGTAAGTGGATATCCTAATTATTAACCTAATTGTCCTAAATAAATGAATTCAGTTGTAGTTTAAAGCATACACACAACAAAAAGGTGTTACATACTTGTTAAGAGTTGGTAATCCTAACACAACAATTATGCTATCTTTAAATATCTTGATTTTTCTTATGATATATCTTGCAAGCTTATCTCTGTGAATGTGGACAAGGTTACCAGGACGCAGATCACGTAATTTGGTTTTGGGCTGAGCATCGTGGAGTCAGATCTGAGCTTTATGATTCCCTTCGGGCTCGAGGTAGACAACCCAAAATGTACCGATTCGAGACATTTTGGCTGCACGAGATCTGGAGTTCATGAACCTTATATATGTGTTTTTGACTAATATTAATTATAGATTGTAGTTTGATTAACTTAGACGTTTAGGTTAAATTTTTGAGGATTGTGTGCGTCAGTTTATGTGTGTGTTTGCGTGTGCGAGTGAGTTGTTTTGTATTTTTTTCTTAATTTAAAACGTTAAATTCAAAAATTGTAATTCGAAGCTCTAGACATCAGAAAACTACTGTTCTGTAAGTTTTGTTCAAAATTCCCAGTGCTATTTTCCCATCTCAAAAAACAATGTTATTCTTATTAACCATCGAGACGACCGCGAGTAATTGGTTTTATCCCTTTAACTTAGTTTTTAGATATTTTTTTTTATATCAATTCGTTGTATGTAAAATAATAACTTCATTCATTCGGTTGTAAAATTGATTCGGTTGAGCCTGAATAAATAAATATATATATATATAAAAAATCTTGCAAGCTTATCAAAAAGTTATTATTGTATCACAGCCTCGATTTATTCTTCAGTAATTTTATAGTTAAATGCTCTGAGGAAAAAAATCGCCGTGGGAAAAGGGTGTTTATGTCATCTATTTCATGTTAAAAAAAAATGAAAATATGTTTATATTAATTGATCACGTCAACTGTTTATTACATCTTCAATTCATGAAAATTAATAAGAACATCAAGTTGAACAACGGAAAAGATTATTGCAAACTGTCGATAGCATGAACATTTATTTTTGTTGAGAAAATGTTTTAAATGTTCTGCTATCACAAAATTGGTAACAAATTTGACATCTGTTTATCTAACACTAATGAAGAAAATTTTAGCATTTTTGCTTACTCCAACGTTATGAACAACATTTATGAAAACATTAAAAGTAGCAACTGATTGAATTTGATTCTTCATAACTGTCCTATTATCTGTCTCTGTTCGGGTTCATATTGCATAACTGCATAAGGAGTGTATCGAATATAAGCTATCCACATACATTTGCGTGGGACGCATGTATTTGGGGGGGGTTTTTTGGGGCGGAAACCTGCAGGGGGGGGGGGGGGCGGCGGCTTTTTTTTTTGTATATGTGGGGGGGGGGAAAAATTCCGCTTAAAAAAGGGGGGGAGAAAAGAAAAAAAAAAAAAGGGGGGAGACCGGGGGAGAGGGAGAAGGGCAATGCGACGCGGAAAGAGGCGGAGGGGCATGAAACACCCAGCGGAACATTAATAAGTTTGGGGAACACTATTCTTTGGATGAGCTACCAGGAAGAGGCAGAAACCCCGGTTCTTCCAACCCGAAACTGGAGCAGAAAGTGGTATCTCTAATCATGAAGAACAAATCAATGTCAATACGTAATTTGGCCAAAAAAGCAGGAACGAGTGTCGGAATGATCCAGCGTATCAAGAGGCAGAAAATCTCGAAACAATGTGCAGAACAGAAGAAGCGAGCAGCAACAAGGGCCCGGAAATTGTATTCGCGTCTTTTGCAGCGTCCGGATGCATGCGTTTTGATGGACGATGAGACCTATGTAAAGGAGGACTCAAAAACCCTTCCAGGTCCACAATACTTTACTGCCGTCGTTGGGGAGGATGTGAGCGATGCGGACAGGTCGATTCAAGTGGAGAAATTCGGTCGAAAGGTACTGGTATGGCAAGCAATTGGTTCCTGTGGTTTGAAGTCAACCATTTTTTACACTACCGGAACTATAAATGTGGAAATCTATCGATCTCAGTGCCTCCAGAAGAGATTGTTGCCTTTATATAAGAAGCATAGTACACCTCCACTGTTTTGGCCGGATTTAGCGTCGGCTCACTATGCCAAAACCACTCTCAATTGGCTTGCGGAAAAGGGTATAGATTTCGTTGAGAAAAATATCAATCCACCAAATTGCCCTCAGCTTCGACCCATCGAACGTTACTGGGCAATCGTGAAAAGGGTCTTCAAGAAGACTGGTAAGGCAGCTGGGAACATGCAGGAAAAAATGCGATGCAACACTTGTCCGGAACTTGATGAAGAGCATTCGATCCAAAGTTCGAAAATTCGTGAAGGAATAACTTAAATTTCATCCGGTCTTCATTATGTTCAAGTTTAACCTCGTACAATAAAGGATCAATTTTTTTTATAAATAAAATATTTGTTTTTTAAAAATAATTTGAAAAAAATTGTGTGTATTTTTTTTTTTTTATTCTTCTTTTTTTTTTTGTTTTTGCGCTTTGAGTAACAATGTTGTTCAACAATGTTGTTCAACTTTTGTTCAGCTTTGCGTTATACTGCCAAACTAATTTCACAGAATCTCGTTTTTTGATGAGTGGAATTTCTGTAGCTTTGTTGTTGATTACTGTCGATGTCATTTATTAATCTTGCCCTTAGATCACAAAAGCACGTATTTTATATTCAAACATTGGATTGTCTTTTCGTCAAAAAGATGATAAAGAAAATAGATAGATAGATAGATATCTTTATTATTGAGCTCTTCAGCCTCGGCTGGTTCAGCTCATTCTTTTTGATAGATGAATAAAGATATCTATCTATCTATCTATTTTTTCAATCATCTTTTGAGTTCAAGCCTGTTGAAGTTTGAAGTTGAGTTGAAAGCCTTCGTGTTATGAATATATTACGAAGGACGGATACTTTTTGAATGAAGAGAGAGAGAGAGAGAGAAGAGAGAGAGAGAGAGAAAAATAAAAAGAAACAGGCTAGTGTAGTCTTCCGTTGTAAACAGTAAATTTGCATATCGCATTTTAATAAACACCATCGACACATGTAAAACATATTGTTATATAGTTACATCTTGTTGAACATTCTAGCTCAAAATTTATAATTATCAAGGAAAACGGATGAAAAAAAAACTGCCGCACAAAAAGTTCTTTTTTGCGTTAGCTACAATGTTCCCCATTTGCGTGAATCCTTTTATCCTTTTGCGACATACATTAGCGGTAAAACTCAGTACAACAGCTGAAAGTTCGCCAGAAGCGAACAACCTGAACAATTTGAGCATTCATTTTTCCTCTTCTTCTTCTTGGTATTCTTTCGAAACTTCCTAATGGGATTTCGAGTATTCCCGGCCAATAGAACCTGTTACTAAATGTTTAGAAACATCGCTCAATTAGAAACTCGTTGTGGCCCATCTGTTCGTCAATCTACCTTTCACCTCAACTCACTACGAAAAATTCTACCCCACCATTAGCGCATGGAGGAAACACAAAATGGTACCAACGTGGTAAAATGTTTCACAGCTTCCGCGTCGTTGTGGTATCTTTTTTTTTTGCAGCAAATCCACTCTTTTCAACAACTCACCAGAAATGGACGGATTTAACCCGTGTCTTCACCGGGATACTTTTCTCGCCAAGCTGTGTCAAGTGAAGTGTTGATGATAACCGTAGATGGCTGCCCTGTAGTCGCTTTAGTATTGGCCTGGCAATTTTAGGGAGAGGGACACGAACACGGATTAGAAGGACATGGTCGCGTGACGTAAAAACCGCGACGGCAATGATGGGAAACTTTTTCCTGGATAAAAGTTGTTCACGCCCGTTCTGCCACTTCCACTCCATCGCTTGCTCGGGGTCGGGGTTTTACGACCATTAGTGGTGGATTCCGTAGAAAATTATCACACTTTTAAATCAATCATTATTTGCTTCCTCATTACCGGTTGTTTTATGGCCGTGGTTGTACTTTGTCACTTTCTTTGATGGTTACAAGTCGTGGAGAGATATGGAAATGTCACTGTTGGTTAGTTAAAAAAAATATTGATGGGTTACTGGTTTTAGGAAGCAATACTTTTCCAACTTTTGCTTTGGAATACTCTGACATAACGTCAGAAATTGTGAGGAAGAGTCCACCTTTCCAATTGTGAGGAATCAAGCATGATGAGTTCTAAATTCAAAACCAGTAAATTTTCTCATAAACTGTTAGTTTTGAAGATTATATATTTTGAATAATAAGATATCAATTCCTTTACAAAACGTCGTATTGGAAAACAATCTATTCCATTTAGATAACTGTATCGGTAACATCATTTAATTGTCTTTAAGCCAGCAAAACCAACAACCAGTAAATTTTCTCATAAAGAGTTAGATTTGAAGATAAATATGATTAATTTCATAATGCCGCCAGAAATTGTTCATTTTGAATAATAAGATTGATGCATTAGGCATAACAGGAAAATCTTCCGATGCGAAAACTTCTACAAGCCAAACAAACAGCCCTGTTAAATACCACCAAATCACAACAAAAGAGTAATATTTACAACAACATAATAAATCATCTGAAATCGTTATGTTATCCAACATCAACCATACGGTTGTGACTTGTGCAAACCCCCTTTAGTTTTTGATCAGGGAAAATCGGAAGATTTTTGCGCACCTACTAGTCTTATTCACCATGGGAATAGATCTATAGTTTTTGATAATTTGATGAATTAATGTTTTTTTTTTCGAAGGGCGCGTTTCCAACTTGAAAATTTTGATGCAGCTTTGCTATCACGAACAGGATTGCCATCTGGCGAGAAAAAGCTAGAAATAAGAGTTTTGCTGGCGCTTAATTTTGCACTGATTTGCTGAAAAATTAAAAACTAATCCTCAAACGGCAATGAACTGCTCAATTCAATGACTGGACATGATGTTCCAGTTGGAATTGATTTAGTTAAGAATAGGATGATCAAGTAAGCGTAAAAAACAATCTCTTGAGAAAAGAACTGCTGTGCCATATCGCCACGCTTGACTTGAATTAAAACTCAGTATCATCATCAGCGAAACCGTCTACGTCATCAGTAGCCCATCGTCTCGTCGTTGTTGAGGAGTAGTGAAAGACGAGCGTTCGTAATTAATCACGCTTACCAGCCTGTAACGACGACGACAACGATGGCGGCGATGAACGGTAAGCTGCTGCGACACTCACTCAGTGACGTGTGAAGTTGTGCTTGCAGATAACTTTTACAACAGCAGAAGCAACCACCAGCACAAAAAAAAAAACCCCAAGAGAAAATGTACATGCATATAGCGTGGACCCAGCTGGTAGAAAAAATGTGCCAAGTATATAAAACATTCAAGTGTTTAGCAGTTGGATGCTGCTGTTTTCGCTGCGGCAGCACAAATTCTGTGGAGCACAACCATGTTGGTGTTTTGTGTTTTCATTTGGGACCACTTCTTTACGAAATCGTTCAGAAACACGTAAATTTTGTCGAAACCTGCATTCGAGCCAACTCACCGTATCGAATTAAAATAAATAATGAGAAACTTTAAAATCCCATAAGAAATTATTTTTGCCAAAATGGTCATGTTATGCTTGTAGCATTTTCATTTTACGTTAGGCCAAATGGTTGATTGTTTAAGTTATATCAGAACGGACTTTAACATTTATAATTTGGCTACAATAAATTTCTTGGTCATTGAGTGATATTGCTCAATTTTTGAATATTTTAAAAGGGTACCCTTATATTCGTTACAATACATATCATCACTCTATTTTCTACAGCTTAACGTTTTTAAACAGCAAAAATTCTTCAATAAGCTTCATGTTTCATGCTGAAATGAAATTAACAACAAATCTTCCACTATTAAAAGCATTCCTCCTATCACAGTGGATAGTAGTCCACTGATTTTGTCATTACGCTACGATATATGTCGGTATTTTATATCTCGTGTTGGCACAGCCAACGAGACAGGATTGAAATTGCAAAAAAGTGAGATTATTAGTCCATTAGACTGATGCAAAATTGGGTGCTTCAGTTCTCAGTTGTCAAACGATTCTAAACGGGGTTAAAATTAAATCAAATTTGTAGTATCAAGTCAAGTTATCGAGTATCAAAAAATCGTTTACTTAGAAATTATTTTGGGAAAGCTATTTAGATCAACTTTATTACTGCGCAAATATACCGTCTTCTCGGTTGCAATGTCACAAAAAATCAATAGCTGTTTGATTTCACGTTTGCCTGAGAACGATCATCTGCAAAGCTGTATAAGGGTTAGAATTTACAACACCTATAGTTCTTCAACTTACTATGAAATCAATATGAAAAATGGTTAAAAGACAGACTTAATAGTTTGTTTGTTACCATGTTTGTTCTTAACCAAATGAGCGAAATAAATCAAGAATGAATAGCAAGCTTCGATTCTGACCCACTTTAGCACAACGGTCGAGGAAAACTTTCAAATTCTGCATCACTCTAATGTCCACTTGCAACGGCTGAAGCTTGCGGGGATTAATTTCAATTTCTGCATTTTCATTTGCCACCTCCTTGATATTCTTGCCGGTGAGTGGAACAAGGTGAAAGGAAGGGGGGACTTTTCTGGCATACTGTTCAAAAGAAATGTGTTCGGCATTTTTCAGAGTGGTAATTAAGTTATCAAGCGGCACAGAGGATTTGATTGGATACGAGAAAATGTACGTGTTTCAAATTGTGGAAGCAAATATTTTCTTATTAATGATATTTTCAAAACCAATTTTGCTTGGCTTCAACAATAAGAGAGCTTTCAATCCACAAAGAAGTTAAAGCCAGCTCATTTGACTTAGCATCAACAATTTTCTACTAATCCTTACGGGAAGTTTATTCATGTCAGATACTTTTCATTACCTGTTTAGTTTCTCGCAAAGATTTCTGCTGGACCTGCGGATGAGAGGGGTATTAAGAACTGTATCTATTTCTACAATTGCACTTAAGCTTTTACTGGAGGTGTATCTAGCGGCGTCGTCATCATCGTTGGTGGGGGCAATCATCAGCAGTTCAACAAATGTAGAACTATTTCTATTCGAACGTGCAACGGAGGAGGACAACTCGGACCAATGTTAAACCGTTCTATGCATTGCGAGTGCTGCATGGAAAACTGAAATACACCATTGGGACTAAGTGAAGTTTTGCCAGTGGATCACTTTTCCTGCCAGCTCATTCGTAAGAGCAACACGATTGGACTACTTCTGAGCGAGTTCTATTCTGTAGTGAATGAATGAATAACTCAGCATACGATGGTCCATCACAGTCGGTGGTGATTAAATTTTAATGTTTTGATATTTAAATGAGCTAAATTAGTTTTGCCTTTGGTGATGACGACCATGAATAAAATATATCTGCAAAATACTAACCCATATCAATTCGATGGAGCAGTTGCATGTCTTTAGAGTAAGGAACCATTTAATGTGGCTAAAGTGGATGGTTCATCTGATGGAGCGTGACTCATGTTGCTTATGTAGTAGAGAGGTATAATTTCATGTCGAGAAAGGACAAACCACAAGAGACAATTTAAAACTTTCGAGCACGGAAGGACGTGTGATGATGGTTGGACGACAAAACCTGAAAGAAGACTGCTTGGTTGGTTGTTTTGTACTCATAGCACCTGCTGAAGGAAAAATAGTGGCTTTTGGATGAGAACTTCTAGTCGCATCGGTAAAGTTATGTTGGTTACATTACTTATATTACATATAATTATGGTTCTAGAACTGGCTAGTTCATGAAAAATACAAATTTATATTATATCAATCTTGACTGACTAAAACTTTGCACAATAAATTAAAATTAGTTCTTTTTTCAACCTATGCTGTTTTCTACGCTTACCTATTTGGAACAATAGTAACATTGGCTGATTTGAAGTGCAGGAATTCTTCTATTGGATGGTTCTGAAGTTCGGGAGTTATGCTGATAGGTTGCCTGGCCAGATATCTTGCTGACTGGCTGTTGATACTGGTGCGTGTTGTATCACAACTCTTCTGAGAGGTACAAAAGCGAGGCCTCACGCGTATTCTCTGGGGTTTTGTATGGATTCCTTCTTTGTGAGTTTTGTAAAATTGTAAATGTAAAGAACAGTTTGTCAGAATTATACAACAACAAAGTTGGCTAATGTTTTTCCTACGAATTTAATTACCATATCACTTTATGAGTGGTCTCAGTGTTGGTTTAAATCGGTTTAAATCAGCTCCCTAAGCGTTATTTTTTCTACTTTTATCCCTTTTGAAGAAAACCACCATCACACTTTGTGAGAGGTTTCAACAGCATCTGTACAAATTGGTTCAAAGCTGCCAAAAAGCAAAAACATGTTTGTTTTTCCAATGCAGTTAACCACCATCACATTTTTTGCGTGGCTCAAATAGCATCATTACTGTGGGTTTACAGCGGTACAAATCGACTCTCAAGTGCAGTTTAAAAAATGTTTGTTTTCCCAATGACTACTATAACACTTTTTGAGTAGTCCCAATAGCATTCACCGTTGGTTTAAATCGGTTTGAACTGGGTCCCAAGAGTAATTTTCTCTCTCCTTCCCAAGTAACAATTTTAGTTTTATTCCAGCTTCATTCAAAACTGTTTTGTCTACTAACACCTCCTCTACGCTTCTTTAAAGCCGAAATTTGTACAAAGTGGCCCAATGTATAGGCGGTTGTGAAAACAAGTTAATAAAACCTTTATAGGACCATACAGATTTTGAAAATGTTCTAGTGAAACATGTTATTATCATTTGAGAACCTTCATAAAACCTATTGGCTGCCATGAAAACCAGCAAACGGCCAAATGGCCACAGCTGTCAAATTTCAAACTTCTTGGTTGGTTTTTGTTGTTCTGCTTTGTAAGATTCTCTGCTCTTCTGATTCATTTAGAAGTTAATAATATCTAACAAAAAAAAAGTTCTAGTCTAGTGGGAAATTTTGTTTGATAGCAAAATATCCAAAACAAGGTGAGTTTTGTACAGCATATCACGATAAGAGCCGAAAATTCATGCGCCTCGGAAATAATGCGAGATTTCAACAACAAGAACAAAATCCAAACAAACATGTTCGATAAATTAATCATGAATTTCCTGAAAATTTATGGAATTCAATAAGGTTATCCAACAGAATGCCGAAATTGGTCTCCAATCTACAGTTCATATGCATTTTATTTGAAATTTGGTGCATTTTTTTTCCACTTTTCAATCATTTCCTAAAATTTCAATATGGCGATTGCGAAAAACCACAGTTTTGCCAAAAAGCCAATTTATCTTGGCAATGACTACTATAAAACTATTTGGGCATGTTTTTGCCTTTTTAAACCACATGACTTCCCTCAATGCCAATTTATCATGTGGTTTTATGTGGTCATACGTGCTATATGAACGAGCACCAACTTTGACATAATTGAAGTTCGCAAGCCAGCAAATATGAAACAAGATACCACCTGTGTTAGGTGGTCAAAAGTTTTAAAGGGGGAGTTATTCCAAAACACATGCTGTAGTGTATGTGTGTAACATTGCCTTTCAATCAATTTAATCAATAATATACTATTAATTACCAGTTTGCACACGGTGTAGATGAAGAATAATCTGAAAACAAAGATAAGCAAGAATTGAAGTATCGTTTACCAAAACGAACCCTGCTGCCAACACAACCCTCTATTTAACATCTCAGTGGTTTCTGGTGAAAGTGCAGAGCATTTCTCGGTTTCCTTTAAAACGAGTATCTCGTCAACATATTCCAACCCTTTTCTTATTCAAACTGCATTTGACGGAGGCCGGCGCCGGTGTCGCCTTAGTGTGGGATCATTACTTTTTACAATTGTGGATTTATTTTAGTCCCAAGCATCATCTGTTGATTTTTGGGTAATTACAGCTGGTCCAGCAATAACGGAGTCTGATGGTCATGCTCAAGTAAAAGTGCGTTAATGGCTAATGTTATAGTTAAAGTTGTTGTGAGCGTTATTCCTCTCAGTAAGCTCATGTTCCATGGTTGATGGGTAACTTAACTAAACGAGGTTGATCATAATTCAGTTCGTCTTCCTCCTGGTGATAATTTTTTAGATGATTGTGCATGGTCCCTTGATAATTGTTGGTTGAACAGTTTTGCTAAGATATACGTATTGCTGGTTTCCTAAACTGAAGTTACGGTTTTAAAATAATGGTAGAAAGTTACCTTTCAGGACTTAGTTATCTGGACCGCATAATGATCTAATTTCGTATTGTTAATGAGTAAAAGGTTTTCTGTTGGTCTGCGTGTAATCCTTGATCTTCTAATAGGGCTCTGATTGTGTTTATTTTCTGGTCTTCTATTGTTAGCGATAGAGACTTTCGTCCACAGTATCGTGTCCTGGATTTGTATCAAAATTTTGTTCATGGGATCGGGAAAAAAAAAAAAAAGGAAAAGAGGAAGAAGGAAAAAAGAAAAAAAGAAAAGGAAAAATAAGTGAGGGGGGGGGGGGGAGAGGAAGAGAGGGAAGGGGGGTGGAGGGGGAAAGGGGGAATGAAGGGGGAAAAAAAAATAAAAAAAAAAGAAAGAGGAAAATAATTTGTGATTGTAAGTGTAAATATTAATAATATAAATATTATTAATATAATAATAGTAAAAATATTTTCTATCTCATTTAAAATGATCTGGTTCGCATGTTTACTCTCAATTACCTTGTCTCTCAATCTTTCCTCGAGATGTTCATTATTCTTCAATTGCTGATTATTACTGTAAATTGGTTCGTTCACGGTAGAGTTTTGGTGTCCACATCTGGGCTTCCGCTGATCAATTTCCAAGTGTTTCCTATTAGGTTCAGTCTCCATATCATTCGTTCCAGTGCGGAGATACATCATTCTCATTGACGAAAGTGTGCACTTTAATGGTTATTTGATTATAACATTGTCACTAAATTATTTGATTCTCCAAAATAAACTACGTCACATAACGGGTGGCAACTAAAAATTTTCGAATTTTTTCGAGACCCCTATACTCAACAAAAAACAAGATCAGAGAGAATTGAGAGTATGTATGGGTTATATCTTTCCTAAATCCTAATTCTGGAAAATGTTTTGATCTGGACGACGAAAGTTACTTCCTTCTTTCGAAGACGTAAATTCCCGAAAACGATCGATACTATCCATGGATAATTCTACTGCATCTCTGAACCCAAAACAATAGTTTTAACATAAGGTTGAACAAATAGTGAGGCTGTAAATTGCCATTTCCGAGCGAGGTATTGCTAAGCCATGGTTCAAGCCCTCTGGTTTGCCTATTAATCAAGATATGTACCATAATGAATATTTGAAGAAAACTTTTGATCCTCTTTCTACAAAAACATCATGCAGATGGACAATACTGCGGCCGGATAAAGCCTTATCGCATTACGGCAAAAAAAAAGCGTTTTTGGATACCCATTCGATCCCATTTGTACCAAAAAATAAATCCCGACAAACATGCCTTAGGGTCGCCCAATCGAAGATTTCTTCAGGATTTTGAGCTCCTTGGTGTACAAAAATAACTGGAGACCTACGAATTTCAACCAGTTGATTGGTAGAATCAAGAGATGCATTCGCAAAGTTGACATGAAGGCCGTTCAACGCTTCTGTTCCGACATCAAACGGAAGCTTTGCCGAACAGCTGACTACGGCCGTTCACTAAACAATGGACAATGTATCTTTAATTTCAATAAATCAAATCTTCTTCAAGTATGTTTGTCTTTTTTGGCTGCTAGAGAAAGAAATCCCAAAATTGTAGTTGCCACCTGTTACTCATTTATTGTGATTGTCAGTGAGTTTCGTATTCAAGCAATTGACGGAAGGTTTTTTAACTTTTAAGCTCCTTGCTACTATTTTGGCAAATCATTTTTATATGCTGATAATTTTTATTTGTATATTTTTTAAACTTAATTTTTTTAAAATAGACCGTGATCTTCCTAGTTGCTCCTTGTGTAAATGCACAGAAAACCGCAAAGAGAGAGAGGGAGATAGGGAGAGAGAGAGAGAGGGAGATAGGGAGAGAGAGAGAGAGAGAGAGAGAGAGAGAGAGAACTTGGGAGTAGTTTCTCATCTTTAATGTACACGTTAACTTATTCATTCCATCTCGCCGATTACGTCCTCACGGTCTTCGAAGAGGGAAAGAATGATAAAAGGCTCACTAAAAGTAAATTACTACGCTCCTTGCGCGCCGCTAGCACGCCTAGAGAATATTTCATGGTGGTTTGTTTACATTTCTAAAGCGAATAACTGGTGCAAGTTTGATCTAAGTAGTCTATCGCGTTCAGAAATAACGTCAAATGGAACTTGAAAGAAGAAAGATACTGATGATGAGGTGAATTACCATCTAATGTAGCAAGGCAAGTGTCTATAGCACTGGACTGTTTTAATTAAACGATTTGATCAAGGTTGTACTGTGGTAAATGTTACTTCATGTTCCTGTATGAAGGGCCAAAAACGTGTAAACGTGTTGTGGGCCCGTAAGCAGATCCACTTACTCGCAACCCAAAGCTACAGGGGTCTAGAGAGAATCTCCTTCCAGAAACAAGTTAGCAGAAACCATACCAAAACCAAGCCCTCGCGTAGTAAAAAGTCCAACTAGATAGACAGAAGTGCCCGCAATTTATTCACGAAATGTTAACAACAGGAAGTTGACAGTCCCACTCTTCCTATGCAAATCGCTTCAATTGGGTGCTCTGATGGCCACTCCCTTCATTTCAACATATGGTGTTATATAAATGTATGAAAAATCTAGAGAAATTAATATGATTTTTTACCTTGATTTTGAAATCATCTTACCTTAAAGCTTGTGTTAGAAAATTTGACTGAAAGTAAAATTGTTTAGGGTTATATACCGTTCTCCACTTACTTTTTTAACCTCCCTTTGATGTAGGGATCAGATGGTCGACTCGGTGTTTCTGCACATATTGTGCACAAACACCTGTAAAATCCGGAGTGGTCCTGTTCCAAGCTTTCCTACTTTAGCAATAAAGTGCTGAAGATTCCGAAAAATAAACAGTTTGTCGAGTGCTCAAAACCTACAAAGAAACCCCGAGTGTGGAAAGGAATCAGCGGACCTACGAAAAAACTGGAACCAGGGATCGTCAGCTACGCAGCAAGGCGTTGAGGTGCGTTAAAGCCAACCCCAGTCTTTCGATCGGAGATGTGGCCAGAGGGTACAGCGCCTACTTTCAAACGGTGCGGAACATCCTTGCCAGGCAAGGATACATGTTGTATAAAGCCAGTAAAAATCCGAACCGGCACATAAAGCAGAACTCCGTATCCAAAAAGCGTGCAAGGCTCTTGTACTACCGTGCTTTGACGAAACAAAAGGGCTGAACTTTGCTCAACGACGAAACATACGTCAAACTAGATTTTAAGTAGCTGCCCGGTCAAAAAATTTATATCGTGACTGGACGTAGGGATATGTCGTGGAGATTCAAGTTCGTGTTTGCCGACAAGTTCGCGAAGAAAGCCATAATTTGGCAAGCGATTTGCAGTTTTGGCTTGAAAACGGAACCATTCGTCACATCCTCGACGATAACATCCCAAGTTTACATCGAAGAATGACTGAAAAAGCGTGTATTGCCGTTCATCTGTAAGCAAAGTCATCTTTTGGTCCGATTTGGTCAGCTGTCACTACTTCAAGGTAGTTCTGGAGTGGTATGCTGCCAACAAAATCGATTTTGCCTCCACGCTAATTAACCCTCTGAAGTGCCGGAATTTTCCCCCAATCAAAAAACTGGGGAAAATTACAAAAGCAAAACCGCGGGAGAGGGGGGGGGGGCAAAAGAAAATATGGGAAAACGGGGCAAAATGGAAAAAAGTGGTGGGTTCGGGTGCCGTTTGCGCATTGGGGGGCCGCTGGGCGGCACCAACAAGAAGAAGGGAGAACACGTCCGAACAAAAGAAAAAAAACAATCTAATGCTGTAACTTTGAAGTTTTAATAAAAGTACTGTAAAGCAACCATTAATGGACTTTTTAAACTTATTGAAGCATGAATTACAGGTCTTTTTGTGCGTACCAATTTACTATTTGTCAGCCTTTACCTTGAAAATCGTTGTTAAAGACTGTGTATACCTCAGCGTCTCCACAATTTCCAAGAGAAGGATAGTTGTGTTAGATCATGGATTCCTGTAGGGAGTGATGCGTTCAATGAAAGAACAGTTGACTGCTTGGTATTTCAATATGTATTTCAACATGTATTTCAATTTCCCGCCATGGAAACCTGCTTTACAACTGGAATACTTTGTCGTTTTCCTGACCATTCCGTTGGGTAAACCCCTGTGCAACTAAGCTTGCCTCATACCATACGATTTAACCTCGCTCATGGTGTATTTTTTTGTAGATCTTACAGCATCCGATCAGCTTCCATGTGGAAATATTTTCAACTCCCAGGCCCAATTATCATTGAGGGACTTCAGCTCAGCATCCATAGATGGTCACTCTCAGTACTATCAACTACTCCTTGATAGCTTTTTTCTACTGAGGCTATACCAACTTACCTTCTGTCAAGTAATGCTCAGGTGGAACTAAGGGGTGGATCGCACACTTCTCTCCCCGGGACGAATGACCCCTAGGGTTAAAGTCCCGTTAAAACAATAAAGAAGAAGAAGAAGTGTGTCTACAATTGTTACAATGTTCTGGGTGTTCCTGTAATGTGCCGAAGGTGCCGATGTGTTGACAGTTCAAATTTTTATGTTTTTGCTGTACCTGGCAACCAACAATGCATATTGGCAAGGTTGCTGGTTTCTTATTTTTTAAAGCTCAACTGTCAAAAGTATGCCTCAGTGTGCCACACATGTAGTATGGATTGAAAATCGAAGTTCCGCAGTCGAATCACACATGACGCAGTTTTCATAATCGTGCATTTAAAAAACTTGAACACTCCTTATTTTGTAGGTGTATGCGTACGAAATGTTGACTCTATTTTGTGTTTGCTATTTTTTATTCAGTTGTCGAAATGGCGTTGAAGCAAGAAGAGCAGCGTATCACAATTTTGCACGCGCATAGGCCAAATCCAAATAATTCCCACGCCGATATTGCAAAATCACTGAATATTGCCAAATAAATCGTGACAAATGTTATAAAAGTGTACGGAGAACGTCTGGCGACTGCCAGGAAGCCAGGATCAGGAGGAAACTGAAACCAGGAAGCTGCAGCGACCGCGATAATAGTAGCGAGCATTTTCAAACGCAATCCCAACCTTTCCATCAGAGATATCGGAAACAAACTGGGAAAGTCCCACACAACAGTGCAAAGAGCAAAGAAACGAGCTGGACTGTCAACATATAAAGTTACATTGACACCAAATCGAGAAGATAAGCAAAACACTACAGGCAAAGGAAGAGCGTGTTAGTTGTACACGAGTTTGTGAACCATTTTTGATTGCGTCGTATTGGACGATGAAACATACGTCAAGGCTGATTTCAAGCAGCTCCCAGGTCAAGAGTTTTATACGGCTACCGGAAAAGAAAAGGTTCAAGATAAGTTTAAGCAGATAAAATGTCAAAGTTCCCGAAAAAAATACTTGGTTTTGCAGGCGATGCTGTGGGCTAAAAAGCAAAAGTTTCGTGACAACTGGCACTGTCAACCAAGATATCTATGTAAAGGAATGCTTGCAAAAACGCTTATTACCTTTCATGAAGAAACATAGTTGTTCCGTGCTGTTTTGACCAGACCTCGCTTCTTCTGAAAAAATTGCTCAGGGATGGTATATCGCAAATAGTGTGCAAATTGTTTCCAAGGAGAAAAACCCTCCAAACTCGCCGGAACTGCGCCCAATTAATATTGTGTAATCATAAAGAGAAACCTCAAGAGAACTCAAAAAAATAGTTGGAAGTGAAAAACAGTTTTAGGCAAATTGGCATTCAGAATCAAATAAGGTGGATATATTAAGTGCGCAACTAAGTTCTCGCTGTTTTTTGGTGAAAAAGGAGCTTTATTTTGAAAACAAATGTTACAAACGAATTATTCAAAGTATTGCCCATCACTAGCTACGACTTTTTTCCATCTTTCTTAAAGAACGTGAATACCATTTCGATAGAACTGTTCGTAATGGTTACCGTTCCCCGGTAATGGTTTCGTTTGGTTTCAACAGCTCATAATAAATAACACCAACTTGGTCCCACCAAATACACAGCATAACCTTCGCAGCGTGAATATTCAGCCTAGGCGACGATGTTGAAGCATGCCCGGGCAGTCCCCATGAATGTTTCCGTTTTGGGTTACTGTAATGAATCCATTTTTCGTCACCCGTCACAATGCGATGTAGAAAACTATTCCTTTTTTGCCGCTGGAGCAGTTGTTCACAGACGAAAAAACGACGCTCAACATCTCTTGGCTTCAAATCGTAAGGAACCCAAGTTCCTTGCTTTTGCATCATTCCCAACGCATGCAATCGCTTAGAAACGGCTTGACGGAAAACTCCTAATCCTGAACCATGCTCTTCTTGCGTTTGACACGGATCCTCGTCGAGCAATGCCTCCAATTCAGAGTCTTTGAAGTTTTTTGGCCTTCCTTCACGCGGACGATCATCAACACTGAAATCACCGTTTTTGAAGCGACGAAACCAATCACGACACGTTGTTTCACTCGGAGCAGCATCACCGTAAACTTTTTGGAGCTCTCGATGTGCCTCAGCCGCCGTTTTCTTCGAATGAAAGAAGAAAATCAACACTTCCCGCAAATGAAGATTATTTGGCACGAAATCAGACATCTTCAAATAACCAAAATATATAATACTAAACCAAAATCACTGATTTGGCAAAGCGGTTTGTTTACCATATGTCTGAGCTTGGTTTACGACGCTTGAGATGTACAACATTCGACCAGCACTTACTACTGGCGCCATCTATTGCTAAACAGCGGGAACTTAGTTGCGCACCTAATAATAGCAGTATAAAACTTGATGGAACGTGTGAAACGCAAAGCACGACTGTTCGGAAGCCTAATCAAATAATTTCCGTGTGTTTTATAGACGATGTACTTCAAATCGAAACAAAGATTGATCATTTATATAATAAATTAATCAGTGTGAACTTCATCATGTTTGACCAATTTTTGACCGTTCCACCCTGTAGCAACCCTGTTGTGTATAGAATAAAATTGACAGCGTTATTAGTTGATTTGCACTAAAGCTCGCAACGCCCTCTGCTACGACCGATAAAAAATTTTGAAACGTACCTCAAACTGAGGATCAACTCCAATAACTTCGGATCCAAAACAGAGAAGCAGCTGATCTCCTAGGTCACGAAAAAGCTGATGAACATGCTGACATCCGTTTTTTCATCGGACATTACTAATGATCCGGCCTTAAATTAGGTGTTGTAAAGCTTTCAATGTCCACGGAAGTTAAGTATTTAGGGGTAACTTTAGATCACAAACTTTACTGGAACAAATACATAGAACAACAAATAGCGAACGCAACAAGTGCTTTCTGGATCTGTAAAAGAACTTTTGGGAAACAATAGGGTCTGAGGCTGAATATGATTCATTGGACTATTCGACTATAGTTAAACCTAAGATCACCTACGCGTCACTTATCTGGTGGCCAAAAACCAAACAAAAAACGACATAGATCAAATTGAATAAGCTGCAAAGGCTTGCCACCATTTCTATAACTGGAGCAATGCGTAGCGCTTCATCTATAGCTCTAGAATCTCTATTTAATCTTCTTCCTCTAAATCAATTTATTGAATTGGATGCATTTAAAAGTGCTCTAAGGCTCAAAAGGTCAATGAATTTCTTCGATGGGGATCTTAGTTTCAACTAAGTCCACTAATAATGTTGAATGAGGACTGTATGCATAGAATAAACTACTTTAACCACAATCTCCATGTTCATGACGTGACTCGTCTGGATTGGCATGCAGGAGGGCCGAATATTCGGCCCGGATCATTAGTCTTTTATACAGATGGATCTAAACAAGACAGTATGGTAGGTGCTGGAATAACTGGCCCTGGAATTAACTTTTCAGTGTCAATGGGAAAATGGCCCACGGTATTTCAGGCTGAAATATATGCTATAATAGAATGTGCAGCAATCTGTATTAGAAGGAATTACAAAAATGCAAATATTTGCATCTGTTCAGATAGTCAAGTAGCGCTAAATGCTTTAAAATCAAAAATTTATACGACAAAACTGGTTTGGGAATGCTCAAAATTGTTGATACAACTGTCTTGTCGCAACACTGTTTGCCTATACTAGGTTCCTGGGCATTGCGGAATCGACGGAAATGAAAATGCTGACGAATTAGCAAAAAAAGGACCAAAAATGAAATTCATTGGTCCCGAGTCCTTTTTTGGCTTATCTTCTTGTGCTCTTAAAATGGAGCTTATGTTCTGGGAGAAAACGAAGGTACAGTACAACTGGAACAAGACCTTAAATGCCCCGCAATCCAAACGTTTTATAAAGCCAAACGCTTGTCATACATATAGGTTACTAACTCTATCGAAACGTGATCTGAGTCTATACACAGGTTCAATAACAGGACACTGTCCTTGAAAATATCACCTAAAGCTTATTGATAAGCTAAATGAAGATAAATGTCGCTTTTGTAAAATGGAGAGTGAAAGCTCTGAACATTTAATGTTCGACTGCGGTGCACTAAGGAGTGTATCGAAAATAAGCTATCCACAAACTTTCTTTCAAATTGTGTTGAAAACCGATATTTTATTCATACAAAAAATTGATCCTTTATTGTACGAGGTTAAACTTGAACATAATGAAGACCGGATGAAATTTAAGTTATTCCTTCACGAATTTTCGAACTTCGGATCGAATGCTCTTCATCAAGTTCCGGACAAGTGTTGCATCGCATTTTTTGGACGCTTGAGCCCAAATTTTTTTGAACTCCTGCATGTTCCCAGCTGCCTTACCAGTCTTCTTGAAGACCCTCTTCACGTTTGCCCAGTAACGTTCGATGGGTCGAAGCCGAGGGCAATTTGGTGGATTGATATTTTTCTCAACGAAATCTATACCCTTTTCCGCAAGCCAATTGAGAGTGGTTTTGGCATAGTGAGCCGACGCTAAATCCGGCCAAAACAGTGGAGGTGTACTATGCTTCTTATATAAAGGCAACAATCTCTTCTGGAGACACTCAGATCGATAGATTTCCGCATTTATAGTTCCGGTAGTGTAAAAAATGGTTGACTTCAAACCACAGGAACATATTGCTTGCCATACCAGTACCTTTCGACCGAATTTCTCCACTTGAATCGACCTGTCCGCATCGCTCACATCCTCCCCAACGACGGCAGTAAAGTATTGTGGACCTGGAAGGGTTTTTGAGTCCTCCTTTACATAGGTCTCATCGTCCATCAAAACGCATGCATCCGGACGCTGCAAAAGACGCGAATACAATTTCCGGGCCCTTGTTGCTGCTCGCTTCTTCTGTTCTGCACTTTATTTCGAGATTTTCTGCTTCTTGTAGGTCTTCAAGTGGTTTCGCCTCTTGATACCCGGTATCATTCCGACACTCGTTCCTGCTTTTTTGGCCAAATCACGTATTGACATTGATTTGTTCTTCATGATTAGAGATACCACTTTCTGCTCCAGTTTTGGGTTGGAAGAACCGGGTTTTCTGCCTCTTCCTGGTAGCTCATCCAAAGAATAGTGTTCCTCAAACTTATTAATGATGGTTTTAACACTCGCATGATGAATTCCAAACCGCTTCGCCAATTTTCGCATAGTAATACCCTTCTCACTTAGCCATGTGTCCAGAACCTTAATTTTCACTTCCTTTTCAATACGCGACATTTTGAAAACGCAGAATTTGAACCGCACAAACAAGTAAACAAAAGAAAGCTGACAGTCAAACGCACAGCATGCAATATTCAGAGCATAAAAAACCATCACAAATACATGCGTACAACGCAAATGTATGTGGATAGCTTATATTCGATACACTCTTATAAAGGAATATGCCAACCCGTCCCAGACTGAATCGACAATGATTGATTTTTCAAAAGTAATTGCAAAAGAGCTGTCACTTTTTGAGCTACATGGTAAGTTGAGTCCGAATCTTGAAATCATTTTTGGCGGCTTAAAACCAATCAAACCGACGTCAACCGATAGCGAGCGCATCTTTTCGAACTCCGAAAATATCTGTTCTAAAAAGCGAACCTCACTGTCCGATGAAAGCATTAATAACATTTGCTTCTTGAAGTCGTATTTTCAGAGAACGAATTCAAATTGATAAGAGCAGTTACTTGATTTGAACCATTGATTTTTTTATTGATGAATAAAACATATTCCTAACCACAAAATTGCGTTTTAAGCACATTGAAAAATTTCCCGGGATCCCGGGATTTCCCGGGACAAGCAACAAATTTTATCCCGAATCCCGGGACAAGCAAATTGGTCGGGAAATGGAACCTCTAGTTTGAATCATTGCCTATAATAGTAGTGGTAGTTACTCAGAATAGTGACTCACCATTGCAATTTGGCATACATAAAAAGAGGATTAACCACAATAGAACAATTAATGGTCACGATGGTATCATGTCCCCAACACAGGAAATACAAAAAAAAGGATCCGGCCAGCTGCCGTAAGGCGGCCCAGTTAAGTGTCAAAGGATTTTGTAGACGGCGTCATTTTGAAAATAGCATATCAAATTGAAGTATTTGTATATTTACAATAAAATAAACCCAACAAGAACTAATACACGAATTTGATCGAAGACCACCTTCATTCTGTTTGAAACAGTTGAATAGTTATATAAAATTATTTATTCTTGAGCGAAACAGGAACCACAAAATTTAATTAATAATGCCAATGTATACAGTTTTAACTTTTTTCTCTATAAACTACATTTAATTCTTTTGCGCACTTTATCTAAGAAATCGGTTAAGTAGTCCAAGAGATGAGAGTTTTTAAAAAATGTCATATTCCCAAAATTTTGAAAAAAAAATTAATTTTAGAACTCTCATAACACTGAAATATGAGTAACCCTGACTCTTATTGATAAATAAAAAAACAAGGGTCTTTTATTCTTCGGTAAGGAACAAAACTACCAATTATAATGAAATTCTGAGCGATCGTATAAGTCTTTGCTATAGGATTTTCACGCTGTATTTCTACGGATTGCTTTGAAAATGGACCACTTGATCATTATTTGATTATGAAGCAGTGGCCAGAGGATGTTGTCATCAATGACTTAATAAGGTTTTCTTCTAAGAACTAGGCAAAACAAACCTTGCTGCTTGGAAGGTATCCAATATCTGTTAGAGCCAATAAGTAGATTCATACATAGATAACGTTATTACAAGAGCTGACTTGACAGAGGCAACGCAGGAGCTTTGCTTTCAACTCATGTTTGCATTACTCTTAAAGAAACAGCCACTATCAAATCACTCTAATTAACTTGGATTCCAATCAGCTGAATTGAATGCATTCCTTTTATGTAGTACATTTTTGAAAAACTAATAATTGATTATAAATCAGCAATCTTCTTCAGTTTCATCCTTCGTAAAAGATGCCGCTCTACTTAGTCGCCACAAAGCAACCAAGTTATCGTTTCCCCACATACATTGAGTCACGTATAGTTGGAGCAACCCTAAACACATACTCACTCTAATTCATTCCCGCACCACAACCATTCATATATGTGCACATCCATGAGAAAATTGAATCCCACGCGAAGGCACGGGATGTAGACAGATAAATTAAAGAACTGTATAAGTCACGTGATTTATGTGCCATCTTTTTGTGTGAGCGAGGACCGTTTTCTTCTATGCCATGAACTAGTGGTTGATGTTACTGGATTCCTTCCACTAGGCACCAAACTCTTCATCTGGGTTCCATTTTCGGGTGCTTCTGCACACTATCAACCAACTTCTGTCGCTACTTTTTATTGCATTTTTCTTCTGAAGGTACTTTTTTTCCACCAGAGGTTTAATACCTTTTTTATTGCTATACTTTTTGGACGCCTTTTGGAGCTTAATCCCGTTGTTGGGTGGCAGCAGTTTACTTCTAGACTATCACAGATGGCTCGCAGATGATGGCATCCAGGCGCATCTCCCAGGGTGACAATTTGTGTTGCAAATAAATCATAATAATTCACGATTGTATCGGGATACCGTAAATCATCACATGCCCCCTTTCGGAAGTACTCATTTGGTGGAGTAGCATGGTGCTCCACCGTCGATTTGAACGGTGTTGATAAATTAATTACGTTTTCTTCATCGCTAAACCACGAACTTCCCTATCTTTCCCTTGCCAGGTCTCATCTCACTCAAACCGAACCAACCCCACAAGAATGGGAAAGCGAATGCTTGCTACTTTGGGTACCATACAAAGGGGTGACATTGATCAGTTAGGAGCAACTAGGGAACTAGATGTTTGAGTTCATGCTGGCCGTTTCTTGTCTGGGCCTTCCCGTTTTCCATTATCTGAATCAGCTGAGGCTGAAATTAACATTAAGCTATTATTATTAATCTATTCTCTGTTATTATAAATATTGTGATATATAGAAGTAACCTGATATTTTTTTCCAACGCAGAAGCCAAGATAACGATGAAATTGCAATCAAACATATCTTATTATATTATAGAAAAAATTCAGGTAAAATTATGTCTACTGAAACCGAAACATACGCAATTCGATGAAAGATGAGTTTGATTGAATTTATTATCTCATCGCTTTCAACCCATTTTTATGTTCTAAAGGACGCATGCATGTCGTCGTTTTGGTAGTGTGTAGATTTGTGCAAACACAATTTCAAAAGCAGGCTGATGTGAGCTGAGTACAACTGCACCCCGTTGTACCGCGCAACCATACATTTGTTGGCTCCTTTTGGGGTTTTTTTTTTCATTCTACCAACACGTGAGATATTCAATGCTGAGTCGATTTTTTTTATGTTGGTTCGCAAAGCTCATGACTGCTCAGTATTCTTTTCCCCCTAGTGGTGCGGAGGATCGCCGTTGACGTCGTTGTCGTCGTCTTTGTACGCGCACACATAAAGAACACCGAAATGTCAGTGTGGTGAAATCCGCTTTATGCAAGACTGAATTGACGAAGGAAATTCAATTTTTTTTTGCTACCGACCAAAAATACTCCGGCAAAGATGAGAGGGGGTGTGGGTACGATGATGGTGAATAAAGTCTGTTTGATTATGAGACATCTACAGTGGAGGAATTTAATAACGTATGCAGCAGTAAAAGAGGAGTGTATGTGCATATGAATCGAGCGTTGATAGGAAAAAGGCGAAATTGGGGCATCTTTAGATCAGGCAAATCAGTTTGGAATGCTTTATTTGCATGATACGGTGCACGTATTTTAGCATAGGAAGACATTTCATTGCGTTTTTTCAGTTTTTCATTAATCTAATGGTGTTCAATTATGATAATCAGGTTTGTCATCAAAATCAGTAGGCATGAGGTAACGAAATGGAATTTTTGAGCAACTAACAACCTTACTAGGGAATTAAGGAGTGCATAAAATTCTGTAATTTATGCACCCGTGGCAAGAAATAGTTTTATACCAAATGATTTTCAGTTTACGGATAGTTATCCATTGAACATTTATTCTCTTCGTGGTGCAACTGTTCAATCCTGGTCATGCCAATCTTCATCCTGACTAAAGAGGCGGAAGTAAACGTTGATTAACGACGTTCTTCTTATCAGTACTGTCATAAGTACTACATATTGCTGTTTCTTATTTGATTCTTATATGTTCTTCATTTATTGGATGACTTTGATTCAATTCCTTCCTAAAATTGAATAACTACATCTTAGATAGAGCGTGGGAATCAACTCATTCATTCCCGGGTCAACATTTTGGGTCATCGAGTCCATCAAGTTACACTTCTACCAATAATTTTTGAAAATTTCGTCAACGAAATTTTGCTTTCTTTAAGCACATTAGATGCTTCTAAAGGAGCTGGTTCTGACGGATTACCGCCAGTATTTTTGAAATTATTATCAAAAGAATTAGTGAAACCTTTGTTTTGGTTGTTTAATTCATCTCTAAAAACTGGCATATTTCCCCCCATTTGGAAGGAATCGTACTTGGTTCCGATCTTCAAAAGCGGTAAAAAATCAGATGTTAAAAACTATCGTGGGATTACAATATTATCTTGTATTCCCAAACGATTTGAGTCCATTATCAATCAACACATTTTTTTTCACAAGTAAAAAAATGTTATTTCTACCAAGCAACATCGCTTTATGAAAGGACGCTCTACTACTACAAATTTGCCCAATTTTGTAAAATTTTCAATTAATGCAATGGATGAAGGTGATTATCTTGAAACCTTATACACTGACTTTAGCAAAGCATTTGATTGGGTCGATATTTCTTTGTTGCTTTACAAATGGTCTAAGATAGGTTTCAATCACAATTTATTAAAGTGGGTTCAGTAATACTTGCGTGGAAGAACACAACGAGTAAGATTTAAAGGAAAGCTATCAACGGTTGTCAATGTTACATTGGGAGTACCACTGGGATCCCATCTGGGTCCTTTACTATTTATTTTGTTTGTCAATGATGTTGAATATATTTTACGCCATTTAAATGTTTTGATATATGCAGACTAATCATCTGATGGAGTTCGGCTGCTTGGCTTCGATGCCGACCTTTTCCAGCACGATTTTCTTGACGTGGGAGGCTCCGGCGAACGGGTTGGACTTCCAGCGCGTGCCCAAATCGGCTTTCTTGTAGTCCTTATAGGCCCACCGCTGCACAGTGATTCCAAGGCGGAAAAAAGTAGAAAAATCAACTTGCACATTTTGCAATAAATTTATTTTTGTAACTTTGTACACTATTTGACATTTCTTTTTTCAAAATTTTATTAAGATTGGGTGAAAATTGTGCTCTCTACAACTTTTCAAAGTATGGGTCCTACATGGTTGTGGTTTTTTACTCCCATATAAAATGTATGGAGAATCGAAAAAAAACTTCAACTATGTTTTCAAAAGTGAGCACACATGCGCACATACACCACAATAGGCTTATTTTAAAGATTTTTTTGCCAGCTTTCTGAAAATGTGGGTATCATCTTGCGCAAACTTGCGCAAATGCGGTTCCAGGAGGCCGGAGTCCTAGAATGTCTGGAAAACCCGTAAAATTGGTAAATACCTAAATCTCGTACTAGACCTTGGCCGAGTGTTATATACAACGAACTCAGTTCAATGATCTGAACACATGTATGTGTATGTATGTGTGTGTGTAGTTTATGAATGTAACGAAATTTTTACTCAGTTTCCCAAGCAACTACTGAACCGATTTGAATGAACCAACTGCCAAATGAAAGTTATTGTAATCCCATACGTTTTGAACTTTGTTGAAATCGGTTCACTGGTTCCGGAGATACCGGAGATAGTGGCCAATTTCTGACTTCGATCAAAACCCATCATGCAACACCTCAAATACATGAGAATTCAAAAATAGGTCCAATGGTGATGATATAAAAAGTCCAGAACCACAAAGGTTACATCCGGATTGATGTTGCGACTACTCCTGGGAAAGTGGTAAGATTCGGATTTTGATTAAACTCCTCATGCGACACATCAAATAACATGATAACTCATAAATAAGTGCAATGGTGATGATATCTAGTTTCCAGAACCACAATGATCACATTCGGGTTCTTATTCCTAGTACTCCCAGGGAAGTGTAAAAGGGTCAGATCTCACGATAGGTGAATACAGTTAGCTTTTTATTTTCAAATAAAGTTACATGTAATGAGAGAACAAATTCACTGTAGTAACCCATTTGTGATTTCGACTGGCCACTGCATGGTCATCTGGATCATCTAGTGCATCATTCTCGTTCTAGAGTGACGAAACATACACAAGTTACAGTTTTATTTTAAGCTTTTCAGCTAGTCTTATACACCAGGTACTATGCTTAACATTAAGCAAATGTTTCGGAAAAGTTTCAGGACAATTATCACGTAGCAAAAAGAGAACAAAATAAACATGTTTTGCCAAATAAATGGTTAATAAAGAAAGCAAAAAAAGAGAAGCCTCAACACAACACTCAGCACTTTAAAAGTCCCAAATTATCTTACGAAATATTGAGGAAAAATATAAGTATCATCAACATCCCCCCCCCCCCCCTCTTTTTTTTTTTTTTTTTTTTTTTCTTTGCTTGTTACAAAACTTCAAATCCCATCCCCACTAGAGCTTAAATTGTGCATGACCCAGTGACAAGCTTTTTGTTTCGCTGAAACAAAAGTTTTCCGGCAGAAGGGGGATCAAACTTTCATTCCGTTCTTCGATTTCATTAGTATGTGTGACCGCATTGAATTGCATTAATATGTATGATATGGAATTATTCAATCCTTCCTCACAATGCATTCTAATTAGATGATTTCCTGTCAGAAAAATGTATAGTCAGTTGAGTTTTTGAAATCATTCGATTACTTGTGTATATTTAACGCGATCTTACTTCTTGCCTTATTTGTTATTATTCTGGCATTATTGTGGTTATTATTGTTTATTATTGTGTCTTATTATTGTAGTTATTATTATGCTGGTTTTTATTGTGTCTGGCACTAGACACACGAAAATCGGAAGACCCCAAAAGAGTTTTGACAAACTTTGTGGGAGAAAAACTACAGAGCTGAGAGCTAATTATAAAACGGACGACCTTGTATGTGCTGCTCAAATGAATCTTAGAGCTAATGGAGAGGGTTAAACTGCCAATGTGCTGAAAAATCTTTTAAAAAAATCAATAACGTTCAAGCGGTTCAAAAGTTATGGTTCTTTGAAAAATGAATGTTATCTAAAATTTAGTTTTTTTGGACCACCCTATCTCAAAATGATTCACCCTAATCACAAAATGAAAAATTTGAGTCATATATTTTTCGAACAGGAACATGCCTACCAAATATTGCAAAATTCTATGAACCACTACATCTTTTCGGTAAAGAATTGCTGAATTATCAATTTTTACGAATGTTCCAGAACTTCCGGAAGACCATCCAATGGCCACTCAGAACCGTAAATTATTCTCCACATCGCTTTACTTCTTACATTTTATGTACAAATGGTTTTGGGAAAAATCGTATTGCTTTTGGACGAGACTAAAGAATTAACCATTTTATCGGATGTTCCGGATACTCCAGGGGATCACAATGTGGCCGTATCTCGGTAGTGTGGCCTCAATCGACATTTTAGATAGCATATTTGAAATCAGTGGCTCAAAATTACTTGAAAACATATAAAATAACTATGGAAAATCCATTTTTAGACTTTTTTCCGCTTTTTTGTATGGAATGGAATCACTGTGCGCTGATCCCATCGGTGACGGATGTGCTTCCGAGGGAGGATTCAGAGGTTTACCCTTTTTGTAGGGGAAAAAAAATGAAAAAAAAAAATTGGTGTGGGAAGGCCACAGTGTTGTGGCTAGAAAAGTGGGACAAAAAGCCCACAAAAAAATAATCAGGAAGGGAGATATATTATTTTGTGGAGAAAAAAAAGAGAAAAAGGTTGGGTGGGGGGGGGGGGGGTGTTTGTTGGGGGGGGGGGGGGGGGGGGGGGGGGGGTAAAACGGAGACGAACCTTCGGAAAAATTGTTCAGAAGGTCAAGAAATCTCGGAAAGTGGAGAGTATGTAATTTGGTTACTACATGGTGCTAGTGGGCATGGAAAAGATAAATTTTTTAAACGAGTTTATAGTTTATATATCCTGACCACCTAGAAAGATCGTACCTTCAGGAAATTTTTTCACAAGGTCATGAACTTAACAAAAGTGGAACGTATGGCTTGGAACTCGTTCAGTAGGTGGCGCTAGTTGGCATGGAAAATAGAGAGCTTTTAATCTTTTAAGCAAAGTTGTTCAGTATGCCACGGGCTTTCGGAAGGTTGAGAGTATGTTTGGTCACTACGTGGCGAAGAGAAATTTTTTGAAAATTAGAACTTTAAGCAAAGTTGTGTAGAAGTTCAAGGACTTCCGGAGGTTAAAAAGTATAGTTTGCAAATCGGTCACTTTGTGGCGCTAGTGGGCATGTGAAAGAGAAAATTTCTGAGCGAATTCATATACTGACTACCTAGAAAGTTGTATTGGCTCTTGTATTTATGTGCCGTAATTACTTTGTATCCGGGACTATGTGAAACGATGAGCAACTATCAGCGATTAAAAGTATATTTATCTGGTGGTTGAAAACAAAAGCACTTTTGGAAGAACAAATGATTAGGTCGAAGCTCCTGCATAACTCCCTCATGATTGGGATTGGCACGCACCTGCAGTTAGCGAGAGGCATCCAATCTTCCCGAGAAAGTTTCAAATCACTTAAAATCAAGGCTTTGAATCACTTAGATATATAGTAAATCATCATTGAATTACTTGAATATTCTCCAGATTGAGCACCGAGTGACAATTGCTTGTTCCCAAACCTGAGGAAATGGCTCGGCGGAAAAAGATTTGAATTCAACGATAATCACGCATACGCATCACGATTTCAAAGCCGCATACGATACTATTGATCGTGAAGAGCTATGGAAAATTATGGACGAGAGAGGTTTTCCCGGGATATTGACTAGACTGATCAAGGCAACGATGGTGAAGATTCCTGTGTGAAGATATCGGTTGCTTTATCCGACTCGTTTCAAACACGCAAAGGACTCCGGCTCTTTCCTGCCGCCTGTTTATCATTGCACTAGAAGGTGTTATGAAACATGCGGGTTTCAACATGCGTGGCACGATTTTCAATTAACCCATTCAATTCATTTGCTTCGCTGATGAGGTGAACATTGTCGGAAGAACGACCCAGGCGGTAACTGAGCAGTACAGTACAGCAGAAAACTGTTCCAGAAAGTATAAGCACAATTTCAAAATAACAAAAAAGTCATGTTTTTTTAGTTTTAATAATTTTATTTGGCAAATCATATTTTTATTTGTGTCTTATATGATATTTTACTCTCGTTTAATCAAAATATTTAATCATAGCCAAGACTTCTAACTTTTCCTCGAACATGACCCATTAGCTTCTGCACAGTGGTACTTCCCATCATTTTGACCACTTTTGGCCAATCTTTTTTAAATTTTTGGATGTCGTCCGCTGGTTTTATGAATTTTCGAAGCTTTGCTTTGGTTAAAGCCCAAAAAGTCTCGATTGGCCGTGCCTCCGGGCAGTTTGGCGGATTCATGTCTTTCGGCACGAAACATACATTTTGACTTTTGTACCATTCTAAAGTTTCCTTTGCGTAATGACATGACGCCAAATCAGGCCAAAACACTACTTGACCTTCGTGCTGCCTGATCATCGGCAATAATCGCATCTGGGGACATTCCTTAACGTATTTCTGCGTGTTCATCGTCTCCGTTGTGATGTACGGACTAGATGTTATACAACACTCGCATATTGTCTGCCAAACCATAACCTTCTTACCGAATTTTTCGGTAAAAATTGCCTTCTCCGTTTCGGGGATGTCTTTGTCTTTGCTTACAGTATAGAATTGTGGTCCGGAAAGCGTTTTGTAATCTAGGTTCACATACGTTTCATCGTCCATTATTATACACCCAAAATTTCTACACAATAACGAATCGTAGAGTTTGCGGGCCCGTGGTTTGACGGACGCGGCCGGTGTTCCTTTTGGGTTTTTTTTTCTGCTTCCGGTATGTTTTAGCCCAAGTCTTTCCTTGGCATGCATGATGTTACTCGACAAGGTCCCTAGTTTTTTTCGCAACATCCCGAACGGAAGTCACTGGTTTTCGCTTGTAGGCATCCCTGATCTTTTTATCGATATCCGGACTAACAGGACCGGATTTCCGACCACTCTTCGGCGCATCTTCAAACGTACACTGTTCTCTATATTTTCGAATCGCAGATTGTACTGCTCCGACGCTTACACCCCCTTCCTTGGCCAATTTTCTCAAGGAGAGTCCGTTCACTGTGCACCATGTGTGCATGATACTTTTTCGTTGTTCCGGAGTAAGACCGCGCATTTTGATAGGTAACACAAAACTGAGCACTTTTTTGATGCTATGTCATGCAAAAATGTGCAAACAAAAGGACGCCGCCAAAACATGTTGAATTATTTCATTATATTCAAAGTGACCGTTAAAACAAGGTGTGCTTATACTTTCTGGAACAGTCATTATGTATCTGCTGGCAGGAGGAACCGAGCGCGATAAAGATCGCACAGGCAGAAGTTTGATTATCGACGGAGATGAGTTCGAGGTGGTAGATGAGTTTTTGTATCACAGATCATTGGTGACCTCAGATAACAACTGCAGCAGAGAAATTCAGTATTACTAGTTTTATCAAGTAGGTGCACGTTTAAGACAATTTGAATCTTGATTCCCTTGATAAATTAAATGGTTTGTCATTGAGCGATGCAATATTAAATATTGCTGTTTCTTATATGCTTTATTTTTTAAGAATCCAGTAGATGGATAGAATTGGGACATCTCGTATCGTACGATCCGTTATGATTATTTGTAATTTGTTGGTCGTTGGGAGCATCTATTCCAGAAAGGTTAAGTTCCGCTGACGGTTGGGAAATGAGCGCAAACTTTCGTCTTAGCGTTTAAGTAGTTATGGTTATAGCCTACTACTCGTTATCTGAAAAGAAAAGAAGTAAATGCGAAATCCCTATCCTGTTCAAAAATCTGGGATCTGGGAAACCGAAAAACATTCACCCATCTTGGAATTCATTTGGTGAATGCTCACAGGTAAATCCTTCATAACACTGGTTTTGTCATGAGTGATGGTATGTTAATAGTAAATAATAACGTTAAAGTCTCATCAATGCCCTGACTGATTCTGGAATACTTGCAACTTTCTCAGAAATGTTGTGTGCCAAACACGGGACTGGGTTGAGTTTGGTGTCCGGATGATTTCTCAAATTTTGACGGTTCATAAAGATTCTCATCATAATCCACCTCTCACGCCACTTTATGCGGAACTGAAAGCATGCCAATAATATTGCCATGCTTTCGGACACAATTTATATCAAAATCGATCCTTAGGTCCGAATATTGCTGTAACTTATTACTTGTATGATCGAACATTATTTGGATCGGTACCATCGTTAAATGTCATCGACCAATAACTAAAGTATAGCAAATTCATTTAATTTAAATCCATGAATTTTATCTGAAATCCATTAAGTTCAGATGAGTTACCATGTCCCTTTTCAGGTGGGTAATTAAAATGAGGGCAATGCTTTAGAGGACTCTAATAGTTCCATTTCTCACCTGTCGAAAGACAACCGGTCTTCATGGACCTAGTTCAGAATCACCTTTTTAAACCGAATATTTTTTGTTCAACTGAAATTTTAGAACAATTTGTTCATGACAATAATGATTGACCTTCTGCGCTATTTAATTCCACAGAAGAATTCCAATAGGTTCAACCTCTGAAATGGCAACATATTTGTTTGTCACCTTCAGGGAAAAATGCATTCAATTGAACATTCCGTGTTACTTATCTTTCAATTTAAAATGTTATTCTTCTATTCTTTATGACATCAGCTTACTTTTGTAAGTGCATATTAAAAAAATATATACATATAAAAGGTTACGAGATGTAATGTTAGCCTAGCTCCTTCATACGGCCTATGTACCAAATTTGTCATTAATTCTGCGATAATTAACAAAATAATGATTAATTCGAAAGCAATTAAAACATTATCAATCATACTCTAATTGTTATTTTTGTACTCTCCGTGCGTGGAGTAACGATTTTGATGTAGAAGGAGATGTTTCGCTCATCACCATGAGGTACCAAGAGTGGACAGTAATGTTTGCTAGAATGAAAGATATGAAGAGAAAGTGCCGCATCCTTTTACTGCACAAGAAGGTATTTTTTAGCCGAAACCTTTCGAAAAGTATACCAAATACCAAAAATAATTGTGATTTGCTGCTGTTCTGATTTGTTGTTTTTGGAGACCTACGTCATGCATGTTTACAAAAAACAGACTGTGCATCATCTCGCGAACTCAATTACAGTATTTTGCATTATACTAATATAACTGAACCACTTCTGCGTTACCTGTAAGTACACCTCATTGCACGAGGCCTACACACTTATTTCTAGATTAACAAGTAAAATGGTTTTAACTGAAAAGGCAACAATGACTTTGATTGTTAAATAATTTGATTCTGAATGTTAACATTCCTACGCCAACGATCTGCATAATCTCATGAAGCAGAGATCAGCTCTACTGACCGGGGTTCTTCAAAAGCGTGTGACTAATAGTTACGTTTTAGATTGCTCTGATTGTTTGTTCTATATTTCTTACTATTTTATTTCATATTGATCAAAATTCAAATACATAGTATATTCAGCCTACGAGAAAATTATCATTTGTATGAATACTTGTATAAAAACAGCCGTTTCGATTTGGTTCCATGATACGGCCCCTGGTTAGCTGTCCCAACCATCTACCTACGGGTGTGACCCATTGTCTTATTTCCAACACACACGGTACGAGTTCATGTTTGGGGAAACTTTTCGGTTCAGCAGTTTTACTAGTTTAGATATTTACGATGAAATGGCAGTGGCTTGTGTCTTTGTGCTTTGGTTGGTCTGCTCTTGAAGTGGCCACCCGTAGAAGGTTGCTGGAGGAGGAAAAAAATAAGTTGGTCACAGCAGTGCCAGTAGCAGTAGTAAGTTGCATCTTTTCGAGACCCTACCTCTGGGTGGACACATTGCTGTGGCTGTTAGTGATAGAGTTAGGAGTGCAATGCGTGGAAAACTTTTTCTGCTGAGCATACGGTCGATCTGGCCACCATCCGATAAATACGGTAAAGCTTTACTGTACTCTCCGGGCATTTTTCTGCCCCACTTGGCGAAAGGAAGTGCCACTAAATATTAATTTTCCTACTTTGCATATAAAACACTTTGTAAACAGCTCGGGCTTTGATTAGATGAATTTGAAGAGCTTAAAGCAGAAAGTTGAAGTTAAATGGAAAAGTTGCTACGGGGCAATGTTGTTGTAAGTTCATCTCCACCGTCAGCTGAACCAGAATAGGGTTGCCAGTTGGTTTTAATATCCTGCGTTGGATTTGAAAAATTCTATCAGCTTTTGTTTCACAAAGGTATAATTTATATTGTTAAACTGACAGCCCTAGAATGGCAATGGCTTCCTGCTTTCCCCGGATAAGGGCTGGGTTAAGGAAGACTTATAATTTAATCAAAGTGAAATCGCGACAAGAAGTACACACAGAACGTTGGGATGTGAAAAACGAGCCAAATGGATGTGATGGTGCTGATGACTCACTGACCCGGAGATAATCTGGACGGGCTGGGAGGTCGTGTCTTGGCAGTTATGTATATGGATATATGAGCACAAATTGCTTCCATTTCCAGAGCGGATCGTAATCAGCTAGATGGGCATGGATCAGGTCTCCCGGAAGGTGATGTTTGTACGCGTCCTGTGTAGTGTGTCAGTTGTTCGCTGCCGGATTCGCGGGTAATTACTCATTGATGTTTCATTTATTAATAAGATTAATCACTGGGTTTGACACGGGCTGCGAGACCGTTTGCGTTCGTTCGCATTCAATGCCGTACCGTAAAGTGTTTGCCAAACATAAATCAATATTTGATCATCGATTATAAATAAGCTCCAGTGAAGCGCGTCGTCCAAAGCGTACACTAACACTTAGAAATGCCTTAGTTGTAATTATTCTGCATCGAATCGTCGCTATAAAGCCCCCTTCTTCGTGGTAGACAGAATTGCTTGGCACGTGCAGTACGGCATGGTCGGTTATTATGGGGGTGAAAGCTTTTGCAATCAATGCTGCAGTGGCTGCAATCAATGGTAATGACTTGTAGGGGGTTTTGTGGGCGGCACCAGGCAAGTAAATTGTATCCCTTCTGCTTCTTCAAGTGAGGTGAATCCTCACTCAAGAGAATTACGACGATTGGGACAAGGTGGTCTGTGAGATTCCCTACGACAATCGAACTGGTTGTTAATTAGCATAATTAACAGGTTGGCAGAGGAATATGTAATTATTTGGATATGAACGTACAGGTATACCTCTATGAACAGTCACATCCATCATTTTGGTGATAAAAATAAAAATTATATGAATGCTATCGAGGTTTTTCCGATGAAATAGATACCGAACTAACATGGCTTCAGGAAAATTGTCGTATTATTGATAAACTACTAAATGCCTGAATATATTTTGCACTTCCTCTGAACAAAGCCACACTAATATTAAACCACACAAACCACTGATGCCAATCCCGCGAATTTTTATCTGAAATCAAACCCGTTCCCACACACAGCTCTAGTGTTTTTAACCCGTCACGTTGCCTTCGTTGGCGTTGATCTCCAACTCATGGCTCTGATGGTTGCGGTTGTGGTTTCCAGCCCCCGTATGCAACAATAAATTGGCTATTTGGAGAAGTGAACCCAATGTTCAGTGCCACAGAGATCCAGAAAAAAAGGATTTTGTTTCGGAGTCTAGGTCTGGCAATGTAGGACCAACACAACACACAATTGATTGATTGGAGCTGCGAAGGGATACGAAAAGCTGTTTTGCATTCTTTTTGCCCCAAGTCCTTCTGCCCCTCGTCAGTTCAAAGTTACCATGCAGGATTCAGCTGGCTGTCCGTTTGAGTTGTTATTCGTCGTCTCTTGACCTGGTGTCCCAGCTTTCCATGGCCTTTCCTACTGGGAGTGTTCGACTTAGAGATGTCGTTTCGGTTAGCTTCGTTTTGGTTTCTAAATTTAAGCTTGTTACAGAGCAATATAAAAAAAATCACTGTCAAAGAAGATTGTGGAGAAATTGTGTCACTCTTTTCCATGGTGCAAATGGCATTGGTCAAGGAGACGGGTCACGGGGGGAGGGGATGGCACTAAAGTGAATCTGAGAAAAGATAGATTTCCAAGTGGTGATTGCTTTTACTCATGATGTTGACCCACTTAGCTGGCTGTTATTATCACTTCGTTGTTCTTTTGCTTTTCAGCATCATGCGATGTTAAAAAAGGGGGTAATTGCTAGCTACAGTTTGTTGTTTTGTTTTTTTTATAACTTTGACGTTATTGGATATTGCCAAATCAATGAATGTTGTCAACGATAGGTTCTATTGTAAAGTTTCATAATGGATACGATTTTTTGTAATGATGAATTCTAATTGCCATTTTTTTTCGACATAGGACGTGAACTCTGACACATTTTTTCTTGATATTATGAGATTAACGAATATCGCAATCAGCCAGTGAAGGTTGCGGACTTGTCCATGCCTTCACCTACCCCGCAGTGGGATGTTTGGCAAAGAGGTCTATGTCTGCTTCGAAATACTGCCAAAACAAAGCCCTACGCTCAATTTCAAACTACTTCTATTCAATTTCATAACCTGCCGAGCTCTATCGGACCTATCGATACTTTTTTTTCACATCTTTGGTCCTAGCAGAAACTGCTGTTCACTACTGGGATCCCATGGTGTTGAGAAGATATTTCCAATTTTCAAAAACATTATAATTTAAATTGGCGCACTTTACGCAATAAAAAAAACATAATTAATTAGTAGTGTAATCAGCTTATAGCCTATAACTTGAAAATTAGAGTTGTTGAGTTACCTCCACCATTTTTACATTAGTGTAGCATACATGTATTACAGGCCCAAGGAGCGGAGAAACCCCCCCCGGAAAAAATCCTAGACACAATAGAATACATATCCTACCACACACACAGAAAGTTTTCTGGGGAACAGTATAAAAAAAAGTAAAAAAAGATAGCGATAATGATAATGATATTATAAAATAAAAAAAATAAATAAAAATATAATAAATTAAACAAAAACCACCCAACACCACCAGAGCACTGATGAGAATGGCAGCGGAGAGAATAACAAAATCTGAATATGATATTAGGATGATGGAGTGGGATAGTGGTGGGAGAGTAGGGAGGAAGTATGGTGGCTGGGAGGATAGGGGAAAAAACATACCAAATCTCTAATACGAAACAAAAATAAAAATGTGTGGGTGGGGGGCGAATTCTGTAAATAGTGCTGAATGCAATTCATTTACCAATAACATGCAGAAGGTGATTTTCAAAATAATATGTGTTATGAAATGTTTGTGTCTGATTATTTTCTTAAATTTGTCTCACAATGTATTGCTTGTAATATCTAATGCGTGAGAGCGGAATATCGGAACTACTATAAATTCTGAATATCAATTAAATATGACAGTTAATATAACACTCTCGATTTAACAGTAGGAGCACTGCTTTGTTAGACAAAATTTTAGGAATTATCTAGAGCTACAATTTCATCATATTGCATATTTCGTTATTCAGTTTCTGATACAAGTTATCAGTAAATCAATCCAACTGAGTCGAAATGTTTTTTTTACAGCACTGAAGACCAACACATATTTGTGTTGAAACAGCAGCAATATTTAAAAAATAATGATACATAATTGTAAAGAGGCAAAATATACACCTACCTTGTATAATTTGGCCTGAAATTTGGTTTTCACTATCACTGGAATAATACCATCTGTTATGCTAGAACGTTTTGGATCGTGATATATGGGAAGTGATAATCGATTTCATCTACCGAATTTTATGTTCGGTGCTAACATGATGAATTTCACACTGGGTTTCATGTTTGTGCTGGCATTTCTTTCTCATCTAGAGAAAAATATTTTTTGACCAGGAGGACTGAAAAAAGTTGTTGAAGGTGTGAAAATCTCAAATAATAGCTTCTAAGACGAGAAAACCACACATCATTTAGAAAATCTCACCAATTTTTTAAAAGATTATATCGAAACTTGCGGTTTGCGTGTCGTCCAAGGACCGATCATACGCTTGCATGAAAAAGGATCAGACAAGGATATACAAAACAGATCACCACGATCAGCATTTGGCAGTACCAAGCCAGTTCTTCTGTTTTATACAAGGTTGCAACGTAGAAATGACACACATGAAAATTGTTATAAAACCTAAACAGGATTTAATTTTGTTGCAAGCCGTTCGCACCACCTCTTTCGGCATTTGATTCCGAATCTCAACCAAAAGTTTTTTAAATAAGTCCAAACACATGTGATTCAAATCGCCCAGTTTTCCTGGAATTTATTCCCAGATACTGAAGTCCAGTGGGTTCAAATCAGGAGACAATGCAGGCCATTCAGAGGAACTGATTAAACATGATAAATTTAGCTTACACCACTGCTAAACAACTACTGCCTTAAGCGCTAGAGCTGAATTCTGCTGGAAACAAAAACTTTCTTTCCTCTCAAAAAAGTTTCTTAGCACAGGGAAGTGGGTGGTCTTTGATAACATATTGTAAATTATACTCTTTGTTTATTTTCACGCCCCTGTCTATGAACAACAGGGGTAATTTGCCTTTTAACGAACCATCACCGCAGAAGCACTTTGGTAATGTTCAACCTCTCGTTTGTCAGTTGGTGTTTTACGAAGACTTGATCCATATAACCGATCATTTCGTTTGTTCAGAAACACTTTCAAATTAAACAATTTTAGCAAATCCGTCGGCAATATTCTTTCGTGTAAATCCGTGAATCCTCTGCTTTTTAAAAGCTCCATATCCAAGGTCTCGTTTCAATACATTTTGCGTGGATGGATTTTTATTTCATACGCCATTTTTCTCGTCGGCGGAGTAGGATTTCTTCGAATTCACTCCATCACTGCTTTGACCGCTGAGGGAGTGCGTACACTGCGTTTCTTACCGGGTTTCGTCTTAGGAACAACAGTGCCAGTATCCTTGAAACGTTTTATCGTCCTACACACAAACAGTTTGCTCAACTTCAAATGCGACTGCTTCACTCTGATTTCCATGTTTGTGATTGCGCCAAGATGCAAGATCCGAATTTGTTCTCTATATGAATCCAGTTTTTTTTTCGTACATCAAAGAACACAAATTGTTTACGAATGAGCTGACAACAAGTCACTGTTTCAAAACGTACCCAAGGGGTTCACCGATAATGGTATAAATTGTACTGATGGGATCAGATATGAGTGTATCACTTTTATGTTGCCACCCTGTATTGTTCAGCCCATTTTTCACCCATTTTTGAGAACCTGGAAAGGAAAAATCACATATTCAACCTGTTCCTACACAGAAAACAAATAATGAATTTGAACAGGCGCGTAAAAGTTCCCCTCGTTTGATTTCAAGTGTAAACAACAAAATTAATTGCAATCTTAGAAAAAAACTAGATTCATGCGTTATCCTCAACTGGCGTTATCCTGTGACTTAAATTTACATGAAATATCCCTTCAATTTTTTAACGCAGAAAATTTAATGTTTCTTTCAAACTATGTATGCAGATTTGTATGAGAGCAGAAGTAGGTCATTTTATAGTAAAAAATTAAGTTAAGAAGTCAAAATCATTGTTGGAGAAACAACATGAACCACTACCTTAGCTGCCACACAACGCCCTATTCCAGCATCACTGCATCGATGCACACCGATCGAGATCATCGATCAAGCAACGATCGCACCATATTTTGTATACCCCACATTTTATTCCAATGTACATAGCCCTATTAGTTCAAAATAACAAACCAAGTAGAACGGACGTGCGCACAATTTGTTTTCCGTCAATATCCATTGTCACGGTCTTCTGGTCAATGTACCTTCGGTAGGGTGATGTTTCAAGTGAAGGTATCATAAATTCCCGGTGTTTTCGGTAGGCAGACAAGTGCAGTTTTAAGCCAAGTGCCCTTATACGAAGGGACTTAGTATTTACCAGTGGTACGCGTTTGAAAGTAAGACAAAAGGTGTCCTAGTGCATCGGTCAATGCACTACGTAGCTCCAAGTGCACTTTTTGGTGGCTGCCTAACAGCAGCAAAGAAAGCCCTTCGGTGACCGGCAAAAGTTCGTGCTCGAACAATCATACATAGAAAAAGTGAAGCAGAGGCAAGAGTTGAAGGCTTACAAAGAGAAAAGGGTACCCAAAAGGGAAAAAAAAAAAATTAAGGAAAAAAGTAGGGAGAGGGAGTATAATATTTTTCAAACTTTTTCTTGTATAATAATGGACGACGAAAAATACGTACTCAAAGACTCCATGTCTGGCTTTTAATACCGCAATGCAAAGGAACGCCGTTGCCCAGCATTTTTTTAACAAAGAAGGTGTCCAAATCCCGAAGAAGTATTAGCTTTGGCAGGCCATATGTAGTTGTGGTCGAAAATCTAAAAGTCTCGTCTCTACCGGCACTATCAATAAGGATGTGTACAAGAAAGAATGTCTGCAAAAGCGGTTGCTACCATTTACTAGAAGCCACGATTCTCTAGCTCTGTTTTGGCCTGATTTGGCCTCTTGTCACTATGCGAAATCCGTCCTAGAATGGTATAAGGTACAAGGTCAAATACAGCTAATCCACCAAACTGTCCAGAACTTCGCCCAATAGAGAAGTACTGGGTTCTAGTTAACCGGAAACTCTTCGAAACTAAGAAGAAGACAAATAGGTAGTACCGATGATTTCAAGAGAAGATGGAGAATCGTCACGGCGGGCGTATCTGAGGATACCGTACGGAACCTGATGGCGGGTGTATCACAGAAAGTTCGAGAAATTTACGGAAAGAAGGATTAACATTTTAATCTACTGTTTCTAATGTACATTTTATTTTTATTGTGAATCGGTTTTGTTAAATTATGTGTAATTTTTTTTGCTGCTATTATTTTGGTGTCCGAAATTCACCGTGGGCAGGCTTTATTTGGGACTGATTTGTTTTATTAGCATTGAAATTATTTTTTTGGTGAAGGTGTTAGTGTAAGATTGTTTTTTTTTGCCCAAATTATGACCTTTTCTGAGGTCAAAATTACACGAACTAAGCATTATCATTTATTTGGAGAGGGACTGCGGGTTGGCTTTAGACATAGATATAAAAACAGTGATAAACCATTGAAAACTCTCGACATTTCAAGAAAATCGCTGTTGAAGTATCCTGGTGTCTCGTTACGAAGAGAGATTTAATCGACTAAAGGTAGAAGCACTTAATTACGAAATAGCAAATAGGATTGTTGACCACGAAGTTTTCAATATCGAATATTATATCTACGTGCCCTCACAAGATGTGAAGATAGATGGCGTTGTCTCCGATAAGAGTCTGACTGTCGAATAATTGAAATGACTGCTACTCCGTTATTGCCAGCTCAGCTATTATTACACAAAGAACCAAAAAATGATGTTTGAGATGATCCTCAGTGTGTAAAAACTGGTGATCCCAATCTAAGGCAATACCGGTGCCGGCCTCGCCCGAATACAGGTAAAGTAGGGAATGGGTAGAAATATGTTGACGTGATACTCGTTTTATTGGAGCCGAGAACACCTCTGCACTTTCTCGAGTAATCACTGGGATGTTGGATAAAATGGTTGGTTTGGCAGTGGGATCCGTTTTGGTAAACGATGTGCTGAATTTAACTGACGTTGGCAGCGAATAAGACATTTAACTATGTTCCCGATTTATTCTCTGTACAGAGATGCACATTCAAGCTATTCAAATTTTGGCTCCGATTTAAATCAACAGTAAGGATGCTGTTGGGGCCACTCACGAGTGTGGGTGGTTTATTTCAATGGAATACAAGAATACGTTAAAAACACCGAGTTTGAGGACCAATTTAAACCAACAGTAAAGATGCCGTTGGGGCCACTCACAAGTGTGGGTGGTTAATAGAAAAAGACCTTATGCTACACAGCAGTAACACATCTACCCTACCTGGCATCATCCTCCCTACAACCTTGAAGCAGATAACATGTATTTATGGTTATTTTTCGTAGTAAAAACAATAATGACATGCAACTGATAATAAGATGCAACTATATACATCTATACAGCTCAACCGATGAATGTTTACTGAAATGTGAAGGTCATGATATGATAAAAATAACACGATGTTGTAAAGAATTCAAAAACAACGTACATATAATAATGAAATGCAATTATATTCCTCTTCCGTCTCGGTGCCAAATGATTGAAACTCTGAAATGGCGAATATTCCAACGAGAGACTATGGAATAAAGTCGATACCCGGCAGCCCAGCAGAACAGCAATAAAATCTCAAGCAAACAACAATGCGAAATAAATTTCATATGAGTATGATCACTGCTCATAAAACGGAAACTAAGTCAATCCAAAATATTAAAAAAATAAAAAATAAAATTTAAAAAAAGACTGAAAATTCGATTTTTTCTACAATTGCTGTTTCCCATAAATGATTTTTTATGTCTGTGAAATAGAAAATGTAGAGTCATAAACAATGTAAGTATTTAAATTAGTTCCCTGGATGAAGAAAAAAAAAATTTCTGTATAATTTGTCGTCTATAATCATTTCTGTAAACACGTAAACAACCCTCCTATATTTTCAAACACAGAACGTGAGTAAGATAAGCCAAAACTTATAACTGATGATGATGATGATGTAATACCACCATCTATTGTAGCAAAGTAACTTTCCATAGCAGTGGAATAATCTGAAAAACGATTAGATCAGGATTCTATTATTGTTTGTGATCATCAAGCTCCTGTATGAAGGGCCAAAAACGTTTGGGCGGGCCCGTAACCAGAGACACTTACGTGAAACCCGCGAATATAGGGAAAAGAATCTCGTTCCAAAAGCAAGTTCACACTCACAGCACTAGAATCGAGCCCTCGATTGACAGAATAAACCCAATAGATGGGGTCGAAGAGCCCGTCATCGTTCCACGAAATGTTAACAATAGGGAGTAGGCAGTCCCATGCTCCCTATCCAAATCGTTTTACTTGGGTGCTCTGATGGTCCCTCCCTTTCTCCGTATATGTTATTTAATATTTAGTATATGTTGTACACAAAAAATTAAGATATCATTATAGACAAAAATGCTAATAGATTCAAATTTCAAACTTGAACGATACATCCAATGGATTGTTACGGAAAAATAAATAAAAATTAGATATGTATTAATATCCTGGAAGAGCTGAAACCAGAATAGCTCATTTCAAATATCAAAAATAAAATTTCAATAAAAGATATCATTTTATAAGACATGTTGTAATATTTTTTCGTTATACTGTTCTAGTTACATAGCAAAGATAGCGATTGGAGTGATCGAAGAGTCCGGTTTGACGATTTCTGAAAAAAATGGCTTATCTTACCATAATGTTAAGATCACGTTAAACTTTTCATACGAAACCTTAAATCATCTGAAAATTTGATAAGAAGAAGTAGGCACATTGGGACGTCTTTTGATGGGGCATCACTCAGAACTATTGGGAGGTAGGGGTTTTTATTTGATTTTTTTTATGACTTCAATCCGGAACGTAGCATTGACTTTTGGAAGAATCCTGGCAACATTCCTATTTTCCGAACCACTGTTCGAATAGAAAGGCTCAGGGTACTCTCGAGCATCTTCTTCGCCTTAGTGTAAACAGCACGACACGCACGTCCCACATATTGCTTGGTTTTTTTTTTTTTCGATGGTCAAACGATCAGAAAATATTAGCAATATTCTGTGGAGTGTGGGTTTTGGCAAATCCAACTTTTTTGCGAGTTGACGTATCGAATGGTCAGGATTATTATTACAACTGTACAAGATCCGTTCGCGCACGTTCTTCGTCACCATTTTGAAAACTGCTTGTGAAGTGTTAAAACCGATCATATTTAAGTATCCCTGTTTGAGTGAAATATTTCGCTCATGGCTGAAATATATCAATAGATACAGTGTTTTGAATGAGTCCAGATTATTGCGGATACAAAACTTAGATGTATTAGAGTTTAGAGTTGCTCTGATAATAGCTGGCATTGCTAGGGGTCCTAGTTTTGGGTTGATATCCTCTAAAATCACCATCATTAGTCTACTCGATGTAGCTTTTAATGGAAGTAAACTGTCGCTTTATTAATTTTTGTGTCATCTAATGTATTATTTGAACTACAGAGTTATATTATATTTCATTTATTATAGACAAGCTAAATGTCGTCAAGTGGGGCTTATAACATGTTATAACTTCTAAATTTGACCAGTGTTTAATGATCTTAGTTATACCAAGTCACAAAAGATCTCATATGATAGTGGATATAAGTACAAAGTGGATGTGATAAAGGTTGTACGGAATCAAATTGCACCACTTTTAAATGGCTGTAACTTGTTACCTGTTGGGTATTTTCTATTGACATTTTGGGTGGAATTAGTTCAATGTGTATTTGTGTACGCTGTGTAAGTTTCACAAGCAGATGTGCAATCGTTGCAAAGATGGAGTTGAAAGAACAGCAGCGGCGCAAAAAAAGTTTGCGCACGTACCTCCAAAATCCGGATCTTTCTCATCGTGCCATCAGCAGGAAGGTGGGAATGGTACATTCTACGGTGTCTCGTGATTTAAATCGGTACCACGAACGTTTGACCATCGATTGGAAAGAAAAAAGTAGCAAAAATGGATCTCCGTATAGTGTTAAGGATCACAAGCGGGTAGTTCAAGCTTTCAAGAGGAATCCCAACAGCTCAGTTCGAGATGTGGTGAAGCAAATGAATCAAACCAAAACAATCGTGCAAGATGTGAAAAAACGTGAAGGACTAGGACACGTGAAGGACACGTACAAAGTCTAAAAGGCGCCTAATCGCGATGAACGGCAGAATACGGTAGGTAAAACACGTGCACGGAAGCTCTACACCCAGATGTTGACGAAACCACATTACCTAGTTATGGATGATGAGACGTATGTAAAAGCAGGCTTCCGGCAGCTTCCGGGGCTCCAGTTTTTCACTGCTCATCATAAATTCGATGCCCCTGAGGACGTTAGAAAGCAGAAGATGGCAAAGTTTGCCAAAAAATATGTGATTTGGCAAGCAATTTGCTCGTGTTGAAAGCCGAGCACCCCATTCATGACAACTGGAACGGTCAATGGGCAGGTGTACCTAAAGGAATACCTCCAAAAGCGTCTACTTCCTCTTCGGAGGTCACACGATGGTCCTACGATTTTCTGGCTGGATTTAGCCTCGTGCCACTACTTGGAAGAGGTTTTGGTGTGGTACAAGGCTAAGGAGGTCAATTTTATGCCGAAGCATCTCAACCCCCCGATCGCACCGGAACTGCGGCTAATTGAAAAGTACTGGGCCATCATGAAGCAGGCACTGGGGAAGCATCATAAGGAAGTGAAATCGAAGGAAGATATGAAGAAAAAATTGATTGCCACGCAAAAAAAAAGTTAGTCCAAATGTTGTACAGGACCTTATGAGTAGTGTCAAGCAGAAGGTTCGTGCATTTGGATTTGGAATTGAAATTGAATAAAACAATTTTGCCGAATATTTGTGTGTGTCGCAATTTGATCCCGTACACCTTTTACGTAGAGTTTATATTGAAGCGAATGGACGCTTGTACGTATATCGACTCCGCATTCAACTCATATCATATGCCATTCTGTGCATACTAAGGTTTGATCTTGAAACTGAAATTCAAGTAGCTATCGATAAAATATTTTGTCTGTCCTGAATATGAATTTATTTCAAAAGATTAATACGAACACAAATTATTTACATAGAGTAACGGGATGTAAAGGGTGTTTCGATCAACATTTGGTCGATTTTAACATTTCCTTTCATCGTGCATTGAAAATTTTTGCACACCCCTCATATTGAAGATGTGTGCGTGTAGCATCATACCTCTATTTCGATTTTGAGATTAGCACTTCAGTTATCAAAATGTCGTCGAAGGAAGAGAAGCAACGCATCAAAATTTTGCACGTGCATGGCGAAAATCCAAACTGCTCTCACGCCAAGTTGGCGAAATTGTTGAATGTGGCTAAATCAACTGTTACCAACGTATTAAAAGTGTTCGGTGAACGTTTGTCTACAGCCAGGAAAGCTGGATCGGGGGAAATCGAAAGCCGGAGGCCACAGCGACGACCAAAAAGAGTTGCCCGCTGTTTCGAGCAGAATTCTAACCTCTCCGCCCGAGATGTCGCAAAGAAGCTGAGAGTGGCGCCTTCAACCGTGGATAGAGCTTAAAAACGAGCTGGACTGTCGACTTACAAGAAAGTGGTGACTCCAAATCGCGACGATAAACAAAACACGTCGGCCAAAGGACGATGGCCAAAGTTGTACACGACGATGCTGACGAAGTTTGATTGCGTGGTACAGGACGATGAAACTTACGTCAAGGCAGACTATAAACAGCTTCCTGGACAGGAATTTTATACGGCAAACGGACGGGGAAAGGTGACAGATATTATCAAGCACATTAAACCGTCAAAGTACGCGAAGAAATATCTGTTGCGGCAGGCCATCTGTACCTGTGGCTTGAAGAGCAACGTTTACATTGCGACCGGAATCGTCAACCAGGGAATTTATCTGAAGCGACACAATTGTTCCGTTTTATTTTGGCCGGATTTGGCATCTTGCCATTACGGAAAAAAGGCCATGGAGTGGTATGCTGCCAACAACGCTCAAGTGGTGCCCAAGGACAAGAACCCTCCCAACACGCCAGAGCCTCACCCAATCGAACAATATTGGGCCAACGCCAAGCGGAACGTTAAGAAGACTCAAAAAGCTGTTGTGGGCGAGAAACAGTTCAAGGCAAACTGGCGTTCTGTGGTGAATAAAGTGGACAAGGAGACTGTACAAAATCTTATGGCAGGTGTTAAACGAATGACCCGGCAATTCGCATTCGGTAAAAAGGTAAAAATTTGATCGACTCACATTATTTTTGTTTTTTTTTTTATTAATCATTTATTTGTACAGGCTCAATCGAATCAACGAATTACGGATGGGAAGATGGGTGGGAATTTAAAGTATGGTATACATAACACATTAATTTTAAATTCTAAATTGTCAAAAAACTTAAAACTATACAATGTATGGATTTCTTTTAACTTGAACATTTTTTTGAAAAAGAAAAAAAAACACACAAACACAGATAAAAAAAAAAGAAAAAAAAACTTAAAGTAAACATACAGGTTAAACTAACTACAATCTAATGCTAATGTTAGTCAAAAACACATAAATTAATTGCATATACTCCAAATCACGCAAAGCCAAAATATCTCGAATTGGCACATTGGGTTGTCTACCTCGAGCCCGAAGGGAATCATTAAGCTCCGATCTGACTCCACGATGCTCAACACAAGACCAAATAACGTGATCTGCGTCCTGATAGCCTTGTCCACACTCACAGAGATTGCTGTCGCTCAGCCCAACCCGGTATAAATGAGCGTTCAAAGAATAATGATTGGACATGAGGCGAGACATGACACGAATGAAGTCTCGTCCCACATCCATCCCCCTAAACCAAGATTTCTTCGACACCTTAGGGATGATAGAATGTTGCCATCGCCCCAAATCTCCTTTACTCCATTTATACTGCCAGCTGACGAGTGACTGTTGACGAAAAATAGTAAAAAATTCATTGAAGGCGATTTGTCGATCATAAATATCGCCTTCTATAGCGCCCACCTTTGCAAGTGAGTCCGCTTTCTCATTGCCCAGAATTGAACAATGAGAAGGGACCCATACAAAGGTGATGATAAAATAACGCGAAGATAAAGCACTTAGAAGCTCCTGTATTTTCATGAGAAAATACGAGGAGTGCTTTACCGGCCTCAAAGAGCGAATAGCCTCTATAGAACTGAGACTATCCGTGAAAATGAAGTACTGATCCGGTGTTAGTGAGGCAACGATTTCTAGCGTAAAGTGTATTGCCGCTAATTCGGCGACATAGGTATACGGAACAAGGAACTTGAAGTTTACGATTGGCGCTATAAATTTCATTGTATATACCAAAGCCTGCAGACTCCTCTATCAATGATCCGTCAGTGAAGAACGATTTAGTGGAATTAACTTGGCCAAACTTTGCAGAAAATATCACAGGAGCAATCATAGGACGATGATGCTCTGGAATTCCACGAAGCTCTTGCTTCATGGATAAATCAAAATGAACCGAACTGCCGAAGTCGGAGAAGCAAACACGATTGGGAATATTTGGCGAAGGGCTGACATCCTGTGTTATGTACCAATGGTACAATGTCATGAAGCGAGTTTGAGGATTCAACTCGAGAAGCTTCTCAAAGTTTTCGATTACCTGGGGGTTCATAACTTCACACCTGGTGAGGAGCCGGAGAGACAATTCTGAAAATCGATCCGAGAGTGGCAACATGCCAGCCAGCACTTCCAGACTCATCGTATGAGTCGAGTGCATACAACCTAACGCGATACGAAGACACCGATACTGAATACGTTCCAGTTTAATGATATGCGACCGAGCCGCCGACTGAAAACAAAAACTACCGTATTCCATAACCGACAAAATCGTTGTCCGGTACAACGTTAGAAGATCTTGCGGATCTGCTCCCCACCAGGTCCCGGTAATTGTGCAGAGAAAGTTGATCCTTTGCTGGCATTTTCGCTTCAGATACTCAATGTGGGATCTCCAGGTGCACTTAGAATCGAACCAGACCCCAAGATATTTAAAGGACTTAGAATGAGTTATCGGTGTACCCCAAATTTGAAGCTTCGGTTGTGCTGGGTTATGCTTCCTTGAAAAAACTACCAACTCAGTTTTCTCCGTAGAGAATTCGATACCTAGCTCTAGAGCCCAAGTAGACAAATTGTCTAAGGTATCCTGTAAGGGTCCTTGCAGATCGACCCCATTGGGTCCAGTGACCGACACTACGCCGTCATCTGCAAGTTGTCTCAACGTACAGTTGTCACTTAGACAAAGATTCACATTATTGTTTGACCAAATTTTGATCGGATGTTAGCCTAGCTCTTTCATTTGGCCTATGTACCGAATATGTCATTTATTCGGCGATAATCAACAACATTATGTTGCTATCAGCATGAACATATTTTATTCTATGTTCCCAATTATGGCCTGTTGTATAAAAAACTTAATAAAAATGTTGTTATAGGTAACATTTCAATAAAAATGTGCTAGTTTCAGTTGAATGTTTGTCAAATGGCTTATCTTAACACAAACCAAAGGAAAAAAATCGGTTTAGAGTGAATTATAATGTTTTGATTCTGGAATGGCCGATTAATCATGTGTGATAATCACTTCATTGTTTCTAAGCAGTGTTATCATAGTTTGTTTTCAGAAATTTTTTGTTGGGTGGAGCGAATACAGCTGGCAACTCCATAAATCAGAAAATCAGAAAAAAAACCGCACGTAGTCAACATTGAATAAAAAAATCTATCGAATGGAACGAGGTTGCATACATAAATCGACCCAATTTGGTGCTTACAGACCGACATTACATCCATATTCCTCGAAAGTTTCTGACTTTATAAAATGAGTTGTGCAACATTTCGTGATACAAACTATAAAATGGCTCATTAAACATACCTAGACAAGTGTATCGCTAGTTAAATATTGCTTCCAGCTCAAATGCTTAATCAGTTATAACCAATAACGTAATCGATTGTTGCATATTAGGCTGAGTCAAGGGACACATACCCTTATAATAATACTAGACAATTGGAAATAAATGCAAACTATGACTTTATAAACAATGCGGAAAATTGATATTTGGTTTTCGTTTTCCAAATAGATTTCGTTATAACATATTTCAAAAGCTTAGGCCATATTTGTGTGATATCCATTTCCTTAGATACAATCGAAAACCCCCTTTTTAATATAAGAAGCGGGACTTATTTTAAAATATGATTCCTGGTTTTCATGTAAATTTTTGAAACAAACACGTTGTATGGTGTTATAACCAATTTCCCATAAACCGTAGGTTTCTATTGGCCTCCTGTAAGTCCCCATGTTTTAAGTACACTCAAAAATACCCAAATTGTTGACTTCTGGTCAGAATCATGGACTGGTGTATAGGTGGGGAAAATCCTGAAAACGCAGTGAGTAATTTATTTATAAATTGAAATATTATATGAAAAGTACTTTTTTACGCGTTTTCGCATTTCGAGTTTCCGGTTCCTGAAATTAAATTATCAAAATTTAAGTCACTCTAATCCAAAATATAGGAATCCTTTTTTAGAGAAGAATCAGAACAAGAGAAATCTTGACCTCCTAGAAGGTTTTTACTAACCAAAAACCGGAAACATTCAAAATCCAATAATAAATTTCTATGTTCTATTTCTTTTAACGCTGAAATAAACAAACCAAGTAATTTTCAATCTTGAAACTTCTTGTCAACCAAAATCAAATTTCTAAGACAAACATTTTGCCACCAAAGTAGGCAAGGAAACACATCACATCCACCCAACAAAGTTCCCAACCCTCTATACGGCAACAGTGCCAGCGGCATCAAACTAAAGGCCAAAAGTTTTACCCAGTTTATGGCCATCTTTTTGGCGCATAAATTCGTACCGTTCCTGTATTTATCGGTTCTTCCAATATTTCCGACGTAAATATGTGTTTTATGTGGCCGACGTGGATATTTTTAGTGCACACCATTGCCATCATCGAACGAGTCGTCCACTCGCCTTACCAAACGGGAGGATGAAAACAACAACGGTAGAAGCAGCAAGACGAGTGTTCTCCGACCAAAACCATTTCATGCTGCCTGGCTGCTGTCATCTCATGCAAGCACAACCACAACAACATCGTCGGCAGCATAACCACTGACAGCTTCGCTTAGTAGAATGATAGTCAGAAGCAGCAGTGCAACAACCTTTATTGGTTCGAACAAAATAAACTCCCATCGAATTTTGGGCTCCACTCGCTCACTAATGTGCTGAGCATCGTAACGCCCTTCCAATCGAAGAATCCTAAGACGATGAGGCAACTTTGAATTTCACTGCACACCGTCATTTACTCAACTTCAGTTTTGTAGTCTCTCGAATAATATTTTTTCATCATTTGCCGAAGGTACATGTACAACTACCGTCCGATAACGGATTGTGAGATAGCGGTTAGTGCAATCCATCCACTGAAATATCGTAGCTGTTTGCCTGCTTATTCATTGCAAATTTCTTTAGGTGTCAAAGATGTGATATGTCCGATGCAAATTTAAGTGCATTGAATACTTCACTGTCATGCGAATGTTCAGGGCGAAAAGCAATTTAAGGATAACATCTTGATTAACAATTTGTTTTGGTTGTGCTATAATCTGTTGTCCAACTTTACACAAGCAATCAGAGGTCAAACCCATTTTTCTTAACAAATCCATCACCTAACCTCAAATGGATATTCAAATTCAAAATAACAACATCCATTCTAAATGCTCAAAAAGACAATTCCCACACATATCATCCGATTGATCGTCGTGATAAAACGAAGCTGGCAAAAATGGCCGTAATCGATCCCATTCTAAAATGGAACCATTTATTTCCTGCAGCTGTCTGATGGTTTTTTTTTTCTCTCAATTTGCATTTACAACAAAACCACGTAAAACCCAAAGAAACGACGTCACCAGAAAAAAAAGAAGAGAGAAACAGAAAACCAGCGGAGAACCCTTTTTTCATCAAACTGCCAAATTTATGTCCTTCACGATAATCGAAGCGATAATTTTGCTTCGATTCTCCTGTGGTCATTGGTTCGTCAGAAACTTGTTGAGGAATCAGCAGTGAACGGAAGAAAACAGCGCGTGCGAGCGGACGAGGAAAAGAACGGATCTCCGTTTTCCACCATCGAGATCGACTCGTCCCCACGTTTTCCTATAAAACAAATCGCCACGGAAGATTTGCTCGTACTGGTGCCGCAGCGTCCCTGATGCTGACTCAGGCCCAAGGAGGTGGAAATATTTATGGTATCATGAATTCTGCAATTGAGGGGGAATGCGGACAAAGATGATGGGTGAAGGTGGAACCGATTACGCGACGACGAGGGCTTAGCTCACCACCGACCGATGAGTATCGCTGGCCGATGACGTCAAGAGCTCACCGCACCGTGTCAGTATTGTCGTCAGTCAGCACCGAAGATATAGAGAATGGACAGCAGGAACATTCCGACGATTGGTATACTCTGTTCTAGTATGCTTCTTAGGGCAACCATCTGGATGCGGCTACTGGCAAGCTACGAAGCACGGTAGAAGCTCGGAGGGCAATTGAGTAGGCTCTCATACACGTGCTCGGTTGTGCGGAAAAGAGCTTCCGAGTATCGGGAATTTCTGTGTACATAGCTAGGTACGTACAGTTGTTGTCCGATGGAGGTTGTTGGTTGTGCTCGTTGTGGAAATCCAAGTTTAATTTTCGCTTCTTCAGCATTTTATGGAAGCGTCTTGCCGATACTTCCACAGTTCTGAAAATGCCTACCAAGTTCATGGTAAATGACCGGCGGCAGGGGAGAAAGGAAGAGCACTTATGGGCACACGTGGTTCTTGGATCCCAGGAATTTGTAGATCATACAAACTGTCCACTAGCAGTAGGTCGAAAATGTATGCACAACTTTTCAGATCAAGGAAAACCGTTGAGCTTTGTCATTGCCATGAAAGCTTTTCCACGCAAGCTATTTTCTGACATCGTTATTAGAGAAATGTATCTTCAAGCAAAGCTTTAATAAAATCATTTTTTTTCTGTTATTGATGAGGCCTTGAATGGTAACCAATTAAGATAAAATTATGCGAATGCACTAAGCATTGTTTTCCACGTTGCTCATGATTCTTCTTCTACGATGCTGACTTTGATGCTTAACAATAGGAGAACTGCCACAGCTGTTAATTGAGAGCATCCTATAACAATAGCAATGCTTGAAATTGTATATTGTTTATGCCCAGGGGGCCGGAACGGGAATCGAACACCCACAGATGGCTTGTTAAACCGTGCTCATACCGACCGAAATCTTTGAGGGCCCATGAAACTCATGATGAAGATGTTGATTCATTGAAGTATCTCCATAGGAATATGATGTTTAATCCGTTGCTTTGCATGCACACCTTATTTTTGCATTTTTTTCCTTTTATTAAATCTTTTCCTAAACAAAAATAAATCGGCTTCTTCATCACATTTAATATCACACTCGACCACTCACACCTTAAGACTTACAATTGCTCGCTCATACATGAATTTTAATTTTTCCAATCATAATGCTGCCAACTCTGACAGACTTCTTAAAAGGTCTCAACCCAAATAACACAACTCGTAAAGTTCAATAATTCTTCTATAAGACATGGCCTTTTGTATTTTTCTAGTATACATAACCTATTTTGGATGTTGTTCATGACCACAACAGCGCAATAACCGATGTTTATAAACATCTTTTAGGTCACACAAGGAGTTTTTAAATACAAATTTTGGACTAATAATACGTTCTGATGCTTTCAACAACATGTTTTTTAACATGATTATGTCTTAACTAGGTAGTTCATAGCTTCAACATGATAAAGCTATTCTAAAGTAAAAACAATTGCAGAAACGCATGAACATTACATGCTAATTTGAGAAATCTCAAATCAACAGATTTAAATGCCGTTCTAAGGATAAAAACATACGACAAAAAATTCTCTTATATTATTTAGTTTAGTACCATAATTGTTAGAATCATCAAATCATCGTTATTTTTTTTTAATACCGTGCAATTTGGTAGTTGCTACTCCGTTACTGAACAGAACTAGTGTAATTGCACAAAGAACCACATAGATGGAGCTTGGGAGTAGCTTTACATCTTCAATGTATAAGTTCACTAATTCTATTTATAGATCAGTACCGGCGCCTGCCACGTCCTCACGGTCTTTTGGGAGAGGTGGGGAAGAAGGATGATTAGTTTAAAAATCGTTGTTATTAGAGACCGTGATCACCACTGCGACTCTACAATCACCAAGGGAAGGACAGTTGTGTTAGTGAGGCAGGTTATTTTAAGATCATGGATGCACCGTAGTAAATGATGCGATCAATGAAAGAAATCGCAGTAGACTGCTTTTTATATTAAATCTAGTGGTGATAGAAAGAGGCAAATGACAAATGGCAAGGAAGGAGACGGGCCTGGGATTGAACTTCCGATCATCTACTCAGTAAGCAGAACGGCTAACCACTGAGCTACCCAGCCGCGTCTATACTAGTTGAAATTATCAAATCATCGTTTAAAACGTTAAAAATTGTCATGATTCCCGATCAAGTTTCTTTCTTTCTAAAGTTTCATCCACATATGCATCTAAATCAACAACAACAACAACAACAAAACCACAGCTATCGAAGTTTTTGGAGGCAATTATAATCATATTTTCAACCGGCAATGTATTTCAGTCCATAATTATGGCGGATAAATTAAATTGAGTTCAAAATACATCTTGAGAGCAGTGTTATAATAGGCTTATGATGGTTTATTGCAAAATATTTAAGTGAACTGAGCATAATTTTTCGTAAAATCGCTTACGCTTGTTTAGTAACATTGTTATTGAACATAAAACACATGATTCATAAGTTGTAAAATACATTTCTATTGCTTGTCATCTCGCAGAATGTCTTCATTAATCCTTTTCCATACGATGTACGAAAAGGATTTCGTGCGTACCAGCCAATCACTGTTTCTCTTATATTGTATCCGCAAATGTTGGGGGTGTTGCAGTTGAAGGGCTAGAAGCATTTGTTACCTCCACATGAAAAAAAGGATCATACGCTAAGGGCATTTGCAATCCTGATTAATATTCTGATCTAAAATTGATCCGTTTCAAAAATTTAGATCTTCTTATTTTAGATCAAAATAAGCAATTTTACACCGCTGATCTACTTACTTCCCAGGTAACCAATAAGCAGTTCCAAAGCGTCTTTACGGCAGCCTATCAAGCAATTAAGTCACCTTAAATACAACATAAATGCCGCTTTTGGCCCAATATACGGCTGCTTTACTGCAATGCTATGATGATAATACTGCATCAATGCTATTTTGCATTTTGAAATGCTTATTACTGGCTAAGAGCATTTAAATAGCATTTGAAATCCAACTTTACAACAGATAGCATTCAAAATGCTGATATAATGCTAATATAAAGCTGGTAGCATCTGAAATGCAGATTTGGGGTTGATTTACTGCATATGCTTATGCTTATTGGTTACCTGGGTTTGCTCTCTTTCCAAACAGATAAATGGCAACTCGTTCGAACGAAACGTCATCTGTTTGTTTAGTTTAGTCTTTCGTTGCTGGAATACATTTTAAATAATTTATGAAAAGCTGATCGTGATGCTGAAAATGTTGTCCACACTGTATCCCTGTGCTTTCCGGTCATCTACGGTTCCATCAGGCGTTGGACGTATTGGAGCAGCGCGTCGATTATAAATTCATCAGTGGCTAGATGCGTCATTTTACAAGGAAAGTTTCGGAACCAATCTAAGTAAGGAAAAACAAATCCAAATAAGGAATGTTTTGCAATCAATTTCTGAAGAATTCATACTTTAAGATTTCGCCTGCAAAAATGGTATTGACACCAATCTTGCGTATTTTTTTTTGTTTTTCTTTTGTAAATGAATTACCTGAAAGATTTTTAGGCCAATGGTATTCTGGAAAATGTTTCAGTCGATACTTTGGGTAGTTTTTAATTAAATTCATATGATCGTGTGATAATATCAAACTCTAAAACGTTCTTACGATTTATCTTCAAATCTTACCTACAGGTGACTTGGAAATCGTGAGGCTATCGTCCAGAATCACCATCTAGTGACAAAAACATTTACACTATTTACTGTACATTCATCGATCCATGAGCTGGAACTTTGTCAAGCACTGGTCAACTGTTTCGAAGCCTTGATGAAAGCCCTTATGTTGGGCGGAGGAAAAAAAAGGTGGATCTAGTATTCGCCTACGCACTATTCTACGAAGATACCAGTTTATACGAAGTCGTCATTTCTCCCCTTGGTCCCCCCTTGGGAGAATACGGTGAACCAATTTTTTTTTCTATTTTGCCTAAAGTCTCTTCTTTGGACAATATGGCACCGAGTTTCATCGTCTACGACCAGTTTTTCATCGTAAATTATGCCAAGGGTCCCCCCTTGGCGAAAATGGAAAAAAAATTTGGTCGTCATTTCTCCCCTTGGTCCTCCCTTGGGAGAATACGGTGAACCAATTTTTTATTTCATTTTTGCCTAAAGTCCCTTCTTTGGACAATTGGTCATATTCATCACACCTACTGCAGGAGCAGGAGCCCGTCAAAATATCGGCTCATTTGAGATGTTAAAAACGCTAATCCGATTGGAGGATTCAGTTCGCATCAATTTTACCATATCCACTTGTTGGCTATTGAATTTACGGATAGATCCAACGGTTTTATCAATTTCTGGGATCGAACCAACGGTTGAATCCTTTGGAGACGCTGTAATACAGTTGATCTGCCTGGAGTATCTCTATCGGGACTTTTCCGAATTTTTTTTACTGGTAATTAGCTCGCTGGTCTATGACCGCACACAAGTAGTTGTTTGCTGCAGCCAATCGCTGCTTCTCTTCAATCGAACTAATACATGTAGGAGTTGCTGCTGGGTTCGGCGAAAAACATTGATTTATTCCAAAATAAAAATTAAAGCGCCGTCGAGAGTAATAACCTTATACTAATCAAGTAACTTTTCACGAGTCACCATGGCTCAGTTGGATCAACCACGGATTCAATAACAGTTCGTCCCAAAATATAGAATCGGACCTCAAGTCAGAAAAAAAAATTAAAGGTGCACAGTTAAAATTATTTTGTAATTTTCAGTTTATTTTCATGCACATAAAAAGAGCGAGCAAATTACTTCAAAATTACATGTTTTTTGCAAATTAACATGACTACAATGTCTGTAATATTTACTCAGTTGAATTTAACATGATCGGCACAAATAACCACCGCGTGTATTATTACATCCAAGTTTATTTTTTACGTTGCAGAGAGAGAAATGGGGGAGAGAATATGTTGGTTCATTGCTTAGTTCAATCAATAACAAAATAATAAAAACATGCAAATTTGGGCCTTCAAGTGACTGGAGAAATTCTTTAAAATAACATTAAACAGATCGACAATCGTTTTATTTTCATCAGAAGACCTTTAATAAGGATCCTTTAATCCTTGGTGTGATTGATGAAATGTGTTCTCACCATGAAAGAGGACTAATGATCTGCGTTCCAGGACTAGTTAGCCATCGCAATCACAAAATTACTGACTTGTTCTGCAGCTTCAAATTTTTAAATGAGTTGTACCCCGATCGCACTACAGCCTTTATAACGTAATATAGAGTGTCTTGAGTATCTGGAATGCAAATCTAAATATTTAGATCTATAGCAGTTTCCCATCAGGTTTGAAGATGCCCTTAGTGCCGAAAGCTGTGAATTCTTTTTCATTAATCACGCTACTTCTCACGAGTCACCATGGCCTTGGGAGATCAACCTGAATTCATAAACAACTCTTCTCAATAGGACACGATCAATTTCCAAATAATGAATGTCAAAAAAAATCTCTACCAATGATTAAACCACCCCATGGTCTCACTGACATGAATGCATCCGATGGATGTAAAGTGTCATTAATAAACAACAACAACAACAACCCCATGGTCTCGTTTTGTCGAATTTCATTTCAAGTCAATAAACAGATCTGTTAAACATCCATGCAACGATAACCACCAGAAAGCATATCTTTAGTAGTTATTTGTATTGTTTTCGAACAATACACGATGGTTCTTATTAAGCATGCAAATGCTTCGTTTGTTTGACAATGCATGTGGTAATCAATACGATGCCAGGTTCATAAAAACACAGAAAAAATAATGAATTTTAACAGATGCGTTAAATTTCCCCTTATTTAATTTCAAACCAAAGCAAGCGTAAACAAAGTTATTTTTTTGCAATCTTTCATACAACATTGTCTGCAATCTTTCTTGCAACACCTTATTCCAGCAATATCTGGCTTGAATTTACATGAAAGATCCATTTAATTTAAAGTGTGTTCCGATCAAAATTTTGTCAAATAGTAATGTGTGTCGATCAAAGTTTTTATTAATAAGGCAAATTGTTTTTCTTTTTCAAGTTCAGTTAATACAGAATACAGGAGAAATATTCAGCTAAGCTTCCTTTTTACCGAATGCGAATTACCGGGTCTTTCGTTTAACACCTGCCATAAGATTTTGTACAGTCTTTTTTTGAGTCTTCTTAAGGTTCCGCTTGACGATGGCCCAATACTGTTTGATTGGGCGGAGCTCTGGCGTGTTGCGAGGGTTCTTGTCCTTGGGCACCATTTGAACTTTGTTGGCAGCATACCACTCCATGGCCTTTTTCCGTAATGGCAAGATGCCAAATCCGGCCAAAATAGAACGGAACGCTGTCGCTTCAAGAAAGGCAGTAGACGTTTTTCTAGGCACTCGCTCAAATAAATTTCCTGGTTGACGGTCCCGGTCGCAATGTAAACGTTGTTCTTCAAGCAACAGGTACAGATGGCCTGCCACATCAGATATTTCTTCGCGAACTTTGACAGTTTAATGGGCTTGAACATGTCTGCCACCTTTCCTCGTCCGGTTGCCGTTTAAAATTCTTGTCCAGGAAGCTGTTTGAAGTCTGCCTTGACGTAAGTTTCATCGTCCTGTACCACGCAATCAAACTTCGTCAGCATCGTCGTGTACAACTTTGCAGATCGTGCTTTGGCCGACGTTTTTGTTTATTGTCGCGATTTGGAGTCACCACTTTCTTGTAAGTCGACAGTCCTGCTCGTTTTTTCAGCTCTATCCATGATCGAAGGCGCCACTCCCAGCTTCTTTGCGACATCTCGGACGGAGAGGTTGGGGTTCTCTTATTGTCGTCGCTGTGGCCTCCGGCTTTCGATTTCCCCCCGATCCAGCTTTCCTGGCTGCCGACAAACGTTCACTGAACACTTATAATACATTGGTTACTGTTGATTTAGCCACATTCAACAATTTCGCCAACTTGGCGTGAGAGTAGTTTGGATTTTCACCATGCACATGCAAAATTTTGATGCGTTGCTTCTCTTCCTTCGACGACATTTTGATAACTGAAGTGCTAATCTCAAAATCAATATAAAGGCATGATGCTACACGCACACATCTTCAAAATGAGGGACGTGCAAATTAATTTAATGCACGATGAAAGGAAATGCGTCAAGTTTTAGACGACCAAATGTTGATCGAAGCACCTTTTATGAAATAGGGGATTTCAAATTATTAGGTGCGCAACTAAGTTCTCGCTGTTTTTTTGGTGAAAAAGGAACTTTATTTTGAAAACAAAGGTTACAAACGAATTATTCAAAGTATTGCCCATCACTAGCTACGACTTCTTCCCATCTTTCTGGTAGAACGTGAATACCATTTCGATAGAACTGTTCGTCTTTTGATGCTACCAAGAATCAAGCCATTTTGAGATGTCATCATATGAGTGGAATTGCGACCAGTGAGACCATGTGCCATCGAACGGAACAAGTAATAATCGGACGGTGCAATATCAGGAGAATATGGCGGGTGGGGTAGGACTTCCCATTTGAGCGTTTCCAAGTAGGTTTTCACGGGTTTCGCAACGTGAGGTCGAGCGTTGTCATGCTGAAGAATCACTTTTTCGTGTCTGTGCTCGTATTGTGGCCGTTTTTCGTGCAGTGCTCGGCTCAATCGCATCAATTGAGTTCGATACCGTTCCCCGGTAATGGTTTCGTTTGGTTTCAACAGCTCATAATAAATAACACCAACTTGGTCCACCAAATACACAGCATAACCTTCGCAGCGTGAATATTCGGCCTAGGCGACGATGTTGAAGCATGCCCGGGCAGTCCCCATGAATGTTTCCGTTTTGGGTTACTGTAATGAATCCATTTTTCGTCACCCGTCACAATGCGATGTGAAAACTCTTCCTTTTTTGCCGCTGGAGCAGTTGTTCACAGACGAAAAAACGACGCTCAACATCTCTTGGCTTCAAATCGTAAGGAACCCAAGTTCCTTGCTTTTGAATCATTCCCAACGCATGCAATCGCTTAGAAACGGCTTGGCGGGAAACTCCTAATCCTGAACCAAGCTCTTCTTGCGTTTGACACGGATCCTCATCGAGCAATGCCTCCAATTCAGAGTCTTCGAAGTTTTTTTGGCCTTCCTTCACGCGGACGATCATCAACACTGAAATCACCGTTTTTGAAGCGACGAAACCAATCACGACACGTTGTTCAACTCGGAGCAGCATCACCGTAAACTTTGTGGAGCTCTCGATGTGCTTCAGCCGCCGTTTTCTTCGAATGAAAGAAGAAAATCAACACTTCCCGCAAATGACGATTATTTGGCACGAAATCAGACATCTTCAAATAACCAAAATATATAACACTAAACCAAAATCACTGATTTGGCAAAGCGGTTTGTTTACCATATGTCTGAGCTTGGTTTATGACGCTTGAGATGTACAACATTCGACCAGCGCTTACTACTGGCGCCATCTATTGCTCAATAGCGGGAACTTAGTTGCGCACCTAATACATTAAGCTAATAGACTATGATCAAACCAGGTATATTGGTTATTCATTCCATAAAATATATGACTCATTAGCAACGAAAGTCTAAAAGTGGCATCTCTCGCCAGTATCACTGCTGGTGTTATTGCCTTGATATAAACATCTTATGACAGGATAGTGAAATAAAGAAGCAGAATATTTTCACTAATGGACACCTTTTTGGTCTTACATGCAGATCAATACCAAGAGATAAACTCATTGGCAAGGTAAACATTTTGACTAATGAGAGGGATCCTGTTAATTGCACACTTACAAAATTACATAAATTTCAAATAAAAGAGTCATGTTTGAGCAGCTCTTTTTTTTGAGCAAAACATTCCAGAAAAGTCTAAGAAGGATTTTTTTACTACGCAATAATTGAAGTTTGAAAGCATGCTCCGTTGTTTGATTTGACATTTTATATTCCCATTCCCACCTTCTCGTGTACAAATCGTACTCCTTCTTTCACCCTTAAATATACACATACTATATGGATGACCCCTTAGAGTCCCACGAAGGATTCTTTGACCATGATTTTGGTTATTTGGTTTACCTTAATATTTTTCACATTTTTTTTCCGAAAATTTAGGACCACTTTTAGTGTTGTGCGACAAGATTTCACCTTCGTCCCTGTAATTTTACAATTTTTAATTCATGCATGCAAAACAAATTCAATCCACATTTCATCAATGTCTCCTTCGAACAAATGGAATTGACTTGCGATTGTAGTATAGACGCAATGTTTGAGACATTAAAAAAAGGTTTATCATTGCCTTTCTCGAATGAATGTATTGTCGATTAAGTTCCAACGAAAAATCACACGATATCTCCCACATCCGAACCTTTTTTTATATTTTTTCCCAACACATTCAAAGACCGTATTGTTTGCCAAAACCTCATTCTCCTTCATTCTTCATTTGTCGGTAAGGGTTCTCATTCAGCCTATTTATAACCTCTTAGTCGCCATTTATTTTATCTTTCCAAAGCAATGCGTTTTCACGAAGTCATCGAATTACAAAAGGCAAAAGGTGGAAAATAAAAACAACCATCACACCACGATAAAAAAAAAACTGAGCAAAGCCCTACATCATCCTCAACCCGTGCATCGCGTGTGCCAAGTGGCAACAGCGGGCCAGGAAAAATCCCATCATTCTCCAGCGGTGTATGTATGTAGGGTAGATAGCAGCGCGTGTTGGGAAGAGTCCCATCCTCGACGGCGAATCCTCCGGAATTCTTGTTACACACGACAACGACGGCGACGACGGCGACGACAGCGACGGCGGGAGCAACGTCTATTTCCGCCTGTGCGTACTTAGCGAGACGGGAATAAGTCCTAGGCTTTTCTTCTAGACTGACTACGATTTTTTATTCCGTTTGTGAGATTACCGTCCTACATGGAATGGCATTATAACGAGAGTGAGAGAGAATATGGCTGCAGAAATAAGAATGGAAAAAAAGCTGATTTTTATACGATTCGGCACATGTTGATGGAGATCCTTTGTGGGTTACTACGGATTGTGATATCAGCTGGTTTTATGTGCCTGTATTCAAGACTGAGAAAACTGAGATACGCTCACGTTATTTAGCACTGGTCAATAACGCCAAAGTTTATTTTTTCTGACATTGTGTATTAGATATCACGGATATCTGAAAAAAAGTCAAAGTAGCTTAAACTCTAGGCTTTTCGTCTAGAAATATCTCAAATTGAATGCTTCAAATGGTTGATTTCAATTATTTTTGGATGCCACATTCACCGGAAATTAAATTTAGATTTATCGGAAAAGTAATGTCGCAAATTGACATCTGTCTCAGCGGAATTCGATTAGAATTTCGACAAAATTGAAAAATGTGCATTTCTTGATAAATGACGCCAATTACAATGACTGCTGGGCATCAATCTATCGCAAAACCTATTTTCAAGGTCACGCGAACAAAACGGAATCGTATTCATCAGCAAGTAGTGCCTTTTTAACCTAGTGACTCTTGTAAGAGGGTACTCATGGTGCAGAAGTAAACGACTGCGAAAGGACCGAAATGATAAGCCGTTGCTTCTCCGCACTCCTCTGCTAGAAGTGCAGTTCCATGTGCATTTCTACTCATTGCTGGTAAAAATAGAACCCTTTGGCTATCGACATGGCACATAATCGTTCCATTTCGGTATTTGACAAAAGAGACTTTTTTCATAGCTTTTCCTCGCTGAAAAGCAGTGGGCATCGTTTATAAGTGGTATTAGCAGCGTGCTCGAGAAAAAAAAAATGAGTGTAAGCCATTGCGGAATGGGTCACCGAATTCAATCCGTCGACACCAAGTTATCACCATCAGAACCCCGGGAGATAAATGAGCAGGAGAGTGATTGGCTTCGGAGGAGAATGCCTCGTTGAGAGCCGTTTATCTCTGCAAGAGGGAAGTGATGCCAAAGCAGTCTTTTGTACCAGTGGTGGTAAATGCCTATTATTTGCAAAACCATCGCCTGCTGCGAAATGTTGAATATTGCACACTAGCAATCGTGTATACTAGGTTAGTCAAAAAGTTTTGAAACCGGAAATGAAAATACATTTTTTTTGGGAAAATCATTTTTATTGCTCTTCCAACATTTTTGTCCCATCACGGAAGTGACTTTCGGGAAGGCGTGCAAAATACTCCTCTACGAATACTGTAACCTCTTCGTTTGATGAAAAATGGCTTCCACGAAGGGATTTTTTGAGGTGTTAGAACAGCCAGAAGTCAGAGGGAGCTAAATCTGCCAAATAGGGTGGATACTGCAACAATTCGTACCCCAATTCACTGATTTTCGCGATGGTTTTTTGAGCTGCGCGAGTAGATGCATTGTCAGGATAAAAATAATTTTTGTCTTTTGCAAACCGGTTCTTTTTTCACAATTTTTTTCATTCAACTGGTCCAAAAGGTCACAATAATAATCAGAGTTGTTTGCACAGTAAATGTTTATACCAAAGTGATAACAAGTTCTTATATCTGATTATCACTGTTTGATCTCTAATTATGTTATCACTCAGGCTGAATAAACAGCCAAAATAACAAAAGAGAAAACAACTTAATATTCGTTAGATATCACAACATTAACTCGTATTGTTACTTGAGATAATTTCAAATTATGTTATCAATATGATATCAAATTCATACACTAATAACTGAAGTAGTGCTTCTGGTGAATAGTTTAATTTCATGATATGCTGGTAATATTCAGCATTCGTTAGCATGCTGGTAGTTTTCAGTAACGTTCGTCAAAAATCGTCTTTAAGAATTGATAACAGACAATAACAAAATTAGTCAATGTTGATAACTAAATTTGTTATGCAATAACACGTGAGTTCAAAACGATATTTGATATCAGTTTTTTATTTTACTTTGCTAGGGTGTCTTACCAGCTTGGAGATAATCTATCAATACAATTCCTTTTGCATCCCAAAAACTGACGCTAACACCTTCTTGGCCAATTTCTGGACACGAACTCGCTTCGGAGCCGAAGTGCCTGGTCACACCACTCCTTAGCCTCTTGTTTTGACTTAGGATCATGGTGGTAGATCCAAATCTCATCCATAGTGATGAATCAACGCAGAATCTGCTTTTTATCCTTTCGAAATTGCTCCAAATGTTGCTCGGAAAGTCGCATTCGAACGTGTTTTTGTTGCATTGTTAGCAAATGCGGCACCCATTGTGCACACAGTTTTTTGAAACCCAAAACTTCAGCCAAAATATGCCAGGTTATTCCAAGTGAGATGCCTATGGTGTCAGCTATCGCATCCACAGTCGATCGATGATCTTCCAAAACCATACCCTGTATTTTTGCTATGATTTCTGGTGTTGATGCACATTCTACTAATTTTGTTTGTTTTTTGCATGAAGTACATATCCAATTCTAATGTTTTGAAATGTTTTTTTTTTGTTCCTTGATTATCGAGATTTTCAGCCCTGGGCTGGTTCTGGGCTGGGCTAACTCGTGACTTTGGCGTGAGAGGTATGGATGTTAACCACTACGCCGGGGTCGCCCAGGTGTTTTGAAATGGAAATATGCTTCTTATCAACAATTGAGCGGAGGGCATTTCTGGCGGGCACTCTTTTGCCAGTCAAGTTTGGGGAGCCCCTTCCCCTTCCTTGCCTATCTTGCACTGTTGTAGATTGGTGCTTGATCGAATGCCGCCTTTCAAATGTCCTCCGCTTGATTTCAACTGCTTTTATTCAATTTCACAGCCTGCCGTAGTCTAACGGACCTATGAATACTTTCTCTCCAGATCTTTGGTTCTAGCAGAAATTGCTGTCCACTCCTAGGGTTTCATGTTGATAACTCCTAGAGTTTCATTTTCTATTCAAAACATTTTAGTGTTTTTAAGTTTATTTTACCATCATTGGGTCCTTAGAAGTCTGTTGGTGTTTATTTTTAAATTAATGTAAACAGTGTATTGTGAAATATCAAAAATGCTTCATTTTTGTCTATTGAACCTCATGTCTTACTTAAATGGTATGCGATTATTGACACAAATGGATTCCTTAGCATCAGTTGCAACATCAATCTATCATGAGATTACTACCACAGCTTAAAGGAAATAACCTACCAATTAGACTAAGGCCAGGACAGCAGCCAACCTTGCAGTCTGTTTGCTCGTTGCGCGCTTCTTCTACTATTGCCCGTCAAGTCGTTATTGTAAATAATTTTAATTGAGCTTTTGCTCAACATTCTAACAACATGTCCAGCCCACTTTAGTCAACCGATTTTAGTGGTGTGAACGATGGGAGGTTCTCCCAGCAACTGATGCATTTCGAGGTTTATTCGCCTCCTCCACGTTCCGTCTTTCAGCGGCACTCCACCGTAGATCGTACGCAACACCCTCCGTTCAAAGACATTAAGGTCGCGTTCGTTCTCCGTGAGCATTGTTCATCTCTTGTGGCCAATGGACTACCGATCTAACTTATGTCTTGTAAATAGTCAACTTTGTAGTTCGGCGAAAGCCCTTCGGAGTCCGATTGCTGGCCATAATGCGCTTTTGTATCTCTTTGCTGGTGTCGTTATCGGTGGGTGCCAATGAGGCCAGATACATGAATTCGTTTCCCGCCTCGATTTCATCACAGTCGATCTAAACTCGGTAACACTGTGTTCTCGTGAGTCTCTTCCCCTCATGTATTTTGTCTTTGACACATTAATGACAAGCCCAATACTACTAGCTTCAGCTTAGAGTCTGATGTACGTTTTCACGATCGTCTCAAAGTTGCGTGCTACAATATCAATGCCATAGGCGAAGTCAACAAGTTCAACGAACTTTCTGAAGATCGTACCACTCGTATCTATTCTCGCGCTCTTCAAAGTTAAACATAAAACACGACAATTTTATCCATCAACTTACCATAACCATCTCCGAGATTCTAAGGGACTCGAGAGTTCCCGATACTCGAACGACGAACATCACTCAATCCATGATTGCCGATATCTCCATCAGGATTGTACAAGTTTGGAAATGTTTTAAAATGGTTCCAGATCGCGGAATCGATTCTACACTGGTCGGCATGAGTTCTAGGCATCTTCTTATGTAGACATCTAATCACCACTTTCCTCCCATCTCTACTGATTATAAAGACCTGACCAGGTGTTGAGCAAAGAGAACGATGGATTCGGAGCCTGTCACACCCAAGGCAGCTCTTCTGGCGCTTCCATCCTCTCTACAACAGGCAATCTAGGAGAGTGTTTGGTCGGAAAATGCTATGCTATGCTATGCTTTGCTATGCTATGCTATGCTATGCTATGCTACGCTATGCATTTAGCATACAGCTTCTGAGTCAGAAACAGAATAGTGTGCAGTGGTATTTATGACCGTCAAGATTTATTCCATGGGCCAGATACACAAATTATGCCTGCTGAGCAGTTGATCGTGCTTAATTACATTTATTCATTTACATTTACAATTATAATACTCTAGTGACTTAACAGAATAGCATCCTTTGTTCCTTACATTTATCCATAAAGTTAAAGTCAGCAAAGTTGAAGCAAAGTTGAGATTTCCCATAGTAATTCCCATACTAATTTTTCTACTTGATGTGACAGTCAGTTTCAAACCAAAGGAATCCAAATTTTGAGCATGAGCATGATTGACCGCCCAAGAATGCTATTCCGTTATTGCCAGATCAGCTGTATTTGCACAAAGAACCAACAGATGATGTTTGAGACTAACATACATCCTCAATGTGTAAAAACTGGCGACTTATTATGGAGCAATACCGGCGCCGGCAATGCCCAAATGCTGGTCAAGCAAGGAACGGGAAGGAACGTGTTGATGTGATACTCGCTTTGAAGAAAGCCGAGAAATCCTCTGCACTTCCACGAGAAATCACTGGGATGTTGGATAATTGGGAAAAGGTCAGCAGCAAGGTCTGCTTTGGTTAACGATACGCACTAGCACTATCCGCCTAAAGCATGGGACCGCTCCAATAAGCAACAGAACATCGAACGCCAGTTGCACCGCACCCAGAATCAACCTAAACATAAAATCTTGTATGTTAAAACATGTATTATTCCTTGTGTATTATTCGTTGCAATTCCTCTTTAATGGTGTCGGCTCGCAAGGCGCACAACCAACCCCACTATCTCGCAGGAGGACCATCGTGATGCTGCTGTTTAACAGTCCCAAGCACCACCAGGACTTTCGGCTTTTGTATTTAGAGTCCTGGGCGCACTAACAAGACGGTGACTCAGCCGCTCCTAACATGGAGAACAGACGCTGTTTTGAGCCGCCCCTAACATGGAGAACAGACGCTCAAATGGGTGAAGGCTTGGACTTTTACCCTTTTTTTTTTTAAAGCGGGTGGCTCGCTTTTGTCAGAGCTGCTTTCGGATATTTGTGGGTTTTTGGAAGAAACTCAATGGAATCCAACAACTGCTCAGCCCCCCCACATCCTAAACAGTTCCCGCCGCTCGTCTGGGGCTACTTATTCGTGTATTCAGTATCTGTCCATCATTTCAGATGGAGCCCCACCATCCGCGACCCATGGACCCGCCAGGTTGCTTGCAGCTCAGCTCCGTAGAGTCTTCACCTATTCTACGGTCTTCCCGGTCGTTGATATAAAAACATGTATGTATCCAATTAATAATATCTATGATTAAATATTATTTTTTAAAGATTATTTAAATTTGCAAACATTTAAATGTTTATAACAGTTGAAATTCCAGATCCTAAAAAATGAATATGATTATTGATAATATGCAATGATATGGTGAAAATTATACGATGTTATAATGAAATACTGGATAATAAATAAATTTTTTTAAATTAAAAAATGTATGCACAAAATAAGGTATGTTTAAATATCCTAAAGGTTCTAAAAAGGTGGAAACAGGGGTGTTCATTACAATTATTATAGATAAAATTTCCATTAAAAGATGTATGATGTTTTTCTGAAAAGCAACAGATTATTCTAAAAGACATCTTGTGAAAAGTTTTCTTTATACTCTTCTAGTTACATTCCAACGATCGCAGTATAAGTGATCGAAGAGCCCGGTGTGATGATTTCTAAAGGAGATAGCTTATCTAATCATTGTACCACTAAAGAAAATTATTTAAATATAATCCCATACTGCTTATAAGCGCATGACAATATTTTATAAAAATAGTAGTTGAAGTTCAGAAGTGCAATTTTTATGTTCATGCTGAAATGCTCAAAAACAAATTGTGCCTTTAGTTGAGTTTGGAATGCAAAGATGATTTTAAAGCGTGCGGAAATTATTTATTATATGAGAATGGAAAACATACTATATGATTGAGAGGTTCACGATATTCAGTCGCTCTCCCTCACTTCGCTATTGTCAAATTGACAACATTTCCACTAGCGCCAACCAGCGTCTCCATGTATATGACTCGAGGTAGGAACTTCTTGTTGGTTATCAACTCAACATTTGAAACCCACTAAAGGAATACAAATTTTGAGAAGCTTTCAATTTTTTTATAATTTGCATCAGTTTGTCGTTTATACTACGAAGAGTCCAACCAGCCTATTTACAACTAAAAGCTTTCATAATAAAAAAAATTCCTAACTCAACAAATGATGTGTGTTGTGAAACCAATCCAAAGAAAACTAGCATCACTGCCCGCATCCTGATCTGCTCGTGACTCACGTTCTCACGTTCCTTTGCCAAACACTCACATTGCGGGAAAATCCTACCGAGAGGAAAATGCTCCCAATCTCCCAAAAATCACTTTTCCCACCGACCGACGAGCTGTGTGCTAGCGCATCGTTTTTCACTCACAAGCTCTCATTTACTGGCCAGCGAGTCAACTCGGTTGGTCGGCTGATAGGTTGACACTTTCGAGCCAGTCCTTTCCAGTGGGATTCAGTCAGAAGCCTTTTCGTGACGCGTATCGCATCTCGCAGGGTGGCCCACCGAAGTGAACTTTTTGATAATCCTTTTGTTCCTCTTATCGTGCTTCCCGCCCCGCGTTTCGTGCTCTCCACGTGTTCCGTGCACGGTTTGTTGCAATGGGGAACGCACGGTACGGTACGATTACTGCTGTCGCCGCATGTCAACGCCGCTCCTCTGAGGACCCGTCCAAAACTCGTTTATTTGATTTTGGCGTAAAATTTTAACTTCTTCTTGTGTGTTTCACCTCGGTCGCTCAAGTCGCGGATGGTCCCAAGCGAACAAGTGGAAAAGTTCAACTTTTCTTGACGATTAGTGCGAATTTGCAAACTGTTATTCGGCGTCTTCCAGTGTCTCCTTTTTTCCTTTGGAAAGTCGGAAAGAAAAACCAGCGAGAAGAAATAGTGGAAAAGTTTCACCGTCCCCCGGGGACATTAGCCACGTGTGGGAAAAAGGGTTGAAGATGGTGATAAATCTTAGTTTGAGATTGGTTGGTCAAAAAGCTTTTCGATGGATCGGGCAATGTTTGACGTGTACTTATTGCGAGCGAGCGAGACGAGTTTGAACGTATTCAGTTGGGAATTGAATTTAAGTGCAGTTCAATAATACCATAAATCTTTAAATCTATTTTCAGTGCCATCTGCTGATGGAGAGCTGAACAGAAGGAAGCGAGACTTAGGAAAGGACAACCGAGTGGTGGAAAATTTGTACGGAGTAGTTTGCTCGGAGACAGTTTTGCGGATCCATAAGATTTAATGCTGATTAAATGAAATGAATTATTCAAATCGTTACGTAACGTACTTAAAGTAGTGACGGGATTTGCGGATGTACAGGGGAGAAGAATGTAAATGAATGTTTAAAAGTGAATACTTTGTTCCACGGGGAAATTAAACCAGTGAAGCAGCACGGAGAAGCTAAAGTGAAAAGTAAAGAATGTGCCAGGAGTGAGCGAATGTGACTAAGCGCAAGAAAAAAGTCTTTCCAATTTGGTGAACTGATAATTGAAATAAAATTAACGAGTGCTTCGCAGTGCTGAGAAAAAAGAAGATAGTTGTAGTGAAAAAGAAAATATTCCGGAGAAAGAAAAGGCAGTGTATGAAAATTTCGAAATTCGTGGCACAGCTGCTGGTTGCATGAGTTGAATTTCGTTCGTTGGCCTATGTGTTGCGGTGGTGTCTTAGAAGCAGTAGCATTACCGGTGGTTGCTCTCAACTGTGTAATTTCTTTTGGAAAATGTGCAGTTCCCTGTTATGCAACGCTTGTGGAGCCATTGTAAATAGGAGAAGAGACTTTTTCGAGAGGTAAGTCGGAGATGTTTTTTGTTTCTCGAACAGGCAATTGTTTTGCGAATCTTAAATGTGGAGCGTGCGATGGTTGGGCAACGTTTCTTAATCAGGCGAAAGAAAACAGCAGAGCAACATTGTTTCTTAATTGAATTGCAAGGCATGCCACCACCGCTGATGGGGACGTCTCTCTTTGTGAAAAAGACAAACGTTTTTTAATTACATACTTTTGAAGCATGCAAACTATGAAACAACGTTTTTGACCAAATCTCAGCATGCGACACATCAAATCACTTGAGAATTTGGAAGGAAGTACAGTGGTTGTGACATCAAGTGCTGAGGAACACATTTAGCATATCTGAACGTATGCCAGGTAGTTCAGAGGAAATGCCAGTTTAGGACTTGTACATAAACATTTAAATCGACTCCTCAAATTATATGAGAATAACGAGTTTATTGGTATCCAAAGGTATCTACGACCACATTGTTCATATATAGAAAAGTTATCGGAACCTCTCCGTGATGTGGCCAGCGACCGTGAATCATAGCATAATTTGCATTTCGTAAAAAAGGTCAGATCTCACGGTAGGTGGATAAATTCTGATTTTTATAGATTCTATACACACTTTTGTGCATAGAATTGAGTGCAGCATTTTTTATCTCAATCGAGAAATACAGTTTGAATCATTAGGTTTTTTTTTTCAACTGAATCTACAGAATTTATCGAAAAAAAGTAACTTAGGCAATAATACTCCTCAAAAACTCCTATGCCACCTTTTGATATAAACATTTGGTGATTTCAATTAACACCTGCTATCAGTAACCTATGACCTTCGACGATTTTGTTCGAAGTAGAATGCCAGTTTATCTTAAACTGTATCTTGCTATTAATCGTTGTTTTGTCCTTCTCCAGTTCCGCTGCGAGGCTTTTGTGGTGGGGGGGGGGTTGTGGGGGGTGTTTCCTCAAGAGAGGCAGCAGAGATTTTCCCGACCATCGTTATTTCGTTCAAATTTTGCAAAGAAAACATCGTCTTTTAAGCTACTGGATCAGTTTTGTCTGCCAAACCTGACATATTTTATCAAATTTCGACAGTTTTGAATGCTAGAAAATTGTCTGTCTTCTTTTCCTTTCGGGTTTCCGTATAAAACTACTGTCCTGGAAGCTGTTTGAATTCTGCCGTAGGTTTTGTCGTCCATTACCACGTAAATCAAACTTCATTTGGAGTCATGAAATCGTGACGGCTAGTTTGGTTTATCGTCTACCAAACCTTTTAAGTATATGTCTACTACCTTTTATAAGTCGATAGTCCTGGCTTGTTCTTTAGCTCAATGTACGGTTGTAGATGACACTCTCAACTTATTTGGTATACCTCGGATGGAGAGATACGGCCTCCGCTTTAAATCGATGGCCACTCTTTCTGTAGTCGATGTTGCTTCCAGTTTTTGTTTTTTTTTTGGTTCGGGCAGCCTGGTGACATTTGTTTTAGAATCTTTTAACGATTTCGCTTACGGGGCATGCTAGAAGTTCGGATTTTTGCGCTGTAACTGAGATTTTATGATGTGTTGCTACTCTATTTTTGGACGCCATTTTGATAACAAATAAGCATAAGCCAACATATTAGCACCATTATGCTCGCTCACAACTATAAAATGAGGGGTGTTCAAGTTTTTTAAGTTCAAATTAGACAGAAATGCGTCATGTTTAACTCGACTCAATTTGAGTTGTAAAACCATTTAGTTTGAAAATAAATTTAGTAAATTTTTCTAAATTTTCTCAATTCAGGTTCAATTTGAGTTTCTGCTTAAACTCAAAAAGAGTTATTTCACTTCAGTTGAGAAATTAATTGGAAACCCAGCCTAGATTATGAAATCGTTTTTCTTTTAGTAAACAGTATGACTACTGTTATTGAGGTGTTTTTTCCTCTACAATCTTTTCTTCATGTCATTTTGATGATAATGATATGAACTACCACACGGAAAATACCGTGCCCAAATCCGTGAACTGCAGTCCTGAATTTGAGAACAAGCTTAAATACACCGTGAATTGAAATACGTAATCATGAACTAGATCACGTTTTTAGGTAAAAATCCTGAAAACGTGAACTAAGGGCTGTATCGAAAATAAGTTATACACATGTTCTTCTAGCAAATCATATAAAATATGATGTTTTATTCAACCAAATGGATGATTCTTCACTGTACGGGATTAAACTTGAACATTGTGAAGACCGGGTGAAATTAATATTCATATTATTAATATTAATATTATTCACGAATTTGCAAATTTTTTATCGAACACTTTTCATCAAGTTCTGGACAAGTGTTTCATCAAATTTTTTGGACGCCTTAGCCCACATTTTTTTAAACTCCTGCATATTCTCAGCTGCTTTGAAAGTCTTCTTGAAGACCCTCTGCACAATCGCCCAATAACGTTCGATGGGCTGAAGCTGAGGGAAATTTGGCGGATTGATGTCTTTCTCAACGAAATCTTTACCCATTTTCGTGAGCCAAGTGAGAGTTGTTTTGCCATAATGCGCCAGCGCTAAATCCAGCCAAAACAGTGGACGGGTACTATGCTTCTAATATAAAGGCAGCAACCTCTTCTGCAGACACTCAGATCGATAGATTTAAGCATTGATTGTACCGGTAGTGTAAAAACTGGTAGACTTCATACCACAGGAACATATTGCTTGCCATACCAGCACTTTTAGATCAAACTTCGACACTTGAATCGACCTGTCTGCATTGTTTAAATCCTCTTCTATGACGGCAGTGTAATATTGCAGACCTGGAAGGGTTTTTGAGTCATCCTTGACGTAGGTCGTCGTCCATCAAAATATATGCACCCGGTCACTGCAAAACTCGCGAATACAGTTTCCGGACCCTTGTTGCTGCGCGTTATTTCTGTTTTGCACTTTGTTTGGCGATTTTATGCTTCTGTAGGTCATCACGTTGTTCCGTTTCTTGATACGTTGAATCATTCAGATGCTGGCTCCCGCTTTATTGACCAAATCACGTATGGACATTGATTTGTTCCTCCGTTCCGTGTTCCACACGTTCCACTATCTCGATTGTATGAACTTCTGTGTAAGAGAAAATACTATATGTATTTATAATATTATTTTTTTTAATCTGGTTTGATGAAAAAAAAAATAATGTGCAAATTAATATTTCAATAGTCCTGGAAACGATGAAAAACTACGTCTTTCCTGCCAATTATCGTAGATAATGTTTCAGTAATAAGATATTACAATTTCATATTAAAAAGCATCAAACTGTTCTTATAGACATGTTTTCAAAAGTGTTGTACACTCAAAAGTTGAAAAGCTGACACCCCAATATTTGCATTTTTTGCAATCATATCTTGCGAGAGCCACATGATTTGAAAAGAGCAATTTTTCTTAGTGCAAGTGCAAGTGTGTGTGTTTGCGAATAACTTTGCACAGATTGCTCGAAAATATAATCATTTGTTTTCATCGCTGTACCGCTTGGTACTTCGTCATTCGAAACAACGCGTAGGGTCTTTATTCAAATATCCTCAATTTGTTAGTTTAAATGAGTGGTTACCACAAAAAGTAATCACTCTCATGGCCACGGCTCAAATCTCGATGACAAATCTAGACTGTTGTTTTTTCTTATATGTGCCATCATCGGGCACCAATATCACACTGTTCAGCTTATACACTGCATCAACTCATACATATTGACTTATTCGAAGCAAATTTATGAGTTGTATTTTTTCTGCAAGTCACAATCCACAGCTGAAAATGATACAAAATCATGTGAAATCACATTACAGTCTTGACTTTCTATGTTTGGTGTTGATTGTACTCTAGTTATATTTCAACGATAGCAATAAAAGGTCCTCCCTTTGCTCAGTCGGTAAAGGCGCGGCTACTAAGTAACACTATGCTGGAGGTGGCTGGGTGTGATTCCCGGTCTGTTCTAAGGCTTGTTCGCGACAAAATCTGGACACACCTAAATACGTATATCTCTGGAAATACTTCATCAACGCGTGAAATATTTCGCAGACTGATGAATGTATGTCTTCATTGTGTAAAACTAATTTCTGGTGATAAATACTACAAGCTTTTAGATCGAAGATGGCGTCGAAAGAAGAGCAAGTTCGAAAAGCAATTGTGTGCGGTCGCAATGAAAATCCGGATCTGTCAGTAAGAAAATTTGCAAAAAAGCTTGGTTTGATACACGTTTGACAACAGCCAAGAAGGTTGGGAGCGGAACAAAAACGGATGTCAGGAATCACCAGAAGGACGCGAAGGTGAAGCAAATATTGCAGAAGAGACCAGCTCTTTCGGTACGAAATGTGGCTAGAAAAATAAAATAATTTGAAGTTCAGAAGTGCAATTTTAATATCAATAGTTGTAAATTTATAACATACCGATTGATATGTTTTATAAAAAAGTATTTGTCTACATTATAATATAAAACAAATAATAGTTGAACTTGCTTGTACTTGCCGCAGATATTAGAATTAATAGAATGTACCGTCATGCATCAATATCCGGGGAGTCTTTTAATCAAGGCATTTCGTTTATAATTATTTACTTATTCAATACCTGCACACACAAAAATGGATTAATTTCGCCACCTTGTTTTTTTTTAATAATCATTTATTTGTACAGGCTCAATCGAATTAACTTTACAAGGCCAAATTTAAAACTAAAGTTAGGAGGATAGAGCCGATTACTCGCGGCCGTCTCGAGGTTAATAGGAACAACAAATTACGGATGGGAAAGAGGGTGGGAATTTAAAGTATGGTTTACATAACACATTAAATTTAGATCCTAAATTATCTAACAACTTATAACTAAACAATTTATGGTTTTGTTTTGACTTGGACATTTTTTGAAAAAGAAAAAAAACACACACACATACACAGGAAAAAAAAACTTATAGTAAACATACAGGTTAAACTAACTACAATCTAAGGCTAATGTTAGTCAAAAACACATAAATGAGTTTCAAGTACTCCAAATCACGTACAGCCAAAATATCTCGAATTGGCATATTGGGTTGTCTACCTCGAGCCCGAAGGGAATCATAAAGCTCCGATCTGACTCCACGATGCTCAGCACAAGACCAAACAACGTGATCTACGTCCTGATAGTCTTGTCCACACTCGCAGAGATTGCTGTCGCTCAGCCCAACCCGGTATAAATGAGCGTTCAAAGAATAATGATTGGACATGAGGCGAGACATGACACGAATGAAGTCTCGACCCACATCCATACCCCAAAACCATGATTTCTTCGACACCTTTGGGATGATAGAATGTTGCCATCGCCCCAAATCTCCTTTACTCCATTTATACTGCCAGCTGACGAGTGACTGTTGACGAAAAATAGGAAAAAAAATCGATGAAGGCGATTTGTCGATCATAAATATCGCCTTCCATAGCGCCCAACTTTGCAAGCGTCGCCACCTTGTAAATAAAATAAAAATGTAGAATACTCAAAATAAAGTTCTTTTATTGTTCTTTAAGGGACAACAGTATTAATATAATTCTGATTTGGTTTTGATGAAATTTCAATTTTTAAAAAAAATACCATTCATCATTTTTCGGACACTCTGTTGAATTTACCTGATTAGCCATTTTGTTCCACCATCTCTTCATCTCTGTTGCATTCCGAATCACCTTTCCACTGTTCTATTCGACTGTTCTACAATTGCCCAATATTTTTCAATTGGGCGGAATCGGGGGCAGTTGGGTGCACCGATGTCTTCTTCAAAGAAGTACACCCCGTTGTCTCGATACCAGTGTAGTACTTCTTCGCTGTTGTAATAGCTTGAAAACCAGGCGAAAAGTTTACAGGTCCAATGAGAGTTTTAATGTAAGGAAGAATACGTTTTTTTAAGGCACTTCTACTTGTACATTTTGGAATTCATAGTCTTGTTGTCACGAGAACTTGGGTTTTTGTCCGCAGCTGCAAATACCTTGCCAGATCATAAGCTTTCTTTCATCACCCGTGTCAGTGGTTTTATTGAAATTTAGTCCGGGACGTTGCTCGTAACCCATCTTCACGAATGCTTCCTTGTACATGGGAATGCATCCTTTGTACTTCATGAGAACCTCATTTTACAACTTCCGGCATATCTGTTGGTCACAAGATTATGCTTCAATGTCCTGTTTGGTTGCTTAGTGGTTCAAAAAGTTTGAAATCCCTCTCGAAACGAATTCTTATGATGGTGCTTTGGATAGCATTGCATTTCTTGGTGATATCATAATCCGACAACCCTGGGTTTGCCCTAATCGTTCTCAACGTCTTCAAATGCGATTTCTATCCCTAGTTCCACTATTACGCTTGCTATGATCCTGTCGACCAATAGGATGCCACTCACGGAAATGTTCTACCTCTGAGCGGAATTTTCAGTTTTGGGAAGAGAAAGAAGTCGCACGGGGCAAGGTCTGGTGAATATGGTGCTTGTTTGATGGTATTGGTGGAGTTCTTGGCCAAAAATTCACAAATAGTGAGCGCGGTGTGTGATGGAGCGTTATCGTGGTGTAAAATCCACGAATTATTGCGCCACAATTCTGGCCTCTTCTTTCGAATTGCCTCACGCAAACGTCTCATAACTTGTAAATAATACTCTTTGTTAACCGTTCGACCTTCTGGAAGGAATTCAGAATGGACGACACCGCGAAAATCAAAGAAAACGGTCAGTAAAACTTTAATTTTGGAGCGACTTTGTCGTGATTTTTTTGGTTTCGGCTCATCTTCGGCGCGCCATTCGGACGATTGTTGACTTGTGAGCATATCAAATTCATATACCCACGTTTCATCACCAGTTATGATGCGTTCCATGAATGTGGGATCGCTATCTGCGTTCGCAATCATCTGTTTAGCGACCTCAACTCGATGCTGTTTTTGCAAAAAATTCAGCTCTTTTGGAACAAGTCGTGCTTCAATGCGTTTCATGCCCAGAATTTCCGTCAAAATGTGTTCGGTCGATCCAAATGAGATATCAAGGAGTGCAGCTATCTCCCGAATGCTAATTGAGCGGTTTTCCATAACTAAATTCTTCACGGAAGCGATGTTTTCATCGGTAGTTGAGGTCGATGGTCGTCCAGAACGCGGCATGTCACTCACGCTTTCACGGCCTTCTTTAAAGTCTTTGTGCCAAACAAATGTACGATTTTGTGACATAGAGTCCTCACCAAAGGCTTTTTGCAACATTCTGAGCGTTTCCGCTGCAGAAAATCCGTTTGCAACACAAAATTTCACACAAACGCGTTGTTCCAATTTTTTATCCATGGTAAAAATCGCCGAGCGTCTATTTTTCGACTAACAAAAGCAGTTGTCAAAACAAAACTAATGGATAATTTGCTCTCACACTTTGACAGAATATCAGAACTAGTGTTGCCATCTTACACTAAAAAGATTTTACCGAAAAAATAAAGGCGGCCTATTTAAATTGAAAATTACCGGAACTTTTTGATCACAAGGTAATAGTATAACTAAAATTTCGGCATCTTGTTCCGTTTCGTTGCATCGCAATAATCATTTGTAGAGGATCTCATAGGTACTACAGTGATTTTAAATGATCAAATTAATTTAAATGTAATTATATACTTTCATATCATAACAATGACGTAACAGAATGATAAGATGAGACGACTGTTATTGATAATAGAATGTTTATCTGTGACTAAGCTGTTCATCCTCTCGTCGATAGACTTCACCTTTTTAAATATGTTAAATTTCATATAAAATTAATTTTTATAATTATAAAAATATAAAAAAAATATATATTTTTAATTTTTAAAAAATATCTGATATACCACGATTCAAGCACATCTAATGTGAAAGTTATGGTGAAATAATGTAAAACAAATTGAGTCTTTAATGCTTGTAATGTTGCTCAATGCTCTTAAGATAAGTGATTTAAAAGATGATCCCAAAGCGTAGTGAATTTATAAATTTAATGTAGATGATCGCACCCCCTCACTTCGCTATTGTCAGATTGACAACATTGCCCAGGCTACGCCAACCAGCGTCTCCATGTTTCAGCTGGCAGTCTTGTGATCATATGACTCGTGGAGGCGTGAGGTAGGAACTTGTGAGGACTAAAGGTCTTTCGTATCCTTCTTTAATGCTGTCAACTCACCATTTGAAGCCCATTATGTATTGTTCGAGCTTCTGAGGATAAAATAATCGATTTTTCATGTTCACAATTTTACTGTAATTCTTCGAAATATTTTGTTTAAGTTGTACTTGGAGAGAAGCACACAATTTTACTCGGTTTCTGAAATCTCAAGAAGTATTATGGCTTTATAAAATATTTTTGAGATGCCTTTTGTTTGCCAGTTATTTTTTTGATTCCAAGTTACCAGTTTTCTAAACTTTATTGTTAAAATTTTGCCTTATTGAGAGAAATTCTGCTATCACTAGTACGAGAGCTGGCCTACCTCTACAGTTATGAAGAATTTCAAGAATTTCAATAAAATTTGACGATTTCCATGTAGTTAGTTTCATCTTTACGAACACATATGGAACTACAGAAGACACATTTTGTCGTCAATAAAGCTCATTCGAAAAAAAGTGGTAAAATTTCTGTAAGTGCCTTATCAAATCATTGCTCGGACAACTCGCTCTGAGATTCATAAACAATATAGTGATAGCCAAGCTAAATGTTCATTATGTAGTGTGATGAAACCGTTCTAAAGAAGCAACATGAGTGAATATAATCCGGACCACATAAACAATCATGGCAAACTTCCTAAGTAGGGCTCAAAATCCAAGTTATCAAAAATATAACAAAAATTTTAATGAACATCTCAGATGATTGGAGTCTCAAATTGCCAAAATAACACAATTCTTTGATGCATTTGAACCATATTTTTAGATTGCACAGCAGTTTGTTACGCCATTCAGCTTCAAAGCTGACTGAAATTTTTCTCTGTTCATTCTACTCCACTCAAACCCTTCAGAAGCACGTTCCATTCGCGACAGGACCGTTATTCATCATACATGGAAAATTCAATTGCGTGAAAGCGTAATGTCATACCAAATTTCAACAACTTTGTTCCTCCGCCTTCACATACACGTGACATGGCTATGTTCCCAACTGCATACGATACGGACGGAAGATAAAAGCACCATCCTGGTATGTGTCACTTGCGTCTGAAGTCATGCTTTTCCCTTCCCCCAGCTGCTTCCTCCTTTCCGTGCCACTCATCTACATGGCAGTTGGAAACCCGAGAACGGAGCCTAAGCTCTCTACCATGGACCGGCTTTCAGGCGAGTGAATGTGCCCCATACGAGCCAATCCCGCGTTATTCCCATATTTATTCGCACAAACAATGAATAATTGATGCTACGCTACATATCAGAAAAATGTTATATCAAGATTTATCCTCATAGCGTGCATGACCCGGCTAAGAAATTTAATTAACATACATCATGTAGGGTAAATGACATCCGTAGAGGACGAGGACAAACGCAATCCAGGGGCTTCAGTACCCGCAGCGGCAATAGCAACATCAACCATGTGGTTTCAGGAGAGGTTCCACATTAGAACAGCAGCAGCAAAATAGGGTCAGTATCATTTGAGTTTGACTTGATGGGACTGTGTGGGTTGCCAAGCTGTGACACAGACCATCACTTGCTGCTGGTTATATACCGGAATTGAACAGTCTGCCAATTGCATCTCCGGCATTGACGAGAGCTTGGGCATGAATTTAACAACAAAACTTTCAGCAGTGAATATTCGGACATAGATTTCAGCAAAACCCCCAAGTCAGTACTTTTCCATGTGGTGCGATGGCGACTAGCAAATTAATGTGTGTCGAAGAAATTTATGTGTTGAACGTTGAGGCTTTCACCAAGACAAAACTTCCAACCCGGAGGCTGCATGTATGGACTTAGTCTCATACGTACTTTATCATTTCTACATATTAGAACGAGACGACGCGCCGCGCCGTTAAATACGGAGAACTAGCCGTCGGTATCTCTCGTTACAAATAACCAACTGAGCAGAGTATTATAATGGGCTCTTCTAGCTTGTGATTTCAATTATAATTCAATTATTTTTGTTTAGAGGGATGTTTCGCCTTTGATGGGTATATGTTTTGCCAAATGTTGAGAATGTTGCTCGGATCGGAAGAAAGATGCCAACCAATGGAACACAAGCCGGCTTCCAGGTCTTGTTAGCCTTTCACATGTGGTGGTCATCGGTCATCACTGCCGCCATTTCCGAGGTCTTGTGCTTTGTTTGCCTTTTATAGCACACAATGAGCTGTTTATATTAGCAGTTTATTTTGGCTTTCTGTTCCTAATAGGAGAAGTAAATCAAAGGATTTGTATTCAGCTTCCTATTATGGGTGTTGAGCTTGGGTAAGCGATTGATTTGTAAACTATAGTAAGTGGAACATTCAAAGCAAGTCTACTTTATTGACAGCATTCAAACGCTGTGAGTTTTATGACGTGGTACAATTGTCGGCTGTCGGAATCAGATCATCCAATGTTTTTAAATGAAACTGTTTAAATAATTTGTTTTACCATGCACAGTTTGGAATCGATCAAAAACTAAGTTTCGGGCATATTCGGGCCTTCTTTGGCTTTCCAATGTTTTGGTTTGTTTATTACGTAATATAGAGTATCTTGATATCAAAAGCCATGCAAATTATTACCAGTAAAAACTAGATGTATAGATGCTAATATCAAGGTAGTCTATATCTCGTAATATAAGCTGTATTATACTGATTTGATGTGTTGCTTCAGCTTTTTTCAAAGTACAGGGCTCGAAAACTGTGTTCAGTGCATCACTCATTAGTAAACAATCTCCATCACGGAATCACAGTAGTTTCTGAGTCATGTGCTTTGGTAAATGATAGAGTCTATCATTAAATATGGTGGCCAAATAAGGACTCTTTTCTGATTCATCTTAACCTTCCGGGCAACGCACTGGTGTAAAAAACACAACACACGTGTGAAAACCTCGCTTGGTTGCTCTTTGTGCAAATATCGAAAGGTTAGAATTAAACAATGAGTGTACAACTCACTGAGTTGTTTGAACATCATGGATTATCTTGAACAATGTGTGTTATTTTGATAGCGCGTATGGCTATGAAAATAATTGTTTATTCCATCCGGTACTTAAGCTACTCAATAGTAGAATTGTATGTCGAAGAGATGTGAAATAATAAATTATGTGTATAGTCCCCATGCGCTATCAAAATTACCCGCATTATCGAACATAACCCGATTGTTAGTAATTCTGTTTACATGCGAGTGAGACACGAAGAATGAAAATCGCTTCAAGAGTGTCGACATGGGTGAATTGAACTTAATATAGGTACTTTTGCCACTGTTTGTAGTTATCAACTGTATTTTTTCGTAGCACGTTTTGAATTATATTCAAGCACAAACCAACAGGCTATGTATTGGATGCTTAAAAACTATAAGGAACAGTCCAATCGGGTGATCTTTATGGCATGAGAGATAGTTGAGGAACTGTTCGAAATATGAATTTTATATACAAGTACTACAAGGTTTCTTTAAAGAATATGTAGCTGTATAAACATCATTATGTTAATTGGTCATCAATTTAAACGATAATTTTGTTGCAGAAATTCAATAAACCCTTAATAACTTCTCCAAATGTTTGAAAGTCGACTTTAAACTCATGCTATTATTTAAAATAGCTTAACGATTTATTCGCTCCGATTGCTGCACTGATACTTTGCAGCCATATTCTGCGACATTTCACTTTCTATTTCAAACACTTTCTCCAAAATATTTGATTCTTATTTCAAGGTAGGGACTCTATTCAATGCACTTAAATGAACAGAAACACTTTCAAGAACTGATTGGATTTTGAAGAGAACATTACCAACATTGAACAACTTGTTATAATAAAATTATGTCTGTAATAGGGAAATCATAACGTGCCAGCAACCAGCGGGCTGCGATTGCAAAAGGCAAATAAACTTCAAACGTCCCTGGTTATTTTCTATACCGAAACATGATTTTAAGAAATATTTGGTATTCATCGAACAGAAACTGTGCGAAATTCAGGACCGGCCAAGATTTACGAATAAGGTAGGTGTCATGCGGATACAATGAGCAATAATAATTCAGTATAACACTCTTTCAAAATCAGAATAGTAGCCCTGAAGAGATCTTTTTGTTTGAAATACATATTATAATAGTTATTGACATTCTGTCGAAATTTGGGGATCCAGGGCGCTAAACACAGATGGTGCTACCCCGAAAAATGCCGTTCTGCCTGTATAAACATAGTGATGGCGGATTTTTAACACTCAACGTTGCGTCTTATCTACATCATCTACATATATATCGATATCATCTTCAAACATATCAATATCATCATCAAATACATTTATATCATCTACACACAAATCTATATAATCTACAAATATATCAATATCATGACCATATACATCTATTTATGTATCTAATATTTCGAAATCATCTACATATATATCTATACATCTACATGTACACCATATCGTGATATGACTACCAATTGGATCATACATGTTTCCCTCCAAATTTGATAAATTTGCCACGAGCATGGCATAGCCCCGACTGCATTAAAAATGGCTGTCAGCCAGCCACTCGCTAGCGACAGCCGCTGAGCCATCATTCTGACTGGTTGCTCGCCCGCGTACCCTCCTTCAGGGTACTTGCAACCGCCAACTGCCAGGGCAGTACTGGCCCATTGCCGCTCGGCACAGCTCCATGGCTGCCGAGCGAATGAAGAAAATTTGAAGGTGTCCCCCTTTTATATCGTGCACTGCTGCATGTGAGACGTTCCTTACTTAAATTTGAAGTCTGTGATAGGAAAGTACTGTGCATTTAGTAAATTTACTCTAAAAAATCAGCATTATAAGACATCACCTTATATTTGCGTTAATTTCAATAGTTGAATGTTAAAAATCAATAGTTTTTAACATTGAAATCAAAAAGTAGAAAATGTCCCGATCGATTGGTGCAAACATTTTGAAAATCAATCGTGGAATATCTTAGTTATTAACGTTCAAAACCTATATATTTGTCTTCTGGCCGGAGCTGAAAATTCCCTGCCAGATCAAATAAAGGCTAACTAAAAGTAAATTGGGATGCACAAAAAGACCTCTAATTCGTGATTTAATAAGTTTAAAAAGTCTACGAATGGTTACTTCACAGTACTTTCATTAAAACTTTAAAATTACAGCATTAGATGGTTACATTTCTCCAGTTCAAACGAAATCTCGAACTTTCTTCTTGATGGAGCCCATCAGCGTCCACATAGTGGGAAACGGATACGGAATCAGCGCATGTTTTCCATTGTGCCCGCATTTGCTGGATGTCCTTGACGGCCTCGCTGCTTCGTCAAAGTCGCAGCTTTGAAATTGCCAAGTATTTTTCGATTAGTCGAAATTCCGGGCAATTCGGAGGATTCAAATCGATCTGGTTGGCAGCATACCACTCCAGAACCATCTTGGAGTAGTGGCAGCTGGCCAAATCGGGCCAAAAGATGACTTTGTCCCAACACACTTAGTTTTTTTCACCGAGAATCCAACTGCCGAATATTTCGGCATTTACGTTTACTGTGAGAATCAGCAAATAAATTACCGAGAATCAGCTAACAAATGAACATTTTGCCGCAAATCGGCTAATAAACAAAAATTTAACAGATATATCAGCAAATGTAACTGCCGAGTTGATCGGCTGTTGGAGATTGTGCCGAGATAAATTAAGTGTGTATGCTTGCAGATGAACGGAAATACACGTTTTTTCAGTCATTCAGTCATCGTCGAGGATGTGACGTATGGTTCTGTTTTCAGGCCTCAACTGCAAATCGCTTGCCAAATCTTGACCTTCTTCGTGAACTTGTCGGCATACACGAACTTGAATCTTTAAAAACTTAACTTAAAACTTTTGACCGGGAAGCTGCTTAAAATCGAGTTTTACTTAAAGCCTGATTCAAAGTAAAATTGGACGCATTCAAGTGATTATAACTCAAGAATTAAACAACATACACGGTTGATCAAAACGTCAAACAAAAGGGTATTTATTCAAACGATATATAACAAGTAATTACATTTCACAGTTTCGAATGAACTGTCGCACTTTACTTGTGATCGATGGCATCATGATCTGCACAGTCGCTGGTGAGATTGTACCGGCGAACTTATTCCACTTTAAAGCTTTTCAACTTTATCAGCAAAAACAAATTTATACCGGGAAAGGACATCCTCACGACTAGTTGCCAGGTAAAATTTTCGTTCGGGGATTTGTTTAACGTTTGCATTAAAAAAATGGACTTTTTTCGGATTGTGATACAAAAAGCTAAGACAGATAATTGCTTTTGATAAATTTTCCATGGAAGGTAATTGTTTAAGCTTACTTGCAAAACAATTCTACGCCCTTGCGAGCGGCCTTTCGGCAGTTTACCGGAACATTCGTCATGGCGTTCTTTCTTCGTTTTATTTATCAATTCCTCCTCAGCTTTCGCGACAAAATTGTTGGAGTAGATCTTACGCTTCAGGTTTCTTGATGAACGACGCAACTTCCGGCAAGCGTTTCGTACTATGAATTGCCCCGTCCACGGCCAGTCCGGAGCGAAAGAAGAGCGGCTTTGACATCCCCTTCTTGCTGATTGTCAGCCACAGCAGCACTTTCTTGGGGAACTTGGTGTGTGAAATAAACTGCACTTCGGAGCTCACTTCCTTCGTCGGGGAAGTAAAATACGAAGTGCCCTTCCATTCGTTGCCATCCAGGATGAGATAGGTCTCGTTGTCCATCACCACCGCCACGTCACGATTCACCGGGAAAATCGAGTTGATCATCTTATTCAGCCGCTGCCACTGCGTCATTGCCTGCAGCTCCGAAACCAGTGGACTTGTCTTCCGCTTCCTGACATGTATGTTCATGTTCACCACGTACTTTTTCACTGTTTGACCGGTTGAACCGACCTCCCGGCCAAGCGCACGCAGCGATGTAGCCACTTTTGCCTCGGTGTTCCTTTTCAGCATCCTTTGGAGCTTCTTGTCGCTCAGGGTCGTCGGCCGTCTGGAACCGGGCTCTCTTTCTATGCTCTGATTGTTGTCAAATAGTGCCAAGATGTCGTGGATGCCGAAACGGGCGTATCCGGCGTCCACAAAGTGCCGCACGATGTCCGTTTTCGACGCGGTGGGGTGCCGTTCTTTGAACACGCACACTTCTGTTCGGAGTTGCTTTACTGTTTTTGCCATCACGGTTAGAGTTCGACTGATAGAGCTGTCAAATTTGGTCTGCTGACTCATGGGTTACTATGATTGATGCTGCATGGGTAGTTTCTTCAGTGCGGGTCAAGGTAAACCCATGAAAAATCGGCAATTTATGTCCATTTTTTTTTAAATGCAAACGTTATAATACATTTTGACATGTTTAAATACAGCCATCAAATTTCGTCAAAACTCGTTCGTATAGTAATCGTGCTCGCAATTTGGCCACTAAATTTTGTTCCAGGAAGCGATTCGGATGTTTACTGGCACAAAAAGACTTATATCTTTCTCTTGAAAGGATGTTACGCACGGTGGAGAAGTTGGAATCGTATTTCTTTGCCAAGTCACGTATGGAGACACCTGAGTTGCCTTTCACATACCTCAACGCCTTTCTCCTCAGCTCTTTGTCCCTAGTTCCACTTATATGATAGATACGCTGTGCTCTATCCACACTCAGAGTATCCTTGTAACGTTTGATTACAAGACACACCGTTAACTTTGAGAATTTTAACACTTTTGCTATTTTTGCGGCAGACCACGAAGGATTCTCTAGATGTTTGTGCACAATTAATTTTCTTTTTTCAAGTTCCATGATCCGTTATTTAGAGATGCGTCGATCAATAGAGAAAAACTTTTCACCAATTTCTTTGTCATTGAAACATCAACAAATTTTTGTCAAACACTAGGGGCTTGCTTGCGAGGTGCGAGAGGCGTACCAATTTAAATTTAGTTAGCCTTTATATGGTGATTTATTCCCGCAGTTGTTGTTGTTATTTTTTTTTCGGGACCTAAACCACTGCAATCAGTTATTTGATCTATTCCTGTATTTCCCGTATCGTTTGTTGAGTGCATGTCGAATTACTTTTTACACTTTTGAGAAATGATGAAGTATTGGTTGTCATTGTTTGTTTTGTTGGCAATGAATCATCTTTTATTGAAACTTTCCGCTATTTAAACCCTTTGAGGAGTGATAGCACTCTTCAAAGGCGCGCCCCTTTATCAGTCAAAACCGGATTAATTGCAAAGAAAACAAACAATGACTCCGATACTGACCATGCATCAGAACCCTAGTCATAACCAAATCAAACTATAGAATATTAAATAGAAAATGAGAATTCACATAAATGAAGAGTAACCATGTTTTTCTTATTACACGCTCATCCTCGGTTGCTCAATTCGAGTATTGTCACTTTTCACAAGACATAAAATGTAATAAAGGCCACGATATGTTACTTTGACTACAAAAAAACAAATATGTTCCCTAGTTTCAATTAATTCGGACTAGGGTTCGGTGGTAGATTTGATACCCCGTAACGCACCACAAAAAGGTGGTCTACCAGCGTTATGGCTCAGTTGTTGTTTGGTTGTTGTGTAAATTTTTATTGCTTCATTATTGTCGCAACAACTCAATACCACTTGTGTCATGGATGATAGATAGACATCGAATAGGCATTCTAGTTTAAATCACTGTATTCTTATGTTAAGACTTTTCTTGATGCTATATGTCTAACGACTGTTGAGCTAAAGTATATAGACAAAACGGCGATAAAAACTCAAATTCACACCGACATTCACAAGCTGCTTAATTGTCGGTATTCCGAACAAAAGAATAAGCACACAAAAAACAAATAAACATCATATAGAGAGTAGTTTGCAGTGTTGCCATTTTAATTTTATCAAAAAATCTACTGTCAAACTACTTTTGAGCGCAAACTGTGTTAGCGGTGTACATTCGCGGGCAGATTCATTCGGTCGGCAGTCTGGGAGCTGAAAGGAGCGGCGACGATCCAGATGTAGATTGGTAGTCACTGGTGCCTAGGTATCCAATAGTGAATTGCCAGACAGCCAGACTGAGCAGAGGCTGCCTAGCCACCAGAGCCAGTGTTAGATTTGCAGCCAGACAGATGACGCATGGCACTGAAGAGCGAAATAAACAGCTTTCGGATGTAAACCAGTTGGCAGCAAACCGGTAAGGCACAACGAAAAAGAAGTACGGTGTGAACCAGTTGACAGCCGGTTGCTAATACAGCCTGAGCAATGTGATTGTGAAATCGTGAAACTGCTCGAACTAACGAAGGAATCTCCTGGTTCGATGCTGCATAGATTCTATTATTAATCAACGAATCACTGTGTCGATGAAAGATCTCTACATCTAATTGCCCTATTCTTTTTGTTTGTTTCCGTTGGTCAGATTTTTAACCCTTATGTGATCGACAGGGTACCCGGGTACCTTTTCATGTTTTACATTACGAAATTTCATAGTTTATTTTAAAACAGGAAGCTGAAATTCAGTGACATCTTCATAACAGCTGGAAGGTAACTTTTTGCATAAAAACATTTCGTATAGTAGCAAGGGGGGCCGAAAGGGGGGACTTCGATTTTTTTTACCCCTTAAGTGATCGACAGGGTACCCGGGTACCCACCCAATTCAAATGATCTTAACTCTGGCAATTATTGACCAATTTTATTTATTTTGGCACCGTTAGATTCAAAAACTCATTCGCTTCAGGGAAATTATCAGCAATGACAATTTTACTTCATCTGGTTCCCGTAAATCCGGGTTTCCGGGGCAGTGGTCCGGTACGGAGACACTATTTGGAAACATCTATTGAATTTCCGGGAATGGATGTCAAAATCTTTGGAATAATTCCTAGCAACTATTTCTATTCCATTGTGGGCCATATGCCGACTTGTTCCTACAACGGCCATTCTGTAACAGGTTCCCGTGGGACCTAAAATGGCCATGAACATATTTAGAAGGAAACCCTGGCTATAAAAGTATCAAAATTCATGAAATTTCTCCTGTAGGCTATTTCTCAACGTTTTGTGGCCATTTGATGATTTGTCCTCGGACCTGTCTTTCCGGAACAGGTTCCCGTGGGGCTTCGAGCGGCCATGAACATTTTCAGTAGAAAACCCTGGCGATATGGGTATCAAAATTCATGAAATTTCTCCAGTAGGATATTTCTCAACGTTTTGTGGATAGTTTTGTTCATGGTCACACGAGGCCTCACAGGAACTTGTTCCAAGATGACCGTTCCGATGACAAATTATCAGATGACCACAAAACGTTGAGAAATAGTTTTCTGGTTAAAATTCATGAATGTTGAAACCCATATTGTCAAGGTTTCCTTCAAAATATGTTAATGGCTACTCGAGACCAAACGAAAACTTGTCCTAGAATGACCGGTCCGAGGAATAATTATCAGATAGCCACAAAACGTTGAAAAATATCATGAATTCTAATATCCATACTGCCAGGATTTCCTTTTTAACATGAAAAAGGAAAAACAGGTCCGAGGATAAATCATAAAATGGCCACTTAACGTTGGAAAATATACTACTGGAGAAATTTCATGAATTTTTATACTCATATTGCCAGGGTAACCTTCTAAATATGTTCATGGCCACTAAAGGCCCCACAGGAACTATTTGGAGACAGGTCCTAGTGCAAATCATCAGATTGCCACAAAACGTTGAGAAATATCCTACTGGAGAAATTTTATGAATTTTGATACCCATATTGCCAGGGTTTTCTACTAAAAATGTTCATGGCCACTCGAGGCCCCACAGGAACCTGTTCCGGAATGACAGGTCCGAGGACAAATCATCAGATGGCCACTTAACATTGAGAAATATCCTACTGGAGAAATTTCATGAATTTTGATACCCATATTGCCAGGGTAACCTGCTAAATATGTTCATGGCCACTCGAGGCCCCACAGGAACCTGTTCCAGAGAGACAGGTCCTAGGCAAATCATCAGATTGCCACAAAACGTTGAGAAATATCCTACTGGGGAAATTTCATGAATTTTGATACCCATATTGCCAGGGTTTTCTGCTGCAAATGTTCATGGCCACTCGAGGCCCCACAGGAACCTGTTCCGGAAAGACAGGTGCATGAACAAATCATCAAATTGCCACAAAACTTTGGTAAATATCCTACTGGAGAAATTTCATGAATTTTGATACCCATATTGCAAAGGTTTCCATCCAATTATGTTCATGGCCACTCTAGGCCCCACGGGAACCTGTTACAGAATGGCCGTTCCAGGAACAAGTCGGCATATGGCCCAAAATGGAATAGAAATAGTTTCTAGGAATTATTCCAAAGATTTTGACATCCATTTCCGGAAATTCAATAGATATTTCCAAACAGTGTCTCCGTACCGGACCACTGCCCCGGAAACCCGGATTTACGGAAACCAGATAAAGTAAAATGGTCATTGCTGAAAATTTCCCTGAAGCGAATGAGTTTTTGAATCTAACGGTGCCAAAATAAATAAAATCGGTCAATAATTGCTAGAGTTATAATCATTTGAATTGGGTGGGTACCCGGGTACCCTGTCGATCACTTAAAGGTGTTTTTTTTGTCGAGCACATAAGGGTTAACGTAAGACTTCGTCTTTGTTTTCAATACAGGGGTACACGTTGGGGGGACGGGTTTTTGGGGGGTTGCGAAATATGTTTGGGTTGTGAGCTTTTCTTTCTTTTTTTTTTTGATGGGGTTTTTTAATATTTGTTTCTATATTTTTTTTATTTTTTTTTTTCGATTTTTTTTTGAAAAAAAAATTTTTTTTTTTTTTTTTTTTTTTTTTAAAAAAAATAATTTAAATAAAATTATTTTTTTTTATTTTTTTTTTTTTGAATAATTATAAAAAAAATTTTGCGACTTCTTATTTAAGTAAGGAACGTCTCCTAGGCAGCCATGAATGTTATATAAGTTACCTTCGCATTTTGATGTAGTTTTTCGGCAGTCATGGAGCTGTGCAGAGTAGGATCCGCTGTACGAACGCATTTGCACTGGCGACCAGTCGCTGCCCAAAGAGGCGTTGGTGCAGTTGGCTGTTGGTGCCGATTCTCCCGTCAACCTCGCTGCGAGAAACATGGCTGTTGAAGCCTACGAGTTGGTGGGAAAAAACCGCCCGTGACAACGAGACAAAAATTATCCCCATCACCTGCAGATGGCCACCCGCAACGACGAGAAACTGAACCAAGAATACTAAGAAGAAAGCCCAAGTGCAATCGCGAACCATGTTTCTCCCCCGTCAACTTAATCCGTCCTTTTCAGGAAAACCAAATCAGTTTGACAACTAAAGAGTTTGTTTGATAGAATTTTTTGAATTGTTTGAAATTTCCATTACCGCACCGTGACTGAACATGGCATTACTTTAAACGCCGCGTCCCGGAGTGAATGGCAAAGTGCGTTAAACAACCAACGAACCAACAGATCCATAACTATCTTCTACGCGTGAAAGCTAGTAGCCCCCTCCCCATCGTAGAAAATACAACCGGGGCCGTTTCATCATTAAGGGCCACCAAATGCTATCTAAAGAGTTTACAATAGAACATATTTACTTCCTAATGCTGGTCTAACTTTCCATTAGCACTTTTTCGACCTAGACGTCTATCGGCAATAATGGACTTTGAATTCCCAAACAGACCAAAACTATCTACAACGCAATAAGGATAATGATCTCCAGGTGGTCGATCATATCAACAGGATCTGCTGTTATGGTGCATTCTCGCTCCACCATCTCAGAAGGCAGGTAGTTCCAGCAGCAACGTTTGGAAGAAGAGAACGTATAGCACCACATCTAGGGTAACTGCCCCCATATTAATCTCATTGTTCCTTTATTCATCCTACGATGAATCAAACAATTGGGCAGTTGAATGATCGGTTTCATATTCTAATAATGTTTGCTTACGTTAAATAACTACAACAAACATTACTTACTAATCCCATCACGTGTATATCGTTTTATTTCAAGTAGGATGAATTGCAAAGTGATGAGATTAATATAGGTACATCTTCCCTACTGGGTGCTAAAGCATTTTAGCCCGATATGGCCATAGACTAACTCTAAGACCAGTAGGTCCCGAACAAATACGATATTTTTCTTGGCTCAGTCAGTACTAGCACATCGGTCCCAAGCTCGGTCCCAAGCTCAATGATTCGCCCCTAACAACGTAGCTCACACCAACACATTCTCAAATGTTGTGTCAAAATAACATAGTGAATCAAAACAACAACCAAGATACTAGTACCGGAAGGTACCGAAAAGCGCAAGAATTATTGCAAGGTGCAGACTGCAAGGTATACTTCAGAACTAGGGGTTCTACAACAGTGAACCAATTTCAAATCGCTAGTTGCACATTGATTGTTGATACTGCCGTGTCTTCCAAAGCGATAAGCATTATGAACAGCTTCGTCAATGACATTTCCAAGCGTTCCCGACTGACTTAAATCAATTGGCGGATGGCCCTGACGTCTCTGGAAAGTGTATGGGAATTATATTGCTGCGTGGTCCTACGTCACCTTTGTGCACAACCCCATTGGGCTGTACCTTGTACCTGTAGTCGAGTATTAGTACACGACACTGAAGAAGTCTGCACATTGTAGACGAAATACGCGTATCTGTCAAGATAAGCAATAAAGATCGTTGGAATTAAATGGAAATTGCTAATCATTCTTCTCATTTTCTAGTTGTACCTTGTAGTTTTAACATTTTTTGTATACTCTGAATTTTCGAGTGTTTTACGTGATACCTTGGAGATTTTTTACTATTTTATTCGCTGATCGGCAAGGATTTCGACGAATTCATTCACTTTCCGTTTTCACCAACTTTGGAGTTGAAACACTGCGAGGGCGACCAGGTTTTATCATGATTTCGATTTTGTCTGACTCTATCTCCGTAAAGTACGATCGATTAAAGATCAGCATACTACTTCTTTTCTTGTAGCCGAAAAGGTCTCTTACCTTGCAAATGAAACTGTTAAATTCGATTTCGCTTGTAGTCCATTTTTCCTCCTTGCACTACTTATTGATGTCAAACTTTTACAGCATGAGCAAACATTGTGTACAAATATGGGTTTCACAAACCAGGCACCATTAATATTTGTAAAGAGACTTCTACACTGAAACAAAAACGACCTCCTCAGTTTTTGAGGAGGCTGTGCACCAAAGTTGTTTCGATATTGATTTTGTCATCACTTGTTATACCATCCTTCAAAATTTCTTTCAAGAAAAGAGCCATCACGTTAAATGGACTTTGGGTGGCTTTGCCTCAATCTTACCCCCAGGATAAAAAAAAAAATCGGACGCTAGAATTTCGGAAATACTTCAGGATAAATTCTATGATTTTTTTATGGCAATCAACCGAGAACGGTTGAATTGCACAGATAGTCAATTTCTTCGGGAGAAATATTCCAAATATGAACAAAGACTCCTTAAGTTTGAATGCTTGAAAATAAAATCCCACTGGTTGTTCTTATTGGTTTATGTTTTGACATCCTGTGCTGTACTTTCAATATGCAAGTTTTTCACTATGTAATGTTGGTAAACTAGTACACCTCTCCTTACCACGAACTAGGTCGTGCCCTCTCCTCTTGTCGTCTTACCTGTCTCATTCCTACATCATATTTTCAAATTTGGCTACAGGAATGTGGCTTCCGGCAAACAATTATAAATTAATCAAAAGTGGTCACAATACTGAACGAAATAACTGATTTTGATTAACATCTAAGTGTAGTTAACGTTGAAAAATATATTTATGATCGTAAGTATTTTCTGCGATATAGCAGCATTAGTTAGCTTTTATTTTCATAATCTACAGATGCCTGTACCATTTGCTTCGAATGTCATTATTCAATGCCAACAAAAAAGTACTTCGTGCTGTAGAATTCCAGTTCCCAGAAGCACTATATACTCTGCGGAACCAACTGTGTGTGCCCAATAAACTATGATCTGGCACAGGAAGAAGCTGCAATTAACCTCTTTTTTTTTGGTGTGTGAGGCCCGATCCTTGTACGCAGTCTCAGCTTGTAATGTGTGTATCACAGCTTCCAGCTGTGGTGTTTCCATTATGCTTCCACCTACCTACAACCCTCGTTAGCTTCTAGTACGTAATAAGTACGTTAGTGTAAATGTCGGACTTGTTTTTTTTATCAAGGTCTGTTCATCCCGGCTTTGCAGCGCTTTATGTTATTACGAGCCTGACATTTTTGGTGAAACTCCGGGTTGCTGCGGACTAGTACAAGTCATGTTGAGTTATGAGCTCTTCTTTCCGCTTATTGCTGTGGCTCCAGTTTCCTGCACATTATTTTGGGAATGGATTATATTTTGTGACTTACTGTTTTGCACTGGTTCACCTGCAAAAGGGTCACTTCAACATCCATTAATCGAAGGCATATGTTGCCATCCCACAGCTCGTAAAACAAGCAACTCAAATTGATCACCCTTTACGAACACAATCACCGAGTGTCATAAAAAAAATAACACGCACATATTTGGACGAATCAGGAGAGCTCGTTAAAACTGTCCGTCCGTTGATTGAGCCGAATCCTCGGCTCAACGGATGCTTCAAAATCAAACAAAAAGCCCATATTCAGCATTATTGGACTCCCCCGAGTTGATTGTGGCCATAAATTCTTCTGATGACTGTCAACTTTTTCATCGTTTGCCAAAAATAGCGCCTAGTGTTTATCTTTCGTAGATTCATCCCCTAGCGAGCGAAACAAAGGCTAATCGCTACTTCCTTAGAGCAGTATTTATAAGTTTCCTGCAGCGAAAGATCCACTTGAGTGAGCTCTTCCTGGACGATCTCTGCTTGAGTCTCAAGACCACACCATTTACGCTCTATCACCACCTACGATCTCCGGGTGTTGCCGATGGTGGCGATGATGTGCTTCCTGCCAAATGGCAAACAGCAGTACAGCCCTAGAGCATCATAAAAAATCTCTACCATGCGATTAATGAACGGAGTGAAATATATAAAAGTTTAATAACCCCTTTATGTTTCTCCTTCCATTCGTTATGATTGATAATCAGGCTGTACATCATCGTTTTGCGCGTTCGGTTCTTGGATGGATGGTGTGCAGCTGAGTACCAGTTTTTCCGCCACAGCACAAGCAGAAAACTCCGTTCCCATGGCAGTTCGGTGTAGCTGCCCGGGGGGAAAAACCTGCTCCTGAGGAAAAGGGACGTCGATGGTTACCGGCTCATAGGGTGGCACCCGGAGAGGCATCTATGAAAAGTGCAAGGTTAGCTGTTGCCGGCTTTCCATAGGGAATGGAGCTAGGTATTTCGCATAGACCTCTGTTGGGTTTATAGCGTGTGTATTGTTGTGTTTAGCGATAGAATGGTGTCTGTTTAGTATGGATCATTCATTGAAGTGAATGGCGAATGATTTTTTCCTCTTATGCCTATAAAGAGACTTCAAAAAAATGCTGTCATTGCGTGGAATCAACTAGAACAATCAATTACTTGAGAGCATCCAGCTGTACGCTGATTTGAAGTCAATGGAGTAGGGATATTGCAATCACTGAACTGAGAATGATTGAAGATGTTTCTGTTTAGGCAAGAGCTTGCAGAAACTTAAATGTCTCTTATTTAAGTTCGTGTAGTTTTTTGGTAGATACACACTTGTTGAACTTCTCCATAGATAATAATTGTGCATTATAAGTATGATAAAATGATTTATGTATCCATAAATGAGAATTAACATAATGTATGGGAATAAAATTTGGATCAAGTTTAAACCGGTTTATGTTAGTTAAGCAATATTTATTTATAAACATTTAGGACCTATTCGAGCAGCTACCTTTTCAGGTGCCTTTTCCATTGCTGTCGACAAAGTTGATGTTGGAGCTTTTTCTTGATTTTATCGATCAGACGCTTCACAGTTTTTAGTTGAAAGTTATTGGCACATACTATTTTTTTTTTTACAAATTAGCCCAAGAACCCTCAATTGAACGCAGCGGTGGTACATTTTGTAACGTTAGAGAGGTTTAAGAGAGTTTCAGCTATGACATAAGCCCCAATATAGGATATGTACCAGAAAGGAAAAGAAAAATATCACGGAAATCCTCCAGCTTACCATCATTGCGTATACATTACACTAGTGTTAGTGTTTGTACATAATGTAAATAGCCTAGCCTTAACGACTTTCGCTGGTCCAATAATTCGAAAATCTACTAAGAATTAAGGTTAGTTAAGAAAGTTATAAAAATGCTCACCACAGAATTCATTTTTTTTTCCTTTTGATTACTCCCAGTTTTCTTTTGTCGTCCAAGTTACATTTTTTTTCAACTGTTGCTCATTAATTGTGCCGCTCACTCGGCCACTCCCAAATCCATTGTCCGATGGATCGGTGATATACCTGTAAAGGAAAGAAAAATAAACAGTTAGATCCGTAATTCTAAAACTGGATGTACAAATACTCCCCCGATCGTCGGTTCCATGATTTCAAAAGTATTCAACATATATGATCACTAAACCAGTCTAAATTTGTTTATAGCATTTATAGCATTTGATCCGGGTTTATTATTCCGCCATTAGATTTCCATCCATTGTAACATACCGCGTCATTCAGTGCCAGCTAGTGTCCATTACCTGTAAACATAAGAAAAAAAAAAATAAATTCGTTATTAGACGATAGTAGTAATTATACTTTCCCGGTTTAGACAGCCGCTTGTCAAACTCACGGTTCAAATCGCCATCCTATGCGTTTTTTACGCGAACTTTCCATCTTCGAATGTTTACCACACTCGACGTAGTTCAGTTTTGCGATGACGTTTGCCAAATCGTTTTTTTTATTTCGTTAGGTTGGTAGTGGTAGCTTGAGTGACAGTTCTATATGCTGTAAAACTTGGACTAAATAAAGAGTTAAAAAAAAAGTTCTCTATTCTGTGTCAGTTGGTCATGCGATGTTATAGGTCTGTTTGATATTTTTGAAGTTCGAATTCCATGAGTTTGTCAAATTTGAATTTGATAAATAGAATTCAGTTTGCCGTTTAATAGAGGCGATCGTTTTATGCAATTTTAGGTGCAGATTGATCCAAACAAAGTTTTGATGTTGCATCTGATTGCGAGTTCCGTTGATGGTCAAATTTAGGACGGATGATGTTCCGTTGTTTTGATCATGGTTTTGTTCTTCAGTACGTTTATTATCGAATAGAATTTGAGACGTTGATGGACAATTGAGTGTAGATTACATTGCTTTAAATTTTGTTGTTCATGTACAACTTATCTGATGAAAAGACTTGTTGACAACGTTTGCGTTTATGCTATTTATTAGATTATGAAAATTTGATCAATTCCATTGATCAAATTTTCATAAAATTGGGTGAAGTGATGTGTCGACGTTACAACTTTGCCATTAAAGTTTATATTTTATATTATGGTTGTATGATCTCACACATGCTTACGCGCCATGAAAGTGGCGATATTTTAAGAGACGGCCTATTTCAAAAGATAAAAGGACATCAGGAATTTCTTGCTCGCAAAACTATTCTTACTCGTCCATTTCGCCAGCGATACGGCTGGTGAACAGAAGTGCGCGAATTTATTTTACATTCAAGTTCAAGTTAGTTTGATTTTAAAGTTCTGCATTCCGTTAAAAGGTGCTAAAACAAGTGAGTGGTTTTTTTTTTCGAATTGTGGTGTTTAAACGTTTTTCTTTCTTTTTGTACAGTGGACATAAAATCAAATTAAATTGAAGCGTAGTTTGTTCAGTGTATTTTTAGTGAAGTTGTAAAGAAAAGGTAATTACTTAATTAGCTTAATTTTTGATTGTAAACTTAATGTGAGTTCGCGCTGGATTTACGTTTTTCGTCTGGCTCAGGGTACCATCTGTGGCATCGTTGTCTACGTTCGTGAGACAATCAGGCTCGTGCGCACTGTGAAGGCCCGCCTTTCATAGGTAGTTAAACGGAGTGAAGTCGCTAGTTCTCGAAGCGAAATATTTTTCCGACGGTCGCCAATAAAGATTTTCTATTTTGCAAACATGAATTTCAGCTCCGCCCTTTGAATGCTGGGCTTGGATTTTATGAAATGGACCTCCCTGAATCCATTCGTGAACACAGGTTTTTCGTAACACGTAAGATTGATGAAATAAACCACAAACCTTTTGAAACGCATTCCATGCTCGTAACTCTGTCGCGTTAAGAGTTTGCTGAAAATGGTCGTCTTAAAGGAGTTTCCTAATTTAAGGGCCAACAAATACTCCTTCTTTCACCTTAGTTTCGCTCAATTTCGGAAACTTTTTCCTCAAAAAACAATATGGTTCTCCTTGAATATCCAGCTTTTTGACAAAATTTTTGATCACTCCAAGCTTAATATGTAGCGGAGGTAGTCAATTTTGTCCCTGTCGACAAGAGGCAGATTTGACACATTTTTCTTCCCAGGTACCATCTCGGTACGTGCTGGCCAATGCTGCTGGTGGTAATGTTTATCCCTCGCACGACTGTCCCATTCGCAGAGGAAACAACAATGCTTGTAGCCTCCTTGAAGCCCAGTGAGCAATGCCACTACCTTAAGGTCTACACAGAGATTCCACTGGTGTTCCGAATATTTGAGCTTTTCCAAAGGTGTTTTTATGTTCTCATAAGTTTCCTTCATGTGAGCTGCAAATGCAACTGGCACTGAAGAATACTTATTTCCATTGTGCAGTAACACTGCCTTCAAGCTTTTGCTTGAAGCGTCGATGAAGAGCCTCCAGTCAGTTGCGTGATACTCTAACTGTAGCTCTTCCATTAAACCTTCGATGTTGTTGCAAAAGACAAGATCACCGTCCATCGAAAAATATGTAATGTTATCTGAATGTCTCTTCCTATAAGATGACACCTTTACATGTTTTTCCAGGACATTCCACTGCTTTAGCCTTGAAGCTAGCAGCTGCGCTTTGGTCTTGGGTAGCTCCAAATCTCGAATCAAATCGTTCAGCTCCTCCGAAGGTAAAAAATCTGGATCATCCTGAAAACTTTTCTCAGATTCGCCTGGTTCCGAATCCAACTCATCGCACGTCCAGCAATATTTGGAGATATTGAAACTGGCATTGCTTCGGAGTGCAATGTTGGCCTTGATGGGTATTCGATTTTATGATTCAAAGCTTTGGAAAATCCATGAATTTTTGTCAAACAAAAGTAACAATCGCTCATGTGATTGGTTGAATTAGTCCACACCATAGGTTTGGCAAAAGGTAAGCCTTTGTGCGTACCATTCATCCAACCAAGAAATGTTCGGTAGCATGAGCAACTGGAGTATGTTGGAACCCATGGAAACTCACGATTTGGAAGCTCCTTGTCAAAATACAGCTGATATGCTGTCTCCAATAAAGGTGTAAACCCTTTTCTCTGTTCTTTCAATATCACGTCTCTACAAATGTAACAAAATTTTTGCGGATCGTTCAGACAAATTCGCGACATTTTTACAAAAATAATAAACGCGTCCGTAACATTCAAATAGCTAGCTTTGAATGAATAAAAAATGATTGTGCAAGGCTGAAGACAGTCAACATGAGCATTAATTGACGCCAAAGCAAGACAGCAATAATGACACAAATTTTGTGCCGCAAATACGCCAATAGACCTTTTCGACTTTTAATCGTCTTTCTTTGTCTAACATGCGGGGATTAATGCACGGTTTGGTTTCCCACAACTTCGTTGCCTTCTCACTCGCACTGCTTCGATTCAAATCTTGCAGTAGTGTGCGCAAATTAAACGTCAAAAAGCTCTATAAAATGCCGCATTAAGCTACGTGCTTGAGGATTCTTGCTTTCTTTTTTAACATATCTTTTCCTTATTCTCTCGAGCAATAGTGACTAACACAGAGTCTTTTGTCTCTGTCTATTCTTTTGTTTTTTGAGTGTTTGGGTGTTTTAATGCTGTCTTGCTCACTCCTATCCTAACTTAAAAATACGGCACTGCTGAATAGAGTATTTAATGAGGAGTTTCTGAAGGGCTCTGTGCAGCTGACTTTTGAATTAATGAATGAACTTTGAAGGTCTTCAGTTCCCAAACTGCTGTAAGAAGCAACATCAATATACTCAATATACTCAAAGAGGCACAGCTAAAGGGATCGTTCATAAATTACGTTATGCTTTGAGAGGGAGGGGGGGGGGGGGGTGTTTAAAAAGTGACGATGCATACAACATTTTTCTAAAATCCATACAAAAACTGTGATAAAGAAAGGAGGGGGTTAAACATCTGGATATTTTGAGCGACGTAATTAATGGACGGGTCTTGATTTTCATGAAAACTCGTAATTTTGTGAATGTAAACCCGGTTTTTACATCAACCTTACGTGTTACGAAAAATCTGTGTTCACGAATGGATTCAGGGAGGTCCATTCCATAAAATCCAAGTCCAACTTGCAAAGGGCAGAGCCAATATTCTGGTTGTTGCTTAGGTAGATCATATTACTACGGAAGTACGTGTTTTTGTGAGTTTAAATCACATTTTTCTCAAAAACTGGACGTGTTACAGCATTTCTGAGCCCATATTTGGATTCAGCGTAGCAAAATCTATAAAACCATAACAAACCAGAAATGCCGACGGGAGCGAAAAAAGTTCCGATTTTGCCGACTAGTGTTATCCGTCAACGAGGTCTTTTTCGTTACAACCCCGTGGACCACATCTTCCAAGAGCTCGAACCGAGTGCCGTACGTCGCCAAACGCGTACCGCGGTTCCATCTAATAGGAGTGGGGGTTTCATTGCGTCAAGGGTTGCGGTCATAGCGAAAGCATAGTACGCGAAGCCGTGCGGTGGCAAGTTGGCCTTTCTCCATGAGGAGCGAATCACCTGGGACCGTAAGACGCATAGTCGTCGCAATAGCTCTTGTGCTCAGAAATTCAGTTTTGTAATACTTTTATTTAACTGTTCAACTGCCCAGTCATATAGTTCTCGAGGAGTTTTGATTGTATTTCCATAATCTTGGGCAAGGCTTGCACTCTGCCATTCGCTTGAGATTACCACTTTTAGCATTACATGGACCTTTCCCATGAGGCGTTACAATCCATACATGGACTTGAAATTCTCTGTATGTGTCCTCAACAGCCTGTTCTCATTACTCGAACCTTTTAACTGCAATCTTAACATCTTATAACCTTGATACTGTTAATCTTCCTTTCGGTCTCTCCCTACTATATTTTAACATATCTTTTAGGATTTGCATTTCATATCTAGTTAATGACCTTCTATTTCTATTTACTAACGTGCTGCTTCAAGGCCGTAAGGTGTGGCCCATTCAGTATTGGAACAAACATTTTTTATTCTTACAGCGACCCTAGTGGTCGGATTTGTAACCTATGACATCTTATGTGTTCCCTTAACAATAACAACATCAGAAGTTTTTTTTAGCGGTGCAGTTCGAACGTGTTTCAAAGAAATACAAAATGGAAGAAGAAAAAAGAAAAATAATTTCAATCATTTGGAAAACCCTTCGTGGTCTGGGCTAAGACTTGCTTAAGTGTTGGGTTTCCCCCGAAATACCGTATGGCGTGTTTTGTAAAAAGTATAGAGAAACTTTGTCGACGGTCGCAAGCCACAAAGCAAGTGTCGGGCGGGTACTGTCAACCGTCAACTGCGGAACAAAGTCATCAAGAACATTAAGGCAAACCCCAACATCTCAGACCACGATTTGGCCAAAAAGTTTCGCGCCGCACGCAGTACCGTGCAACGGATTCGTCTCCGGGAAGGCTTCAAGTCATTCCGTGCCTGTAGACACCCAAATAGGGATCAAAAGCAGAACAATGTGGCCAGAATCCGTGCCAGAAAACTGTATGATCAGGTGTTGATAAAATTCAATGGTTGTCTCCTCATGGATGATGAAACCTATGTAAAGGCCGATTTCAAACTAGCTACCGGGACAAAAAACTTACTTGGCTACGGCCTGGGGAGATGTTCCTGCCAAATTCAATTTTGTGTTTGCAGATAAATTTGCACGTTAATACATGATTTGGCAAGGCATCTGTAGCTGCGGTAGGAAGACCAAGGTTTTCATCACTGATAAGACATTTAATTCTGAGCTGTACAGAACGGCATGTCTCCAAAAGCGAATATTGCCATTCATCAGATCCCACAATGAACTTGTCATGTTTTGGCTAGATCTTGCAAATTGTCATTACAGTAAAACAGTGCTACAGTGGTATGAAACCAACGGGATTCAGTTTATACCGAAAGAACTTAACCCACTAAACTGTCCCCAGCTCAGACCGATCTAGAGATTTTGAGCTAATATGAAGAGAAAGTTGAAGGTGAATGGCAGTGTTGTCAAAAGCATCAATGAATGTTGAACCAAGTGGAATAAAATGATCAAAACGATGGATGAGAATAATGTGCGCCGGTTGATGAAAAGTATTCCGGGAAAGTCCGCAAATTCTTCGAAATCGAAATATAATATTTTTTTTTGTATTTTCCCTCTAAGGTTCACAAAAATTCAAACCTTTTAGTTAAAACAGAATACTGCTTTGTTGATGTGTATCCGAAATATGCGCGTCTACGTTCCAATTCTAACTGGGCCAAACCATAAGTCATAGCAGGAAAAATGACTGTTTTATACATTAATTTTGTTCGGCTCCATGGTGGTTAATATCTCTTCATAAATTCTAGCATTGCTTTGCTTCTCTTAACTGCTAATTTACATCTATTTCTGGTTGTTTCTGGTCTGTTCAATGTATCTGATAGATATGTTCCAAGGTATTTTATATTGTTTACCACACCATACTCCTCTTTATCTATCATTATTGATCTTGAAATGCTTCTGTCTGACCTTGGTTCTCTTATCATAACTTGGCTTTTTTATTGTTTATCTGTAGTCCTATTTTTTTCTAATTCTAATTTAAGTATCCTTACAATAATTTCGACTTCCTTTAGTGTTTGTGCTTTGATTAAAATATCATCTGCGAATACTTATATTACCGGTAGATTAGCATTATATTATTCTAACAAATTTACTCTGAGATACTCAGTTTTAACTTCTCCTAACACATCTTGAATCATAAGTATAAATGTAAGGAGATAATGGAGGACATCCTTGTGTTATACCTATTATATTGGTTATTTCCTTTGTGCAAATTGCATCCCATAATAAACATGTTTTTTCTGCATTAAGTGCTGGGATAACTCTATTTCTTGCGTGTTCTGCTACTAAGAGTTTCTGAAGCACTTTAGGTATCGAGTCTAATCTTAAATTGTCAAACGTTTTTTTTAATCTATCGATGCTACAATTGTTGTTTCCCCACCATTCCATCTTTCTTCTAAACATTTCTTGGCATAAAACATTTGATTGTCTGTAGACCTATTTCTAATGAACGCTGCTTGATGATAACCAGGATCTCCTGAATAGCTCCCAAAGTCTCTCCATAAACCATTTTGCGTAGATTTTGTACCCTAGATTAAATTAACTTATCCTTCTAAAATATTTACTGTTTCCATTGATCTGGAATGCCATTTGTTTCCCACACCTTCGTCATTATTATGTACAATTTGTCCACTGTTTCTTCGTTAGAATATTTTAAACATTCATTTTTTACTCCACCCTGTCTTGCTGCTTTTCCATTCGATAGTTTTCTGATAATATTGTTGATTTCTTTCTTACTTGGTCCTTCCGTTAAAATTTCATTATTCTTTCCTATTTCAAGTGGTTTCCCTTCAGATGTTTTTAGTTCATCCATTCATTTTTTCATCGAAATATTTGGTTTGTTTAATTTTTTTTAGACATGAATTGTTTCAGAAATTTATATGACTTTTTAATCCTTTCTCCTATCTCGTAGTCTTTTAGTTCATTTTAAAATTTAAAAACTTCTTTTTCATTGTGTTTTACTTTGATTGCATATTCTTGGTTTCGTATATTTATATTTTGTCCAAACCATTGTGTTTCCATGCTCCTATCTTCCGCTTGTCTCATGTGTTTCCTTGCCTTCATCAGACTTGTCATGGCTCTTTTCTTATTAGGTTTCGAAGGACATTTTTCTTCTTCTAAAACCTTTCGTGCACTAACCGTTTTTTTCTCAGTCAAAATTTCGCAGGCTTTTGTAGAATCTAAATTTTTCACCTCAACTGTATTTTGCTTAACTAATGCTTCTAGATTTTTTAAAATGTTTTCTTCGCTTTTTAATGCACTAGGCTGAACTATATTTCTTTTACTCTTAGTTTTCTGACTTCATCTTTTTGTTCTGTATAAATTCCTTCTTTCATTATTTTGTGATCGCTCTGAGTTTCTGTCCGAGCAGCCCCAATAAATTTTATCTTCACCTTCGATTCTTGTGCTACAATTGAATGATCAATTTGTGATGAACTTCTTCCATTGGACCATCTGACTAACACTGACAAATCTCATTGAAATAACTATCATTCTTTGAATTGCTTGAAGATTTTTCATGTATTTCCCATTTTCGTTTGTATTTACATGCCCTATGAATTTACCTAGCCTCATGATTTCCTCTTCATCTGAATTTACTTTCCCAATCTGAAAGTTGAAATCTGCATTTCTGTTTGGTGTATGGATATTTATTATTAGCCAGTTCCGATTGATCTTTGTATTGCATTATAGCTGACAAAATGTTTTTATCTACAACCCTCGCGTCTTTAATCTTAATTTTTCCCTCTTTTTCTGTAAATATAGCTAATCCTCGCATATTAGTATCGGTTATCCTGTCCGACATCATCCAGTTATAGTGCGGTGTGTTGATCAAACTTCCCTGAACGTTTGCTTCTTGAAGAACCGCTATATCTATTCCTGCATAGTTTAGTGCTTTATCCTTTTTTTTCTTTTTGGCAACAACCCCTAACGTTAACGATTTGATATTCTGGGCGTTCGGGAATAATTGAGGTATCACAAATTAAAAACTACAGCGCTGTCAAGAGTCAAATTCAAACTCATTACTCAAGTTGCTTCTCACGATTCACCATGGCCTAGTGAAATCAACCACCGATTCAATAACAGCTCTTTCCGACAATACAGGATCGAACATCGTGTTAGAATCATTAAACAATAAAAATCACTGAACACCTTCTCATGGTTGTGCTTTTATTTTTCAATTACATTGTGTGTCCATATAAATAGATCTCTCAGTCAATGCAACCAACAGAGAGAAGTTTCTTTTTTATTGGTGACAAAATATTCGTAGCTTTTTATATTGTTTTCATAAAATATTCTCTCTGTTTTAACAAAAGCTTCATGCTTTTGACAGTTGCGCGTGTGGTATTTATTCCGAAGATAGCTTCTTAAAAAGTACAAATCTATTTCGTTGCATAAGACAGTTCTACTTTCGATTTCGTAGTGTGACCGAAAATTAGTCTTCAGTGTTATAATGTTTCAAATAAACATCTGAAAATTCGATGTGCAACTTTGTTTTTGGCTCCTGTTGTCCAGTTCAACCAACCGAACGAACATGACCATAATCCGGTTGCAATCAACAGAAAGTTATTAAAATTTTGTCAACAACTAAGCTCCGAATTATATATTTATGAATGTCTTCGTCATTCACACAAACTCTTACGTTTGTGAATTTACCTCGGAATTGAGTGAGCAGATGCATTTTTTCCCCTGAACTCAGAACCGGTTGGTAAGTTGATGCGACCAGGAAACTGTACTAGTAGTGAGCTGAAATTGTGAAAAAAAAAAAACTAAAAAATGCATGTGTAAAACTCAGTGAATGCACTGGACTGGAATGTGAGGGATTTGAATTTATGTCGTTGAATTAGAATCATTGACTGATTGCAGAAACGAACGACTGAGAGGAAAATGAGAATCGTTTAGATTGAATTTGGGTTTGGACACAGTTTCTCCATAGTGCTATACAATTGGTTCGAGAGTGGACAAAAAGTTCCATGATTTGATTAAATTTTCTCCGCAAGCAGCCTGCGTCCATGCACCGATTGCATGCGAACGTGGCACTTAGTCACACGGACAGGCGGATGAATCCCGAAGCTAAATTTACGCTTGACCTCCAACTGTTCCTCCACCTGTTCCCTTGGCCTGGCGTCTGGTGGCTGAAGGTTAGCTTGATGAAGAGAGAGCGTGGAACTATGAACTATACCTCCTGTGCTCATCAGAGTGTGAACTGATGAATTAAAAAAAAAAAAAATCCAGTGAAAAGGAATTGAATGAAAAAAAATGCTGACTGTATCAACGGTGGTGACTAAACCATCAGCGGCGGTGGCAGTGATCAGTCCCTACGGGAACTTTTTGCGCTGAAACTGGGAGGATAAACTTTTATTAACACGTATATGAAAAGTTGATACGATTCCAACTACAGTGAGCGACCACGGATTGTGTTATTCTGCCCCTTTTCGCTTCCTCTTTTCATGGGGCTATTACTTTTAATTAAAGCAGCTTTCAATGTAGTCCTCCTACCGTGGAACGGTGGAAACCATTTAAAACTTATACTTTTATTGCAGTTCGTTTTTGTGCATCCACTTCCCCATATCGTGCTTGGCAATCTGAATCAACCGAAATAAATGCGATTAGGAACAAGTTTATGCTAGTTTAGACTTAATGGACAAAATGTTTCATTGTATTGAAAATAAAAATATCATTCAAATTGAAGGATGCCCTTCTTTATAACCACAAAAAAAAATACAAGTCGCTTAAAGTCCATAAATATTAATTACATTTTGACCATTAGAAAAGAAGCCAGCAGTGGATGACACAGCAACAGGGATGTTCAGCATCCTTTTTTTTTCTTCACCACCAAGCAAGAAAAATCCAAATTGAGTTATTGTCTCCTTTCGGGGTGGACTTGTCCTATTTGCGATCCCCATCTGTTGTCGTTACTTGAATGAGGTTCCAGTTTTTCCACCGTCGATGGGCAGTGGAAAAGCACCCCAGTATGCACAATAGTAGCACCTTCAGGATAGGACGGGGAACGACCGTCTCATCCCTCGGAAAAAAACTTCGCGTGAAAAGGGTTTAATTTTCCGCTTATTTCCTTTCCCCGCCAAAGGATCCCGTTCTCCGCGCCGGAAATGAGGAAGAACTTGCATGAAAGCGTGAAAATAGCAACGATAAATTAGATTTATGATTATTGTTATTGTTTTTTTTTTTTTGGAAAATATTCATGGGGGCATCGCTGTTCGTGATCGCGGAATATTTTTAGAATGCCAAAATGGGAAATTCTGTGAGACTTTCAGAAGAGAGGAAGGGACGTTTATCCTTACATTTCGAAGAATGTATAATAGAGAATCGAAAAAGGCGAGAAGATGTATTGCAAATAACATGCTGGAATTTCCAGTGGCAAAGTGTCATCGAGACGAAAACAATGTTCAAATCGGTTCCAGTACAGTACTGACAGTTTACTCAAGAGTAAATCATAAGATACAATTTGGTATCAGCAGCTATTGGTTGTAGATAGTAACTCAACAGAACGGTAAGTTTACAGTTGAAGAGGAGACTTTGAGTGTGTTTCCTCATTTTTATTCAAATGCGATTCGAATAATAATTGTGGTAGACGAGTTCCGAACCGAGAAGACATTCGTCTGGTATGTTGTTGTTGTTGAAGTTTGATAAAATTGGCTGGAGGGACTGTTGCCTCATATACCCCATTCCACTTATTTTTGACGTAGTAGACTGCCTTGGTAACGGTATGTTGTTACCGTCGTTACATTAACGCGCCATGCGAGTTAATTTCAGAATGTTTTTCAGCTCGTTTTTGCACAATTCTGTTCCGCCCGCTCAGAAAAGATTGTTTAAGTTGGTGTAGTTATCCCAGTCAAAATGATTTCCTAGTTGTCCGTATTTTATACATTACAGTAGCACATGCTCGGTGGTGTTCGGTTGTTCACATAGTTCGCATTCTTCAAATTCTTTTATTTTCATTTTAGCCAATCAGTAATCCGAATAGTCATGCCCGAATGATATGGTTGAGCATACTGATTTCTTCTCCATCAAAGTCACGCGTTCAATAACAAGGTTCTTTAGGAAAGTTCCCGAAGATTTCGAAGAACTTTCTTCCTTTTCCCGTTGTGAGAACAATTTCACGTTACCCTTCATATCTCGCATTAGCTAGTTATTGCTTGTAAGTATTTATCATATCCGTCCACAGTAACTTATTCATCAAAATTACTGTTAATGTTACTGTTGTGCGTTACTGTTTGGACCCTGTTTAGACCCTGTCCGGTCGCTCGTTTCCATGGAGTCCAACAAAGTTTGGTATCCCATGTAAAACAGTGGCAGTCCTTTGCAGTTCCAAACACATTTCTCCAGTATGCTCGTCCCAGTATTTGAGCCTTTGGTGAGATTTTAAGAGAATACAGCCAGCTTATGAGTCAATGAATATGACAGTCATTGCCTTTGGTAATTTGCTTATTTCCCTTAGCGCTGTCTTCATACCCAACAGTTCTGCAGTCATTATGCTCGATTTTATTTCTTGTTTCCTACTGATATTTGTGTTTGACTCTTCTTCATATATGCCAATGCCACAAGCGTTCTTCGTGCGTGAGGCATCGGTAAACACTTTTGTCCATTTTCCGAATTGTTTATTAATATGTTCCAACGCTATTTGACGCATAGTTGTGGGTAATATTTTCTTTTTTTCGATTGGCTTGTCATCGATTTTTTCATGTACTTCTACTTCAAACTTTTCTCTGGCTTTAAAACGACTGTATACTAGGTCAACTTCATTTGCGTTTTCTAAGTACACCATTTCCATACACGCATAGTTCATGGGGTCTGGTACGATGACTTTGTCCCGTCTCATAAGTTATTGCCAACATACTCGTGGTGGGGGCGTATTAATTGCATAGAAAAACCACCTTCGTTGCGAGGTGATTCCTTTGATGGATTGTGAACGACTTGAGCAAGTCGCAGTTTGCGTAAGATCGACAAATCGTTCGCTCTACATCATTGCTGTTTATCGTCCCCCGAACGCACACGCGGATCTTTATTCTGCCCATACAAAAGCAGTTCAGCATCTTACAAACAGCGCTAGCGAAACCGATATCGTTTTGTCATTGGGTGACTTCAACCTCCAGAACTTGCGATGGCAATTGGACGACGATGTTAACGGTTACATTCCGTCGAACGTTGTTTCCGAACAAGAACAATCCCTCATCAAAACCGTGTTCGCTGTGGGCTTACGGCAAGTTAACAGTTTATTGAACATCAATGGAAGAATCCTTGATCTTGCATTCGTAAGTTTATCGGAACATCTCGATCTGGTTGAACCCCCCACTCCACTGTTACAGATTGACAACCATCAGACGCCTTTTGTTTTACTCTTTGATGAGTCCGACAATAATTTTGTTACGATACATGATAATCTCGACAATTTTATATTTGATTTCAACGCGTGTGATTACAGCCAGCTGAAAAGCTGCCGATACCGATTGGAATGCCATCTTGCGGATCGGAACAATTGACGATTCACTGCCAGCCTTTTATGAACAACTTTATGAAGTCTGCAATGATTTTGCCAACACACACTAAACAACTTACCAACGGGGACCCCACCCATTCAAACACGCAAGCACACACCGCTCTTCTCACCAAGAACCTCAACTACCCACCCCCACACGGCGCACCTCCCCAAAGTAGGGAAAGCGGGGGGTGGGGAGTCGGGTGGTGCGTATCCTTCGGGTGTTGGGGGGGTGGGCGGTGGGGGGGGGGGGGGGGTGGGGGGGGGGGGGGGGGGGTGGGGGCCGGGGGGGGGGTGGGGTGGGGTGGGGGGGGGAGGTGGAGGGGGCGGGGGGGGGGGGGGGGGGGGGGGGGGGGTGGGGGGGGGGGGGGGGGGGGGGGGGTGTTTGTTTTTGTTGTTTTTTTTTTATATTTATTTTTTTTTATTTTTTTTTTTTTTGGGTGGGGGGGGTGATGGGGGGGGGGTTGGGGGGGGGGGGGGGGGGGGGGAAAAAGAAATAGAAGAAAATTTAGGGGGAGGGAGGGGTGGGGATGGGGGTTGATTGATTTTTTTCCCCGCTAGCTGAAAGTTGAAGAAGCTATACTCAATAAAATGTTCAGTTCTTGGTTTATCAAAAACTGAATATTCAAACCTATGCTATAGCTTTCAGAAGCCAAATAATACTAGATTAAGAAACACAGTTGATAGTTAGAAAAAGTATCAACGAAAAATATTTATTTGAACTATTCATGTAGGAATGCGTTAACGTTTATTTGGACGTTTTATTGGAAGCCGAGACCACCGCCGCACTTCCACGAGAAATCACTGGGATTTTGGATGACAAGATTGGGTGGCAGCAGGGTTCGTTTTGGTAAACAATAAGCTGAATTCACGCTTCGTTTAGTAAAATATTTAAATACTAGTACCGATTTCTGATTCGAACCGATTACAACAATAAGCATGCTATTGGGGCCACACACAAAGTGTAATGGTGTTTTTTCATCGGAAGGTGATTTTTTATAATGTTGGAAATCCGATTTGATCTGACTTAAACCAAAAATAAGGATGCTATTGGAGCCACTCACAAAGTGTAATGGTGGTTTTCCGTTAGGAAAACAAGGATAATTTTATGAACGCTTGAGAGACGCTTTGTTGTTCTCTTACTGTGCTCACTCGATCACTCGTTACACCGAATTATAGATAACCGAAACAACACGAAACGCGCCATGCTCGATAGGAAAATAGTGCGTAATAAAGCACCGCCACAACCTTTCACAGCCGATGCTCGAACCAAACTATTTTTTCGTAACTTACAATTTTTACTACTGTATTCTACAATCTATTGCACTGCTGTAACTAATAACTGTATCAATCAAGCTGAAGTGTCTAATGAACAATCTATGCTAATCCATTAAAAATTGAAATTGAGGGATTTCGTAAAAATAAGAGTCCGTAGATGCATTTTGTGCCTTCTGGTAACTTTATGTTTCTATTGATATCCATGCTCATCGGTTTAATACCAACCGGGAGAGACTTGGCCTTATACAAATGGATTTCATTATCTCCAGTCCGCTCAACCAATCGCAACGTTTTGTGATAGATTGGACGGATTATTATAATTTGAGATAACTCCATGCAGATGTCTTCCAAGTTTGGCAGATCGACAAGCAATCGGTGGAGAGTTTAGAGGAAGACCGGAAGAATAAGCGATGGTTCTGCGCGTGTTTATAAACAGAAGAACCTTCATAACAAAACGAATCATCGGGTAAAATACATAGGTTTTTTTTTTTAATTATAAGCAGTCTAAAGCAGTTATTTGATTCATTTTATCCAGAAGTACCATAAATGGACATTCGAAAGTTTTTCAAAAGTAAGTATAATATTTTCCAGCATGTAATTAAAAAAAACAAGCAAACAAAACAAAACGAATGTTTTTTCATGCAGCTGAAATAACCACGAATAGACAAATATGCAAAATGGTTGTATTTCTCGAATTTGAACAACAATTTTAGTGCAATTCAATGATACACCGTTTTGGTTTCATACTACTCAGATACACATGATTGCTACATATACCGGGTTTCGACAGAACGTGTTTCAGTTGGATCATATCAGATAAATCGGTTCAAATTTCAAAACGCAGATGCAGATGTGTATATAAATTATTTTTAAAATATTGAGGAATAGCTGTTGGAACGCATATGAATTTCTTTTCGTCATTGATGAATAAAATTTCTTAAATTATTTACTAACTACTCGTGTGTTGAGAATTCAAGTAGCAACAATTCAGCACAAAAAACACAGCTTGCTTACATTTGTTACTTACGTCGTTTTAGGAGGTTATGTTTGATGTTCCTGTTTAGAAAATATCAGATAAAATAATTATACTAAAGGTGAGCAAAGGGGACACACACCATAAGCTATAAACCACCAAAACTCAAAATGTATGTTTGTTAAAAGCTAATCACTTATTATTTGAACAACCATTAAAAAAAAATATAATCTATTCAAACGGTGTGAGCATGGTGAGTAAAAAACGGTGTTTCTTCTGTGTTGCTTTGGGTGAGAGGGTCGCGGATGAAAAGTACATTTTCAGTACAAACTGCAAACAAATTCGGTGGTTATTCTATACAAAAATCCAACATGACCCGTTAAATGTTTGGCATTCAATGTGGTTTGATTTAAAAACATGGGAAAAATCAAAAGTTTTTAAAATCGTTTTTTTTTTATTCCAGAACAAGCCTAGAATTGTTTAATCTTGTTGCAAGAAACGGACGGGTATTGTCAAATACTTTGGGTGAGAGTAGAGAAGATAATCCACCCGCATTCAGGCGTAATGTCACATAAATGGGGCTCCATTCTCGCTCCATCTGTCGGAACATGAAAATGACCCTACTCTACTGGTCCACCGGGCGTTGTATTGTCCGTTAAGTGTCCGTTAATATTAATTGTTCAGTATGTGCAACCACTGGTTGGAGACGATGTAATCCTCTCTCTCTCTCTCTCTCTCTCTCTCTCTCTCTCTCTCTCTCTCTCTCTCTCTCTCTCTCTCTCTCTCTCTCTCTCTCTCTCTCTCTCTCTCTCTCTCTCTCTCTCTCTCTCTCTCTCTCTCTCTCTCTCTCTCTCTCTCTCTCTCTCTCTCTCTCTCTCTCTCTCTCTCTCTCTCTCTCTCTCTCTCTCTCTCTCTCTCTCTCTCTCTCTCTCTCTCTCTATACTTTCCCCGTATGATTGCACCATTCTACAGACGGACATTAACACCATATTGATCTGGTGTGGCGATAATGGCATGCGCGTCAACAGCAAAAAATGCAAGATCATATCCTCTACCCGCTCTAGTAATCCCGTGCATCACCAGTACAGTATGGATATTGAAACACTCGAGCGTGTTACTTCTATCTGCGGTCTGGGCGTAACCAAGCTTAGGTTCAATGAACGTGTTGGAATTACGACTTCCAAAGCATTTTCTGTTCTTGGGTTCATTCGTCGACATGCTTCCGAATTCACTGACATACATGCTTTGAAAACACTGTACTGCACGCTGGTGCGTGGCATCCTAGAATATGCTTCCCCGGTTTGGTCTCCGTACTACGTAGCGCATATTCTTTCAATTGAACGGATACAGAAAAAGTTCGTAAGATTTTCATTGCGGATGCTTCACTGGAACGATCCAAACAATCTCCTTCCCTATCCCGAGCGATGCCTATTGCTAGGCTTGGAATTGTTGTCTGCCAGACGTGTGAAAACGCAGCGTTTATTTATATTCGACGTCATTAACGGTGTCATCGACTGTCGTGCGCTTCTTGAGCAGATACCGCTGAACATTCCTCCACGACGCTTTCGGAACTCCAACTTGCTTGCTGTTGTCGAGGACGGTGATAATAAATAAATAAATAAATAAAATGAGGGGTGTGCAAAAATTTTTAATGCACGTCGAAAGGAAATGCCTGAAGTTTAAGTCGACTAAACTTTGATCGAAACACCCTTTTTTTTTAATTTAGCACCAAGATATAAAAGTGAAGGTTTAATAACATGTTTCATAAACGCGATTTAGTGACAAGGATAGCTCAATTTCATACACACACGCTTTTGAGGTCATTGTTTGAACATCATTACATGTATTTAAAATTCAGACTTGTTCAATTTATGATTGAATAATAAAACTCAAATCATTACAACATCAACAAATCGTTTGCCAGAACTACGTTAGAACAAGTCTTAGGCATTTTTTCAAGAATTATTACTTGAAGTTTTTATCTAGCGTTGTGTTATTCGTAGTGAAGGTGAAGAACAGTGAAATTTCTTTCTCTTTGTCAAGCACAAACGACTACAACGGCCAATTTGACCTCATGAGTTGCAATTCTTTGATTTTGATTGTAAGATAAAAATCGCTGGAGTTGTGTCTTTCGTCACACAAATTGCACCTCGACTAAATGTGTTTCGACAAGTAGTTCTTCGAGCTCACCTTCAAAACGTTGTTCCATTCTATTGTGTGTTATGCGTCTTTCATGGAGGTTGAGTTTAGCCGCACTTTGATCCTTCCAATCTTCAAGTTGAAATATTTCAGCCCCATGTTTGTGTCCAATAGGTAATACTTCATTAAGTTTGAGATTCTCTTCCAGACACAAACTTTTAAGTTTCATATCTTACGTGTACAGGTATATCATACCTGTAATCATGACTGAAAGCATTTGTGATTTTTCACTGAACTTATGTACACATATACTCACGAACCATTGGCCAAGCCATACTCCTTGATCCAGCTTCGAATGATATTTGTTTTATTCCTCGTCGCCGATTTTGAAAAGACATCCTCTCCAGTTGAGAAATGGAAAACGAATGAATCCATTCAGTCTGTTTATTAGTTAATTGGGTAGTACTAAAAGATGAAACGGTCAAAACTTGGTTGACTCAAATATGACATCCTGAATTTTTAATCGTGCATTTAAAAAAACGTTGACATCCCTCATTTTGTAAGTGTATGCGTAAGGAATGTTTACTCTATTTTCTTTTTGCCATTTTCTATTCAGTAGTCAAAATGGCGTCAAAGCAAAAAGAGCAGCATATCAAAATTTTTCACGCGCATAAGCAAAATCCAAATTATCCCCAAGGCGACTTGGCAAAATCACATAATATTGCCAAATCAACCGTGATGAATGTTATATGGGTGTTCTAAGAGCGTCTGACGACTGCCAGGAAGCTGGGATCAGGAGGAAACCGAAACGAGCGACCGGAAGAATACTGGCCAGAATTTTCAAACGCAATCTCAACCTTTTCAACTGAGATATCGGAAACAAATTAGAAAAGTCCCATAAAACAGTGCAAAAAGCAAAGAAACGAGCCGCACTGTCAACATTTAAGGTTACAGTGACACCAAATCGAGATAATAAGCAAAACACAACAGCCAAAGGAAGTGCGCGTAAGTAGTACACGTGTTTGTTGACCAAGTTTGATGTCGTTTTGGCCAGACCTCGCTTCTTGTCACTACAAAAAATTGGCTCAAGAATGGTATACCGCCAATAGTGTGCAAATCGTACCCAAAGAGAAAAACCCTCCAAACTCGCCGGAACTGCGCCCAATTGAAAATTATTGGGCAATCGTACAGAGAAATCTCAAGAAAACTCAAAAAACAGTTGGAAGTAAATAACAGTTCAAGGCAGATTGGCGTTCAGCATCAAAAAAGGTGGATATAACAGCGATACAAAACTTGACAGTTAAGATTTGGAAAATTGTAAGTGTAATCAAATAAATTTCCTGTGTTTTGTAGACGATGAACATCAAAGAGAAATATAGATTGATCATTTATATAATAAACTAATCAGTGTGCGCTTAATCATGTTTGAACAAGTGTTGACACTTTAAATGAGTGAATTACGCCAGAAGATTGTCCATAGGCTAACTGGAATTACTTCTGTTTCAGAATGTTTTTTTTTTCTCGCTGAAAAGTTCGAAGAATGGCTAAATTTTGAGCAACCAAATAAAAAAAAAATTAAAAATTGCATTGTTTGTGAACCAGATCATTCCAAAATAAACGTCCCTGTTCCGGTGCTGGTAGGCCATCCCTCAATCATGCACTTTTTGACAAACAAAATAAACAGCCCATCCAGTGCTATGAACAAAATTCCAACCATAGTCTTAGTCCCATTTGATATCCACCCGAACGAGCGTCGTAAATAAAACACATCATAGAACTGCACAGCTCATAAATGCATCCGACGAATCTTCTCCGGAACAAGGTGGAGGATTTCCTTATGTACATCCTAGATATCCAATGCCAATGCGAAGGACGGTTGGGGTCGGTTGGTTTGTCGGTTGGTTAAACTTTACCCCCAAGAGTCGGTGATGATGTCGTCAACAAAACCATAAAACTGCATCCTTCTTCATCTGACGTGCTTCTCCTGTAAAGCACACATACACACATTCGTGCACATGCACCTCTATGAGCCAAATCCGTCCAAGAAGAAAAGTCATAAAGCAAGAACGACAGCACAAACCAGCATCACGTTGCATCTCCTGCCAAACCAGACAACACCGTAATAAAAGCAAACTAATTTATTTGAACCATCATTTTTCGAAAAAAAATAACGAATAAATCCAGGCCATCAGCTTATCGTTAGTGCAGTGTTTATTCAAGAACAGTGATCACGGAAGAGCAGGTTAGATGGTTCCTACTTCTGTTGAGCTGAAGGAAGTCAGTTCCTAATACTAATACTGAAATACTAAGATAAATTTTTGAAAACTGTTCCCTGTTTGAAGCTTGTTCCCTCTCCTTGGGAGTGATGGCTAGCGAATGAAAAATGTTCCACAAAAAGACTATCAGCAGTGAACATCATCTTATACGTTTATTCGTCTGAAACAAAACTCAGATTCATCCTTAAATATTTTGTTTGCTTTGTTATGTGGGTGGTCGGTTGTGTATCTCGTTGAAAGAGATTAGATTCTAAATGGGTATTCTGAACCTGGTCGATAATTTCAAGCAGACTATCAGTACCATTGAAGGGGGTAACATCTATGTTTTTTTATTTTCAATGTTTCCTTAAGATTTCATCTTTTAGATAAGCTTTGTGTCTTATATTTTGAAAACTAATAGGTCTTAAGTCTCTGTCAATATGAATGCTTTTTTGTCGTTTATTTATAAGACAATTTCAAAATCTAAAATTTATGCAAATCGATATGAGGTTACAATAATCAGCATCTCAAATTCCTTATAAGCGGAAGTTTTTGAACATCTTAAGAGAGTGTTTGCTGAGTTGCGTTAAAAATCACCGGGCATACCTCAGAAAAACATAAATTATTTGGACTGGGAACATTCGAGGGATCTTCTCCACATATTTTTTTTTTTACGTATTATCTTAAGACACTACCCAAAACGATCAATGTTTCCCCGTTTTACGGTACTTGGTTTGTTTTGCCCACACCAAAAAGAATGTTGTTTTCGGTATAATTCCTTCATACAAATAGATTCTTATTATGGGATAAGGATAATATAAAGCTCGTGCTACTATAGCGGTGCTGTATATGTGGAGAAGTTATTTTTGTCTGAAAAATCTTCCTGACTACATTGCAGATACCGATCGTTACCAGGGAATAATGAAAAGTTGTGATATTATCAGAAGTTCCTTTCCCAGCTCATAGCTGCTTGTCGGTGTGTTTTGCACCCCGGGGACACACCGAACGTGTAAGAATATTGGTTATGATATTTTTTCATAACAACTCAATTGAAAATAAAAAGGCGCTACACAACAAATGTCTCATTTTAATTGGATGTTAAAATGTTACATATATAAAAATAAAATTTAAAAAATATCATTAAATCGACGAATCACGTCAAGTCGCTCGATGCTTCAATGCATGAGGATACATTGAATAGGGATAAACTTTGACGACCCATTGGCAGAGCACGTTTTGTCGCTTTCGGTAATTTCCAACCCAGTGAGTTTTATTTATTCTAGCTGAGATACCAAAAGTAAGTGAATTATCGAGCATCAAATTGATAACTTTTTATGTGACTGAAAATCCGAGCAGGAGAAGGTCGGTTCGTTCGTCGTCAAAATGAAGTGGGATGGAGTGAGAAACTTTTCAATCAGATATAAAAGTTAAACTCGCTTGGATCTGTGCATCATTATTATCATGTTCATATTCGATGATGGTGGAGACAATTTCTAGTATTTATCATTGACGGGAAAAGTTTTCCCTTTTCGGTGTTCCGCTCGGGTGGTTCGTGTTATCCAATAATGGGTGATGGAGTTGAAATGTGCTTGAAACTATTCAATATGGCTCCGACTAGCTATGTAAAATATACGTTTATATGACTCACGTATTATAGCTGGAAACCTTGCCAATTTTGGACTCCGAAGGATTTTACGATCGAACAGTGATCACCGTGAACAACAAGTAGACAATCTACAAACCATTGATTCAACCACGAAACATGGAATATGCTCGCGGAGGACCCACATCGTGTCTCTAATCGGAAAAGGACACTGAACCACGAATAGTATGAGTTTTTGGAAGAGCCATCCATCGTCCACATCGTAAAAATTGGATGATTACCATGGGTTGGATTACCACAAAAGTTCAATTCAATGGTTCTACGCCCCAACAAAAAAAAATGGGCTGGACTCGTCGGCTCCGACGACAGCGGCCTGATGAGAACGGTAACCCATGATAACGAAACGACTGGTACAAGAAGAAGAGGCGTGCAACGGGTGGATCGATTAAGTGTAAAGTGGCGTACGGATCCTCCACAGACTGGCCAGGTGCAGTATATAACCGTAAAGCTATGTCCTTTTGAATTCGGGTGGGGGGGGGGGGGGGGGGGGGGGGAGGGTGGGCTGCTTGTTGGCCCCCCGGGGGGGGGGGGTTCAATCCCAGTCGACGTCGGTGGTTTTTCTGAGGCGAAAATCATCTGGATCTCGGTAACAGACTGATGTAAAAATGAGTTTAATACATCAAAACAAATGTAATTCACTGTACTTTAAGGAAAAAATATCAATACAAATCATTTCTCTTCGTTTCTAATGAAAATTCTTCCGATCAAACGCTACACACCTCCGGAGTCAACTTCTTTGGCACATTTGTTCCACATTTTGGTCATCTGAGTCGCGTCCCGAGCCGTTTTTCTACTTTTTTTAAGCTTCCGCTTGACTATTGCCCAAAATCTCTCGATGGGCCGGAACTGCGGGCAGTTGGGTGAATTGATGTTTTTATCGATGAAATCTACGTTATTATCGCGGTGCCACTGGATGACATCCCGGCTGTAGTGGCAACTCGCTTAAATGAAAGGTAGTATGCGGTATTTGAGGCATTCTTCCTTGTACAGCTTGGAGTCCATCGTCTTATTCGTCACGAACACTTTGGTCTTTGTTCCGCAGCTGCATATCCCTTGCCAAATCATCAGTTTTTTTTTGGCAAATTTGTCCATAACAGCAAACTTAAACTTCGCAGGAACATCTCCTCGTACCGTCGCCATGTACAAATTTTGGCCAAGAAGCTGTCCGAAATCAATTTTGAAGTAGGTTTAATCGTCGATGAACAGGCATCCTAGGTACTTCGTCAAAACCTGCTGGTACAATTTCCAAGTCGAGTATTGGTGACGAAACTTTGCTTCAACGTTCTGTTTGGTTGCTTGCTGGCTCGATAGCAACGATATCCTGCTCGCAACCGAATTCTTCGAACGGTATTGCGAGCACCTTCCGTATTTTTGTGCGATTTCACTATCTGATAGTCCAGGGTTTGCTCTGACGGTTCTTAATACCTTCTGGTTCAGCTTGCGGTCATATGTTCCACTACGACGCTTACCTTGAGGCACTCGATCCACGCTCTTTTGCTCCCTGAAACGTTAAAGCACATCATACACGGTTGATTTGGCGACTTTCGTGTTTGCGTGTCTGCGATTTTTATTGCGGTCAACGTGGGTGTGTAGAATTTTTTCTCTCCTCTCGGCTTCCATCTGGAATACCTTTTGACTCACTGCACGAGACACCGTGAAATTTATACAATAGAAATTGGGCGCCTAGGATAACAAACCGCCTTGAAAGAATTCTTGCAGCGGTCACTTTCCGTACCGCTGCAACACAATAAGTGATTCTGGATTCTAACTGGACAGAACTCTATGAATTAGAGACGATTTCTGTAAATAGCGAAGGACACTCAGGGCCTGACTTGACTGTTAAGGTAATGTTAATCTCTCAGAAATTACACCAATTTTTGTAACACGAGCACTTGCGCGTTGTAATTTGTAGAACACATTCCTTTCCAGAATATCTCTAGATCAAATAGAGGCGCTTATTACTTCACTTACACATCACCACATCGTGATCAAAATAAACTCCGTGAGGTGAAAGTGATAGTGAAGTGAAAATCGTAGTAGCCTTCAGAAAAATCCACGGGTTGCGTCGCTTTTTTTGGTGGAGTGATGGTTCCGTGGCAACCATAACAACACTGAGTTCATTCGAATCGTAACATCGTTTGAACTCTTTCATATATGTTTTTTAACTTGGGTACATCCATAAGTTTTTTTGTTTTAACCGAAATATGCCCCAGAATGTTACTGTTTTGGGCAAAGTTATTCAGTAGGTCAAGGCCTTTTCCTTGTTGAACAGTTTAGAACTGTCTCACTACGTAGCGTTTGCTAATTATTTTCAGGATAATGCCAGATAGAATGTTTCAAGTAGAACAAAACCTTTGATTGATGACAAATAGTTCACAATCTTACCACTACGTAGCGCTGATGTGCTAATTTTTCAGGAATACGGTATATCTTGGTATCCTGGCCAGCTAGAATGTTCCTGTCTTCGCAAATGTTGGTCAAGACTTTTTGATTTGTGACTAGCAGTTAAAAATTTTCTTGCCACGCGACGCTAGTGTGCCAATGTATTTCTTGAAGGTGCTTCTTGAATAACTGGTGATCCTGATCATTTGGAAAGATATTGTCTGCGGATAAGTTTTTCAGTGGAACAAGACCTTTTCATTGATGGCCAGAAGTTCACAATCTTTCCGCTACGCGGCGCTTATGTGAAATTGAGTTTCCTGACCAAGCTGTTACTTGGCATTTTGACCTAGCACTTGATTCTGAAGAAGTGTGTAAGTCGCAGACAAAATAGACCTTTCTGCTAGTGAAACTTAACGGTATTTGCTCGCGTTTACTAGTGACAGTTTAAAGAAATGTTTCAGTTTTTTATTTGTTTTTTAAAAAGAGGTGATCAAGTCTGGTGATCAAGTTTGTCTGAAGAGGAAATATAGATATGCAAATATTTGTTTTTTAACAGACAGCCAAGCGGCACTCAAAGCGTTAAATAATTATAAATGTACATCCAAACTTGTCTGGGAATGCATTCTTTATTGGAAAGGGGAGAGGATTTTGGGGGGGATGGGGGGGGGAGGGAGGAAAGAAGGTTTTGGGGGAAAAAAGGAATGGGGGGAGGGAGGGGAATGGGGGCGGGGGTGTAGAAGGGTTATAAAATATAATAATAGAAAAGTGGGAAAGGGTTGTGGGGGGAGATGCCGGGAGATAATTGAAAAATGGGGGGTAAGTTTTGTGGGAGCGGGGATGGTGGGTGTGGTGTTGGGGGACTTATTTCTGTATGGTCCCAAGTAACAATTTAAGTTTTATTCCAGCCGTATAGCACTCCTCCGGCTTTGTTGATAAAACTACATTCAAAACTGTTTTGTCTACCAACACCTCCTCTATTCTTCTTTAAAGCCGAAATTTGTACAAAATGGCCCACTCTATGGACGGTTGTGAAAACAATTTAATAAAACCTTAATAGGAACATAAAGATTTTGAAAATGTTCTAGTGAAAGATGTTATGACCACTTGAGAACCTTCATAAAACCTATTGGCTGCCATAAAACCAGAATGTGGCTAAATGGCCACAGCTGTCAAACTTCACTGTGAAATCGAGGTTGGTTTTTGTTGTTCTGCTTTGTTCGATTCTCTGATCTTCTGTTTCATTTAGCAGTAAAAAAAAGGGTCTAGTGTTGCGGGAAATTCGGTTTGATAGCGAAATATCCAAAACAAATTGTGTTTTCTGCAGCGTATTATGCTCCAAATTATATGCGCAATTATTTTTATGGTGAATATTGGCACGATAAGAGCAGAAAATTAATGCGCCTCGGAAATTATGCGAATTTACAACAACATAAATCAAATTAAAACAAATATATTCGATAAATAAATCATGAATTTCTTGAAAAGTGCATGGAATTGGATGACATTATTAAAAAAAAGCCGAAATTAGTCTCCGATATACAGTTGATTTGCAAACCATTGAAAATTTGATGCATTTATTTTTCCACATTTCAATTATTTCTTATAATTTAATATGGGGATTGGAATAAAATCACAGTTTTGCCATAAAGTCAAATTTTCTTCGTAATGACAATAATAAAACTATTTGGTCTTATTGTGACTTCCTTCAATGCCAATTTGCCGTTTAATGCATTTACTAGAGGCAAAATGGTTCTAAAATGCTTTTTAAACTGATAATATCAATGAGTCCTAAAACGGCATTTCAATAGAGCATTTTACGAGTACATAAAGTCGAAATAAAACCTTTGATAGGAGTTTAAAGGAATTTAAGAAACAATGTTTTAAGATAGTTGTAAACAGGCTGCGTAGGTTCTCATAAACCTGATTAAAATATGAAACCAATTGGCACCTCTTGGTGCTATAATAAATCCAAATTGATTTCAAGTGGCTTTCAAAAAACTTCAATAAAACTTAATAAAGCAGGATGGTGTTAGCAATGTTACTTGGGATATGCAACCTAAAGAAATTTGGACTGCAAATCCTAGAAAGGTGGTGGGTTTTATAAACTCTATTCTGCCTGACTGGGAGACGCGTCTTAGGCTGGTCACTTGACAAATGGCGATCAAGCTTTAAGATGCGAATTAGAATAGTAAAAAGGGGTATACCATAAAAGTTCAACTCAGTGGACGCAGTGGTTCTACGCCCAAAAAAAAAAAGAAAAAGGAGGTTTAAAAATATTATGATACAATTATTATATGTTTTTGTTTTTTTTTTTTTTTTCTTTTTTATCACTTTCATGTTTCCATTTTTTTTTTTTGAAGATTTTTTTTTTGTGTTTTTTTGTTGGGTGGGGGTTTTTTTTGTGTGTTTATAGTTGAGTGGGAGCTATTGAAGAAAACAAAATATCGATACACATATGTTTCTTTTCCAAAGTGAATACGTATGTAAATTATTTGTAAAGTTGACCATAATTGCATGAGTTTTTCGTGCGAAGATCAGTTTATTGGTGTTTTATAGCATAAAAGTTCGAAAATTGTAATGCGGAACGAAATTTTTGGTAGAACATTGATTTATTTAAAAAATAAAATATACTTGAAAATTCAACAATTAGGCTGATAAATTGTTAGATCATGAATAAATTATGTCTACAGTTCATTTTAAGTGTCAAAATGTATTTTAAACAGCAGACATTGTTCGTAGCATTGAAAAAACGAGAGTTTTGTTGCATGCACATGTAAATGGCTACTACTCCGAGGGAATCCAGAATATCCACGCTCGCCATTTTTTCAATGGTTTTATCTGAAACTACCATAAAGCGCAAATAAAACTAATATTTCTTGCACAAGACTAACAAGATTTTTTGAGGAGCGCGATAAGTTCATCTTTATTTATTCTATTCTTGAAAAAGATGAGTTACGCTTGAATAAAACTTGTTTGAATTTCTCAAGGTGAACAAGTTTTTATTAAGATAGCTATAAAATCAGTGTGGAGAAGGCACATCATAAACAAAGAAAATGTTAACGTTCAAATCAAGAGTACTTATGCATGATTGTTGTTATTAGTCATAATTTCAGCTAATAATATATTATTTTTGCTTACGAGCGTAAGTCGATAAGAACCAAAAAAAAAAACTCTTACTTGAACATGCTACCAATGGTTTTGGAAAGAAGAACGGTTAATAATATTGGGTCGACGGCTGAAGCATCAGTTGAGCGAAAAATGATTTTTCTCTTTATATATACGCTATACCTAACGTAAGAAGAAATGCGCTGTGTAGTGGATCACTGAGCAATTCCAGCTCACTACTTCCAACATAAGATTTAACGTATAGATCCTGAGAAAAATCGATTTTCGTTCAAATGATATACCAGTTTTTACTTGTATACAGTATATATATTTTCGTAGCCTTTTGGGAACTGAAATGCACGACTCGGGAGAATTCAACATTAACATAACATTTTACTATCGTAGTGTACTATCGTAGGTTTTTATTGAATTTCCGCTTGAAAGATCCATTAGTTTTTAATCTCTTCCACCTATGAGCGTCCAATATGACAGTTTGTTTATTTTTCACATAATGTTCTTTCTCAAGAGTATGTGCGCTTATTCAGAATCAAATGGTTGTAAGAGCGTTTTATGACAGCATTTCCAAGATACATTCATCATAAGGAGGAAGGTCATAGAACTTTTTCAAAACTTTTATCAGGTTTTATGAATGTTGCGAAACGATGTCTTGAGAGGGGGATCAAGTATCTTATAAAATTATTTATAAGTTGAAATACACTAATAAATAATGTTTCAGTTTATGGAGGTTTCTTCAAGTGTTTTTCAATAACTCTTAAGAACTGTTAATCTTTTAAAACCCCCTTTCTTGGAAAATGCCCTGATAAAATCGGATGAACTCTGTAATGCTTTGATAAACCTACCATAAAACATGAATAGAGCCAATTTGCATTTGAATTGTTACTTGGGTCGTGTACAAGTGGTTATTCTTGGTTTTCTGTCCACATGAAATGATTTTGTCATCGAAAATGTTGTTCAGGGAATCAGTACCTTTCGATTGATAATCAGCTGGTAGAATTTTCTCGCTACGTGGCGTTAGTGTCCTAGTACTTTTTTTTGAATGTGTTGTACGTTGGTATTCTGGTCATTTACAAGGTTTCAGTGTTCAGCAGTGTTCTCAAAGCGAAGAAACATATTGTTATACATTTTATTGAATATATATTAAGGTTATTTTTACACGGGGCATACATACCGTGTAAATAAGATTGTGTTTAAAAACGCGTTAATTCCGGAATCTGTGTCAAAGAAAAAACGTTCTAATTCCAAAATACATGTAAAAAACCGTGCTGATTCCGGAATCCCTGTAAAAAAAACTGCGATTTCAATGAAAAACACTCAGAAGATATTTTGAACAGTGGAATGGATATCCCACCAAGGTCGAAGAGGCAATTAATCTATACTCTGATTGTTGTTTTGTTGTATTCTCTCAATGCGTGGAGTAACGATATCTTTTGTCAGAAGCAGATAATTTCCCATCAACATGAGAGGCTTAAGGAATCGACAGTAATTTATTGTTAGAACTAAGAGAATTGAAGAGAAAGCATTGATAGTTCCCTGCCTGATAACCTGCAGTTACTCTAAACGGAACTATCAATGCTTTCTCTTCAATTCTCTTAGTTCTATGTTCTATGTTTGAATGTATGTGTGTGCAGGTATGCAAACACATACAAACATACACACATACACACAGAAACACTTATTCCCACACACATTAACTCCGATCCTTGCTTTTTGGACCTTGTTGGTCTATCCATTCCGCTGCTCACAAAATCTTTTAAGTATTTTTCAGCGAAAACGATTTAGCATGTTATTGCAGTCCATTTTTACACTGATTTCGGAATAAGCACTTTTTTTACACGGATTTCGGAATTAGCACGGTTTTTCTTACAAGGATTTGAAAAAAAAACTATGTAAAAAACCTTAGCGTAGAGATCACACGATCAAAAATAGCGAACAAAAAAAAAGCTCGTTAATACAGGATTTAGTATAATAACCTTCCGCTATTTAATGTCTAAGGCTCAATATATTCCTTGTTTTCTTGAATTATCTAAATATACTTTATCTTGAGTGCTTGCCATATAGAACGTTTTTGTTTTCAAAACGTTGATCAGAGGTCCACGGCCTTTTTATTGGTAACTAATTCTTACGTGGCTTGATTTTTAGCTTGATAGCTTGACATTTGTAAATTGTGTGTGTACTCGATTTTGTACAGTTTTAAAAATGGAATTGAATTGCAACAACGAGTTTGTATTATATTTTGGGATAAAACTTTTTTTTGCGTTGAAGTTTTTCGGCAACGATTCTCTGAAGAAAACAGTCGTTTATCAATGGCACGATCGTTTCATAAGTGGCCGTGATTCCGTGAACGATGATGGAAAAAGTGGTAAGCCCTCGACATCGAAAACCAACGAAAACACCAAGAAAAAAAAAATGATGACTGTAGACTGCAAATTGATCATTAGAGGGACGACAAAAGAGTTGAAATTAGCTTTTGGATCCGTTCCATACATTTGGTTAAGAATTTGGGCCTCAGACGTGTCGCTGCAAAGCTGATGCCGAATGATCTGAATTTTATGCAAACAGGGATCGCGTTAACGCCACAAAAGACATGATTTCCAAGGCTGAATTTGACCAAACATTCATCAAAGTATCATTACTGGAGACGAAACTTGGATTTATGAGTATCCACGCAATCCAGACATCAAGCGAGTGAATGGCGTGCACCGAATGAGACGCGACCGAGAAAACTACGTCGTTTTCAGTCGAAAAAGAAGGAGATGCTCATAGTTGTCATGGATTACAGAGGTGATGTATATCATGAGTTCCTTACACTAGGCCAGACCATCAACAAAAAGTATTATTTGGGCGTTAAGAGACGTTTTCGTGAAGCAATTCGCCCAAAAATACCGATATCGTGGCAAACAACTCGTTGATATTGCACCACGATAACACACCGTTACACAATGCCATGCCACAATGTTATTCGTGAACATTTGGCTAAAAACAAAACGAACTCAAATGCTAAAAACGAACTCACCTGCTTTGGCCCCTGCGACTTTTTACTATTGGATCGACTCAAGAAACCGCTCCACGGAAAGCGTTTCAGCACACGAGATGAGATCATGGAAAAAACCGAATAAACAAAATGTTTCGAGGATTGGATCAAGCGCTGGCTCAAGTGCGTTGCAGGCAATGGGGAGTACTTTGAAGGGGACAGTATCAATTTAGTGTATAATCTTGCATTTTTAATTTCCTGAATAAATTCCGGGAACATTTTGATCAGGGCAGTATTTCTCAATCTTCCTTTCTTTCCTTATGCTGTACATTTTAATCTATTTTCAGATCTCTGTTTCCACCCATATTTGCTTTTTATTCTAGAAAAAGTATTAATATCACAGAAGAAGAAAGGTAACGGAGATAAAAAGTAAACAGACTTGGATTTGTCAGTGAAGCAGATTTCTCTTTTCGGCAAAGTTGAACAGTAGGTCATGGCGTCACGTAGTGAGACAATTCTGAATTTCTTTCCATCAAACTAATGGCACTGAACTCCTGAACAACTTTGTCGAAGACAGGAACCTATCCATATGGACAGGATGAAACAGTACATTATGTTCAAGACACGTACTTGTGCACTTGTGCTGTGTAGTAAAAAAATCTGAACCAATCATCAATGAAAAGGCCATGGCCCACGGAACAACTATATTGAAGGCTAGAACGTTCTATATGGCCAGGGTCCCAAGATACAGCATATTTGGGAGATTTACTTACACACTAGCGCCACGTATTGAGACAATTCTGAATGTTCATCAATCAAAAGTCCTTGATCTGCTGAGCAACTTTACCGAAGACTAAAACCATCCATTTGGTCAGGATCTAAAGATAAAGAGGGTTATTCCGAGAGTCGAAGTGACGTTTGTCACTTAGTGAATTGAGAAGAAATTTACTTGCACTCTAGCACCGCGTTGTGAAAACATTCTTAACTAATAGTCACCAATGAAAAGGCCTTGATCTACTGGACCCCTTTGCCAGGCGTGAGTGCTCAAAGATTTAAAAAAGATTTTTTTTATTACGAATCTTGTAGCGGATGGATACTCGGATGGACAAGTGGATTCCAGAAGTTGATGCTACTCGTTTGGGAGATTTGCACTACGATACACAGATACAAAAGCGTTCCCTAGAATGAAAACGGACCGTGAACTAGTTCACGTTTTAAGGATTTTTTTTTTCAAAAAAACGTGATCTAGTTCTTGACTACGTGATTCAGTTCACGGTGCATTTTTGCTTATTCTCGAATTCATGACTGCAGTTCACGGATTGGATTTTTTCTCCGTGTTTACGAAGGGAAACATCTGAAAAATCATGTTGATCAAATTTGACGTTTCCACGACAACGAGTTCATCGAAAAATGTATCCAGTCGGCAAGCGAATCAAGATCATTCGAAGCAGCAAGCATTTGGTCGAATGCATTTTTAAGGATACATTACACAGACGAAGCTGGTTTTCGTAGACAAAATCTTTAATCCCCGTTTAATGGTTTTATGGATATTATTATATGTATATGGATTTTATTTTTCATTTGGGAATTTTATAAGCTTTGAGTTTACGACCATTTACGTAAAAATGATCAAACTTAGTTTTAACCTAATTAAAATTTATACTATCTATGTTCTTGACATCAAAAACATGATTAAGCATTAAAGTACACCTAGTAAAATGCCAAAATAAAAATATCAACAAACAAGCAAGTAAAGGCATAATTTCATCCCGAATAGAACATCCAAAATCGTTAATCATCCCAATTGCAAGTGCTGATGAGTTTAGAGAAATTGCTCGACCACACCGCAAATAATACCATTCATGGAAGCAGGTGGCCAATCAATTCCATAATAGCATACCTCCACAGACAGTCGAGAACTAAACCCTTGCCAAGTTTACCACATTTCCTAGTTTCAACCAACAACAATATATCTTCCGTGCTCAATCTGTCCCGTATCGATAAATCTGCCCGTCACTGACGTTTGCTGGTGCCGGATTTGATTTCCCCGAAGTAGCCTTTGCTAACAATCTGAATCCTGAATCATTCTACTGCTCTCATCCACACAAAGCCAACCCCCCATTTTTGTCCCAGCTTCAACCAACCGGATGCACAAGAGCTGCTGTCTGTCTGTGGAACATCATTCTCCGTGGACTTAAGCATTTTACAATTATCTAAACGCGAAAGCATTTCAAACATTTCGGTTTGTTTTGCTGTGTACTCCCATCAGTGCATAGTTGCAATTCTCCTCCCTCGACATTGTCCGAATCCAAGCTTCTGTTCAATCCTAAAACTATTCAACAATTGAATGCAATTCCGTATGTCCCTTCGTATCCACTTGCTGGAGCTAGCTCTGAACGGGGGGCGGGAAAGGGTAGATTTAATTTCATGCCACTTCCCCTCGTCTTTCGGACCCACACTGACTGCATTACTGGTCTCTACTTACGTTCATTATTGTTTGGCATTTCATATGCGTTACGGTTTAGAAAGGACCTGAACGTTGTCATCATCCCACTTCGATCAAGACCCGGAGAGATGGAATGCCACCGTCGGAGTGTGACAAGCGGGTGCAGGCTACAGCAAGTGTTTGCATACGCACATGGGGATGTAAACACAAATGTAATAATAACGTTCGCATATTTCACCTTGCCCGGACAATGGGACAATTTGCGAAATTTTCTGAAATGGTCTCTTACCAAATTTTTACACTTAAATGAAACAGAACAATGAAACAACATTAATTTACCTTTCAAGCAGTTAGAAATTTCACTGATTTCTGACCAACGAAAATTACACGGAATAGATGTGACAGCTATACATCAAACCACCTCTCCTCTAGCAAATGAAATCCCTCACTCTCTTTGAAAAGCATCAGCCAACCAACGCTCATAATTCAATTTATATTTATGCATTCACATTATGTAAATGTATACATTTTGCAGTTTTAACAGTCCGATTTATATGAAGTGATTATTTAATGTGATTTCCGCAATCCTGCCTCACATGGCTCGCTTATTTGCTTGCAGCCGTTCGAATGCATTGGAGCGAATCAAAGTCAGGAGGGGGCATAAATCGTACCAAAGTGCAACTGCTCCAACTGGGCTGCTCTAATGAGAAGAATGAACAGCCCCGATCCCGCTTTCAATCGGCAGCATATTGGAAACGAAATGTTCTGCTCGGCGCTTTGGGAAGATAATCTGTAGTTTACAAATCCGAAAAATGGATGCTTGTTTCGACATCGGCATGCAGACCGTAACTGCCAAATAGGATTCCACGCTGCATATGCAAACGAATGGCGAAATTTATTCAACCAGGCAATGATAATTGTTGCACATCGTAGCTCCTGGTCGGGTGCAGTGTTGATTTTATGATTGTAACGTGTTTTATCGCAGGCTATGGAACATTGGGCAGTGTTTATGAAACGAGTATGAATTGATGGCTGATAAAAAGGATGATAGCAACCAAGCATTCATAACCGCAAATATCAAATGAGTTTAAAATTTTAGTCATGATTTGCAAACTGTTTCGATTTTTTTCTGGTGTATCGTTTTGTTTTTAGAGATCCTCGTGTCAGCATAAATTTTGAAACTCTTAAAAGACTGAAACTCTTTTAAAAACTCTTTTGAAACTCTTACCTTCATTCAGTGGCTGAAATGATTAATATAGTTCATTTGAATGCTGTTGATGATTCTCCACGGTCTTCTGTAAATTCTTCTGGAATTAGATATGTAAATAATTCAATCAAAATCATGTAGACTCTGGAAGGTATAAGCACATCTTATTTACGAATAATATATGCCAAATTATTTTTGGCTGTGTACTTTTTTTTATACACATTTTTACATCATAACATTAAAAAAAAGTTTCTGGTTGCCTTTCCCCGGCCTTACTTCGGAGTAGAAAAATAAGTACAAGCATTAGCATTAGCATTAGCATTGACGTTTTGAAATAGAACCAGCTACAGATACGATTCTTCTTGAAACAATCTTCACGAAGACACGGCCCCTCGATCGATCACCTGGCCACGTCCCTGAAATTGTTGGAGATAGGGAGGATTTGGTATCTACCTTAGGAATACCTGGGGCCCTTGCAGCCTTCAGAATATATCACAGGAAAAGGGAAATAAATAAAGCCTGTCCACGTAAATTCCGGACACCAAAATAACAGCAGCAAAAAAATCACGCATAACTCAACAAAACCGAATGTTTATTTTACAATAAAAGAGTTATATCTACATAAGAAACAGTTGATTAAGATGTTTATCCTTCTTTCTGTAAAATTCACGAACTATCTGTGGTACACCCGCCATCAGGTTCCGTACGGTATCCTTAGATACGCCCGCCGTGACGATTCTCCACATTTTCTTGAAATCATTGGTACCATTAGCCTTCTTCTTAGTTTCAAAGAGTTTCCGCTTAACTAGAGTCCAGTACTTCTTTATTGGCCGAAGTTCTGGACAGTTAAGTGAATTGGTTGTTTTTGGCACGTTTTTGACCTCTTGTACCTTATATCATTCCAGGACGGATTTCGCATAGTGACAAGAGGCCAAATCAGGCCAAAACAGAGCAGGAAAGTCGTGGCTTCTGATCAATCGTAGCAACCGCTTTCGCAGACACTCTTTCTCGTACACATGCTTATTGATAGTGCCGGTAGAGACGAAACTTTTAGATTTTTGACCACATCTACATTTGGCCTGCCAAATCAAATACTTCTTAGGGAATTTGGACACCTTCTTTGTCTGATAATGCTCGGCAACGGCGTTCCTTTGCATTGCGGTATACAAATCCTGACCTGGAATCTGCTAAAGTCTTCGAGAACGTATGCTTCATCGTCCATTATGATACAAGAAAATGTTTGCCAAAAAATAGTGTAAAGCTCCTAAGCACGACTTTTTGCAGGGAAATTTTGCTTGTCATCACGGTTGGGCACCTTTTTCACTTTGTACGCTTTCAATCCTTGCTTCTGCTTCACTTTTTGTACGTATGATTTTGACTTTCCATCTTTGCGAGTCACATTTCGCACAGAAAGATTGGGATTTTTCTCAATAATGGCTACCACCTTCTTGTTCATTTTTCGGGAGCATACTTTTCGATTTGTTCCACTTCCAACCTTCCGATCCACAGTCAAGCGCTGGTCAAATGATTTGGAAACTCAAAACACGGTACTTTTCAGTATTTTTAGTTTCTCGGCAAGATTGCGCACCGATAAATTCGGATTTTGCTGCCGTTCGTACAAAATGTGTTTGCGCACTTCCAATTTAGTCGACGCCGTTTTACTGAATGTAACTAGAATATAAACATGTTGTACGACGAAATAATGTGGAGAATGATCTCTGAATCGTTTCACTTATATGACAGTGAAACGATTCAGAGATCCGTGAAATAATTCAAAATGTACACTGAAAGAAAAGTTTCCGAAATTTGACGTGGACAGGCTTTAAAAATCTGCACAAACTACTCAATATCAAGGGCAATCTCTTTTAAGAAGTATGGAATGGCCAAAAAAGAAAGGCCACACCTTCTGTTCGTTAAAAAAACATATTTTTATGTATGTCAATTTTCATTCTTACATATGGTTTCTCAACATTGTTTGTCAACAGTTTATGAAAAATTTTCCCATCGTTCGATGGGACGAATCCAAGGGCAATTTGGGGGAATCATATGCTCAAGTACAATTATGACGTTTTTCGTTTTGTACCAGTCCATGTTAACGACACGATGCAAGGTCGGGCCAGAAAATTACAGGATTATCATGTTGACGAATCAGCAGCAACAGGTATTTTTTCAGGCATTGATTGACGAAATTTACGGCTTGGTAAATTTACCGCCATAGGCGTAGCTAAGGGGGGGGGGGGGTCCCCCCCCTATGTTTTGATTATATATTAGATTTTTTTTGTTTATATTTTTTATTGTATATTTTCCATGTTTGTCAGATTGCCACTTTACCTACATGAAACGAAGTTGTCTCAATTTTGTGACAAATTGTAGCGAAAAAGTGTAAAAAGTCTACATCCATTAGCATTTTTTTTCAAACAGTAAAGACTAACAATTTTATTACAATCTTTTTCCTTCAACAAAGAACCCAACTTACCTAACCTAAAATCTGTTAAAAAATTATCTCTGAACCTGTAATGTTAACTATTAGATAGACATTGATTGCTTTTTTCCCACTAGCTGAAAGTTAAAGAAGCTATGTTCAGTTAAATTTTCAGTTCTTGGCATCAAACCAATGCAATAGGTTTCAGAAGCCAAATAATACTAGATTAAGAAACATTGTTGATAGTCAGAAAGTGTATCAACGAAAATTATTTATTTGAACTATTCATGATATGGGCCATACCGATCAATGTTATCCAGTTTTATGGTACTGTAGTTTCGTATTATTGAGAATATATGTTAATATGAATCCCAAATATATCTTACAGTTTGATTCAGCGTGTGAGAAAGCAAGACAGCAAGAACGAGAAGTTGCAGTTGTCTTATCCTATTCAAAGATTTTATCCGTTTTTATGAGCATGAGCATGAGCAGAATAACCCAAAAAAGAGCATAATTTGGAGAAGCTATTCAGCTGTTTCTTCTAGAATAGCTGAATAGCTTCTCCAAATTTGTTTGAACAAGCTCTAATTCAACACCGATGTTTGTTGGGAAGCGACCACCCGAGGTTGTAACTCTGTTACTGCCAGATCAGCTGTTACCACATAGAGGATCAACAGATGATGCTTGGGACTAGCATACATGCTCAATGTGTAAAACTGCTGATTCCAAACTAAGGCAATACCGGCGCCGAACTCGCCCGAATGCAGGTAAAATAAGGAAAGGGTAGGAGCTGAGACCACCGCCGCACTTACACGAGAAATCACTGGGATGTTTGATCACAAGATTGGGTGGCAGCAGAGTTCGTTTTGGTAAACGATAAGCTGAATTCACGCTTTGTTTAATAAAATATTTAAATATTAGTACCGATTTCTGATTTCAACCGATTTATACCACAAGTAACGGTGCTAGTGGGGCCAGTCATTAAGTGTGATGATGGTTTTTCATTGGAAAAACAAGGAGATTTTTTATAATGCTGGAAATCCGATTTGAGTTAAACCAATAATAAGGATGCTATTGGAGCCACTCACAAAGTGTGATGGTGGTTTTCCGTTAGGAAAACAAGGTTAATTTTATCAACGCTTGAAAGACGCTTTGTTGTTTTCTTACTGTGCTCACTCAATCACTCGTATCACCGAGTTATAGATAATGGAAAAAACACGGAGCCCGTCATGCCCGATAGCAAAATAGTGCGTAATAAAGCATCGACACAACCTTTCACAGCCGATACTCGGACCAAACTCTTTTTTCGTAACTTTCAATTTTTACTACTGTCCCTTGCGCTGAACTGGCCGGCTTGACGTGCCGCAAGGGCTCAGTAGGGATCAAGACCCGAAGCTAAGAGTCAGTTCCATTGTGGTTATATCACATTTATTAGCAGAGCAGCACATCGAAATTTTAGGTTCATTATTCTTTATATGCTATACAATTTCAGATCATCCATGGATATCCCAAGTTTTGTAAAATAATTTCAAATCATTTTTTTTTTCTGGTGGCCATGATACATTGTCTAAGCTTTCAGGTTCATGGTGGATGTGCGGGTCCGTATACAATTGCAGCAGGACCACAATCTGCAGACACGTAAATACAAATGAAATTATTATCGTTTTACATTATAACATCCATTCACTACATTTTGTATGCTTTTTTATAAGTCATTTTCAGCTTCACATTTATGCATCCTTGTCAGTTATAGCTCATCTAACCTACGTTATGTATTTGAAAAGATAGGAAGGTTTTGATTGTTTTTTTTAGAAAGGATCATATTCGAAAAATTCTACTTAAAACAGCACTTTTCTTCTTCATCAGAAATATATATTAATACAAAACCTAACAGTTTACAATCATTCATTTCCTATTTCACAGACATGAGGAATCATTTATGGGTGTACAAGAGCTATAGAAAAATTCAATTTCCTAATTTTTTATTTTAGTTTTATTAAGATTCAGTTTTTAGATTCATACTCATCTGAAATTTATTTCGCCTTATTATTAGCTGTCTTCAGTTTTTCTAATATTATTATGACATTAATACACATCTAATTTTTATTTTCAGTAACATACCAGTAGATGTCATATATATCTTGCACCTACGCTTATTATGTTCTCTGACTATTATTGTGAAAACAAATTTTAATCTTAGTAGATCTTATTTCAATAGAAACTGCAACAGTCTTTCGATGAGTGGATGGTCAGATTAGTTACGGATATATGTATTCTACTATAGTTTACTGGCTTGCTGGTATTATTATTTTATATTTTAACGTCAGTTTATTATTTTATGTTGTGATATTAAATGATGTGACATAATTGCATTTAAATTCATTTCATTAAAATCGCTATTTCAGATGAGACTCACTACATAAATTATTGCAAGGAAACATCGAAATTTTAGGTTTACTATTCTATTGCTATATAATTTCAGATTATACATGGATATTCCAAGTTTGATGAGATAATTTTAAATCAATTTTTTTTCTCGCAGCTACATTGTCTAAACTTTCAGGTCCACAAATGGAATTGTTATTTTCATTCTTATATTCATTCACTATATTATTTGTTATTATAATATTCATTCGCTATATTTATTATAATTATAATATTAATTCACTATATTTTATACATTACTATATGAATGTATAAGCTGGAATTGGACAATGGAGTGGTATGACAACCGGCGTCTAGGAGGGAACAAACAGTATCATTTTCTTTATCCTACCGATTCGATTGTGGTGCTGTGAATTCAACTCCAACAATTTCAGTGAGAGTGACGCGCCCTTCTTAACAAGCCATCCCGTAGAAAGCTTAATGAGTATTGCGAATTGGGTTATTCGATTTGTTGGATCGTATCGTTGGAAGGAGATTCTTATGTTCCCGCGGGTTTCACGTAAGTGTCTCTGCTTACGGGTCCGCCCCACCGTTTTTGGCCCTTCATACAGCGTTACTGTGAATGCAAATCGGTAACTCAATTTGATCTTGCTATTAAGTGGAGCTGCATACATGACAAGGTCTTAGAAGAGATGGTGGCTACCTTACATACATACATACATACTTTCAATTTTTACTACTGTATGTAACTAATATCTGTATCAATCAAATTGAAGTTTCTTAAGAACAATCTATGCTTTTCCATTAAAAATTGCAATTGAGGGATTTGGTAAAAATAAGAGTCCTTAGATGCATTTCGTGCCTTCTGGCAACTTTATGTTTCTATTGATGTCCAGGCTTATCGGTTTAATACCGACCGGGAGAGACTAGGTCTGATACAAAATGATTTCTTCATCTCTAGATAACTCAATGCAGAGGTCTTTCAGATTTGGCAGATCAACAAGCAATCGTTGAAGAGCTTAGTGGCGGACCGGAAGATTCTATAAGCCCTTCTAAGATTTTTTCAGTTTCTATGGAAGAAAAACGTGCTGAAACCGCCGCCGAATATATGTGCGATGGTTCTGCGCCTTTTTTTTTTTTTTCTATTAGAGAGGCTTTAAATTTTTAAGAAGAACCTTCGTAACACAACGGATCACCGGATAGAATACATACATCAGCACTCGGTTAATGTTTTGCATGATAATGGCATAAAACAAGAAATAGTTAAATCAGTTCATTAGCAGGAAATTCACAATCAAGTACATACACCTACAAGTCGAGAACACTCGCATGAACCAAGAAGAAAACTAATATCAAAGTTGATGTTCATTACTTCTCATCCTTAATTGGATTTCAAAAAAGTTGCTCTGCTGGTGAATTAAGTGCACATTGTGTGAATTGTGCAACACTTTTTGTTAATTATTAGAAGCTTAGAGTAGTTCTTTGATTCATTTTTATCTAGATGTACCATAAATGGACGTTCGAAAGTTTTTCAAAAGTAAATACAAGCCTGTAATTAAAAGAAACAAGCGAAAAAACTAAACGAATGTTTTTCATGCAGCTGAAATAACTACGAAAAGAAAATTATGCAAAATGATGCTTTTTCTCCAATTTTAACTACAATTTTAATCTAATTCAATGGTACATCGGTTTGGTTCCATACTACTCAGATACACATGATTGCTACATACACCGCGTTTCAACAGAACGTGTTTGGATTTGGATCATATCAGATAAATCGCTTCAAATTTCAAAACGCAGATGCACCAGTGTATCTGAACTATGTTCAAAATATTGAGGAATAGCAGATAGAACGTACATGAACTTCTTTTCGACACTGATGAATAAAAATTCCTAAATTATTTGCCAAGTACTCTTGCATTAGGAATGCAAGTAGCCACAATTTAACACACACATCACAGCATGCTTACATTTGTGATTTACGTCGTTTTGAAAGGTGATGATGTTCCTGTTTGGATAATATCAGATAATTCTATTAAAGGTATGTTAAGGCAACACAAACCATAAGCTATATACCACAAAAACTCAAAATACATGTTTGTTAATAGCTAATCACTCATTATTTGAACAAGCATTAAAAAAATATAATCTATTGATACAATCTATCGGTGTGAGCACAGTGAGTAAAAAACGGTGTTACTGCGGTGTTGCTTTACCAATATATGGGTGAGAGGGTCACGGACGAGAAGTACATTTTCAATAAAAACTCGGTGGTTATTCTATACGAAAATCCAACATGACTATAAAATGAATATATCGAGACATTACAGTACCCGTTAAATGTTTGGGTCGATTTTTAAACATGGGAAAAATCAAAGGTTTTAAAAATCGTTTTTTTTTCATGCCAGAACAAGCCTAAAATTGTCCACTACTGGTCCACCGGGGCGTCGTATTGTCCGTTAATGTTAATTGTTCAGTCTGTGCAACTACTTGTTCAAGACGGTGTAGTTCTCTCTCTCTCTCTCTCTCTCTCTCTCTCTCTCATTCTCACTCCCTCTCTCTCGCTCTCACTCTCACTCTCTATCTAAAAAAAAGCTTGCCCCCCCCTTGTTGAAATCCTGGCTACGCCTATGTTTACCGCAAGAGCAAATTGCCTGCCGTACCATCGCTTTCTTCGCCAAATTTTTAAGTGAAAACGGAGGTTTCCGTTCACGAATAGTGCGATCCCGGCAATGCTTTATAGTCCGACTTCGAATACGTGTCGTCATCCAACATGATGCAGTACTTATTCTTGGCGAAAACTGTGTCATACAGTTTCCGTGCCAGTGGTTTTACGCTGGCTGCTTGAGTAGGACTTCTATTTGGCTGCTTCAGCTTCTTGTGCGTCTTCAGCTTCTCTTTGGCTCGTTGAACGGTGTACTTCGAGGTGTTCAGCTTTTTGACCAACTGGTGGGTCCTTTTGCCTTAGCTCGTCCGATTTTGTTGCCAATTTGTGGTTCGACGCTCCTTTTTTTGACCGCATGGTGGCAGGTCGGCAAGAGAATACTCCTCCCCGAACATCCGGATCGTAACTCGCACCGCTTTTACATCAACGTTTTCCAGTTTCGCCAACTTTCTTAGTGATGTTCCTGGAACAGTACACCACTTGTGCACGATAGCACGGCGTTTTTCCAACGGAAATCTTTCCCATCTCTCAAAATGGCAGTTTTGTTCCTTATTGAAAAAAATATATAATCTGTGTTTTTTTGTCATTAGGATGACCATTCCCAAAGTGAGGGTGGTCCATAATTTTGCATTTTTTTCAAAACTCATAACCTCTGAACCACTTAGCCGATTTTATCAATTTAAGCGCAAATGAAAGAAATTTAAATATTCTTTTCAGAATATTTGAAAATGCAACTAAATTGCGATAGTTATCATAAAAAACATGGCTTATATTGGTTTTTATGGTTTCCATGATCTCGGGACAAGGAAACTTTCTTGTTTTGTGAAAATTTTTTTGAAGTTTAGACCTTGAGCCTTTGTAATATAGTTTGAGCTTAATTTTTTTTTCAAAAATGCTATGTTATTTTTGCTGAGTATCCTACGTACAGGGTGGCCACCCACCAGGAATTCCGGGAAAACCAGAAAAAAACCCGGGAAAACCCCGGGAATTCCATGAAAATGTTTAAATCCTGGGAAAATTTGGTTGAGGTCCCAAAAAAAAATTACTCATGGTTACGTTTAATTATTTTTAACTGTTCAACTGACAAAGAACACTCATTTTTTTCTAATCTGCATGGACATAATTTTATATCTTCTTCTCTTTCCTTATACTGTCAACTCAGTTGACAGTATGGCAAAAAAAACTTGTGGGCTCACTGTCGGCCCGCTTTTGAGTTAACTTTAAATTTGCCATACAGACCTTTTTGGCGTTTAATGGTCTTTATCCAGCGCATAGAAAAGAATGAACGGTTTGTTTTCCTACTTATCCATTTCCCTCTTGCTCGCTCTTCTTCGATTCAGAAGGTGCTTTACTGTGCGTCGATTAAACGTCAAAAATCTGCCTGTGCACGCTATAAAAAAATTAAATTTACTGTGAGTAATGTTTTCAAGTTTACCATGGGAGTGAGAAGGACGGTACCAAAACATGGCTCACAGTAAAAGTCAAAAACACAAAACAATAGTATCAACGGCCGTGCACAGACTCCTAAGAAGCTCTACACACCCGTTCAATTTTACTCAATTTTTGTGTAGGATTGATTGCTATCTCTTTTTTTCGCACACAAATTCTACTCAATTTTTCTAAAATGTGGATCAACTCAATTTTTGAGTTGATCCACTTTTTAAGAAAAGTTGAGTGGAATATTTGTGCGACAAAAAGAGATACCAATACAATCCAACTCAAAAATTGAGTAAAATGGAACGGACGTGTATAATTTAACATTGTTGAACCTTTCTTCCAAAGTTTTGCACATAAGAGTTTGATATGAAACTTTTGTCAAAAGCTTCAGCGTTTTAACTCTGAATTCGAAAATTTCGCGGTGTGTTCCTTTAGATAGACTCAATTTTGTGAGGTGTTTCGATGAAAGATTAGAGAAATTACGGATAAAACACTGCTATATCGATAAGATATTCTGATAAATATAAGGATTTTTCCTTGGAGCTGTTCAGAGCTTAAGGATTTAAAATGTGCTCGTTGCATGTCGTGTAACAAATAGTTAAAAATTGACACCATGCGAAAAATGTCTTTTACTAGCCATGATAAATCTGTTGGACATCAAAGGCAAGCAAATGTACGGCCAACAAATTTGCCAATAAATATGTACTCCAGAAGCGGAGGTAAAATGTTATTTATTTATTTATTTATTTTATTTATTTATTTATTACAATAATTCAACTGACAACAAATGTCTAAATGAATAAGTAACTTATATTACTTGGTTACGGCCAGAAGTACGGAAAGAGTCAAGTAGCCGATGACGAAACACGTCAGCAGATAAGTTGAAGTCGAACATATTGAAACGCTCGTTGAAACGCTGGCTGATTTCTCGAATTGGTTCATGGAGTGCATAGTTGTTGTTCTGTGGCTCAAGATGCAAAAATACACGTTGACGAAGAGGTCTCTCGGGAGCGTACAAATTTAACTGTAACAACAGTGCCGGACAGTCAATCTCACCCCTGTGCAGCTTCCCAGCAAACAAAGCCTGAGCGGCCTTTCGTCTCACCTCAAGTGGCTCGATATTAAGCAGACGGCAACGCTCTTCATACGGAGGCAGGTTCGTAGGATTACGCCAACTGAGAAAGCGAAGAGCGTATCTAACGAACTTTCGTTGAACTGCTTCGATTCTGGCGAACCATATGGCCTGGAAAGGGCACCATACAATAGCACATGATTCTAGTATGGAACGTACAAGTGAGCAATAAAGTGACCTGAAGCAGAGCGGGTCACGAAACTCGTCAGCAATATGAGTCATTTTAAATCTATAAGTGTAAACAACAATACAAGTTTTTAGGATCATGGCAGCAACAGCCTTCCGGTTCTGAGAAAGGACATAATACGCCTAATCCCAATACTCAACTGACGCTGGCTAGCGAAGTATCAAAGGCTTCAAGTTGCAGCTCGGATTCAAGCTCCAATCTAAATGAAGAAACATCTTCTCGATGAAAATGTGGTGAAAGCGGAAGTAATTTGGGCTTTGGAAACAGTGTTCAGTCACAACTCATTCCGACGTGCCGGCGCCAGCGTCGTTCTATTCAAACACCCGAACAGGCAAATTGCTGCCAAAATGGAAATGGGTCGAACGAAAACCGGATATATTGTGACGCATGGCTTAGGGCCATATTTTTCAAGCAGGATTTTCAAATGTTTCGAAAACTGTACAGAGATAGTCGTAGCATTTGACGAGACTCTGAATAAGAATACTAAGCGTCAGCAAATGGATGTGGGCGTCCGTTATTGGGATGAAAAGAGCTACAATGTGCAATCCGTGTACATTGGGTCTGCTTTTCTTTCGTCAACCCAAGCAACAATTCTTCTGGATGGTCTGAAGGCATGCTTTGCTTTAAATCCTGACATGCTCAAAAAAATCATCCAAATTTCGATGGACTAACGTTAATTTCAAGTTTGCCAAGGATTTGTGTCAGAATTTAAAACAGTTTCGTAAAACCTCATTCGATATTGTAGGTATCGGTAGTTGTGGATTACATGTTGTTCACAACGCATTTAAGAGTGGCAGTAAAACAACTGGATGCCGCATAGATGAGTTTCTGCAGTCGTTGTAATATTTTTTCAAGGACGTGCCTTTGAGACGCGCTGATCACATGGCAGTAACTGGTTCGGAAGAATTCCTTTTGAAGTTTTGTTCTGTGCGGTGGGTTGAAAACCATCGTGTCGCGGATAGGAGTATTAAAATGCTACCATTGCTCAGAATTTACGTGACAGCTTTAAAGTATCAGCATGACAAAAAGCTCAAGGAGTCTGATAACAAATTCAAAAGAAGTTCTTATATCGATGGCTTTCTATGACGTTGCCAATGCAGTTGAGGATTGACTGCTAGGACCGAAGCTTCATTTCCTTATGGCTGCAGCTGCATTCGTAGAACCGTTCCTCAAAGAATTCCAGACAGATGCACTCATTGTACCTTTTTGGTTCGCCGAGCTTATTGGGCTTATTAAACCAGTAATGGACAAAGCCCTCAAACCTGTATGTCCCAAGGTTAAAGTGAAATGCTTGGTAGATTTGGAAATTAATGACAAAAATTTACTCCCTTCTTCTCAAGTCGATATTGGTTTCGCTGCAGTTGGAACATGGTCGGATCAGAAGCTTTTATTGTTTCGCCATGATGGTCGGTCCTATTACAGAGGATTCCTCAAGAAGATTATTGAACGCTCACCTCTACGGTATCCTCTAACAAGGTATCTGACTTGTCTAGATCCTGGAGTAATTTCTTCCTCCGTAAATGTGGCAAAGAAGCGGTATAATCTTTGTCTGGAAACACTTGTCAAAAAAGAACATCTTTCAGGATCTGTAGCAGACAACGAGCTAAAGCTGAGTTCTTCCAGGTATGTAACCTGCCTTCGTTGAAAATGCCTTAACGACCTTCCGAAGACAAGAGCGCTTGGACAGCTTCTGGTGTAAAGTGGTTTCATAATCTGGCAAGGAATATGATAACCTGATGGCGGTTATTAAGAAATATTGATTCTATTCCATTGGAATGCGACAGTTGAAAGAGGATTTTCGGTAAATAAACAAAGCCTGATCGAAAACCACGCCTAAGAAAGCCTCGTTGCTCAACGACTGGTGAATGATGCCGTTCTTAGTGCCAGCGGTGTAAGTGAAATCGAAATTAACAAGTCCTTATTCCAATATGTGAAGAATGCTCATGGACGGTACAAAGAATCGTTGGACAAGAAGAAAGCCGATAAAAACGAGGAAGATAAGGAGAAAAAAAGGTAAGGGGAAGGGGGTGGGATGGAAAATGAACGGGAGGGGAAGAAGCTGTGGCGGGCTGAGGTGCACCACGAGAGGTGGGGTGGTGGGGGGGAAGGGGTTTGGGTTTTTGATGGGGGGGGGGGAAAAAAAAAAAATTTAAAAGGTGAGAAAAAAATATTTAATAAATTTTCAAAATTCGCCAGAAAAAAAAAATAATCCCCTTGATTTTCAACCATATCCTAGTTTAATATGTAGGGAAGCGGAACCTATGTTCACCATAGTACATATATTCATCACATTCTGCAGTCATCCAACTTCAAACGTAAAAAGATGTTTAATTTCTCCAATAAACGGACGCAGTAACCAAGAATATATAATCCTGGCAAATAAAATTAGGTCTTGAATATAATTAAAAGCTACAAAAACGTATCGGAGACTTAAATTTCGTAAAAATAATGAGCAGTCAGATTTTCAACACAATTTCTTACCTTTGCACTACAAATTCGTCGTATTGATCTAACCGTTCTAGGGAATATACCCGAGCCAGACTCCAAGTTTTCTCTTTAATTGCACTTTATCCTCACACATTTTCGTTGCGTTATTGCACAAACCATAAAAATCACACTTCACTTATTAGACTTGCCACACGAGAATCTACGAATACGTGATAAAATACGAGAAAACTATGGGATTAATTTTCACAATAATTTAAATACGCTTGCACCTATTCTGAACCGTGTTTACAATCGACGTAATCGCTTGATGTTGCCAAACTATTTTATTATGACTGTTATTCGAATGAAATGGGTTTGGCGTACATCAATATCACCTGTTTTGTGGGAGTGCTACAAATCGCCCAAAGTTAAACTATTTTATTTTTCCATAGATTAAATAAATAATAACATACTTCTAATTGTAGATTTTTTCAATATTTAACGAGAAATAAAATCCCACATTTAATAATATTTTTCCATCTCTGTTGAATTTGGCGGCACTGCTCACATACTGTATAGCATACACATCAACACGTACACTAGTTCAATTCATAAAGCATTCTATGCCCAACGTTATGGTGAGTCTTGTTGTCAATATTCTTATGGAAGAATAACAAACAAACCCGTTCATTTTGTCTTGATTATATGCAGGCTATTCAACACAATGAAAGTGCTGTCAAATGATCTACTTCATGCGAGAAATTTAATTTTGGGTTTAGTAGTGGAGAGCGTTAACTTGTTTAGATTTTTTCATGATTAAAATCAGTACGATTAACATATGTACACAGATGGGATTAATGTTTTTCGTGATATTATTAAAATAGGTACATAGCAGTGGCAACTTTTCCGTATTAAATTGGAAGAAAATTATCAGAATCGAATGTTTTGTGCGTTTCTAAACGATTAACGGTAAGTGGACGAATAAATTGTGAATAACTTGTGTACTTAGTGTTCGGTATTCAGTGCATATTCACCGATTTCCACTGGAGGTCTGCTTATTGAGCTCAAGATAGGTACCGCTTCCCTATATAATTTACGTTCCGGGAAAATGACAGTTTATATACCGGGAAAACCGGGAAAACTCTGGAATTTAAAAGAGGCCAATGAGTGGCCACCCTGTACGTATTTCCATAATTCGTAATAACTGGCCAACCATGCGTCTCCGTCAATCTATTATGTTTTTAAGAGTTTATTTAGCTTTTTGAAACTATAGGATGGACCATAAACCACGTGTTTTCATGTTTGAGATTTAAGGACCTCCACCCCCATATGGTTCTTTGACCATATTTTTATTTTATTTTATTTATTTATGGCATGTGTTCGGGCCGATTCCCTTCCTCTCCTTCTCATATCTATCAAATTGATACAAACATATCAATTAATAATCATTAATGTTTAAAGTTCGACTAATGTTTGGTCCTCTGTTATAAAGTTGTCAATTTATGAAACCTGAAAAATGCAAAATGAGGGCTCTTGGAAGGATCAAATGTAAACTTCCTCTGGGGTTCCTTGTGTCATGTTCCTAATGTGATCCTAGATTTGGTGTTAGATAAATAATGTTACATGTACAATAATATGGGCATTTCCGGAATGGAATTCTGGTAAAGATGCTAATAAAGGTGCCCATTGGTTCTACAAATCCGGTCATATATTACATAATATGGATATTTTCTACACAAGGACAATGCGTAGAAAATTGATGTTTGACAACGTTTCAAGATCGATGATCCAGTTAGTTTTTCATTTGGGCTTTCTTAGGCGGCCAAATTAAGTTCCTAGGACCACATTTTTTTATATTTGGACAAGTTATCGGAAATTTCCTAGACCCTCGTAGACCTTCAGTGACCGTGAATCATATCATAAATTGGTTTTCAGAAGAAGGGTCTGAACGAACGATAGATGGATAAATTAAGTTTTTTTTTATAAATTAATATTGATTCGCTCTTTGTAAAAAATAAATACACAATATATTGACTGAGTAGAAGCATTGAAACTCATCCACAATTTAATGGAATTCTGATGATTAACAATGTTATACCATATGCGTGATAATGGCATTAAGCAATGTCAAAATTAATAAAAATCTCAAAAATTTCAGTGTAGATAATTTTATTTATTCGAAAGGGGGATGTTTCTGAGAGTCTCAAATATGTTACTCATCGACAACGACAACGTGACAATTGAATAGGAGACATCGGCTTCGGCATCGATTCCCAGCTGACCTCATTCAATTAGCCTATGAAGTTATCTTCCGAGATGGCCTCGGAAAAATAGGAGAAGTCAGTCTTTAATTAGCGTCGAGCGAGTGTCAAAATAGTCTTTAAGAAATTATAAAAGTGAAGTTCCAAATTACCCTTGGTACATAACACATCGATCAATAAGTCCTGGGACCAACTACCAGATGGCGCCACTAATAAAATATCCATATGATTTTTCAAAAGTACCTTCCTTAAAAGATTACTGTCGAAATTTCATAACGTTTGGTTTATTATTTATCGAGTTACAGTGCCTTTGAAGCTACTTTTGTGATTCTTTAAAACAATGGATTCAAAGCAATTTCCTGTGTTGATGTATCATTGCTTTTGATGAAAAAAAAACACCATTCAAGCCCAAGCTTGGCTTGAAAAATGTTATCCAGACTCTGCCCCATGGAGAATGACCATCAAACGATGGTTTTCCAATTTCAAACGTGGTCGTACGGACACCGATGATGCTGAACGCCTTGGTCGGCCAAATGAGGCAGTTATTCCGGAAAATATTGAAAAAAGCCTGAAAATCATCATGGGCAATCGCAAAGTGAAGTTGCAAGAGATAGTGACACACTGATGGTATCAAAAGGTAGTGTTCACACCATCATACACGAGCGAGTCGATGATTCAAAGAGCTGTTTGGAGATGTTCACGCGAAATAAGAAGGAGTTTTTGCGTCGATACATCACAATGGATAAAACATGGTTTCACCATTTCATTTGGGATTAAACGGGAGGCTGGTGGTTGGGGGGGGGCGGAGAAGGGCGGTCAAAGGGGCCAAAGACTTAAACAGGGGGGGGGAGGGTAATGGCCTGTGTTTGGGGGGTGGGTGGGAATTTATTTTTGTGTAGTGAGAAAGGAAAAAAAATCAAAGGGGATTTTTTTGGGGTGTTGGGTTGGTGGGGGGGGGGGGGGGGTATTAGAAGGAGAAGGGTTCTTCAGATGGCGGTGAAAAAAAAAAAAAAAAGGGGGAAGGGTGGTGGTGTTTGTGGTGGGGGGGGGGGGGGGGGGTAAGGGGGGGGGGGGGGGGGGGGGAGATGGGGGGTTGGTGGTGGGGGGGGGGGGGGGGGGTGGTGTGAGAGGAGTATAAAAAAATAAAGCCATAAATCCAAAAACCATAACGCTAGCAGGATGCTTGGTCAGATACACGTATTAATGCTCGTTATACACGTCTTTTACCTGAAGAAAAATAATATAGCGATCGGTTCTGGAATTTGATACGGGATCGACGGTAAACATGCTCTTGTCGGTGAACGAACCATGTAAACCTACCGTTTTTTAGGAAGTTCAAGATTTTCTTACATCACTCGACTTGTAGCTTTCGGATGCGGTTGGTAATCATGTGAATTTTTTTTTCTGTGCCCTCGACTTTGACCCGCAATATTCCGTGCCGTTAAGTCGCTGATCCCGTGTTCCTTCGCCGTTTTCCTCATTGAACGCACTAGATTCACCCGAATCTTCCTTTTGATGTCAGCGATAACCCTCGGAATCCGAACTGACTTCGGACGACCTGTGGCCACATTTGCGGATAGTTTTCGCTTCTTTTCTCGGTCTTAAAGCCTTTTCACGGTCCACCGCGACGCTCGCACGGAGATTGAAATGTAATTTTGCGACATTTGCGCGTTGAACAAATCACGTCATGGTGTAACTGTCAAACTAAGAAAATCTGCTTCTTTTACTCGCAGCCTACTATGATATGAATCGGTATGATATACAGTGTCGGACAAAACAATAAGACCACTTTATCATGAAACAGGTTTAGTTAAGGTGCCAGATGTAGATATCATCAAAACTATTTAGTTTATTTATGGAAACTTAGTTTATGCGTTTTATCAAAGAAACTAAACATCATTACAGTTATAACAACAATTTAAAAAACAAATCTGCCCTTCAAGCATTCGTATGTTCAAAAAACACGCGACAATAAAATAAGACCGGTCACAAATTCATTCATAAAACCGGTTCTCTCAACGTTTATCATCAGTATTTGGTAGTGTATCGTTTGTTTCGGATTACCGCCCGCACTCTCCGTGGCATTGACTCCACCAATGATCTGCATGTGGCCCAAAGTTCCTCCTTGTTTTTGGATTTCGAGGGTTTTACTGACTTCTTTACGATCTGCCAAAGGTTTTAGATCGGATTGAGATCAGGAGACTGCGCTGGACATTGAATGACATCAACGTTGTTGTTTGCAAGCCATTTCTTGACGGTACGAGCAGTATGTTTTGGATCATTGTCCTGTATGAACTGCCATTTCAACGGCATTTCCCACTCCACATGAGGTAGCATAACGGTTTGCAAATCTCGGCGTAGATATATTGGTCCATTATCTTGTTAATCCAGAAGATTGGACCGACTCCGTACCTTGAAAAGTATCTCCAAACCATGTTGCCTCCGCCACCATGCATGAATGTTTTCGTCGAGTACTGTGGGCGGCATACACAATCCGCCGGTCGCCGAACCCACCGTTTTCCGCCAGGTCCAATCAAGTTAACTTTCGTTTCGTCTGACCACAGTATGGTCCGCCATTTTTTCCCGTCAGGGCCAACCCAGTCCAGATGGTGTTTCGCAAATTTGAGGCGGTCTTTGAGGTGCTTCCGGGTGAGCATAGGAACTTTCCGGTGGCATCGACCGACGAGCTGCTTCTCGACAAGCCATCTCTGGACTGTCCTTGAGCTCACGGATAACTCCAGCTCATCTCTGATTTTCGTTGCCGACTTGAACGGATCGGTATTAGAAAGCCGTTTGATGTGGCCATCATCATTAGCTGTGGTCTTCCGGGGTCGTTCAGTTGCAACGTGCGCTTTTTGGGCATGCATCGCATTGCACATAAATGTTTTCGACCGTCCCGGTATTCCAGCAATCTCTCGTTAGGATTTCACAACTGTCGCTAGTTGATTGATGTACTTTCGCAACCTTTCCGTGCAGTGATAGTTCCGGCCCATGATGCTTTGGTAAATTTCTGATATATTTGAAAAATAATCAAATAATAATGGAAGTGGAGCTGAATTTTTGTTTTGTTTGTAATGAAGTAACAATATTTAGGCATAACAAGTAACCTACCTCAAGAATCCAGAGATATTTGTTGTAAGAATAGGCTGAATGCGAATTGGCCAAATCCTATACTTATGTCACACGGATCTCACAATCAACCAAGCTTTTCGATGTGTACAGTTCAGTTGGTAATTTAAAATGCGGTAGCGCTGGCACAATCATCTGTCAGATTAATACAGATGCTCGCCAGAGGGTGTCGCATGAATGCAATTCAAATTGACGGTTAGTGTGCTTACGTGAAGTTTTCATTATCAGGTGGTCTTATTGTTTTGTCCGACACTGTAAATTGATATGATATGAATATGAATATGAAATAGCTTACGTGCATGCAAAGGAAGCCAAGGCATTGTAAGCACAGGTGAAACGGGAACCTTATTTGTACGATGGTGCAAACATTTTCACGCATACGGTAGTCAAATGAATGTTAAAGTGAACGCAAACATTAATGTAAATGAACTCCTATCCCGGATCTCAGCCTTGTTAGGTTAATTGATGATGGTTGATTCTGATACAGATGGTAGATGAGAATGCAATAGATATCTAAATATTTTCTCAACTTGTTTGAAAGATTTTGAAAATGATCGTGATCGATTTCATTCGACATTATTCATGTCATTTTGCAAAATGCTATGACAGTTTGAAAAATTGTAAGTACCCTGTCAAAGGTTTAAAACTTGACGGAATCTCTCATGGATTTTTGAGCTGCTGCGTCATTTATTAGCTATTTAAAATATGAGCCTATTTTTAACAAAGGAAATTCATTTAAAGACTTAATTACGAAATTTAATTGTCTCTATTAAATTAACTAGAAAACAAGAAGAATGATTAGTAATTTCCATTTAATTCCAATACTTTTTTTTATGTACAATCTCTTACAATGAACCTAAGTACACGACACTGAAGAAGTCTGCACATTGTAGACGAAATACGCGTATCTGTCAAGATAAGCAATAAAGGTAGTTGGAATTAAATGGAAATTACTAATCATTCTTCTTATTTTCTAGTTACAGGTATTCCACTAAACAGCTCACACTCTCCATAATTCTATTACATTGTTTTGCAAGTTTGCTTGGCATTAAGATTTTTGATTCATTTTCTTCGGAGAAAAAAAATCGAAAAAAAATTTAGCAATCTTTGAAAAATAGCATACATTATTTTCGAAAATACTTCAAAGGTAATTGAAAGCTTACCATAAATCATTACTAACAGTTATTCAACAAACTCGTTGTACTGCATTGATTTTATAAAAATTAAATAAATATTTAAACATAACCCAATAAATGTGTGGCAGAGCCATCAATCGTTTTGTCTCCCATATACTGTACCTTGCCCATATTGATTTCATTATTTCCGATACCATCGTTCGATTCAAAATTGAATTATTACGATTCCCTTATAACGTTGAATGACTTTCTACAAATTGTGCAATACACAACAGCAAAACAAAAGCAATCCAACTCGCCGAATTCCAATCCCTCACTCGAAAGCACCACTTGCACTCCGACACTCTAATCAAATTACGGCAGGAATCTATCATTTCGCTCACGTTGTTCAGATAAAAACTCCGGAAATCTATTTGTGCGCGATAGCAATATGGGGGAGTGTTTACGGAGTGACTACGCAGCCGTCCGCCTGCCGCCTAACTATAACAATAAGCAACCGACAGAGCCAGTCATTTTGCCAACATCAGCCGCCACAATATGAGAGCATCAAGCAGTTTGAGGTAAAATTACATCCTGTTATCGAAAACCAAAACCTCTCGGCACTACCTTTCAGCCCGTTTTGGCTTCGGGGATGAGCGTCTATTCCTACATATGATTGTGCAGCAGAGAACCACTTTCGGATGTACGCTTTATGAATTATTTATTTGGCATTGGCTTTCATACCTTGCTTTGTTCCTCACCTTGGCTTTCTTGCTGAAAATTTTCGCTTTCTCAACAGTCAGCAACAAGCTGCACACCAACCGACATCGACAGACCGCCCACTGTCGTGAAAACCCAGGACTCAGGTTTCCGTGGATGAAGGTAGGTGGTAGGAAAGCCGCAGGGTGTCTATCTTTGGCAGGGTTCGGCTGTGGTATTGGGGTAGCATCTTCATTTGTATTATTTATAAAATATTTATTAGCTGTAATATATCTGAACAGGAGCCTGGGGTTCGGTTTCTCACGTGCCCCGACCCGCTTTCACCCTCGGCAGTGTCGTTGGGCCAAACTTGCGGTGTCTTATCACACGAGGGAAATCTGATGATCCTATCTGACAGCTGTTGTTTCGGTGCGATAGCGTCATTTTGTAAAATTTCGGTGGGCTGATGATAGGAATAATTGTGAAACTTAATGTTTCAGGAGACGTTGCGAATAGCTTGAATAGCTATCATTGTTTGTCGTAAAATAGAAAGATCGAGAGTTTAATGAGTATTAAAATTAAATTGAGGTTTATTTTTTCATTCGCATCCACTACGTCGTGCCGTCTGTGGGGTGAGTGGTGGCACCACGCCCGCTGTCTGTAACATGCATCTGATGTTTTATATTTTAACGTTTCTGATTAGCTTTCCCCATTACCGACCCCACAAACCGTAGTCACCTATTTGTGGTCGTTGTCTACCGGAAACGATCCCACAGTGGTCATGGCAGGAGGAGGATGATTTGTGAGAATGGATTCGACTTCCTACGTTTGATATTATCATTCAGCAAGCGTGTTTGGGGCGTAATAGAAACCTGCCTTCCTAATAGTTGCCCTAAATGGTTATCTCGCTTTTTACTGCCCACACATGTCCTGCTATCAGCTCTCGATACCCACCTGGACGCAGTGGCTTGTCTGTCTGTCTATGTTTATGTGGAAAATCAAACCTCATCATGTATTGCAATTAAGATCCCCTATCGTCGGTCGACGCGTTTGGTGACTGGCTGGTTCTTCGAAACAATTACCTGAGCGTATATGTTTCGTGATTCTTTATTCCGGCAACGACATCGTCGGAACTAGCTTGCTCAGGTTGGGTCACTTGTATACTATATGGAATGGGAACACCCACAGTGATGTGGAACATTGAAACCGAGAAGGTACATTCCCGCAGTGATGATCCCAACCGTACGTGACGTTTCGGAGGGTGTCGGTTTGAACCACAGGCGGAGCCAAAACGATATCAACTATCTTACATGTGTAGCATTTGGACAACCATAATTGGTACTGCCAAAACATTACAATTTGTTACCGACCTAATGGAGAAGGCGGAAATATTTAAACGAATCGAATTCCAAACGATACTCTCCAGGAACTTTACTTTCTAAGCTATTTTACTGAATTTTCCACCATTAAAGGTGGTCGGGATTACGATATAAAATCGTTGAAAATGCACTCTTTTACATGTCAACTGGCGCCGCACGAAGCGCCCGGGCGCACAGTGGCCGGAGGTCGGACAAAATCTCAAAAATTGATGTTCATATTTTTGACATTAAATATTTTTCCAATTTTTCTCATACATTAAACTACAAAATCTCAAATTTTCAGGATCATTGGTTGAGGTTTCATTTTTTGCCAGAAGTTCAAATGTTGCTGTGTCAGCTAATTTTATCAATCTCTATGCACAGAAGCTATAAACATTTGATGCACTTTAAATATTTGTTGCTCTTTAAATTTTGATGCAATTTAAGCAGAACAAGTTTCATTTTGAAGAAAAATAAATGTCCTTTTTATTTAAAAAATAACATTTCTTAAAATTCTTCTAAACTTTGAACACAAGGTCAATATATGTGGTAGGTATTCTGAGAAAACAAACTTTTTTTTTACAATCGTACACTGTACACTCTGCTGAAACAGTTCGGAAGGACCGCATGGTATATTTACATTCTAAAGTAAATTTTCTGCTCTTTCCGATTTACATGGTCTCGTTTTGCCCATCGTTGCCCCAAGCAAATTTTTTTTTGAATTTTTTTTGTCTGCGATGGAGGCGCATGGTGACATGGTGAACACTTTCTTTTAATGCAAGCACAGATTGTTGATGGCTGTTCAAGAAGTTGAAAGAAGTAGATCATTGATGATGGTTGCTCCAGAAGATGAGATTTATGAGGGGTACTTTTCTCCAGGTAAAGTAATAAAGTAATAATATACAACTATACTATTTACTATTTACTTAGAGGTATAAAAAAATCATTACAACATCTATTTACATTCTTATCTCATTCATCAACACCATCATCATAAATTAACAAGTTCTGCACTTCAATCGGAAAAGAGTTTTTCGGTTTCGGCTTGTTGTGCCTGAAGCTGGAAACAATTGGATCCGATGCAACCAATAATCCACGGAATTGTCACCAATTGTCCGTTTACGAGATCCTTTCCAGGCATGATTTTCATGCGTCCTTTGGATATCCTTGTTCATGCTTTCTTGGGCTTCATCCGAAAGCTTGCCGATGGGAATGGAAGATTGATCAATTATCTCGCATCCATGAATTAATAACTTGTGTACCGTAGTAGGCATGTGATACCAACGATACAGTTTCACGTAGTGGTAAGCTGTTTCTGTGGCATATGCTTTGAATTTCGAAGCATCAATCTTCTCTCCACTCGTTGTTCTCAGCAAGCCGTGCTTCGAAACTGACGTGTTTTGTTTTTGCTGCGTCGTTTTCGCGAAAAAAAAAAAAAAAAAATTTTAAATTTAAATAAAAAAAAAAAAAAAAAAAATCTCTGCGTGCATTATGTAAGCCGTAGTGAATACAATCGTTTCCTTCTTGAAATGTGTGAGTGCAGGTAGTTTTTCCTCGTTTTTGTTTTGTTTTTGTTGTTGTGTTTCGCCCCAGGAACCCGGAAGAAGAGTTACATCATTAGTTCATCATCATTTATTCGTGCTAGTACTGTGACACCCGGACATAAAATATTAAGTTAGAGTGTTTTTGCGCTTTATCGCGAGTGAATCGATGATTATTAGCACTTTTGAAGTTCGATATAGACTATAGAATCGCCGCATAGCGGGGATTTGCATTATTGGCAGGGCGACCTCTCACGCCAAAGGCACGAGTTCGAATCTCACCCCCGGACAAGCTACGAAAATACCCAAAAGGTATATGAGTGACTACGACGGGAGATGAACCAGCTCAAGGCTGAAAATCTCGATAACCAAGGAACTGACTGACTGATTATTGGCAGAGAGTGGAGTGAAAAAAAAGAAGACTAGTGCAATGTGGAGAACGGCCATTTCTTGGTCAGCAAGCAAACCAAAACAACGCGCATGGGCGGGTGAAAAACTTGCACATAATTTTAGGTGCATCCACCGCGGGGTGTACAGAGTTTTGCTATGAAGATTGCATATCTAACGGACGGTTTAGCAACGTAATTTATGCGCATATTTAATTGCGAGAAATTAATTAATGCATGGAATTAATTACGAATCAACGTTGAAAATTTTCATTTTTACGAATGAACAAGATAGTGTGATTGAGGAGGCGGACATGGGTGAGATCTATCCGATTATAACTATATAACAATAATCTTTTTCAAATAATACCAAATACGTGCCTGGTTTGGAAATTTAAAATTAAGTTTACATGCGGGGCTTATTGTATGTGAAAGTAACCTCGGAATGGGCGTGATTCTTCAGACATTCTGAAATGGGTTGCTGAATCTGCAGTAGAGCTATCACTTTCTAGCTCCCGAATTAAAGCTGCTTCCAATGGTCACTTGAATGTTTGTTGTAAACAGATTTCTTCGCCGGCCGATGGGTGTTGGATTGGACACATACACACATCAATCTTCTCTCCACTCGTAACTGCTGTAAACAATGCTCGACATCGTTGTATCAGCTCCAGGTCGATTCCGGGGATCTCCGAAGAAATTTCTGCGTTGGCAAAAAAACGACTTGCTGTTTTACCGTTGTTCCTGGTACCGAATCCTGATCGCGGTTTATCGATGTGTAGGCACAGTTTGATTAAAAAAATCGTTTTGAATCCGTTTTTTGGTGCTGTTCAATTGCTCAATATGAGCTATTTTAACCCATTTGCAGAACCCAAGCCTGTATGAAATATGCAACAGGTACTGGAAGTATCTTATCCAGCAGTGTAGACTACTCATACCAAAATCCAGGAAATCTCTGTTTGCCGCTTTTTGTAGCATTTTGTTGACATCATTAAACTCTGCCGATGTTGACAGATAACACCTTTGAGCGGAGGTTTTGTGAGTTATAGAGTTTAAAGTTTTGCCAACAACCATACTCATTATAGGCTCAAATGTAACATTTAGATGTATCCCATTAACATTCAAAATAAACGGATGCAACTTTGCAATTTCTGTACTCATGCGTTCATAATCTTGACGTGTTGTATCGGCAGTTTCTTTAACGAACTGTATGAGAACTGGCCGACAAAATCATGTCGACGATGGATACAAGTTCTCGCAAATAATAATTTTTATCTTAAAACAATTTTAGTAGTACAAGTGATGTAAGAATAGCATTTGCGTCCGAGCAATCAATTTTTTTGAATTTTTGATTGTACTCATGCAATGTTGTTCCATCCATACCCCATTTAAAAACAAGGCGCAAATCTTTATGAGTCAAATCAATGGAATTTAAATCGACAAGATTTACTAATCTTGACACAGTATGATTCAAAAGCTCTTGTAAATGAATTTAGCAATGACCTTTCAAAGTAATTATGTGAAGGATAACACCGTTCTATAGAGGCAGAAATTGAGTCATATGGCGGATAGATGCTTTTTGCAGGCTCTAGCTACGCTTGGATAGCTTTGCATCAACAAAAACGGCCAAGGCTTGTTCATCAGATAGTTTTTGCGTAGTTACACCAGTCTTCAGGATATTTGCCATTTCCTTCTGACCCTCAGCATGCAAAACTACTTCGATAGCAAACTGCAGTTCACCTAAGATAAGAAGAACATCAATATTTAAATTTATTAGAGAAATCTTCAACGACGTATGAGTGAAAATATCGTACTAGAGCTGCACGTACGACTCAAATTTTCAGTTTTGCGTCGTTTGCTCTGGTTGCAGCTATCGTCGAACTCTTTTGAAGGTCGGCCTCCTTTATTAACATTATCTCCTGATATTGATGAGCAAGGTCCAGAAAGTACAAGAAAATCCTCGAGCCGTTCAGCATTAGCTTTTAAAAATCGATCCTTAATCCGTTTCGCAACATTCCATCGGCGCAAGAACTCTCGAAAGAAGCTTGAAATTTGTTTCTCACCTTCTTCCTCGATGCATCCTACATTTGTTGCAATGTAGTTTCCAATCGCAGCTCGTTTATCATCCGAATGAGTGATATTAAGCACAGGCTCCAAAATATGTTTTTTTTTCTAAGAAGAAGAAAATAAGATTTTTTTTTAATTAAATTAAAAAATCGGAATATTAGAACGTAAACAATAGTTTTGGTTAAAAAACCAGTAGATTACCATTTGTTTTCGAGCACATGTTACGGTTGATTTCCGTCGGATACTACTTTTACCTACTTTACAGCTCAACGCAAGTATTCAATTGACGTTAGAACAAACTCTTATGATTCTCTTCATGCGTTTTTGACGTTTAACCCTCATTTAATTTTTGAATAGGGCTTATGTTCATTCATCGATCAAAAAATTCGATTAACTATATCCCTTCCTACTGCAACATGAGTGGTGGTCTTCCTTTGGAAGGGAAGTAAAGCCGTTGGTCCAAGTGATGAACCAGTCAAAGGCTGAAAATCACTACAATACAGAAAAAAACGAGTGGTGAAATCGCAATGTTAATACATGCAATCAAAAGTTTGATTACCCTTTAGTTGACGCTTTTTCAGTTAAAATCTGAAGTCCTTTGAGTATAAGTCCTATATCCATTCGATCAAATTTATTCGCTTTCTACCGTAAACTGAGCGGTGGATTTGTGGAATTGACGAACACAATCAAAAGTTTAAGGTTTGAACTTTAAATTTCTTCAACATTGCGATTCCACTGCTCAGTTCATATTAGGAAGCGAATAAAGTTAATAGATTTTTTGATCAAATAATGGAAATAGGACCTATTCAAAATCTAATCGAGATACAATAGCGTGTAGCATTGCAAAGTGATTGCAAAAAAATCGATCTTGCAGAATTGAATTGAATCTATATTTTTGAATCGATTTTTTGTGGTGTCGGAATATCAGGATGAATATTCAAAGTTGATTTATAAACTGAACAACCAGCAAGAATAGAAGAAAATCTCTAAATGAAGATAGATTAATCGAATGAAAATAATCGATCTTTCGATTTTCGATTCCGATTGCCCCATTCCTGATACACAGAGATAAACTTATGTTCATGTACTTCATCTATATATCACGTGGACAGTTTAGGGGGAGGGAAAGGTTGGCAAATGACCACGGTCCATTTAATTTTTTGAGATTTATGGAGGGGGTGGGAGGTCCAAAATTGCTCAAAATCTGTCTACATCGTATCTGAATACTCCCTAGATTCCTGCACTTTTTTAATTTTTTTGTATGGAAATGAGTGAATTGAGAGCACTGAAGAAGGATAGTTACTCACTTTAAGTAAATTTCAACACCATAAATGAACTCAGCACCCCAACATTAACTAAATGTGTGATTTTCAGTCAGTTTAAGCAACATTTTAGCTTTTGTCCGACTTTTGTACAGAGAGCCCCGCCACTGTGGGGCGTCACCACTGTCGCGGGGCACTGGTTTTTCAGATTGAATCAGAACGACACAAGTAAGAACTCAACCAGCCGACCTGACGGGTTGGTGGTCCGAATAAGCCTCTTTTATTAAAACCATACTTAAAATTAAACCTAAAAATTAACCTACGCTCTCTGTTTCTCTTTCTATCCTCAAACATTCTCAACTAACGTCCAACTGGCGTAAACATCAGGAAAACAAAAAGGCTTAGTAAGCATAACATAAGTGTTATGCAATACAAAGTCGCTGCGTTTCATACGCGAAACTGTTTATTATTTTGTCAACAAACACACTCAGCTGTTTAAGGCAGCTGATGTGTTTGTGACCATACAATGTTTTAAACAAGGCGAGTAGAGAACTCTTCCTTGATTACAACTCTAGGTGAAAAATCAACCAGAGGCGTGTAAAATTAGGGGCCATTGTGGCGATCCGTGATGGCATAAATGAAGACCGCATCGGGTCGCCACACGTATTTTAATAGAATTCCGAATCATACTCTCCACTTTCCAAAATTCGTTGACCTCCTGAGCAGTTTTGCTGAAGGTTTGAACGTGCTAGGTGATTGAGATCACAGTATAAATTCGTTTATTATTACTCTCTTTTGCATGATCACTAGCGCCACCCAGTGATTGAATTTCGAACCATACTCACCATTTTCCAAAACCCCTTGAACTCCTGAACAAGTGTGCTGAAGGTTCAAACTTTCTAGGTGTTTGGGATCACGATATAAACTCGTCAAAAAATGCTCTCTTTCATATGGCTACTAGCGCCACGTAGTGACCGAATTTCGAACTTCTTTCTCTCCTACATATGAAAGCATTTGACCATCTGAATAAATTTGCTGAAGGATCTTTCTAGTTGGTCGTTGGTGGAACCATACTCTCCACCTTCCGAGAGCTCTTGACCTTCTGATCAACTTTTCTGAAGTCAACATCATTGCAGGTAATCAAGGTTTCAAGATATAGGATCATAAATTCTTCTGTTCTAGGTGAGTTGATACTTTTGAGAGTGATGCAATATTCAAGTGTGTGTTGCAATACTTTTCGATTTGAGTCGAAACTTTTGACTGGTAGTGTTTACCCGAATACGATTGCTGTAGAAATTAACTAATAACTTGACGCTCAATCGAAAGCAGTCTTTGGAAAACTTGTTGATGAAACAAGTTTTTGTAAGTACGAACAGCATGCAATTTCATTATTATTGCAATTTGTCATTATTCCAAACATCTAGAAAAATAAAGAGAACAAAAAGGTTGGTTTACCCATCATAATTTCTACTGAATTTTCAATGGGTCAATGCAGTTCAAGTTCGCAAACTATTGAGTTCCAATTCTGGGAGAAGAGCCAGGACTTGATTTGAAATCATTTAAGTGGGGCGGAACAAAATCAATATTTTGAACCACCCCCATATGTGTCCATCTTGGGGGACGTTCTGAGTGGAAAGAGAAGTTTCCATGCAAAGGATATCAGAGTTAACCGAATCTGATTGTTTCAGCAATATCGTCTGACGAGCTCTGTCAACGGGTATTGGAAGCAAAATTAATTTGAAATTTGAACAAATATGAGTGAAACAAGGCTTCAAAATGCACTACATCACTTGAAACACTTATAACACTTAGAAGCTTGAGGACATGATGCATTCCAATAAACCTCAAAGATTTCGCAATTTATGACTTATTTATGCTGACTGCATCAATATCACAGCCTTACCCTCTCGCATAACCCAATATTTCTTCATTCGTTTTCTCTCCTTCATTTCCAGATTTTTTCCCCCAGTACCTACATATCATTCCTGATCGAAAGTAACAATTTACCCATTCCTACGGTAGTAAAATTTATTGTTTTGACGTGCGTAATTCAATTTTGCAAAATTTAATTGAATTGGCAGAGCGACGTGCGTATTCCACTGGAAGGTTGGGTCGGCAACAAATCGCCTAGATTGACATTGCGAATCACTCTAAATAGGCACCGAAGGAATCAAACAGTCACACTAAAGAAAAGAATTGTTTTACCTTGTACCGGCTGGTGACCAGCATCAGCAGCAGCAGCAGCAGTGGCAGTAATCAAAAAGTTATAATTACTTTGCCCTGTCCTTCCAACTTGGATGGAAACTAGGGGGAGTGTTATGGTTGTAACGGGCGAAGAACACACCTCATACCATGGGTCGTTTCCGATTTCAATCGTACCGACGAACGTGCAGATCGATATCGGGAGAGTGCCTATAAAAGATACAAATCGAGCCCGAGATGTCAGTCGCCGTCGTCGTCAACGGACAAAGTTTGTCCTAGCATGGATGAATACCGAAATTCATAAAATTTTAAACCTTCGTTCGTTAGGATGCGAAAAATCTGTGTGCTAGGAAATCAATACTGCCTTCGAATGGTGCATGGAGATTTCGAGAAGTCATTTCGTGCGGAACGGAGGGTGTGCGGACACGTTTCTAAGGAAGCTGCTTCCGGTGCGCGATAAAATCTAGTCAATTAAATGAGCCGACAAGCTGTTGGGCTTTGTGTGCAGGGAATAGATTTGGAAGCCGGGAAGGATATCGAGCAGGACGGGATGTGGTTTATGATAATCGTAAAATTAAAGGCAGATTGTGCTAGATTAGGCAAGATGAGTTTTTTGTTTGCGTGGATTGTGAGATGATCATCTGTTGACTGTTGTTTTGAAGGAAAATACGTTTTCTGTTTAAAGAGACTGGAAAAAATTATCCCAGCGTGATGGTTTGCTGTTTAAACATTTTAGTTGTTTTCTCCTTCCAGAAGGTGCTTCATAATCACCCCCAGTAAATCATTCCAACACTATCCGATTAGTCCAGCCTATGGCAACCGGGCATTGAAATTTATATATTCCTCAAGCCAGAGAAAAATCATCGCCATATTTCATGCCTCCCTCATGCTGCAAGGTCCGAACAGTGACCTGGCCGCCTCAGCCATCCCATAGCAAAGTTTCGATATGTTTGCGGTTCGTCCGTTCGACCAAGAGAGAGTATATTGAATTAAACATAGGCAGTGAAAGAGCAAGTGGGAAGATTAACAGGTGAACCTATCGCCAGACATCAGAGGCAACCCAGGCGCGCATTTCTTGCTATCCTACCAGATATAAGCTGCCCTCGGTTGAATACCTCGGGCCAAACGGATCCCGGTTAGCACGAGCTTATGTTGGTTGTTGTTGTTGGTGTAAAACTGTTTCCTCTGACCACCATCGGACCACCAGACCCCATCGGCTTTGGCAAACGAACCGTGGTTTGTTTGTTCATTGAAGCAGACAATCAAGAATAATTCTGTTATGGCTCCCGGCCGGGGCAGCGTTTGGACTAGTGTGTTCCGGAAGGCACATGTAGACGAGTAGACGTGCTCAAGAATGGCGCGCTAAATGTATGGCTCCTTCGAGATTCATAAACGCAATTGTTTTGTCGGATCGATCTGGAAGCGAGCATATATTTATTATCCACTGAACGGAGCTCAGCCTCAAAGTTCGACCGAACCCAGGTCACAAGCCACGGCGCATGAAGTCTACCTGCTATCTTCTGTCGAAAGAGTTACGATACACTTCTGAGCAGTTTAGACATGGGTCCGCTTGCTAAAGTGCTGGTCGGTGGTCATCGTTATGCCAGGTCCGGCCGCGGGCTATTTCTCACTGGCCTCTCAAGAGTAACGAGTTTGAACAACTTGAGTGATGCTGCCGGGCTGGCCGTGGATCGGTGGCTTGGATATAGGTAACCGGTTTTCGAACATGTGCGAGCATTTCAACGAGAAGCTGCTAACTTTTTCACTAACAGGATACAGACGAGTGGGAAAAAGGGACTTCACGGCAATGGTTTCCGTGAATCCATGCACATGTATGGGGGAGGAGCGGATGGAAATGAAATCATGGGGTACTGATAAATGTTTGAAGGGGCTTAGAACTTGGATGCGAACCGTTTTTGTAAGAAAAAATGAACTTAAATGTATGCCTTACATGAAAATCCCATATAAAGGGCGATACGGTCAAAATTTGGTCAATATCAACTTGACGTATTTCTTTCAATTTTGCATTTAAAAAACCTGAACACCCCTCATTATGAAGGTGTGTGTGTGTAGAATGTTGCTCCTATTTTGATTTTGGAATTCACTCTTCAGTTGTCAAAATGCCGTCCAAGCAAGAAGAGCAGCGTATCAAAATTTTGCTCGCGCATCGCGAAAATCCGAGCTACTCGCACGCAAAGTTGGCAAAATCGCTAAAAGTTGCCAAATCAACCGTTACAAATGTAATTAAAGTGTTTGGGGAACGTTTGTTGACAGCCAGGAAGTCTGGATCGGGGGGAAATCGAAAACCGGAAGCCGCTGAGACGACAAAGAGAGTTGCCGGTAGTTTCAAGCGAAACCCTAACCTATCTCTCCGAGATGCCGCAAATAAGCTGGGTGTATCGTCTACAACCGTGCATCGAGCCAAAAAACGAGCCGGACTATCGACTTACAAGAAGGTAGTGACTCCAAATCGCGATGATAAACAAAATACGACGGCCAAAGCGCGATCCCGGAGGCTGTACACGACGATGCTGACGAAGTTTGACTGCGTGGTAATGGACGACGAAACCTACGTCAAAGCAGACTACAAGCAGCTTCCGGGACAGGAGTTTTATACGGCAAAAGGAAGGGAAAAGGTAGCAGATATTTTCTAGCACACGAAACTGTCAAAGTTCGCAAAGAAATATCTGGTTTGGCAAGCCATCTGTACCTGTGGCTTGAAAAGCAGCATTTTCATAGCATCCGGGACTGTCAACCAAGAAATTTACGTGAAAGAGTGTTTGAATAAACGTCTGCTGCCTTTCCTGAAGAAACACGATTGTTCCGTACTGTTTTGGCCGGATTTGGCATCTTGCCATTACGGTAAAAAGGCCATGGAGTGGTACGCCGCCAACAACGTGATTCCCAAGGACAAGAACCCTCCCAACACGCCAGAGCTCCACCCAATTGAGAAATACTGGGCTATTGTCAAGCGGAACCTAAAGAAGACCAAAAAAACTGCTAAGAACGAGCAGCAGTTCAAGGCAAACTGGCTTTCTGCGGCGAAGAAGGTGGACAAGGTGGCTGTACAAAATCTGATGGCAGAGGTCAAGCGTAAGGCCCGGCAATTCGGATTTGGAAAAGCGGAAGCCTAACTGAATATTTTTCCTGAATTTTATACTAATTGAACTTGAAAAAGAAATTTGATTTGATTTTTTAAATAAACGATTTCACCGATTTACACGCGTTTTCCCTTGACCAAATTTTGACCGTATCACCCTTTATTCCCAAATAAAGACTTTTTCTATACAACTAAAAGTAAAAGCTATTTATCAACTACCAACAATCAGGGTGGGATTTTATTTTTTTTTGTTTTTTTTTTTAAGTTTTTTTTTTTGTTGTTTTTTTTTTTTTTTTCCCCACCAAATATTTATAAATTATTTTTTTGAATGGTGGATTATTTTTTTCCCTCTTTTTTTGGTGGCGTGGGGGTGCATGTGGGTGGGGGGGGGGGGGTAGTCTTTTTTTTTTTTTCTCTCTGTCTGTCGGATATAATTTCCAGTCGTTCGGATTTTCTGAAACGAAAAATCTCTGACCATATCTTCTTTTGGAACCGAAGTAAGGCCGTTGGACCTTGCCTATGTACTGATGGGTTCGATATATAGAGTCAAAGTTACGATCGAGTCTCAAGTTAAAAGAAGAGTTGTTGCAAAATAAGAAGAAAATGCATTTTTTGAAATCAATCATTAAATAGGCCATGCGTTTACAAATTTCTTATATGTATTTCAATAAAAAGACTATTGAAAACACAGAAAATAAGATGCTATTTTATAATAATTATTGCAAAATCTCGGCTATTCATTCCCGAGGTTCTGATTCAACTGATTCGTTTGCCAATAGTTCGATCAAGAAGCTGAATTTAAAAATATCTCGACAACTTATGCCAACAGACGTATCTGATTTTGTAAACAAAGAAGAGAAGTAATGTTCAAACGTAAATTTTTCGATGCTTTCAAATAAGGAAATGTTATTCCTTGTTTTGGTGGTCTCAGTTTGCATGAAAGTGCTAAGGGTTTCAAGAATTTTACATATAAATCTTTCTTTCCCTCTTTGTTTACAAAATCAGATACGCATGTTTGAATAAGTTGTCGAGATAAGATGCACAATGGCTTAACGCTGCTTGATTTTTCTTTTAACTTATTCTTTGGAATAACATTTTTTTATGGTTGAATATATGCGGAGTATTTGAATATGGTATAAAAAATTCGGGTCTTTTTGATAGTTGAATACTTACAACGAAGACGGAGAGTGCATCGTACTTTATTTAGTGTGAGGAAAAAATAAAGACTTTCGTTGGATTGAAGACCAATGCTTTAAATACGCGAACTTCCGCCGAAAAAAAAACTCAATATTCCTGTAGCAAGAAAGGTGTGGTGTAAGTTGTCAGTTTTGTACAGAAATAGGACAACCAGAAACTCTAAAGCTACATTAAAACGAGACGGTAGCAAATAGCGTTAAGAGTGAAGTAAACTAGAGCAATCAATTTTTGGATGGGGTCAATTGTTTGGATATATAGCTTAAGTTTGATTTTCCATGTTTGCATCAGCTTGGCATTGAAATATGGCGGAGATACGTAGATGATGTATTCAGCATTTTAAAGAAAAATCTCTTACCCTTTACTATAGAAAATTTAAATAACACAGACAAAAACATCGAATTTACTTACGATGTTGAGAATGACAACAAATTGACCCTTTTGACAATCTTAAAAATTCCGGGATCTACAAAATAACTTGTGATCATTGTGGAAAAATATATAGGACGAAACCAAACGTACTCTAAAAAATACATAGGACGAAACCAAACGTACGCTTAAAAGAACATATCGCAGAAGTCACTAAACCAAACAAAGACATCGACAAAGGAATCATACACAATTTCAAATCAAAAGTAGCTGAACACATTTTCAACTATAAACACTTCATAAACTTGAACAACATACACATTTTAAGACATATTACAAATCCTTGGAAACATAGTGTAGAAGAAAACGTAGAAATTCACAATCAAAATTTCAAAAAATTACTTAACAAAGATCAAGGAAACGGGTATTCGTGGCTGTTTAAATATATACCTTCATCTCAAAAACAACTCACCGCACAATACAATGACAATAAACTACCTTACTAAATTCATATTCATAGTTGTTTTCAAAAACCTTTTTACCTAAAAAAAACATACCTTCGCAACACACGACACAACAACAATTGACAACCTACCGATCAAGTAGGAATTTTTTAAAATTGGAAATGTCATTCTGATCAATATGCAACTCTAGGAGTGGACAGCAATTTCTGCTAGAACCAAAGATGTGAAGAGAAAGTATTGATTGGTAGTTGAAGGTGTAAGGCATGTTTGGAAGGCGGTATCTGATCGAGCAGATAGACTTTTTCCTAGCTACCGCAATGCATGGTAGGCAATGGGGAAGGGAGCCCCCTTGACAGGCAAAAGTTTACCCACTCGACCATGCTCATATATCGCCAAATGGCACGGATTAGTTCTAGCGATGTGTAATCTCTGTTTACACTTCCCAAAGACTACATGTGACCGAAATCAATTTCAGTTTGGTGTTTTTTTTTTATAAAAATTCTTGTTTTTTCGGGTGTGTTTTGTGGGTGTGGCTTGGGGGTGGTGGGGAAAATTTTTTCTTTTGATCAGATACTGCCTTCCAAACATGCCCTACGCTCAATTTCAACTACTTCCATTCAATTTCACAACCTGCCGTGCTCTTACGGACCTATCAATACTTTCTCTTCACATCTTTGGTTCTAGCAGAAATTGCTATCCACTCCTAGAGTTGCATATTGATAAGAATGATTTTTCTAATTTTCAAACATTATTATTAATTCGTGCAACAACAAATAACATGATTAGTTTATATGTATATGGAATTTTTAGTTTTTAAGATACCTAAACACAAAACAAGTTCACACATCTCTTAGGTAGAACGAAACAGTAACGAAACCACACACATTTTAGGTACACAAAAATCTACTATAAATACTAGACCTACTGCGATGTTCTCTTCCAGTCGAGCATTCGACACTGAAGAAGTCTGTAAGTCGCAGACGAAAAAGGCCTATCTGTCAAAAGATAAGCTATCTGTAGTGGAATTTAACGGAATTTGCTCGCGTTTACTAGTGATAGTTTAAAAAAGTGTTTCTGTTTTTTTTTTTTTTTTTTTAAAAAAAGTGATCAAGTGAAGTGTTATTTTAAATTTTCCTAGTTTTTCAATAGAAATATGAATGTCACAAAACCTTAATTTTCGCATTTTATCTGATAATTGTCACTTTGACAGAGCAAGCATTGAGCATATAACCAAAGTTATTGATTCTTTTTTTGTGTAACGAAACATAATAAATGGAAGATCGAAATAGAAATCTACCAATTGTTAGTAATATTTGATGGTTATTTTATTGATCATCAGAGAATTGTAACTCTAATAACTGATTTAAATCAAATCATCGCAGACACTGCTCTGATATTACACGAAAGCAATAATTGCGTTTATACGAATCCGTGATAGTCTGCGGTGATAGGAAGAAATTCAAATGAGTCATTCTCAATAAAAATGATCCGCGGGAGTGGACACTGATAATGCTGCAGTTGATATGCAAAGATTTTCCAAATGGAGGTGTGCTGGTGAAAGGATCTTAGCTGGCACTCTAATGAGAACACGTTCAATACACAAATAGCAAGCACAGCAAAAGATGCATAGCATACATTGAGAGATACTTCCATCCTCCTCGGAAAGATCAACGTCATCGTTATCGTCATAAAATAAGGCCTAGTGGCACTTGTAATGCTCATAATACATACACCGATATCCATCCAGCATGTACTAAATAATTTAATCCATTCACACTATACATATAGCTAAACATAAATATTGCTGCTGATTTTTCATTGACGGTATCACTTTTCACGATGAATTCTGATCTAACAACGATTGTATGTAACGATTGAAAAACTAAAAATTGTACTCGAAAAAAATGCAACAGATAAAAATGATCACCAAAAATTCATTTTAAATCGGATATTTTCGAATCTCTCAGGGAATAGCTATGTTTTCGAAAAGTTGTTATATTCAACCTCCTCTTCTTGGTTAAATGCCGGCACCATGGGCTAAACGCAACCCATCAAATCCTGTGCAACACTTGCGTCATCTTTCTTACACACTTTCATCCACTTTTTCTTCAAATCCTTGTCGTTTTTTGAAGACTTTCCCTGTTTTTAGGACCTGGCTCTTCTTAATCTACCAGATTTTTTTTCTATTGGGCGAAGTTCGTCGCGCGTTTGGCAGATTTGCCTCCTTCGGCAACATCGTTGGCTTCGTACCACTCCATCACCGGTTTCGCGTAATGGCACGATGTCAGATCAGGCTAAACAGAATGTCACCTTCCTGGGAACGGAGGAAGGGAAGCAGGCGCTTCTGGTGGCATTATTCTTTATATATTTGGCCGATGATGGTGCCGGACCCACAGATCGCCTGCCAAACCGAGTACTTCTTGGCAAATTTGTCGACTGTCTTCTTCCTAAACTTCTCCGGAACATACAGGCAGGTATAGAATTAATAAAATAGGCCATAACACATTCCCTTATGGTAAACTGTCTTCCAGGGCGCTCGAAACAGAGTCATTAAAAGCAGTCCGTTGCGTTTTGTCAGACAAATTGCTTTCAAACCATCTAGGTATATGGCTATCCCATAAATCAGAAAGCGCTTGATTGTTTCAAACACCTTCACGATATCCCAATTGTTCTGGTGGGATGAAATTATTATTGTTTAAAAAGCTGTTTTTTTTTTTTCAAAAAGTTCTAAGATTTTCTTTAAATTGTGAAAAAATTGAATGGAGCAAAAATCTTCGGCGTTCATCGTTAGCGAGCAGGAGAAAATAACATATGAATACCTAATTTCGATCTTGATAACTGACCTTGGTATTAAAGAGCTCAGATTAAGAGGTAAAATACCTAAACAAAATACCTAAGAATTGCAAGCAAAATATCTCTCGAATAACAAAACTTGTTATTTCGGATACCAGGGAATACCTAGGAGGTATTATTTTGGTATTGTTTTACCTCAAAATTGTATTCGCATGGCACTGTGGGAACAATTTTATGGTATTATTCTCAGGTATTTTACCTCTTAATCTGAGCTCTTAATTACCAAGGTCAGTTATCAAGTTATTCATTACTGCTCAGGTACAGCGACTTTTGAATGAGAATAGCTACAAATTGTCTCAGAACTTGTGGCACGTGCCCAGTTTACAGCTATTCAATAATCAGATCTAGTAGGTAGTTTCCGATGACATGAAAGCAATCTTGTACTACAGTGTTTTTCACAATGGGTGTCACCTTTTTCAGTCTTGGTTTATTTCAGCCGGGTAATTTTATCAGCGGAATTGATTATACCCGTTTTTAGTGTTTTCTTTTTAAACTTAATCGCTGAAGGTCAATAACACTAGTCGGCAGTGTTTCACTCCCATCAAGTATATATGTTGAATTTTATAGATTTCGCCACGCTGAATTCAAATATGGGCTCAGAAATGCTGTAAAACGACCAGTTTTTGAGAAAAATGTGATTAAAATTCACAAAAACACGTACTTCCGTAGTAATATGATCTACCTAAGCAACAACCAGAATATTGGCTCTGCCCTTTGCAAGTTGGACTTGGATTTTATGGAATGGACCTCCTTGAATCCATTCGTGAACACAGATTTTTCGCAACACGTAAGATTGATGAAATAAACCGGGATTTCATTCACAAAATTACGAATTTTCATGAAATTTCAGCTCCGCCCTTTGAATGTTGGTTTGGATTTAATGAAATAAACCTCCCTGAATCCATTCGTTATCACAGACTTTTCGTAACACGTAAGATGAATGGAATAAACCGGGATTTCATTCACAAAATTACGAATTTTCATAAAAATCAAGATTTTCTATTTTGAAAACATGAATTTCAGCTCCGCCCTTTGAATGTTGGGCTTAGATTTTTTGAAATGGACCTCCTTGAATCCATTCGTGAACACAGATTTTTCGTAACACGTAAGATTGATGAAATAAACCGGGTTTTCATTCTCTTAAAACAAGGACTTCCCTTGTTTTCATAAAAACCAAAAGAAGGGCCTTATTATTAGAAACAACTGTGTAGAAAACAATTTTGCTCCAAAACATCAAACTTAGGCTGAAGACGTATCTTTCCAGCTAAATTCGCATTCTGGACCACTGTGCACTGGGGTAAATTTGTTGGATTGCGGTTTTTTGCAGCAAACGAGATGTTTTGACTTTTCAAGAAAGCTTTCAGGCTTTGCAAGAAGGCTTTTCAAGAAGGCTTTTCAAGAAGGCTTTTCGCATAATGCGACGACGCTTTATTCGGCCAAAACACGTAATTTCAATCAGCATGATATGTTTGAAGAAATGGAATCAATATTTTCTTCAAACATTGATTTTGATACACGTCTTGATTAACAGCCAAATCACTTGAGCCATGGTTTGGAAATTCCTCACTCAGATATGGCAATAGAAAGCATCGCCTTCTGCTCAAACTTATGCTTAAACTTGTATTTCACGTTCGGAGGTGCAGTTGAAATGTTATCAGAATAATATCGATCGTTGCCTGGGATGTGGGTTTTTGAGAGAGGGAAGTAGCTTTCATCATCCAAAACGTAACATTTTCCGGCTTAATTTCGGGTCATCCAGCGGCATTGGGATTTTACGCACAGATAACAAGAAACAGTGATTTTTCTGCGTTATCTAATGCACATAAAGGGAATGCCAGATTTGGCAGAAAATAATGGGATATTTCATTTAAATTTAAACCAGATAACGCCTGAATCTAGCCTGTTGTATGAAAGATTGCAAACATTGTTGTATGGCGCATGAACGATTGCAAACAATTTCGTTGTGTACACCTACTTTGGCTTGGAATTAACGAGGGGAAATATTACGCGCCTGTTAAAATTAATTATTTTTTTCTTTGCGTTTGATATCTGTTGCTCTGTATATTCTGGCGCTCTTGATTTCTTGTGGCAGACTATTCCTATCTTCTTCAACGTCTGGCAGATGTAAAGTTGCGTAGTCTTGAATTTTTTTGCTGCATCAGATTGACTGATTGAATCCTTGTTGTTAAAAGTACCATGGAGCAATCTAAGTCCTTTCTTGTCCATTATTTTAGCCGGTCTCCCACAACCATTCCTACGAGCTGTTCCTGAGGATGTCAGGATACAATAGATGGTTGAAACTGGAACATTATCGGTTTTAAAATGGTTCACGGTGAACTTTTCCCGTGAGTTATGTTCGTTTGATAGAACTGTATCCACTAGCGTAATGCTTCTTGCTTCGACGGCATTTTGAACACTACTGAACAAGTTGAAACAAAACTAAATATGCGATTATGTTGAGATGACAGAGAGCATTGGTTCACTTAATCTTTCTTTTCTCTGTGTATGTTTGTAGTTTGGTATGAGAAAGTTAAAATCATTCTTATTTTTTAGTTATACCCGTTTAAATGTATACTTTTAGTGTACACGAATAAGTAAGTATATTTTACAGATTTTGATTTAAATTTAGATTAATTTTTTTTTTTTTTTTTTTAATCTTTATTTTACGTCGGCCTATTTCCTCACATGGTGACAATCACCGACGCCAGGAAGACGACTCCACCACCTGGACCCTACCTAACGACTCATGAATATGAACCGGGACCAACGGCTTTACTTCCCTTCCGAAGGAAGACGTGACCAGATTTTTTCGCCTCAGAAAAACCACCGACGTCGACTGGGATTGAACCCAGACCCACTGGGGTGCCAAGTAGCAGTCACGCTTTACCACTACACCACCGACGCCGGCTTAGATTAATTTTAGATTAAGAGAAATTTTGTAGCTGATTTTCATCTTCAAGACCGATAAGTTCCAAAAATCCCTCCAGTTGCTGTTGAATGTCAAAATGATGCTTGGGCGTCTTGTTAAGACTTCCGATTGCATCAAAATCACATTGGCCGACAAAGGCCTCACTTATTTGATCTTGGACAACGATCTTTTTTTTCCTCTGTTCGGGACATTAACCACTGCGACCAGTAATTTGATCTGTTATAGTGTATCCCGTATCCTTTGTTTAGTGCATGTCGAGTTACTTCATCACTATTAAGAAATGATGAAGTATTCGGAGTTTTTTAACAGTTGTCTTTGTTTGTTTTATTGGCTATGAATCGAGTTTTTTTTTTTAGTTTCAGCTATTTAAACCCTTTGTGAGTGACAGCACTCTTCAAAGGTGCGCCCCTTTATCAGTCAAAACCGGATTCATTACAAACAAAACAAACAATGACTCCGATACTGACCATGCATCAGAATCCTAGTCCTAACCACTTCAAACTATAGAACATCAAATAGAAAATGAGAATTCACATAAATGAAGACTAATCATGTTTTCCTTATTCCAAGCTCATCATCGGTGGGTTAATCCGAGTATTGTCGCTTTTCTCAAGACATAAGATGTAATAAGGACTAATATACGTTCCATTGACTACAAAAACAAATATGTTCCCTAGTTTGAATTAATTCGGACTAGGGTTCGGTGGTAGATCTGATACCCCGTAACGCACCACGAAAAGGTGATCTACCAGCGTTACGGGTCGACAATAATCTTCCCGTGGCAAAAAGTTTTTATGAAACACTTCAACCAATCAGGCTTGCATCAGAAGCACTGGGGAGACGTTATGCGCCGTTGCTATCTGCAAGAAGTGCATTCAGTTTTCTGTATTCAAAACTCAAGGAAGGTGGCATTAAAATTGAGCAAGACCTCTACGATGATGTAAATATTCATTTTTTTGCAGAAATAATGTTTGAGGACCGCCTGATTTATACGAAGAAATATTCAGAAGCCATCTTTTATTAATGCGGAGGAATCACTTGGCACGAGGACACGATCCAACTGCAACTTACCTCTCTCTCCAAAGTTGTGCCACGAAATGAGAGCAACAGGAATGAAGACTGGTGACGGAGCTGATCGACTTCCGTTCTGAAGTGCTCCCAACTTCATTAAGCAAATGTTGCATGTGAGGGGAAAGATGCCGACAATATTAAGTCCTGTATACACCTTATAAACGAATCAACGATAGACGCAACAAAGAACTCGTGCCAACATTTAAGTATCTTCAAGGCCTGTCTCTCTCATCAAGACCGGAGCTCGAAGACTCATCAAAGTCACAAATGACGAACATTGAGTGGGGCTTATTCGAAGTTACATGAAATAGATCGGGGATGTTGGCAATGATGCGGACCTCATCGCTGGGCCATCGTCAGGAGAGGAAGCAGAATCAGGCCTATCCAGCTTGCGTGAGGAAGTAGAACTGGAGATCAAGGAGCTCGTTTGCCCAGTAAAATTCGATCCAGCCATGATTGATATCACGAAAAAGATAACGAAGGAGTTATCTCTCTTTGAACTACACGAAAAATTAAATTGAAATCCGACCGACAGTGAACGTGCGTTTCAGACTCGGCGAACATCTGTTCCAAAAAGCGCAGTTAACTTTCTAATAAAAGCGTCAGAAGAATCGATTCAATTTAAAATTGAATTGACTTTTAATGTGAACTCTGCATTATCTGACGTCTTTAAATTGTAAACTTTTACCCCTATTTCTATTTTCTATACCGGGTTTCATTTAAAAAAATTGAAAAATGAGAGCGTTATGCTAAAGTGAAAGCTTTTTGAAAGTTTACGCTAACGCTGTCATTCGACTGAAAAGAATGACTTCATTCATATACCATTTGATCAGAAAAACATACAAACTTGTTGTTTTGAAATTTCAATGAAGTGCTATTAGTAAAAGTAGTTCAATTTTTTACTTCAAAATGACATACTCTTGCTCCTATACAAATCTGCATGTGAACAGGTTGAAAATATGGTTTGCCCTTTCCAGATCCTCAGAATCGGGTTCTTTTTTTTTTATTTCATTTAGTTTCACTCCATGTTTAATACAACAACACCCCTCTGCTGAAAAATTATTTTGCTTTGTTGCCTGTGTCTGATTTTATAACTGAAGCCCGTCCCCTCTTAAGAAACTTGATTCGTACTGCATTTTCGTACCTCTTCTTTCTGGGCTATGCTATTAACGCTAGTACATAGCACGCGAGTCGAACCGAAATGAATTCACTATTCGACAATAGCTCTCAGCTGTTGGTTCGGACAAGGCTTTGCCCACCCGCCACCGTCCACGTGGACGAAGACGAATTCGTGTATCTTGGCTCATTGGTGACCGCCGATAACGACACCAGCAGAGAAATACAAAGGCGCATTATGGCTGGCAATCGTACCTACTCTGGACTCCGAAGGACGTTAAGATCGAACAAAGTTCGCCGAACTACAAAGTTGACCATCTACAAGACATTATTTAGACCGGTAGTTCTCTACGGCCACGAAACATGGACATTGATGGCTTTGAACGTAAGGTGCTGCGTACGATCTACGGTGGAGTGCAGAAGGAAGACGGAACGTGGAGGAGGCGAATGAACCACGAATTGCATCAGTTGCTGGAAGAACCTCCCATCGTACACATCGCAAAAATCGGTCGATTACGATGGGCTGGGCATGTCGTAAGAATGTCGGACGACAGCCCTGTGAAAATTGTTCTCAAAAAAGATCGACGGATACAAGAAGAAGAGGCGCGCAACGAACAAGGTGGATCGATCAAGTAAACGGTGACCTGCGGACCCTGCGCAGACAGCGAGGCTGGCGAAGTACAGCCATGGACCGATTACAATGGAGACAACTGATGCTTGATGTTTGATAGCATTATTTTAACACACCATCGCGGTCCTACGTGAACCTCGCGGTTATATCCCTGGTGTAAACCGGCTCTAGTTTTTTTTTTAGTTCTTTCATTATCGAGATTTTCAGCCCTGGGCAGTATCATCTCCCATAACTGACCCCTAATTTCGAGCAATAGATAACTGAAACAAAAGATAAAGCGCTATTTTCGATCACAAATGAGTGCACAAAAATGCATCGACACAACCGTTTGCACTCGATACTCGAAGCAGAACACGAAGTGATGCGTTGAAAAACTAAAAATAAAAAGTTTTTTTATGAATTCAAAATGCGGATGAAACAATTAAACAAACTTTATTTACCGTTAAAGCAATTTCAGCTGACTTTCATTTGATCATTTCATTTGTAACGCAAGGCAGTCAGTATTCCATTTCATTTCATCGACATTTGCCCGAAATTGGTATCAGTGTCATCCAAAACATCGCCTGCTTCGAGCTTCAGTCAGTAACTCAATTAGCAGTCATCCTACGCTAATTCCTCTTTTCTTGTCAGAATCGAGCGACTGGCCAAGAAAACGGGAAATCTCTTTTTCTTCACTCCAGCAGCATCTCTGTCTGATATCAGGGCGCGAACGAAGGCGATAAAGCAAAAATATGTTAATGTCATCCGTTAATGAATTGGATATTTTTCTTAATTTCACGTAATTTATTTTTTTCTCCTTTCCACTTGGATGCTCCGACGGTGTAGTCGTGGTGCTGCGGGGTGAGTTGAGTAGTGGCTTCTTGCTCACTTCCAAAGCGACATGAGGCGGAGGAAAATGCTGAAGTGCGAAAACAAAAGTCAGTCGGTGGCGAAGATAATGGATCCAAATAGAACAGGAATTATGCGGCCAAAGAGACGACGACGACGACGACGAAGACACGTTGATGGAAACTCCCTCTGAAGAGTGGGTGTCAGTGAAATTCTATGTCTGTCAGGGATAAGATAAGACATTTCGAATTCGATGCGGCCAACAGGTCACAAAAAAAAACTGGATGCTTACTTCTGCGGGAAGCACTCCCCCAAAACAAGCTGCAAGAGAGGAGTCATGGTAGCACGCAAATTGAAATAAATATTTCACCATTTTGCCTTGCTCCTTCGGGCTTTGTTCTTGCTTTTTTGTTTCTGTTATGTACGAAGAGAAGGGATGAAGTCAGAGAATGTTTTTGGAACGTATACAAAGGTAACTTTAAATTGTGTTTTGAGGGATAAAAGTTGCAATGTCTAGCCAACATCAACAACGAAATGAATTAAAGAAAACTTAAAGTTCATTCCAAGCTTTAACCAATTTCGAGGATAAAATCTTTAAACATCAACCTGTTTTCCGCCATTCTGCTAACGAAAAGTTATCAATTTTCTCTTTTCTTTCCTTTTTGAACATTTGAAGCGCTTTTATTTATTCGTATCTGCGAGGAAATTTGTCATAAATTTCAATTAAAAACCTTCCTCTTCTCAAACTTCAGATAGGTTATCCTACCTTTTTTCCCTTTTATCCTTCCAACGCCTGTCGCTACTGTTTAGCTTGTTTATCTATGGCTCTCTGGAGAGTACCAAGATTAGAGCAATAAAGTAAAACGCTTTGACGGACGTGGGCAAAATAAACGGCCGGTCCCTTCTGAGAGCACCGAGTCAACCAAAATGCTCGACGGTTCCCTTATATGACTGACGGAACACTTTCTTCTCCAGGTAGCCAGCCTTCGTGACACGCGCTGGCCTCTTATGTTTTCTACGGGCATGGATATAATTGCACAAAAAAAACGATCTTTCACCGTAAAACTGTAATGATTGGGGAGTGTGTACGCAATTTGCTAAATTATTTTTCCATCACCTTTTATCTCACCCTAGATGTCGTTACTGGCTTTTAAATGTTTAATGCCACGTTTTTCTTTACGTTCCGACAACAGTGCTTTCCCTTCTTAAATCAGGAACCTTCTTCCAATACTCCAAACAAACGGGAAATCTTAAGTCATAAGCTGTTTGGGGACCACCCTATTCAACACATACAATTTTCTTCCAAGCAGCTGCTTTTTCATTCGTAAACCTCCTCAATACAACATCGGCTGCAATAGTAGGGAATCCCGTAGACCGTTGGAAAAATCGTATATTCCCGTGCTAAATGTGACACCTGGGAATCACAACTCGCAGGATAAATGTACCAAAATGTTGCAAAGTACGCCAAAATTAATGTGCCCTTTTCAACGTGCGTGTATTTGCTCTATTCTTCGGCAAAGAAAACACGAAAATCCCTCTAAGGAATCAGCTCCCTCGGCGTGGTGTAGCGAATGGCGTTGGAAATACAAAACAAGTTCGTGTCTGTAATAAAACAATCGCATAAAGGTGCATGTGTATGAGGGAGGGGAGAAATGACTGCTGTAATTGAGTTTTCAAAAAACCATACGGAGTGGGTTCAGCTGACCCCTCCGAAAAAATATCCTTCTCTGAGAGAAGGACTTCCATTGCCGAAAATGAAGAATGGGTTTCGGAAATACGATGTGAGTATTCAGTATGTATGATGTTATAATTTTGATATGATAAATGCAGTCTTGTGTCTTGTTGTGTGTTTTTCAGTATAACTCAGTCATTACATGGTAGTAATCCGTGTTTCGTTGTAGTAGTAAAACGTTTTTTTAGTTCTAGTATTCAAACGATATAATGTTTGGTTTCAAAAGCATGTCCGGAAATAGATTTTGTTTCATCACACGAACATAATAGGTTTAAAAGAAATCCAAACAAATCTATTTCTCAACATTTATTTTCCTCAAGTATGTTCCTTTATACTTTTGCAATACTAGATTTAAATTTCACCTTCACGCCCAAACTTTCGGACCTATTACTTGACTCTTGCCTTCCATGTTTGGACAAGCTTCTCTCAGCTGGTTTTGTAAGCTTTTTTCCTGTTCTGCTTGATGTTTTAAATCAAATTTGACTCTTCTTCCATTTTCCGAAAGCCATCTTTCATTACCACCCAAAATTTATCGATTGGTGGGAGCTCTAGACAGTCTGGAGGAATTACGTCACGAAGTATCACAATGACTTAATTTTCCTCGTACCATTTCTCAACAGTGACGAAGAATTAGTGGCAAAATGCCAAACCTGGCCAAAACAGGGTATTTTGAGAATGCTGCCTCGAAAGTGGCAATAAGCGTTTTTGAAAGAACTTTTTGATGTAGATTTCACTGTTAATATTCCAGGTTGAGATGAATGGTTTGCCGATTTTACCGCGCGTACAAATGACTTGCCAAATTATTTTTTGGAAAAAAATTATATCCTTTGTTCATTAAACTTAGACTCTAGGCTTCCTCTGTCCTCCGCATTGTAGAATTTATTACCGGGGATTTGTGAAAAGTCAGCCTTCACGTATATTTTATTGTCCTGTACAATGCAACCTGTATGTTTGATTAACAAGGAATCAAAAAACCTTTGGGCCAGACTTTTCAAGTCCTTAATCATCTCGGCGAGGTTTCTTTTGGGCTTTGAATTTGCTCACACCACATTTAGCTTTAATGACCTGCACAGTTGACTTAGCTTTATCATTGTTTTATTTATTGGATTTTATTTTTTTGTATTGGAAAATCGTATGCTTCCTCATACCTTCGATAACCTACCTAACTACTTTAACTAACATTGAACTATGAGGCAAGCTCTCGGGTAATCTGGTGAGGCAACCTGGCACACGACACTCTGAACTGGGGTTCAAGTAACCATAGGAAAGATCTTGGTCGTATGCTCCTTCGGCCAAATAGTGGGTTGGTGCAAAACCATGCAAGCAATGTTTATAGGAACCTGAACAATTAAAGACTGTTTCAGAAGTTATAAGCACTCTTTCAAAATATAAAAAATGTGTTCTTTTTTAAGATTTCAATTATTCTATTTGTCAAAGTATATCAACAGTGTTGTTTTACATAACTTTTCACTCTTCTTCAATCAAAATCTTTAATTATAACTGAGACATCTCACTTTTTCTCGAACATGACCCATAAGTTTCTGCACAGTTGCACTTCTCACAATTTTCACCACTTTTTTCCAATCTTTTTAAATTTTTTGATGCCATCCGTTGGTTTTACGAATTTCGGTAGCTTTGCTTTGGTCAAAGCCCAGAAACTCCCGATTCGCAGTTCCTCCTGGGAATTTTGAGAATTCATGTCGTTCGGCATGAAACAGAAATTTTGGCTTTTGTACCATCCTAGTTTGATCTTGGCTTAATGACATGATGCCAAATCAAGCCAAAATATGACTGGACCATCGTGCTGCTTGATCATTGGCAATAAACCCTTTTGGAGACAGTCTGTGATATACTTCTGGGTGTTTATTGCCTCCGAAGTTATGTACGGGTTAGATATTCTGCCGCATTTGCATATTGCTTGCCACATCATAACCTTCTTGCCAATTTTTTCGGTAAAAATGGCCTTTTTTGTTTCGAGGACATCCCTGTTAGGGTAGTATTGTGGTCCGGGAAGGGTTTTATACTCGAATTTCACATACGGTTCAGCGTTTCCCAGACGCGGCCTGATTTGAGTTCCTCTTAGGTTTTTTCCTGCTTCCAGTGTGTCTTGAGCCCAAGTCGCTCTTTTGCACGCATCACGTTAGACTTCGAGTCCCTATCTTTTTCGCCTCATCTCGAACGGAAACCAATGGTTTCTGCTTATAGGCATTCCAGATCTTCGAGTCAATTTCGTCAATTTTGAAGCACTTCTCGGTGCACCTTCAAGAGTACATTGTTTTCCATGTTTTCTAACAGCAGTTCGTACCACTCCGACGCTCACAACCTCTTCCTTGGCCAATTTTCTTAAAGAGATTCGACTCGCAGTGTATTATTTGTGCACCATACTTTTTTTTCTGCTCTGGAGTAACCACGCATTTTGAAAACCAACCAGAACTACGTTTTTTTTTTATGTTATGACGTACATAAACATGTAAAAAAGGACGCAGCCAAAAAAAATCAAAATTTTATTCAATTCAAAATGACCGGTAACATTAGGTGTCCTTATAATTTCTGGAACCGTGTATAGTATAGACCCTTGTGACGGAAACGGCCTAACAATTGGAAACACAAAACACGAAACTATAAGTCTCTCTATTTCCTGGGAGGTACCCGAATTCTTTCCGACTTATTGAGGGTCTGCAAGTTCGATATTGTAGCGTTGCGAAGGTTTGCTGGAAAACAACGACAGTGTACATGTATAGGGATGGTTATACAATCTACCATAGCTGCGACCATACTCATGAGATGAGTACAGCTTTTATCGTCATGGATGAGATGCAAAAGCGCGTGATTGGATAGTGGCCAATCGACAACAGAATGTACACATTGAGAATCAAAGGCTGTTTCTTCAATGTCAGCATAATCAACGTACACAGCCTTCATCTTGAAAGTGCTGATGACGATAAGGGCGGTTTTTACGTACAGCTGGAACGATAACGCGACATCAGCTTAAGCCAAGATGTCAAAATCTTATTCAGAGATATCAATGCAGAAGTTGACCTGGAGGAGGAAATCAGACCGGTTATGGGAAAGTTCAGCGGAAACCAGCATACCAACGATAACGGCCTCAGACTCACCTCCAAGAATATGGCCATACGTTATACCTACTTCCAGCCTCCCATATCGGTACACCTGGAGATCACCACAAACGACCGAATCATAAATCTATCACGTTTTGATTGATAGAATGCACGTCTTGACTATTCTCGACGTCAGGACTTATCACGGGGCAAACATCGATTTGAACCATTACCTTGTTATGGTCAAAACGCCCAAAGACTTTCTGTTGTAAACAACATGCAGTACCGACGCCCGCCACGGTACAATCTGAAACGAATGAAGGCATCCGAATTCGCAACTAAACAAGTGCAAAGCCTATCCTAGTGTTGCACGATGAGGGAGAGCTGATCGAAGCCCTTCTTATGGACTGCTGGAGTAGTGTCAAAACAACCATGAACAGCCCGAGTAGCACACTTCTGTCAAATTAAGTTGCAGCATCCTGTTAACGACTGAACACAGTTGGTAAACTGTTTTTAAACCGATTCAATACAAGCGTGCTACTAGGGACAGCAGAAGGCGCCATTGGGTTTGTGGATAGAAATCGACGAAATGACTGGTTCGAGGGGAAGTTTTATGCCTATCTGAAGTTTTCGAGCCAGAGCCGGAATAGCTCGACCCTTGTAGATGGTGGATCGGTGAATATCGATGGGATACCACCTGAGATGGGATACCTCTCCTAGCCCGTGGGAGGGGAGGGACATCAGAAGATGGTGAAGAGGAAAGGACCTAGGAAGCTACCCTGAGGGACTACAGCATCAATTTTGAAGAGGCCGGACGGGAAACTGCTCAGGGAAACTTGAAATATTCTATCCAACAGGTAATGCTTGGTGATCTTCAAAATATAGTTAAATTTATGCAGCTTGAACGCTGGTTAGATGTTTGGGGGCTTGGCAAATGTTGTTTCACCTCATGATGTAAGCAGCTCTAGCCAGGTGGTGGACGGTGGAATAGCCCCTCTTAAAACTGAACTGCTCTTCGAGAAAGATATTTTTCAGATTTGTGAAGTTCATTAAATGAGTGAGCATGAAAAGTTTCAAGATAAAGGAAAAGAGTCTGATGGGGCAATCGATTTTGGCGCTGGTTGGAACTTTACTTGGTTTGTGGCATGAAATGAATTCAGCTAACTTCTGCTAAAAGGTGTCGGAAGAAGTCAGCACTCAATTTTTTCAACCCAAGCTTGACCATCCTATCAACACCAGCCGCCGTCATGTTCTTTGTGATATTAACCACCGCTTTCCTCGCATCAGTTGCTATACTACTATCTACAAATGCAGCCATCGGTAACTCAGCGATTCTAGTCATTGCCTTCTAAACGGCACGCTCAGCAAGGCCAAAGTTACATGAATTTACAAAATGTTCGCCCACGATGGCCTTTTCAATCGGGATTGTTTGGGGTTAAGAGAAAAGGGACTGAAGTGAGAAACAGGTCCCGGCTTTTTTCTATCATTTTGCGCAGTCCAGGATGGAGTGAAGATGAGTGGAAAATTGTTCGTGACTGAGATCCATCAGCCCCTTGATGATTTTGATGAAACGGTTGGCATTGATCTTCAGGTGGGAGAGACCAGTACGTTGATACTGGCGTACACTGGTGTTGCAGGGGTGCGGAAGTAGTTTGCCTCCCCGCGGTGCACCCTGGAAACGTTAAGCTCCCCTTAACGGCTAAACGAACTACAACGGAGGAGGCGCCATATGGCGCAGGATCCGGCAGGAAGCCGTAAGCGGTCGTGACATGGGGAACAGGGACGACCCTGGGGTAGCCGCCCCCAGGCGTTCCTACCTCGGTCCTGGCCCTGGCTTTCTCGATCGGAGGAAGGACCATGTGACGCGTGGTTCCTCAGGTACCGTAAGTGGTCGGGCAGGGAGATCGCGGACGATCTGGCGCGGACGATCTGGCGCGGACGTCCCGAACCCTGCTTGGATCCAGGAGCATCTCGATCGAATCAGCGTCAGGTCGGTGAAGCTAACTACTAAAGACCTATGAAGTTAGACATAGTGGGTGCGTAAAGCACACTAGCCCCCTCCCTGAAGTAATACCGAAAGGTGGTTCCGGGGAGGGACGGGGCTGGAGGCACGGGTGGGTTTTTAGTGGGTCGAGGAGTTGGCGCCCTCATCCCCACACCCTGAGTTCTTCAGGTGTCTGTTTGCAGATATTCCATCCCGTCTAAAAAAAAATACTGATGTTGCAGGGGTAGTTCATCTCTCCGCGATGCGCCGACAGGCAGTCATCAGCCGTCGTGACATGGGGAACAGGCACGACCCTGGGTTATCCGGGGAGGTTGGGTTGAATTTGGCCCCAATGCATCACGTTATTCTAGCAGACGTTTCCTACCACTCGAACTTTGCGGTGGCGCAATATTTAAAAACAAACATCAAAACTCGCATGAACATCATCTACACATACTCGCTAGAGAAGAAGAACAAAGCCGAGAAGATATTTGGTTGGATCGGATCTTCAATACGAGTGAGATAAGTTGTGGGATGAAGCAACGAAAGATCATTCGCGATGAGAAATGAAACGTTTCCTTACTCAGCGCTTCCATGAACTTTGGATTGTATTTCGTTCGCGAACTTTGAGTGCGAAGTTCCTCGGCGATATATCATTGCAATGAGCAAAGATTGAACGTTTGTTGAAAATGATGTTTACAACACTGATCATCACATTGATGAACTGGAGACAACGGTTGATGTCCTCCACTGACTCGGGCTGGATACCAGTCACTTTATTCACGCACTGTTAAAACCATGTCCAATCAAAACGGCGGTAATTGCCCTGGTATTTTTGGAACCTGTTGACGAAGCAGCCTAACTCCATGATAACTGGAACTGATCTACGGTCCTCGTGGGCGACTGGATCGGAGATTTTCATCACAATAGTGATGAATATGTCGATTTTTGCGTGATTTCCAGATTTGCTACATCTGGGGCAAGGATATTGTACTGTGCTACCTTCAAATCGTCATGGGGGATGGTGAATTTCTAGTTCCTGCAACTCTCGGCTTGAAAGTTGACGTTTAAGTTACCAGCGATAATGAAATTTTCGCGTCAGTTCACGATGCTGATAGCCTCACTGTCGGTATTTGAAGCTGATGGCTATGGCAGCATAAAAGGGTTCAGTTAGGGTCTTTTTCATTAAAAGGTAGACATTTCTACGACAAATACATTAACCAGTATCCGAAAGCAAACCTCACATTTATAGCACAGCGAGGCGTAGAGTTCAATCCTAATTCAGATTTCAATCCAATGCATAGGGGATTTGGAGGGGGCACACCTTCCCATCGCAGGGGTATAATGACAACAAGGCTCCACTTGGGAGTGGCAATTCTCTTTCTATCCATTGCTAAGGTTTCTGTTATATAAACAGCTTGATTATGATCGGACCGTGCAGGAATACTTGTTTATAGCTATGGAAAATTTTCATTTTAATATGGACATTTTTGATTGTGTTAAAAGTTGATCAAGCCACGACATCAAAACCGAAGTTGGAGATTTCAATACTCAGGTCGATCAGGAGTAAAAAGTCAGACAGGTTATAGAAAAGTTTAGTGTACACTGGCCTCAGATCATCAAATTCACCGCCTCCAAAAATATAGGCATACCAAGTACCTACTTCCGGTACAGCCTCTCAACCGACCGAATCAAAAATCGGATTTAATTTATGGAAGGCATTTGTCGGAAATTATCACACACAACAAGCCAGACCACAACCTGGTTTTGGTCAAAATGCGCCAATAACATTCGATTGTAAACAATTTTGATCCAATAATTCGGAGGCTTGGATGCGGGAGGGGGGAGGCACACCACCCCACCGTGGGTGTATGCTGGCAGCAAGGTTGCAGGAATACGTTTTTTAAGTTATGGAAAATTTTCACTTATGGACTAATATGGAAATTTTCAATTGTGTTAAATGGTGTTAAATTGGTCTCTTTATGAATAGTGTTCATTTCATTATGGAAAATTTTGATTAATTTTGTTTAAATTTCCTGTTATTTAAATGTCCAAATTTTTATAACTTGTGTTGATTCCTTTTTTGCTTTTTATGATTTATTTATGGAATTTTTAGGTTATGTGTGGGAGATTTATACTTTTTTTATAAATTTTTTTTTTTCGTGTTTTCATTACTGACTGTGATATTTTCATTAAAATATAAAGCAATTTGTTTGTTATTGGAGACTGATAAAGGTTTTTTGTTTTATTATATATAGGCTTCTTTTATTGCTTGAATATTATAAAATGATGTTTAGTTCAATTAAAACAATGAAATTTTTAGTTATTGGATGATATATTTATTTTTCTGTGATTTTTGATGTTTTTATTTGAATGGGACTTTTATTCAGCTGCATTTTGTCGACGATGGGAGAATGTTACTTTTAATAATTTTAACTCATCAATTTTATTATTAATAACTTGAAAATGATAACAACTATATTTTAAACAGTTTCGACCTCAAATTTGACCAGAAAGCTGATGATACTTACTAACGGATAAGAATTCATGAGCTTTTGAAAAAAAAAAATGTTAAATAAGGTTTTGTTGGCTTCAAAGTACTGTATCTTGGGAACGTTAAAAAAGTGAGGTTTTGAAGGTTTTTCAATTAAACAGAATATTGCTATAACTATTAAAAACAAATGATACTCATATGACTAGAATTTCAAGATGCACAAGGACTGGGAATACCACATGCAGTAGAAAGCAGGGTTTAAAAAAAGGCACTTGATGGATAATTTCTCCAAGCTTGGTTCAAATTTTTTTTTAGGTGCAGATTAGGTGGACTACAAGTAACGTGGTCACTTCGTGCGAAAAGATCTTTTTAAAGCTACTCCGAAGCTCTATCTAAGTGGCTCTCTGTGCAATTACACTAGCTCTGTTCAGAAACGAAGATATTTTGATTTTACTAGTTAAAAGAATAAAATTTTAGGTTCAGTTGAAACAATGCATACCTTTTCCCGGCCTGAACATCAGCAATAATATTGATATTCAGCCCTCTCTCAAGCTGTGAGTTTTATTTTAAAAATTTTACTGTTCATTCGTTATTTTGTTTATTATTATTGGCTTTAATTATGAGTTTTTTTTTCGATCTTGGGACCCAAGGCTCCGTTATATGAGGTAGTTTTTGAGCAAACAATTGGCTGAGTTTTGTGAAAATACCGTGCATTAAGAACCAACCTTTCCAGGAGTTTTTTGATAAAAAAAAACTCACTTCAAACAAACCTGCATCTAAGTTTTAACAAACACATTCCAGCTCCTTCCCTATTTAACCCACATTAAGCAGGGCAAATAAAAATCTGTTTTCTTGATAATATATATTTTCGACATTTTTGATCAATTGCAAATTTTCATTTCTTCCTGAACAAGATTATAGTAGAACATACCGGAAACTCAATCTAATTGAGTGACTTTCGAAGGTTTGACCAGTTTAATGTTTTGATTCTTTTTTGATTGAAAGTATTTCCATTTAATCTATTTAATTTTTAAGAGGTTCTAATCAGTTGTACTGAATTTTTGGTAATTTTCATGTTCGATTATTTCGTTTATTACTATCGTCACCAGCTGAGGTAAAGAAAATTTTAAATATCAAACAATACAGAATTTAAACTGAAGAAGCCGCTTTTATTTGTGGGATGTTAAGTTAAAATGTGTCACTCTATCTCAGTTTAATATTTAAATATCTGTTTGTTTTATTCTGTACTGTTGGGAAAAAAAAACAATAAAAAAGCCTAAACTCGCTAACAGACAGACAAACTCGACCTCCAAAACCACTTCATCAGCATCGTCACCAAAGTATCTAACCGCAAAGACACGTATCCACATTCTACCCTGAGGGCACCGTATCCATCAAAATCATCCCCTTAATCAGCATCTTTTACCAATGTCACACTCCATTTTGCACCAAATCGTTGTCACCATCGTGTTGTCGACGTAGTTCTTACACACCTAATTCCCGATCTCATCCTTCAGACCAGTATTGCGTTAAAATGTTTGTGTTTTCGTCGGATTTGGACTCCTTTTTGTTGCCTTTCTCCCTCTCCTACTGCTGTAAAGGATTTATAATTAAAAGGCGTGTAATGGAAAATAACCCCCTGTTTTGCACCATCATCACTCTCTATCAGCCATCATTGGCTACAACACCGGGAACTGTATATCTGTATTATCATGATCGTCGTTATCATCATCACCCACGAACGCCAAGAGCACATTTCCAACAAACACACACTCCGAATACTCGGTTCTCGTCGGGGTCTCTAGCTGATGATGGTTTGCCGGTGTCGACATGACAAAACCGGGGAAGTGAATTTAGTCGTTGTCATAGTCGTTCAATTTGGTATTAACATTTTTAGCATAACCCGCCGACACACCTCCGGGCGATGAATTTACAACGAGACGGGTTGGTCCTTTTCCCGGAGAAAGCTTTTTGCGAGTTGCTTTTGTCCAGATTATGTCAAGCGTAAGAACGCAGACGGTGACAGGGCTGGTGATGAAGTTTCCTCTTGTCCGAGAGCTCAAAAGGATTTTCTTTTCAAGTTGTGGCGTTCTTCGCCAGAATGGGATGCACCATTTATCAATTTAAATTTTTAAATTGAATGAGGCTAAGGCCAAGCAGGCTCATTTTCCAGTTTTAAGATAGAATCTAATTGGTAATTTCTTAGAGTGATAATCAACATCTTCGGTTATTTTAAATAATATTCCAATGCTCCAAATTTATAGAATGCGCTTATCTTTTACTGCAGAGGAGTGGAAAACCAGTTATAGAAAGAGTTTTCCCGCTTCCATCTTCAACACTCATGAAAAGAGCTCAAAGGCGGATTGGTAAAACCCTTCTCCCAAAAGCAGCACTATCAAGCTACGCAACCCATTGGTTTGCCTTTTCTACATCATTGATGCTTTATGCCTCCGACCGTCGCCATACCGTGACAATGATTGAAACGGTGACCCTTTTCCTTGCCGGCAACATCCGATCAACCGTGGATGAAGCGATAAGGTCTCTCCGCTCAGGAGCTACCTTCTATTGATCCCAACAATCCCAACATAGGCTGATGACTAGGACGACAATGGTGATGTGGAAAATGGATTGGAAAAGCGAGGTGAAAATTATTATTATTATTATTACAACAGCTCATATACAACATCGAATATC